>CM052705.1:25096982-25237265 GCA_028551405.1 Uromys caudimaculatus
AAAGTTATATATTAATTCAATTTATTTTATGTATTTAATTATGTGTTAATTAAACAATTATGTTTAATTATGGTGGAAATACAAAGTTACTGTGTAGTCTGAAAGCTCAGTTATATAAAATATTCTCCTAATAATTGAACTCAATTATGTATTTGATGCATTGTTGGTGGAAAAACAAAAACAATATTCTAAAGACCAAGACGGGTAAGAATGCCTACATGAAGGTCAGAAAGTGAGATCTGCTATTGTCGTCATGGATTCTGTTTCTCATGCACTGTGCACAGAACATTGGACTACTATATGTATGTATCTAGGTGTATTTAAGGCTACCACTGACAATGGGCAAAAATAAGTCAGGAACGTATTCAACAGTAGTATATGTGAAGTCTGTGGATTAGTTCATAACTTGGTACAATGTTTGAATGATAAATATTAATAAGGA
Organism: Uromys caudimaculatus; assembly: GCA_028551405.1. NCBI lineage: Eukaryota > Metazoa > Chordata > Mammalia > Rodentia > Muridae > Uromys > Uromys caudimaculatus. The sequence continues at coordinate 25,097,425 of CM052705.1, forward strand.
AAAAACTAATGAAAGTTTTGAGCCAAAATTATCCTCTCTTGAAGTTCCAAGTCTTAGAATTTATACTCCTCTGCTTTGCAAACCCTGTCTTAAGGAAAATTTAGCTTAAAGTGTTTCTAAATTTGTAGCAATCCAAATACTATTCAAATGTATGAAACTATTACCTCCAAGCTTATATATTTTAAATTTAGACCTCATATTAACAAATCCCCAGATAAGGATAACAAGGAACATATATTAACAACACAAAGTTATTAAAAATGAAATGATAAACATGACAGGTGTGACTATATATGGTTGGAATCAGGCAAAGGGAATAGGTCCATGGTGATGTAAAGAAATCTGAAGAAGCTCTGTGTCCCTGACCATTACAAGTGCCCAGTGGCTTTATGATCACCCACAGGAAAAAAATATGGGATTAAATTTTATCTTTCAAAATGAATAAGCAGTGAATGCCTGTCTATGAAGGAGTGGGTGGGTTTACTTATCCTTGGATTCTTGGTCAAGATAGAAATTTGAACTATTTTCAGTTATGAACTCCCTGCCAAAAAGCTTTTAAAAATGTTTTTAATGTCATTTTGTTTTTCTTGTTTTGTGGCTTGGTTCTTACAATATTTCTAGTAAAGAATTTTTCCTTCTTTTATGAGTCTTTCTGTAAATTCTTTTGTTAGGTCAAAATACCACAAATTCTAGATGAACAATAGCCATTAGGTTGTAACAGTAGTTAACCTCAGACAGAAAATACTATCAAACCTGGGATTTGGTACAGCCTCAACAAGTTAATCATGACTACATAGTCTGATAACCCAAAATAGACAAGTGCTATTATTTCTCTAACAAAGGTACCAACAACTCCTTACCAACTGATTAATTTTTCAAAGAGAAGCTCCTCCATCAACAGGAAGATTTTCATCATCCATGATCTGAACTTTTTTGAGAGATACCAAAATCCCCCTTTTAGAATGACCGAAAATAGATCATTCTACAAGCTACATGTAAATAGTGACAAAAAAACTGTTGGAACCCAGTAGACATGGTCTACATACAAGAGTTGTGTAGTAAAGGGTAAAACAGAGATCAACTCATTCTGTCAAATGGCATCTTTCACGAGCAGGGCTATTTAAGATAGGTCACATTCACGTTCTAAGGTATGTTTTGCCTGCAGCATCCTAGTGATATAAAGTAGATGTTGAAAGTAAATACACTGAGCTAGATTAGCTTTTAGTCTTTTCACAGTCACTCTGTGATAGACAGATGAGTTTTTTAAAAAAAAAAAATCTACAAGTACCCAAATGTGTGTGTTATGAATCTTGATTGCCAGAAAGATAGAACTTTCGAGAGGAGCTTACAAAGGAAGAAACCCATTTTGTAAGGAACAAAATCAATCTTCCCTCCTGATCATTGAAAAAGATCTTAATAACGACGCCTTCAGAATTCTACTTTGTCTGAACCTTCTGGAGATTAGGAGCCAGGTAACAGTTTTTCATCTTTTCTGAATGACCTGAGGCATCTCTTCCATCTCTTGTCACTAAATTTCAGTTTCCTCCTGTACAGAAAATGTGCTTATTCTCTTTCATAACTGTTTCATATAAATTAAATTAATCATTAAACATAAAATATCTACTAAGATTCTTGATGAGTTATAAATGTTATTTAAATGATATTATTTTTATCACCACCATCATCTTTCTCAGTAATTAGTCATTCATGAACCTGTTAAATTAATTAGCAAACAAATATGAATGCCTGGAAAGATACTGAATCAGATGTTATAGCTGGCCAGGAAAAAAAATATTTTTGAACAAGGTCATGACTCAATTCACGTGGAATTTGTTGAGTTACAAATCACAATTGGTCACAATCACAATTACATATGCAAGTGGGCCTCAGGGCGAAAGAGCCAAAGAGTAGCATAGAAAGTCAAGCTCAGGCTCATTTTGCTGGCAGGTGAAGGGGAATGTAAGAAGTACTTACTGGGTATCAGACGACACAGGTTCTAAAGTTTTGAACAAATACATGCAGGGTTTGTTTTAAAGCTTTACTTTACATTGAATAATTGGCTCCCCCCCCCCTCAATTGCCCTTTGAGACCAGAAGAGGTTGAAATATCATGAAACTGGAGTTACAGACAATTGTGAATTTCCTTGTTTGATGGCTTGAAACTGAACACAGGTGTCCTCAAAGAACAGAATGACCTCTTAACTGCTCAGTGATCTCCCCAGTCATCATATGATGTTTGTTAAGGGGCACTGTGGGTTTCTGCAGAGAAAGATTGGGGTATCTTTGTTAGTCTGCTTTATGCTCATTTAATTGTCAAGCACTGTGCTTTATAATTTTCATTATTTCATTCAATAAAATAGAAAATATATTTTGTCTTCTTTTTTTTTTCTTTGCACATGGTTCCTAAAACCCTTGGGATTCTCTGAGTAATGGTTTGTATACTAATAAAATGACCAGTAGCAGTAGGTCCCTAAACAGCCTGGATATAGGAGTGTCTTCCTACGGCTAGGCAGTTGGAACTTTGAGTTGTACTCAATAGCTTTTGGGAGAGGTGGCTCTCTATCACCCATGGCCACAGGGTTCAACATCATACCAATATCACCTCCTCCAAACCATAATGTATGAGATTTGGGGAGCTTCTGTGTTTATGAATACATTATGGTGTTTGGGGGTGGAAATTTGAATTCCTGCCCTTGGTCTATCAATTGCCCTTTGGATCTTTTCCATTGGGTGGTTTCTAGCATATATCCACAAACCAGTATTAGTAAGCACTCTCCCAAGTTTTGTTAACTATTGTGGCTAATTAGTCCCACTAAGGAGTGGTTGTGAATCCCCCCCGCCCCAGTTTTATAGATTATTGGTGGAAAGTAGTGGCAACTACCTGGAATTTGGAACTGGTATCTGAAGTAGGGATAATGTTGTAAAATTGAAACCTTAACTCATAGAATCTGATTCTATGTAGTGTCAGAAAAATTGAATTGATTTGTAGGGCACCTAGTTAGTGTCAAGAGAGTGAAGAATTTGTTGTCACATAGCAGTGAAGTCTGTGTTCATTAATTTGGCAGACACCTGTTTCAAAAATATTATGTTATTTCCCTAGTGAAAAGCAAATTCACAACCATATCCATCAGATAAAGGTGCATCTTTGTAATTTTAACTATGATTAGAGAGGGTCCAGCTCATAGAAGATTGAGTTATGATATTCTGGCAGCTGGTAAGAAAGATTTAAAGAGGTTTAGGGTGAGTGACACAGGGAATCCAGGCTAGAGGTGAGAAATAACCTGGAGGTAGTTTGGCTGCAACAAAGATAACAGTTTAATCACCAGAAGGTACACGGTCTACACATCGAACTACCCTTCTACAGGAGATCATGCTTTACAATAAAGGACTGCGGATTAAACCTTGGAAGATACACTATGTGATCTGGTTAATAGGATGCCTTTTAGGATATATGAAGGTAAAGATGTGTTTGCTTTCCTACACCCCATCTTCTTCATTCTGAAATACTGAGTGCAGCATCTTAAATTGTTAGTACAAAATTAGATGTGTGCATGCATTTTTCTTGAGCCTTGTCAGGTGATATATATTATCTGAAAGAGAGAAGAGAGGCTTTCATACATGGAAAAGCATAGGAGATGGAGGTTGAGAAGAGAAACAGTCCAAAAGGAGGAGGAGGAGGTCAGTGGGAGGGAACACATTTATTCCAAAAGCAATTTACTAGCCAGTCATTTTCAGTATTCTTCTTGCTATTACTGAGGCAGAGAAAGAAATATGATGTGGAAAGGGGACTCCTTTTATCTCTCTCCCTCGGCCAACCCTCCTTCAGACACATTCTGTTCAGAGACCATTTTTCTTTAGCAATGGTCTGCACAATGCTAGCTGAGGGGATGGCCACTGGACTGAGTGCAGAAGACAGTGAGATAGGCAGAGGACACAAACACTCATCCTTGTCTAAGTCCCCTTCTATTCTGAACCTGCAGGAGTGATCAGATGGCATGCACCACAAGGGAAGGGCACCCACATCATATCATCCCCAGGATTTGATATGAGACATTGGTACGTGAGAATGGTTGGCACCTGTAGCCACTTCCTCAAAGAGCTTTGGGGTGTTTTATTGGTCAGTCATGTCATTTGCCTAGCCCCTGTGCTTTGAAGACTCCACCCATACAAACATACCCAGAGCAAATACCCCACATTTGCACAGAAATTCTCCCAAGCCTATGTCTGTAGCACGTGGCAGCTGAGTATTGGCTTTCGTGTTTGTTTATCGGTTATGATTTTTGTTTATTTGCTTATTTTGCAAAACAAATGTGGAATCAGAATAAGAAGGGGAAAATTACTGCAAGGTATCTGCTTTCTGGCCAGCTTCTCTGGTTCATGTGCTCACAGACGAGCCATTAATTTAATGTCAACATTTCCTTTCTATGGCTTATGTAGTAGCGTCTCAAAGATCCTACTTTCCAAGCAAGGGGAAAATTAACATACTGGGCTGTAGCCTCTATTCTGGCTGTTTTTTAAGTTTTCAGTCAAAACTGCATTTTGTTTCCAGTTAAGTATTCATTATGTTCTATGTCTTGGCCTAAAATGTTATATAAAAACAAAAGAAAGGAAGACTGGCTGGAGTGGGGATATGGTTTCAGCTTGTCTCTCTGAGGTATTGGAGATACAATGAGGCAGAAAGTACTCTTGTTCTCCAGGGCTTTTAATGGATTGTGGATTGAAGAAATAAGATGGCTTCAATTGTGAAAAATTACTTCTCCCTTTTGAAAGCCAGTTATAAATTCTAGGTGATTCTGTTTATAAGTAATATTCTTTAAATGATTCCCTATGAACAGAGTTTCCAAAGGAAGTGGGGACTGGGGCTATGGAAGTCAGAGTCTAGGGAAGAGACACTTCACTCCCATCTGTAGTTGCTATTGTATTTTAAATTTTATAATTAGTTTATGAGTGCTACTTATATTCTAAAAATCAGCTATTAAAAGCATAAAATAAGCATTTCAACCTTTAGCATAATAACTTTTTTAGAATAATTAATAGAATTTTTCAAAGGTAATGACTGTGGCTCTCTTTAAGACTTATTACAATGTTCTGGCACACAATGGGTGTTGAAGAAACACTGCAGGAGACTGTGTGTAGACACATGGCTGTTACTCTTTGTGAAAGCATAACACTGACCAACCCACACACTGCGCGTCCCATGACCTGAAGAACACTGTAATTTAATCCAAGCCAGACTTTCTCAGACACTAGTTTCTTACTAGATTAAACAATTCTGCTGCAGGAGTTTTAAAGTGAGTTTGTTTTTAATGATCGTTCTTTCTCCATTGTGTTTTTCTTTTTAAGGCAGTCAGTAGTTTTATAATCAGACTTTGTCTTACAGATTTTGCTTTTAAAAACCTACTCCCTATTTTGGCATCCCTTGAATGTTGACAGGAGAGCTGACGAAGTGTCAGGAATGATTCACAAAAATGCCAGGAGAGGACACTCCTCGGCAGAGGGAATACAGCTTCGGTAGACTTCCCCGTCTGGGTTAATTAGTGTTCTTTCTGAGTCTTTCACCGAAACATTTTAGAGCTGCTGTATTAGTGGGGTTTATCCATAACATAGTCTCTGCCAGGCTTACAGTCTGGCCCTGATACAGTGGTATCCACTCTGACAGTCCCTGTCCTTTGACCAAAAAGCACTTCTGGAACTCTCCTTGTTAGCTGTTATTTTGGGAATTGGCTCTTTAGAATAGCAATATAGTCTCTGATAGGCATTCTTTCTCTTTCTTTTCTTTCTGATAGGCTTTCTTTTCTTTCTTTCTTTCTTTCTTTCTTTCTTTCTTTCTTTCTTTCTTTCTTTCTTTCTTTCTTTCTTTCTTTCTTTTCCTTCCTTCCTTCCTTCCTTCCTTCCTTCCTTCCTTCCTTCCTTCCTTCCTTCCTTCCTTCCTTCTTTGTCTTTTTTTCCTGGTTTTAGAATATAGGTGGCACTTCAGAGGAGTGTGTGGAGGGGTGCCTATTATTATTTGGAATCAGATGGAATTTCAGCTCTGAATTCCACCCTGGGAAAAGTATGAGCCTGGGTTCATCCATCACTGTCTTGCTCCCTAAAGCCTTATTTCCTTTTATTTTTCTTCTTTTTAAAGTAAAGTTGTCTTCAGTTAAAAACGAACAATTGTAGTTTTAAAGTACTTCAGTGGATATTATTTCAGAATGATAATGTTGCAAAAGTTGATATATTCTCAGAGGCAGGAGAATCTCTTAGTTTGAGGCTAGCATGGTCTATAGAGTGTGAGTTCCAGGACAGCCAGGGCTACACAGAGAAACCCTGTCTTGGAAAAACAAAACTACCCAACTAGTAATGGTAGTGATTATAATAATAATAAAAATTTATTCTTTGAGAGTTTTTATACATTACAGTGTAGATTGGTCATATCCATCCTCCACAAATTTCCTCCAAGACTAGGGGAACTTTGGAGAAGATGGGGTAGAGGGACCTAACAACAGAATGGAGCAGGAAGGATGGGGAGGGGGGCTGTGAAATGCAGACTTCAGAGCATGACCTGACTCGTGAAGACTTCGACTTACAGCAGTTGGTGTTACATACACAAAACCTGCACATGACCATAGTCAGGCAAAATTTTAGCACTGATGGATGAGTACCTCCCTCCCCAGATCCCACCCCAAGGGGAGGAGCTATTGGCATTTGACAGCTGCTGAGGGAGGGGAGTCACGCTCTTTGAAAAGGGGCTCTTTGTAATCAATATGAACTCTCTTCCTTGTCAAAATGCATCAGCTAGAGCCCCAAAGGTCAAGTGAAGCCCACATGCTGTAAAATAGAGGAGCTGTGGACACCCTCCTCTGTGGCTGAGGGCCTGCTTTCCCCATTTTCTGTCTCTACATCCAGTCTTTGGTAGTTGTTGCAGGTGACAGACGATGGAAGCATGTTGTGTGGAGGAGCTGTTTCTCTGAGTTATATATTGTGTTTAAAATGATGTTTGCTTAACTGATGTGAACTAAAAATAGCTTTTTCTTATATCTCGCAGTTTTAATCTCCCCTTGCCCTAAGAGACACAAGTGATATTTACTTTCTAAATTATAATCTGTAGATTTATTACATTTTCTTTTAATAATTACGGAGCATATTTGTGTAACTATTTTTCCCCAAAAGCATATTTTCAAATATTACTTAGTATAGCAGGGCAAATAGAGAAGTGGAGATAGCTGCTGGAAACTATTTTGCATTGGAAAGTACTAGAGACTGGTAAGAGACACATTATAAAGCCCAGAAGTGACAGAAGAGTCACAAATGTAGTGTATCATATTGAAAACATGAGGAAATAGTTTGCCCTATACGTACATGGATACGGTTATGGTGTCCATAGACCTGAGTTATTGAGCCCATATTTTGTTCCATCTCAAAGGAAATATCACAGAACTGGAGAAAATACAGTATGAGTAAGGCAGAATCAAACTCACGGGCCAGACAATAGGGAGAGGTATAGGATCTTGGTATGGTGTTTAGGTTTTTAATCGTCAAATTATGTCTGAACTTAAAAGAAACAAATCATTAATTTGGTTAGTTAATACCATGAACATTCACTGAGCATATGTAATGAATCAGAATTCTCTTTAGAATAATGTATGTCAATAAATATGGCAAAATACATATGTAATTATTTAGTGGAAGAGTGCAATTTAAGTCCTATGCATTTAATAATCTTCCTTCCCTCAATCTACTGTGTCTTACCAGGTCAAATGGAGTAGAAATGGATACACATAAACATATGTATATACATATATATATGTATATATATATTTATTTATATGTTTCTCAAGTATATGTGATATGTATCACCTGTTCAATCTCAAATGTGTGTGTGTGTGTGTATACATAGCTTATATTCTACATGCAAAGAAGGAAAAATTTGCATTGACACAAATAAGTTAAGGAAGCATGCATAGTGAAATGTTTACAGTATCAAATTATGAATTACTCTTGCTTATAACCCAACTTTCAATAGCCATGCAGCCATATAAGAGAAGGCACGAGTGCATAGTCTTATAACTTGGGAAAGACAGGTTTGGGGAATTGAGAACAATCGGAACATATGATACACAACTGCCAACTACATTTTTGGAAAGACAAATATTTCTTTTTTGTATATTTAAAAACACTGTGGGCAGTGGTGGTGCACTTGGGAGGCAGAGACAGGCAGATTTCTGAGTTTGAGGCCAGCCTGGTCTACAGAGTAAGTTCCAGGGCAGCCAGGGCTACACAGAGAAACCCTGTCTCGAAAAACAAAACAAAAAAACATTGATAAGGTTAGGATTTTATCTAGCACAACACAGCCAACAGTTATCCTCAATATTTGTCTTTACTTGTGTGTGAGCTTCAGTATAGGTGATAGGTAGACAATGCATGGGTTTCACGTTTGGGCTTTAGAAAGCATTCTTTCAGGGTTTCTGTTTTCTATCCTATGCTTCTGCTTACTGCCTCTCATTTCTTTGGTCTAGTAAGGGAAGCATGTACTGTAGGGATTCACTGTCTCTAAGAGAAAGCATTGGAGTCATCTGATTCTGACCCAGAGCCAAGACAATCTCATCCTAGAGAAGCCAGAGTTGACTGACAGGCACAAGGAAAATCAACGCCTGACATTGTAACCCAGCAAGGTTAGGTTGTTCCCTGTCACACAAAATTAATAAGACAATATTTAGTGATTCATCATACTTCACTTATACTATCTATGGGGCTTTGAGATGGGAGTATAGCTGAATGATAGAGTTAATTGATAGGTATTGCAAGCTGCTGTAGATTCAATCCTGTATACTGCACATAGAAAATACACATATGCATAAACAAAGAAGCAAACAAATGAAGTAGAAGCTTTGCTGAAAAATTACTGCAGAAAAAGTTCATGTGTCTTTGTTTATCTGCGAAAATACATTAAATAGAGTAACTTATAGATAGCATATTTTCTTATATTTTTATGAGTGTGAAAACTACAAAATCAGTACTTATAAACCCAAAGTCTAGTGAAGTCTGGCTTTCTCACGCATAGAGGACAACTTCTGCCTACGCCCTCACATGGTGGCAAGGACGGGGTGTGCTCCAAGGCCTACTTCAAAAGGCCACTAACCCCATTGATCAGAGACTTGTCTTCATGATCTAATTGCCTCCCCCAAACCCTACATTCTAATAGCTTCCTTTTGTCAACTATTTTCAAGAACTCACTTTGGAAACTGGGTGTCACAAACATCCAGTTCCATATAATGAACAGAGCCACTTCTAATAGTAAAAAGCAAGAGTAGAAGGAGCTGACTTTGGTGTGCTAAAAAACTTGAAGGAAGTGTGAATAGATTAATGAATGAATAATAAAGTAACTCTATTTCCAAATACCAACAACACTCCTTATCTTATTTTGCTATATCCAATTGCCATGATGTAACTGGTGTGAAGGAGTCACTGAGTGAGATAACAGTGGCTGAAGGAAAAGATCTGAGTGCAGGAAGATTAGGTTTGTCATTTTATGAATGAGTAGATGAGAGTTTTTTCAGGCAGAGGGGCATAGGTCTTGTTCTTATGGTGTGCCTGATAAAAAGAGGCATGCTCTTGATAACCTTAAACCATAGACCATTGTATCCTCTGGAAAACAAGATCCAAGTTTCTGCTAAGTTAATACTACTATAACACATGCCATCATAAACAGTTGCAAACATTCAGTGACAACTTACAAGAGTGACACCTTTTTCTTATTTTTTTATTAGTTATTTTATTTAGTTATATTTTAAATGTTATTCTCCTTCCCAGTTTTCCCCCCACATCCCCCCTATCCCAACCCCCTCCCCCCTGCTTCTATGAGGGAGCTCCTATTCGCCCACCCACTCCTGCCTCACTCCCCTAGCATTCCCCTGTGCTGGGGCATCGAGCTTCCATTGGACCAAGGACCTCCCCTCCCATTGATGCCAGAAAAGATCTTTTTGGACAAATGCTTCCATGTCAAACTCCCTCCAACTCCTCACTTACAACTAAGTGTTCTTACTATCTATGGAGCTGGCTAAAGAACGTTACAGAAAATCCTGGAGTAGTAGAATTTTCTCAATATTATTTTAAATAAATGTCCCAATTTGGCATTCATTGAGAGATTGCCTGTAGCCCTAAACTCAAGACTAGGAGCATAAGCTCAGGCAGTGCAAAGATTCTCGGAAATGATTCGCACTGTAATATTTGGACTCCCTTGATTACTTGGGATTTTCCCATTTGTCTAATTCCATGTAATGCATATTTGAGTAAATAGGAGAATTACCTTCCCACACACTGAGTCATAAAGTAATAAATATTTCTTTCTATCTCGTATTTTAAACTTTGTGTTCTGCTTCGGGAAAACATCCATATAACACCGAATATGCGAATGCCTTCTTTTTCCATTTGGTCATACTAATACAATTTTCAAATACACGCACATATATATCATTGTGAATATAGATGAAAATTTACTGTGGCTTACTTAAATATATGGATTCTGTTTACCACCTTGAATGGATATAACACATTATATAGATGCCATTAATATGGTTCTGTTTTACTTATGAATCTGTGAGATATTGTATTAGGAAAGTACATATACAGTAAATAAAAATCAATGTAGCCTGAATATTTTAGACCAAATAATAGAGAAAAAACTTTGCCCCAGGACATTTTGAAGGAATGTTTACGACTACAGGAAGGGAATTCAAGACAGGATAGTTTTGAGAAGCAATGAAAATAATTAGTGGCTGACACAAAGTGACAAATGTTGGAAAATGGTATACTGAAGATAGAACTGGTCTCCAGATACAATGGTTAAATAATTCCATTAATCTTAGGAAGACAAACATCATATAAATTCCCAGATTAGTCCAGAGAGGCTGGGAATGAATCTGAAAGGCTCCAATTAACTTGCCTTCCCATGCTGGACTCCAGTTGGGTGTCCTTCCAAGCCCACTCTACCCCTTTGTTCGCTTAACTTCTTCCCCATAGGGCCATGATATTTTGTGGACAAACATCTCAATTACAATCTTTATTTTACCAGTATCTTAACACAAAGGCCAGCATGTAATAAATAGTCACTAGTTATTTCTCAGTGGACGAATAGTCAGCGTTGGTGACTAGCAGGTGCCACATTGACCTAAATCCGTATTTGCCTTCAAACGCCTCTGGGAAATTAGTATATCTCACCCCCAAGAAGAGGCTCCCTAAAAGCCTTATGAAAACTTTTCTCCATGACCTGGGACAGATGAACTGCCAAAGCTCTGAGCTGCATACACGGCAGGAGTAATTTTAGGTCATCAGAATGTCATTTCCCTAAATGGAATAACTAGTCTCTTGCTGGTTGGAAATCAAGTATATTCTTGTCAGAGAGCTTTAGGTGCAGATACTGGCAAAGGCCTTACCGGTTTGAACCGAAGCTTTTAGCTCCCCATTCTCTAAGCACTGGATTTGGATCCACATTTAAAATGGAAAATGCTATTTAAAAATATCTGATAGCCCATTAAAGTTCATCGCTCTGTCATCTTACCGTCTCCTCTCAAAAGCAAGTGCTGGGCTGCGCTGCTCTTGGCTGGAAGCAGCTTTTGCACTGACATAGCACACAAAGGCTGATTGTCTCTCCTTGAAGGGGTGTGATCTTCCCATCTCAGAATAGGTCACTTTTTAGAAAGCATTGTTCCAAGCCAGCTAATTCCAGTCTGATCATTTCCTTCTGTTCAGTCTTCTAAAAAAGCATCCATTTGTACCTCTAAATTCCATTCTGATTTTTTTACACTTCCTTTCTCTCTTGAGTTACATCTTTTTTTGCTCCTTTCCAACAGATACTGATGGAGTCTGTGCCTCTGTATATTCTGTCTAGTATGTGTTTTCATCTATAGAAATAATCATTTTTACACGTATGGGCTAATTATATTCCTCATTGTTGTGACAAAATATCTAACCAAATATCTAACCAACTTAAGAAAGGCAGGATTTATTTTGCCTTATTGGTAGAATGGAAATCCAAGACAGTGGGGAAGACATGATAGTACTCCTGAGGCTGTTGGTCATATTGTATCCAAGATCATGGAGAAAAGAGCCATGATATACGCTTCTGCTTAGCTCTGTGACTTGTTTTATTTTTTAAATTAATAAATTTATGGTTTTTTTTTTTTTTTTTTTTTTTTTTTTTTTTAGTTTGTTCAGCAATTAGGATGGGTTTTCCTGCTTCAACTGACTTTATCTAGATCAGCTTCTCTCAACCTTCCTAATGCTGCCACCTTTAATCTAGTTCCTCATGTTGCGGTGACCCCCAGCCATAAGAGTCTTCTCACTGTTACTTCATAATTATAGTTTCGCTACCACTATAAACCATAATGTAAGTTTCTGTGTTTTCCAATGGTCTTAGGCAATCCTGTGAAAGGGCCATTCGACCCCCAAAGGAGTCATCGCCTACAGGTTGAGAACCACTGATCTAGATAATCTTCATCTGCCTAGAGGCTTGTCTAGTGAGTCATTCTAGCTTTTATCAAGTGGACAATATTAGTCATCACAATGAGCCTATTTTTGTAAGTACATAAAAGAAGTAGATGGGTGGATCTGGCCTTAAATTGTGAGCATGCTATCCTCATGCCTGCAGCACCCTGAAAGGATTTTCTTTATACTCTATTTACTTTTCTGTTAGAAAAGACCAGAAAGTGCATTTTCCCTCATAAGGTTTCTCTGTGATTTGGCCAATTTCCTAAAAGTCTCTTTGCTTCTGTGCAGGTCCACACAGACGCCGCACCCAGTCAGGTATATAGCACGACAATGTTTATTGAATTAAGACAGAAGCAGCTCCCTTCTCCTCCCTCACCATCATAATCTAGCTTCTACTCTGCCAGATATTTAAGCATTCCATTTATTCTACAGACAGAAATGCTAGCTATGTATCATGGTATCTTTGGCTATTTTAAATTGATTTTTATTGTATGTTCATTGATGTTTTGCCTCCATGTATGGCTGTGTGAGAGTGTTAGAAGCACTGGAACTGGAGTTACTAACAGGTTTGAGCAGCCATGTGGGTACTGGGATCGAACTTGGGTCCTCTGGAAGAACTACTGAGCCATCTCTCCATTCCCATGTTTTGCATTTTATTTAATCATCTTTTCCACCATGTTGTTTGATGGCCACTATATTCTCTAAACACCACATTCACTTTGTGTAAATCACCCAGTTCTTAATTTCTGCATAATTCTTCATTCATATGCTGTAGTGGCATTCTATTTACTCTGTAATAAAGTTTGGCTGTGTTCAAACCTTGATTAGGTCAGGGATACTGTTCTTTTTTAAAGGCTTTACAGAATACCTAATAAGTGATCAATAAGCATAATCATTTGTCCACTAGCTAGATCACCCTTTAAAACACTATTTCTTAATGTCTGGATATATAGGCTTAGATTTTGTACACATTTTTCTTCAGTGCCTCTTCTAGAAATCCAGCTTACGTTCATGTTCTAGTATAAGACTCAAGAAAAGTATTTTGTTTCAAAACAATGGATAATATGTGGTCACACTAAAATTATAGATAACTGCTATATATAGGTATTGAAACCATTATGCACACACATATACATATGGCATAATTGATGGTTACTCATTACATTTTACTTTTAAGATTTCAATCTACAAAGCAACCATTTACTGTGTGTTGGTCAATTATTGCAAAGCAGAGAAACAAAGCTTTTTTTTCTCTGTATGTCATAAAGCCAGCAAAGAGCAAACTGGAAGCAGAAAGTGAACTTCTTGACTCAAAGATCAGTTAGGTTTTCTTGTTTCTGGTTTATATATTTCCCTTCTGCTTAGGGGTTCTGGAAATGGAAACTTTTGTGTCTTGCTTATTTTTTTCTGCAGATCTGCATAGACTTAACATTGCTTTTGTTTAGTATTGCATTCTAATGTAGAACCTACCTTCAGTGGCTATAGAGAAAGATTTCTTTGAATATCTTCTATTTTATTATTTTTAGCAAATTTGTGGCATGATATTTTAAACACAGTCCTTTCAATGAAATTTTAAAAGGTTGGCATGTTAGGGCTGACCTTTACATAGAATAAATTCAACTTGACATTTCTCGTTCTTTGAGGTGAGATTTCTATGGGATAGTTGTTTCTTTTGCCCACCCTCACTCTCTTAATTGTTTCTGATTTCTATACTAAGGCTATGTGTAAGTGAGCTCCATACTGCCTGACGGTGGCCTCAAGGAGAACAGGTCAAATGCATAAAAAAGCAACTGTTGTTCAGTAGAAAGGAGACATCTAGGAAGGCACAACCTTAGTGCTTTTCTGAGCCATAGTTAGTGCAGGAAAGTCCTATGTAGAGGCAGACACATCATGTTTCTCAAACAAGCTTCACAAGCACCCTCTCCTTCGCCTTTGAATTATTAAACCCACCTAGATGAAGGAAGACACTGAGCATCGAAAGTATGGTGGCATCAGGATAAAGGGGTTAATAATAACCCACCCCGATATCATGTCTATTCAAACCCTCCAAACATAGTTTTATTTGGAAGGAGTCTTTACAGATGTAATTAGTTATGGTAGGAAAATATCACATTGTACAAGAGGGGCCATAATCTAGTATGAGCAATGTTTCTGTATGGAGAAGAACCTAGAATATTCACAAAGATAGAGGAGCACTGAGGAGAACTGACCCCATGAAGATGGAGACAAAAGCCTATGCAGCTTTAAAGCAAGGAATGCAGGTATTGTAGAAGGCACCAGAAACAAGAGAAACGTGTGGAATGAATCTTCCTTCTTTCAAACCTTTAGAGAGAATATGGATTCATTTTTAACCTTAATCATAGCCTTCTGGTCTCTAAATTGCAGGAGCACAATGTAGATTGAAAACACTTGGTAGTATCTTGTCTAGTAGCATGGATGTCCAGTTTTGAAAGTCTTGTTCCTGCTCTGTAGAGATAATGCCTGACAAAACTTAGCATTGGACAATGGGCATCTGCATTTGGTATGAACTAGACAATGCAGTCTTCAGTTATCAGTGAAATAGTGTGGTATGTATAGTGATCCTGAGAAGATGTGTCCTGAGATGGGATGTAAACTTGAACAGAACACAGACATTAGACATTGCCTAAATGAAATGAAACAAAACAAAACAAAATGAGAAGGTATTCTTGGATATAAATGTGTGTGTGTGTGTGTGTGTGTGTGTGTGTGTGTGTGTGTGTGTGTGTGTGTGTGTTAGATTGCTTTAAATATCTGCATTTCTTTTTTGTTAATTTTAAAGGCTGTAATCAAAATACTTTGTTACATTATAATGTTTCTATGCATTTATAGACCAAAATAGTCTTGAACTCAGAGAACCACTAGTCTGTTTTCTCTCTGCTAGGATTAAAGGTGTGCACCTCATACTTGGCCAACCTTCTTCTTATTACCCTTGCTTTTCTATTGGCCTACTTGGTCTACTCCTCCCTTCATCTGTTGTTCTTCCTGCTTCACAAACGGACTTACTTCTTACATGCTACAATCATTTCTACATGCTACATGCTACATTTCTACATGCTACATTTCTACATGCTACATGCCTTTAGTTCTTTTCACCATACTATCTTCTTACCTTCTCATGGTGTCCTTTCTATTTCTGCAACCCCCCCCACACACCAGACACAAACACACACAGTACACACACTATACACACATGCACATGGACATGCAGATGAACAAGCATGCACGCACACACAGACAAAGAAATTAAAATCTAGGTTCTGCATATAAGAAAAAAACACATCGAATTTGTATTTTCTCATCTGGCTCTTTAACTTGATGAAGAGATTTCTAGTCACATATGCTTCTCTGTACCTGTCATGCTGTCATTATTCCTTATGGCTAAGCAATGTTTCCTTGTGGTAGTGTTATTGGACATGGAAGCCTCAAAGAAAGATGTCCATTCATCATTCATTAATTCATTCATTCATTCACTGACAATAATAGTACATTATTTTCCATCTCTAGTATATTCAAATTATAGAGAGCTCTGTAGTACTCAAAGGAGAAAACAGAAAGCTCTTGATTGAACTTTTCTGGTTATTCTTTCTGAATGAACCCCTGAAGGTTATCCTGCTTCAGTTGAACACAATCAATGAGACTCTAGTTGTATGTGAGATAAATCCCTCATCCTGATGTATGACGATAATGGTATTGGAGGACTGATTTCTCCAGTCCAGTAGCACTCCCAACAATAAGCCACTCAAAATTCTGTTGCTTTTGCTCACCTTGCTTACAATCAAGCTGTGTCCTGTGCACTTGAACTCTGTACCTTTCACTCCAAGAGGGAAACTTGGCTGAAACAAAGCTTTCTGTAACAGTAAACACAAAGCACCTTCTCTAACAGTAAACACAAGTCCTTTCTGTAGTAACAATACATTTCCACAGCAATGGTATCAGAGCCTTAGGTGATTTGCTTGTGAGCTCTTACCAGTCTGGTGGTAATCATTTTAGACAGTCACGGGAATACCAGAAGAACAGGGTGCTTTTCCTCAAAAATGAATGTTAAAAAACTACTAAGATGTCCTTTCTTTTCAGATCTTCATTTTAACAGCAACAGATATGTTTATCATCAGGAGCAAGGTATTTTTAAATGTTCAGTATATTGTTCCTATTTACAAATTGATTTTGTGCACATGTATTCAGGAAGTACAGAATAATACTGGAAGGTCCACAAATAGGAAGACAGAATCAAATCTGGCACAGTGCATTATCTGGCTGAGTGTATTGTGTCTTGATAATTATGTGTGAGACAGATAAACTACTCAATAAAGTAATATTTCCAGTTTTCATCTTTACTAAGTGAATTTTTGAAAGTATATGTTTGCAAGTGATGTTTTGCCAGATGAGATAGGAGATATTATGTGTTGACATGAGTTTGTGATTTCTTTTCTCAGTTTGTTGAAAACATGATGGCTAATTGGGGTGAAATAAATGAAAGTTATGATACAAATATTGTATGCTGCAGAGTATTACAGCTGAGAAACAACCTTAGGCTAAGGACAGAAATAAAGAGGAACCATTTCTCTCCTGGGGGAATATTCATATACAAATTTTACTGGAAAAGGAAAAGTTAAAAAAGATGAGCGCATGCGCGCGCGCGCACACACACACACACACACACACACACACACACACACACACACACAGAGCAAACAAGCACAGCAAATATTAATCTGCGGGGATTCTGGAGGTGGGGAATGGTAAAAGAGTCCTAGTTTATATATGGATTATAAACAAATACTCTGGTGTGAGTAGTTACCAGACTAATTCAATGGTGAACCTCTAGGCAAGACTATTGATAAATGGACTGTAAAGGTACAAACTGCTTGAGTGTTGGGCTGGAGCTCTTTAATTGGCAGGAGTAAAATTAACTTATGACTTACATGATATTAGCTTTATGAACACAGAGCTATTGAAGACTTGGATAAATATGGTACTTTGATTCTGTTTGAAATACCCTGAGGGAAGACTTAGGGTGACCTTTAATATGGCTCTAAATGCTAAATCTGCTTTATTAATCTTTGGCTATCTCCTACTTCACATCCACTAATAGTCCCAACATATGTGTGAGTGCAGGAGGAATCCTCATGTCTGCTTCAAAGTGAAAAGTTAAAAACAAGGTTGAATCATTTTCCGTTTTTACAGAGGAGACACATGAAAGAATTATCAGACAGACTTCCAGCTTTGAAGTAGCGGCTCTGTGGTAAAAGAAGAGAAGGTTGTTGCCATTTGGAGAAGAAAGATGTCACAATATTTGTCTAGAAGGTGTGGGCCCCAGGGTAGACCAGTCCTAGAAGCAATAGTCAGGTGGTTCATGACAGCATCCTTACAGTAAACACATATGCGCGCGCGCGCACACACACACACACACACACACACACACACACACACACACCACACCCCACACAAATAATAAAAGCAAGACAACTTCAGGGCCTTCAAGTCTAGAAAACTTATCTCTTTGTGATTCCACTGCCAATATCTGAGAAGATTTCTTTCTCATTTTTAAAAATTATGTTTTGGAGGCATTTAATCTTTGTCAATTTGACCTCTTTCCCACATTTGCAACAAATTGGCATCTGTTCTCCTTGAAGACTGTCTGGCATGTGTTGCATGGTGGAGCTAGGAAGGATTACAGTTCCATATTGAGAGACATGATGTTTGCTTAAAAAGTATAAAGCATCCTTAGACCAAAATAAATGATCATTAAGTGTGTGTGGAGGAGATACACCACAGTCAACTCACTTGTCACATGATTTTGCAGAGAAAATCCCTATTAAAAGTTTTATAGTGAGCTGCTTTTGCCTGGAGTAATAATTATGTATTAGGTGTCTGTACCCAGGAAAGGCATGTAGTTGTGGGTATGGATAGCTCTCCCAAAGCGGTGGCAATGATGCTTCTGTGCATTTTGAATGGCACAAAGCAGACAGGCAAGCAAGACCAAAGCAAACCCTGCGCATCTGGCCACCATACCACCATTTAGTTCTTTGTGTTCTCTTTCCCTGGTGAGATGTTTCCAAGGTAACTTCAGTCTCAACCTCACTGACCTTTGCAATCAGAGTCAAGGGCTGAAGTTTGGAGAGAGAAGAAATGAGAGCCAATTCCGTGTTCTAGTGCGAACTGCACAACGACTGGAAAGCGAGAGCGGCATGGAGTCCTGGGCAGGGGTACTGCATGGCACAGGGCTGAAGGACAGAGGAACGAGGACCTAGGTGGGAAGTCGGGTTCTCATCTCAGCTTCATCCCGGGCAAAACGTGGTCTCAGCGCCCCACAACGGATTTTGGAGCCAATGTAGAGATATGGTACTCTCTAGTCCCAGTCAAAATGCACATTCCGGGACTGGGGAGACAGCTTGGTGGGTTAAAGTGCTTTCTGTGCAAGGAGAAGGATCTCGGTTCTGAAACCCAGAACCAATGAAAGCCTGTGGCAGCGACCTCCCTGTAATCCTTCTGAGGGTTGGGAGACAGACAGGAGAATCAAAACTCAAAGGCTGGCTAGTCCGGTGGGCATAGATAGCCTTGAAAGATAGGAGAACCTATCTCAAACAATGTGGAAGGAGAGACAGAGCATGCAAGCGTGTCTTCTGACTGCTACACTGCTCTGTGGCAATCTCCCGCCCACACACACCAGCACGTATGCACTGGTACATTTATACACATACAACATTTCCCTAGACAGAAACATTAAAAACATTTTACCCTCAGTCTTAAGTTCAGTTGCTTTTACAGATACCTAACACTGAAAGTTTCGGCAGTGTATACAGCAGTATTAGACATCTCCTCATTGTCCCCAGATGTATCCCAGGACTATGGTCGGAGTGGCTTTTCCTTTCTCAAGTCAGAAACCCGGCTTCTCATATGTCACAGATGGCTTGACTTAGGCTTTCCTAATGTTTGAATATATTGTTTTTTAAATCACATGTGGAGAATTCCTTTAGGTTACACTCTGTGGGGTATTGTAGAAAATTTCAGCTCTCCTTAAACCTTCACTACTTTTTCAGACTGGCCTTTGCTTTTAATAAAGTTTTATTTATTTTTAAAGAACTCTCTTCCTTTCATGTGAGAATGGACTCAGTCGAGGAAGGAAGAGAATTTTGTGAGCAAAAGAAAAAGCAAATGCAAAGCCATTTCTTTGTTGTTGTATGCCTCAAAACAATCTGTCTTCCGCAGAGCAGAGAAGAGAGCAATAGCTGGGAACATTTGATGCCTCAGGCATCAGGCTCTGCTCTAACACTTGTGGAGGTCAAGATGTGAATTCTCAGGCTTCTGGGATTATGTCGGAATCACCTCATATTCCCTATTAGTTCAGGAGCTCCATAATATCAACAATGGACTCGCCTGTACTTGCGAAGACTTTCTCCCTGTATACCTCTGTAAGAAATGGACACCTGAGCTGGGCTCTTAGAAGCATGAAAAAGAACATTTGTATCTTTCTACCCACCCATCATCTCTGCAATCCCATCTGAGTGCTCAATACTGTTTGTTAGAAACCAGTTTGGTTTGGATAGAATAGGGATTTAGATCTGTTGGTAAAGTACACTAGCATACACAATGTTTTGGATTCAATCTCATGACTGCATTACCAGTGTAGTATGGTGCACACCTGTGATCCCAGGATTCAGGAGGTACAGGAAAGGGGAACCTAAATTCAAGGTCATCTTTTGTTGCATATAATGTTGAAGGCTAGCCTGGGATATGGGAGACCCTATCTTAAGGGCAAATATACATATTACATATATAATATGTAATAACTAAGTAATTATGAAAAGTATCATATCCATAGAAATAAAAGAGTAGGCTCCATGCAAATGTGCAAAATATTTAGAATTATTTTCTGGAAGAAGAAGACATACCTATGTATGTATATGGGTGTCTGCATGTGCATACCCCAGAACACAACTGAAAACTCCTTCAAAGTATTAAAGAGAAGCAAACTGCTGCACTTTAATCTTATTTTGATATCTTGCTGGACAGTGTTATTATTTTTTTTATACCTGAAGATTATGACATCTTATTTGTCATTGGGAAAAGTCATTTTCTTTCTGTTTAATGTGTAATATGATCATTAATAAGTGTCTTAATGAAGCTCAGCTGGTTGGTGAGCTTTGGCACTCAGTCTGAAGTTGTTCATCATCCCTGAAGCTGGGCACGGAGTAAGTCCAGATCCTTCCAGATGCAGTGCACTCAGCCCTTCAAGGAAACATCAGACCAGTTTTTGTTAATAGCAAGGCTCATAATTCCAACTTATTAGGCTGCAGGTATAAACACACTATCCATCAACAGCTTCAGACTTGGCCACTACTATAACCCTTTCAAAAGTTGTGTTTAAATTACTTTTTAATTAACCACCATGGGAAAGAGATTGTTAACCAAATACATTGAACTACATTGTTTCTTTTTTTTTTTAAACAGAATCCGTAGGAAGAGTGAAGTATTGTCTTAATTTTAGAAAGATGATTATATATATATATATATATATATATATATATATATATATATATATATTTGCTATATGGAAAAAATATTGTGGTACAGCATGCTGGGGTGCTTGTTCTATGCTGCCCTCCCCCTCTCCTCCCTGTGCCCTACTTGCCAAGTGGTCTCAGTCTTTCTCACTCCATCTTCCATTCTCCATCTTCCACTCTGTACCTCCCTAACTTGCTTCTATTCCTTTCTCCACATCTTTCTTTAGTGTTTCTGTAATGACTACAATGAGGACAAAAGCTGCAGGGGGAGAGTCCTCCCTCCCTCATTTAATGGTAGAAGAAATGTGAGCTTTGAACTTTTCCTAAAAGTCTTTTGTATCATTTTTGTTGAGAATAAGAGACCTTGGGTTGATGAAATTACAAGTCCATCATATTTCAAGGTGTATTGTTTGCCATTAAAACCCATGATCATCATTATTTTTGGTTTCATAGTTCCCAAGGAACTTTTCTCTTGGCTGTAGAGAGGTACAGTTTTTGTGTAAACAGTTGCCTATGTTCAAGAATCACAGTTAACTTAGGTATACTTTGGCTGCCAAAATATTCTTGATTATTTTTGCTTTCTTTGGGAGTCCATGTTCCTTTTCTTAACATAAGCACACAGTCTTGCCTCTGCCTTTGTCATAGTTATGTTCTGAAGTTTAAGTCAGGTAGAACATATAAAAATATTAACTGGAGTAAAAGGCATGTCATTAAAAAACCCTCCTTATTTTATGCATTTAGGTAAACAGTTATTCAAAGGGAGAACAGATATATAAAAATATGCTGTCAAGAAAATGAGAATTCATCAAAAGTCTAGCATTTGGGGAGGAGAGAGAGGGCAATAGAGATAAAGAGAGCCAAAAGAGAGGAATGGAGGGAGGGGAGAAAAGAGGAGAGGAGACTAGCACAGGGCTGTTTGGGCAAATATGAAGGAATTCCTGGGACATTTGTCTAATTATGATGAAGTAGAATATGCTTGCAAGTACTTGAAATATAGACAGTTTTCTTGTGCTTTCTCTTATATATATCCTATGACTCAGTAACTCCACTTTTAGAATTTTCCTATAGTAATTCATATACATATTCACCAAAAGGCATGCACAAAAAATGTTCACAGCAGAAAGTATCCTTAATACCATAAAATAAGTAATTACTTAAATGTACACCAACAGAGAGATAAATTGTGTTTCGTTTATTTACAAGAGGAAACTCTAGCAGTTGAGAGAGTTTATGAACTGCAACTGTGTGAAACGACATTGACTTTCAAATGTAACATTGACCAAAGGAAGCAAGACATGACAGAATAAATAACATGTGATTTTATTAATATCAGAGTCCAGCATAGGCAAAGTAACTCAGTTTTAATTTGAAGAAGGTGAGGTTTATACTCCCCTTTGAAGTAGTCATAAACATGGGGGGTGTCATGAAGGAGCTTTTGTGGTGTTAGTATTATTTAATCTCTCAAGATAGGTGGATAAAACATGGATGTATTCAAATTCTGAAAAGAAGAACAACTTGACTGAACACTTATTATCTGTGTACTATTCTACATATAAATTATATCTCCATATAGTATTTAAATATTCTATAATTTAGATGGGATTCAGATTTTTCCTAGTGATTTTTCTACTTCTAATAAGTAAGTAACTTATTAGAAACATTGTTCATGGAAAAGAGACATTCTGACCTTTTCCCAGGCAAGGAATAAATTCAGACTGACAAAAGATGATACAGATTTGTACTCAATGGAGAAGAATCAGGGACTCGGTCAAAGTGAATCATACGTAACATGGTCTTGGACTGAGGTACACACAAGGATGATTGGGAATTGAAGGACACAGTAGCCGATAAAAGATTCTGATGAGATTTTAACTTAATAGATTTTTGTATGTCACATTATAGAGAGAAATGGTGGCAGAGTTTAATCGGGTGTTCTGCTGAAGAGCCTCAGGAGAGGAGCCTCAGGAGAGGGTAGAATGACAAAGGGACTGAATGTGGGGACAGTGGTTTGAATGTGTACTACTCCCTAGAGGCTCTCATATTTGGGCTGGTTCCTAGTAAATAGTGCTATGTATGAAGGCTGAGCGATATTTAGGAGGTAGAACCTTGCTGATGTGTGTGTACGTGCTCATGTGTGTGTGCACGCATGCCTGTGCATGTGTGTGTGTGTGTGTGTGTATGTGTGTGTGTGCGCACACGTGTGTACATGCATGTGTAGTTTTGTAGCACTGCCCCAGTTTTCTTTTCAGCTCTGCTTCCTGAGTGTGGATGTAGTGTCACCAGTCACCAGCCAGCCTACTGATCTTGCCGTCATACCTTCCCTGTCTGTTGTCATGATTCTCTCCTATAGTAGAATGCAAATCTCTGTACCTGTGAGCCAAAATAAACTTTCTCTATTAAATTGCTTTTAAGAAGTACTTTATCACAGGAAAACCAGCTCAACTAAGCCAGAGGGGTCTTGAAATCCAACATGGTCTGAAAGACAGAATAAAGTAGAGTAAAATACTGTGGGTGTAAGGAATTTATTCTTTATGCAATGAAGTCAATGAAGCCTGTTAATTTGCTTCCCTTCTCTCTCCCGCCCCAGTTCTTTCAAGTTGAGACAAGGTACCATATGTTAAGGCAAATAAAACTCTAGAACTTCTTGCTCAAGTTGATTCCATTGTAAGTATAGATAACTGTATACATACACCATACATATGAAAAATGAGGAATCTCAGAGATTTTCACATTGGTATATAGAAGAAATATAGTTTTTATTGTTAAAGCCTTGTAGAAGACATGACAGTGCCCTGCCTCCCATCGAAATGGAATCATAACACTCCATTTATGAACCAGCAATACATTAGCTTGAGTGTGGGTAGGATTATCATAAATTAAGGCAAAACTATAACTTTGAGCAAAAGAACAGACTGTGTTTGGCAATGGGGGTAGCCATGATTTTGTAAGCATTTGTTTTAGTTCTGATCCGTACACACCAGTAATCCGCTAGCCAAAGAGGCTTGTGAATTAGCAAGGTTTAGCTGTTTATAAAACACATGCATAAATCTATGTGAGGACTGTGTTTGTATCCATGGCGCTTATTTATGTGCATAGATGCATCTGTGTAGGCGTGGGCAGAGCTTCAGCTCTTTGCAGAGTAATAGGAATGTGTGGTTATATGTACTGTGAACTGAGTGCTCATGTGTGGAGGACCTGAGAGTTGCCATGCTTGCAGCTGTACTGTCAAGATTTAGCCATTTTCAATACAAAATGAAACGAGCATGTGAACTCCAGCCTACTATACTTAACCACAATACATGCAAGCATAAAGCAAACAGTGAATCTTGGGAGCACTTTGTAAAGGAAAACCATACTGGGAAATAAGAGCCGTTCTATCTCATGTGGATGAGAGAGACAGGATACAGATTTCTAACAATAGGTACAGACCGAATGAATGTGTAAGCCCATAGAGTAATACAGGTATTGGATGTTGTAATCAAAATGGGCCGTTTAACACAAAGATATTGGCAGTTCCCACCAGGAGTGTACTCTTTGTCATTTGCTTGCTTTGTTGTGGAGAAATGGCAGTCATTATCCTACTTACTGGTGCCACTGGGAATGAAGGAACTGACAAAGGTGTGGTGAGTAAGGAGATATTTGGAATCCTCACTGAAAAATCCTGGCTTTCATGAGTGATGCACACACTAGCATACTAACACGAATATATGTACATAGAAACCACACCATGAGCTCTGTACTGTGAGGTCAATAAACAGCCTTTTCTTCCATGCTTACCCATGTATTAAATTCTTTAACAAGAGGAAATATCTTTTTCTTCAATCCCATGACAAGGATTAGCAATTAGACTCCCAAGAAGCTTAGAGCATTCCAGAAGGGTAAGAGCTTGATGTAAGAACACTTCCACAAGGGCTGAAGATGAGAAAAACAAGCGGCTATGAAGACATTAGAAACAGGAAGCAGCAGAAGAGGAGTGAAACCCAGAAGCTAAGTGTTGATGATGCAGCTTGCAAAGCCTCGGCTGTGTGTGAACATTGGGCATGTACACACATGAACACATATTGAATATATAAATTAGCAGCACATTTTTCTCTGTTGCAAAGTATTTAGGTGCCAAGATATAGGTGATTCTTGGAAATACTTGCAGAGCATATGCTCTGGTGGTATTCGACCATCTGTAGCCCAGCCCTTTGGGCCAGATTCTGCTGTTTTGCTTTGGGGCAGAAAAGAAAAAAGAAAGAAAGAAAGAAAGAAAAGAATTAGGTTCTTTCCTTTATTTGGGTCTACTCTGCCACCACCACCACAAGCTTATGCCTATACCATTAGACGGTCCGGTCCACCATTCTCTGTAGAGGAAACTTGGAATTTGCTCATTCATAGCTAAATAAACAATAGCTCTATAATGATCAGCCACAAGGAAAGTCTCCTCTTTCATACAAAATTATGGGGCATTTTTTTTTCTCAAAAATGTATTTGAGTTGCCTCTTTGGTTTTGTTCTACCTTAAAGACCATACCTGCTAACTGAAGTAATCAGTGTAAGCCTAAATCTGATTAATGCCTGCTTGTTCTAGAAACACAATCAAAACCTTTATGTCAGTAGATAAAACTGGTCATGACCAGACTCTACTCACCTCATCCTTTGGTCTTGCTGAATATATGAATTCATATTCTGTTGTCTCTGTCACATAGATGAAACTTACATCCCAACAATTCCCACTCCTTCTCTTCCAGGATACTTGCTAATCATTTTTTTTTAAATCACTTTGGAAGGGTGAGGTGTGCTAGGTATCTTTGCTCTAAACCCTCACCCAGCATGCTCTCTGTCTATGACACAATAGAACCTGACCTTATAAACATCTTGTTTTTTTTCAAGGTTTCCTGGATGAGTCATAGAAAGATAGACCTTCCTATTTAGCCTCTAAAAGTAAGATTTTTTTTTAAAGCTATAAGAATAGGAAGGGCAAAAATAGAAATGAGGAAAATAAGCATACAACATGATGTAGAATTTTATTAAAATGTTCAAAATAGATTTTATATTAAAATAACTTGCCCCCAAAGGATTACCTATCCCAGTTTTCTAATTCCAATGCTCTCTTGGCTATACCAGAAAAGACAGATTTTCTGAGACCTTGCCTATTCTTCTGCTGTTGTTTTGGGGGTTTTCTTGCTGTAGTTCAGGGAACATTGAAGATTCATAATGTCTTGTTCTGGGAATTCTAAAAGGGCAATCATATGTTCCACTGCATGGTTTTTCATCTTTATGCTCATACAAGAGCTGAATAAGTGTAGAGTGCGAGATGACCCCCTAGACTTCATCTTCCCTAGGATCCTTCTTTGCATCCTAATTTGAATTTTTAGACCATATATGCAGCCAAATCTTGTTTTACCTGCATTTTCAAAGTGGTTCTGACATTCCCACATTTGGAGATGGAGGGAAACACACGCGGTAATTAATTACTATCTGGGACTACTTAATGATGTAGTTTGTCACATGGAAAGAGCGATGAGATGGAAAACTTGAAGCACCACTTGTGGGGCGATGAGATCCATTCGGCTCTTGGAGGTCTCTTGGTTGCCATGACAACAGTATTACTATAGGGCTCTGTGACTGTATGAGAGTTTTCAGGGGCGAATCTTTGCCAGCCTTTGGGAGTCAGTGCTAATTTGTAAAAGACCCCCACACTGGGGTTATGCTTTCTCTGTTCTCATCAGTAAAGAGAGAGACTATAAAATTGGCATTTTGAAGCTATGGGTTTGTATGGTTCAAAGGCGCCTTTTTGTGCTGTGCTAAGAGGAGTTAGGAACTAGAGTTGTGCAGAATTGTCTGCTGAGGACTCGTATGAGTGACAATGCTGGCTGAGATTGGACTTCACAGAGTAAATGTCTTGGGAAGTCTTGATGCACAGAGGCTCCATTTCTGGCATCATCAGTGATGGAACAGAGCTGACTCTTTATCTCCTTGATTTCCCTGTGGTGGTCTTAGAATGAAGCCTGAACATTTCTCACATTTCTATATCTGTATGAGCCATGATCCCGTTCTGATCCATAGATCTCCAGTTTCATAAAGGCATATGTTTTCTAAGTTGTTATACTCAATGTCAACCCCATAATTCTAAGGATGAGAGACATCAAGGCTGTGAGTACCATGCCTGGATGAGAGAGGGTCTCTCCATCTTGCTCAGTTGTTGTTGCCCATTTCAGTATGTAGGGTGTCTATAATTTAAAATACTTAGGTGAAGAACAGTTCATTTGCTTGATTCCTCTTCGGAAGAGCATTGTAACAATTTGGAAATGATACACATCCAGATATGGGCGTGATAGCTAACAAAGAAAGTGCTGGATGTAAGGGGGATTGTGAACCTGGTTTGTAAGAACAGCAACTGAACACACAGAACATGAGTTTAGTGGTTTCTGAGGCAAGAGAAAATCACAGGTTAGTATTTGAACGGAAGTTAATGATTCCATGTCCAGAAAAAAAAGGAGTGGGGGAATTAAAAAGACAGAAAAATTCGAGAATATCCCAAATAGAAATTGAGATGGTAGAAGTGGAGAAATCCTAATAAATGATAAAAAGTAAAGAAATAGATGTTTTGTTTTTTGTTTGTTTGTTTTTCTCTTAAGCCAAAAAGAAAGGTCTCATGTTAAGACATATGACTCGAGTAAGGAGTGGTTGGAAGCAGCTCTCCTAGGTCTCCATGGATGTAAGACTCTAGGAATGATTTCTGTGGTTGGGTTCCTTGGGAGAAATTGTGGAAGGCCAGGGTTCTGCCTCCTAGTTCACGTGTACAAAAGACAAATGACATGTCATATATAAGGTGCAAACTGAGAGCCGGCACATTTACTTGCTAAGGATTATTGAAGTCTTTAATTTTTTTCCCCAAATCCTTTTTGAATATGTGGCTAGTGGCAGGTGTGATATTATTATTTCTCTGCTTAATGCTACCAAGGAAAAGGTGGTTTTACTTATCCTAGTGTACCACAGATAGGGATTAACCGTGATTATGGAAATGCTACCATGGGTGGCAAAGTCGGCTTATGTGTTACAATGTCACCCAATTCTGCTTTAAGATGCATTCTTTGTTCTTTTCCTAATTAATCTTTTCACACATTATCAATTGACTTTTCATAAATCCAAGCTAGTAATTGTATCTTTAAAAACTACAAAGAGCAAGCTAGAGCCCTAATTGTATCTGGAACACACAAAGCAGGTCATAATGTTTTGGGTTGTTTTCTAGCTTGGAAAAGGTTGAACTTAATTTCTGAATAAAATTATCTAAATTTATCAAGAATTATTTTTTTGGTGAGGTACTCTATTTCTATGAGAAATCTTTAGGTATACAATCTGAATGAAATGCACACATATATCTGTTTAGCCAGCAACATATGCTCTTAAATGTAATCAGGAACACTGCCTAAGACTAAGACTGCACAGGAAAATTCAGGTTATTGGATTGCTGTATCTATCAAACAAGAACTAATTTATTGTCTAGCACAGACATTAGATGAATTGTTCTCAAGAACTATGATTTCCTCATTTTGGATATGAAAGGGTAAAATTACATGAACTACAGTTTGAAGATCTTAATTAGCTTTGTAATTTGAAAAAAGAGGAACACTTCATGTCATAAAGCAGCCTAGGCTTTAGAGACAGAGACAAGCTGAAACAAAAGTCAAGGTGTGGATTGATCATTTGCATAGTATTTTTCATTCGGTATGGGGTCATGGAGTCAGAAAAGCAGGATGTAATCAGGTTTCCCATTGCTCTTGTCATGAGGACTAAAATGGAGACAGGATCAGTGCCACTATGACTTCTCTCCAGCGTTTGTTCCTAGGCCATATAACTAAGTTTGGATTTATGACAGAACTTACTTAAGCATAGGTGACTCAATTTTGATATTTAATCAGATCTGCTGAGACCCAAAGCAGGAACTTAGTCAAAATAATGACCTTCTAGAGTGATTATTAATATTGGCCACAAAGAGCCCTTCCCTGCAATCCTTATACCCAGCCTGGTCTCTTCAATTCTCAGTCAGCATTTCCCTCTCTTACATTAGAAGAAAATGATATGTAGATTTTTTTTTTTTTAACTTCTGGGAAATAGCATAGATCCCCAATCTCATAAATTAATTTATTATCCTTTTTCTGCCTACATATTTACATTTTGAAAGGGACTTTGTGGGAAGTCACATTGGAGTCAGTTTGCTTGTAGAGGAATGGAAGGTAAAGTGGAAAGAAGTGTTGCTGCTTTTGATGACCAAGTGGTACCCACGGCATCTAAGGCACTTGCCCTCAGTATCTCCTCATGTTATGGTCATCATTTGAGAATGACTCTGCTAGCTGTGAGTTTTGAATCTGTAGATGATATATTTAATTTGGGGATTTCCAGACATACTTTTAACTTTTTACATTTGTCGATTGGATTAGAGAATACAATCCTTATCAAGGACCACAAAAACTCAGGGAGTTTCAGGGTCCCCTTAGACACATGGAGAGAAAAGGGGATAATGAAGTCATGAAGAGTGCAGTGAGTGAGGGTATACACAGTCCACATGTAGGCATCTTAGCATATTTTAACAAGGTATAATACAACCCAAACAAAAGCTTTCAGGGATCATTTGTACATTGTGTAGAGAGAAAAATTAGATTAAATGTTGAAAGTGATAAAAAAAAAAAAAAAAAAACGTTTTAGAAAGGGAAAACAAAGTCACAGATCAATTTCTTAGCACTGACTTTCCGGTACAATGCATCTTATGGACTGATGGACAGTACATTCTACTGAAGGATTATTATTCACAATGGTCCTGATGGGAGCATTCAATCACTCTACTACACAACAAGTGATTAGAAATAGGCACCATAGGAGACAATAAAGTTTCTGAGCCTGTGGTCATCAGGAAGGGAGGTGGCCTTGGATAGGTTTGGTGAAGAGCTGAGGCCAGTACAGAATCCATCCCTTGGTCTGTCATACAATCTAACAAGTCTTGGGATAAAATGTGCTTTGTGGCCGGGCAGTGGTGGTACACACCTTTAATCCCAGCACTTGGGAGGCAGAGGCAGGTGGATTTTTGAGTTCGAGGCCAGCCTGGTCTACAGAGTGAGTTCCAGAACAGTCAGGGTTACACAGAGAAACCCTGTCTCAAAAAAAAAAAAAAATGTGCTTTGTGTCTGACTCCAATTTTTACCTGAGATATGTCAATGATTTGACATATTGGGCTACCTAAACTTGTTGTTGTTGTTGTTGTTGTTGTTATTATCATTATTATTATTAGTAGTAGTAGTAGTAAGAGTAGTAGCATTAGTATTAGTATCACTTATATTTATACCCCCAACATGGCTCATTACAGTTTCATCCCAGCCACTACAAGGTTCTACCTTGGTATTCCAGTTGAGATAAGAGGTTGTCAAGTAAATGATTAGATTCCAGAGGGAGCAAAGAAGGCACATTTCTGCAGGAGATATGTTTGTTGGTACTTGGCTTTAGGCAAAGGTGCACATTAAATGTTGGAGATCTTGGGAGGCTTTTTAAAATTTAATTGCTACAAACCTTTTGTTAGCATGCTCTCCTATGAGACTCACACAGCCCTGGATCCTTTCCAGTTTGAAACCTCTTTCCTCTCACATTGTTTTATGTGAAGAAGTGGGGTGACCAAATAAAAGACCATCCATCATTCCTTCCCAGGAGTGAGGGAGAAGGGTTCCATTAGTTTTCTGGTGTTCTTCTAAAAAATAATAGTGCAGCTAAGTGACTTAACTAACAGAAGAATCTTCCCAACATTCTGGGAGTGCTGGCAGGCATTGTGACTTCTCTCAAGGCTTCTCCCTTGGCTTGCAGATAGATGTCTTGTCACTGTGTATCTTATCTTATTACATGAACCTTAGGATCATGCTCATTCCTTTGTAATTTTGTAAGTATTTTAAATTTTGTAAATATTTTTACCAAAATGTTTACTATTTCATAAGATGTTATCATCTTGGCTATCCACAGTTCTTTATTTTTTTATTGGATATTTTGCATATTTACATTTCAAATGTTATCTCCTTTTACAGTTTCCCTTCTGTAAACCCCCATCCCATCCCCCTCCTCTGTTTCTATGAGGGTGCTTCTCCAGCTACCTATCCACCCACTCCTACCTCACTGCCCCGCATTTCCCTACACTGGGGCATCGAGCCTTCAGAGGACCAAGGGCCTCTCCTCCCATTGATGCCAGATAAGGCCATCCTCTGCTACATATGCAGCTGGAACCACAGGTCCCTACATGTATAGTCTTTGGTTGGTGGTTTAGTCCCTGGGAGCTCTGGGGGGTCTGATTTGTTGATATTGTTGTTCTTCCTACGGGGTTGCAAACCCCTTCAGCTCCTTCAGTCCTTTCCCTAATTCCTCCATTGGGGTCCCTGTGCTCAGTCCAATGGTTGGCTGTAAGCATCTACATCTACATTTATCACGTTCTGGTAGAGCCTCTTGGGAGACAGCTATAGCAGGCTCCTGTCGGCAAGCACTTCTTGGCACCCGTAATACTGTCTGGGTTTGGTGGCTATATATGGGATGTATCCCCAGGTGGGGCAGTCTATGGATGGCCTTTCCTTCAGTCTCTACTCCACACTTTGTCCCTGTATTTCTTCCTATGAGTTTTTTTCCCCTTCTAAGAAGGGCTGAGGCATCCACACTTTGTTCTTCCTTCTTCATGAGCTTTATGTGGTCTGTGAGTATTTTGAGTTTTTTGCCTAGTATCCACTTATTGAGTGCATACCATGTGTGTTCTTTTGTGACTGGGTTATCTCACTCAGGATGATATTTTCTAGTTCTATCCATTTGCCTTTGAATTTCATGAAGTCATTGTTTTTAATAACTGAGGAGTACTCCATTGTGTAAATGTATCACATTTTCTGTATCCATTCCTCTGCTGAAGGATATCTGGGTTCTGTTCCAGCTTCTGGCTATTATAAATATGGCTGCTATGAACATAATGGAGCATGTGTCCTTTTTATATGTTATATGGTGGAGTGGTATAGCTGGGTCCTCAGGTAGTACTATGTCAAATTCTCTAAGGAACCACCAGACTGATTTTCAGAGTGGTTGTACCAGCTTGCAGTCCCACCAGCAATGGAGGAGTGTCCCACATCCTCGCCAGCATCTGCTGTTATCTGTGTTTTTGATCTTAGCCATTCTGACTGGTGTGAGGTGGAATTGATTCTTTATTTAATAAAGACACCAGACATATTGAAGTAGGGCCCACCACATCAGCTTCATTTTGACTTGATCACTGCTTTAAGAGCAGTTGAGTCACATTCCGGTCTACTGAAAATCAGGGCTTTCACATGTAATTTGGGGGACAGATTAAATGTAGCCTGTAAAAAAAATATAATCTCTTTCAATACTACATTTATTTAGAACTAATTTCATCCATGACTTAAAAATCAGATTTCTGTAGACAGCTTGACTTGCTCATGTCTTTCATGTATTATGTTTTCCAGATACGGCTGGAACCAGCTTTAAGAATAAAATCTAAAACATTGCCTCCTGCTTCACATAGCAAGGGTTTATCATTCCCGTCACAATCCTCATTTTCAGCCTGGTCTAATTCTTCTTATGTTAATAAAAACATATATTAAATAGGAGTCACAAAACATAATAAGAATTGGGGGATATTATATATGGGGTTTCTTTAAGAAAAAAAATGAGCCTGTGAAATCTGCATGAAAATACTACAACACCAGATTAAAGTCCAGATAGAAAATGCAGATAGAAAGAGGCTAGAGAAGTGATGGACATTTTAGAAGAAAATTCTTAATGATATAAAGTCCTAAAATATAGTACATGAAAGAAAGAGGCTTGTCTGTTACTCTAGAAGTTTATCTCCTTCATCTTGGGGTGGAACCATAAAGGAAGATGAATCAAAGAGAAAGAAGTCCATGTTAAAAACTTAGCTGAATATGTGCCCACCTACGCATCTACATATAAATGTAAATGTATCATCTTGTGTACATGACAGTGTTTACACACACACACACACACACACACACACACACACACACACACACACACACGCTTTAAACTATGCTTCTATGTAGAACTTTTACAGTGTTTGGAAGAACAGCCAGAGTGTTTGAGTGTTTAATAGAGGCCATTCCCATGCTGAGATGCCCTGAATTGGTTTTCCTTTTAATAGGCAGTAGATAAATATAAGAAGCATACCATAGGTAAAAGACAAAGTGAAAGAAGTGAAATAGAGTATGTTGAGAAAGTCATCATATGACTATGTTCCAGGCACATAGGCTTGAAAAACAAACGCCAAGATCATCAATGGTGTAGTTCTTTAGCTCTTTTATAGCAGTCTTTGACCACGAGATAATGATTGCTATTCCTCAGCAGTTACTAATTGACAGTAAATAATGTGGTAAACGTTGTGGAGTAAAACATTCATAGTGAACAGTCTGTTTTACAGTTAAGGGTTATTAGGTGCATTAATGCCTTTACTAATGAATCCGTCATTGAGTAGCACTTTGGCCATGCACATTACTGAGAACACTGCTGCCTCCTGAGAAGGTATGTTGGTAGTAAATTGTGAATACTTCAGAACCTTGGGGTACATATAGATCTGAGATCAGGACATCAACACACATCAGTGTTTCCTCCTGAGCTTTTTATTTGGTGTGTGTGTGTGTGTGTGTGTGTGTGTGTGTGTGTGTGTGTGTGTGTGTCTAACAATGTATCTATGAGGTCAGAGGACAAATTGCATAAGTTCTGAGGATCAAACTTATGTCATTAGATTCAGCCTTACATGGCTTCAATCCCAGAGCAATCTTGCTGAATTTTCATACAAAACCGACGGATGATGGTGGACTGTTGTATATTCCAATACTCTAGAAGGAGAAGGATTGGTTTCAGTAGAGGCAGGATAGTCTTCTGTTGCTATAAAGGCAAATCCTTGCTCTACTGCAAACCATAGCTTCAGTCATACCCTTCACTCTGAAAGCTCAAACTTATAGATAGATCCTACTACGTTTATTAATCTTGTATGCATGATGTTGACTCTAGATCGTTTTGATAGGTGCACTTTATTATATTATGGGATATCTCTTATGTATCTAAATTGTGCTCAGCTCTCATCACTGAAGAATAATTTTCAAATGCATTTTTGTATCTATTGTGGAAGTTATATTATTTTTCTTTATTCTGTTAATGTGCTTGATAAAAGTTTAAAAAAGATGTTAAACCAGCCTCTTGTTCTTGAAATAAACTCCACTTAGTTATAAAAAAAAAAAAAAACAATGACTAAAACCATAATCATACTACTTTAGAGGTATTTTAGCATTAGTGGAGAATTACCTGTGTTTTTCAACACCTATAACAGTTCTTTGTAGTTAAATACCAGAGAACATTCTCATTGTTGAAACATGATAAAGCTAAGAGTTATAGAAGGTAGGTCAACCAGGTTCTGTGTAACCAGATCACCAGAATAACAGTTACTCTACCCTTAAACCTACTGAGAACTGTCCATGGACCTTACACCCCTCTTCCTTTTTGCTGTTTCTATCTACTCTTACCTCTGAAAATGACCTTGATATAAGTCATTGAATACCTTTAGGCCAGTCATCATTGCCATTCTAACTGCATGCCTCAGTTAAATATAATGTATATCAATTAGCTGTCAATGCAGAGAAAAAATGTTTTGGGTATTTTTTCTAGAGTTATGAGGTTCTAAAAAAATTATCACAATATTTGTGGTTAGACAAATATAAAGATGGAAAAGACACTGCAAAATTCCAACTTTCTGGGCTCACATTGCCTCTCTGCAACTTCTGTATTTTCTTTCTCATTTAATGACATAAAAAAGAAAAAGAAAATACAGCATTACATGTCACATACGATATGATCTTTTCTGAAAGCTGAGTGCAGAGAGAAGAAGGCTTTGGCTTTACACAATGAGCAAAGCTAACAGATACACAATGATGTGCCTTAAGTGAAACTAAAGCATTTGGGGAATGAATGTATTTTTAAATGATTCTCTGTTTTACTGCTTTGCTTGATTAATTGGCCAGTTACTGGCTGGGATTGTCTCAGATGGAAAACCATCTATTGTCCATGGAAAATGAAAAGAAGCAGCATGCAGATATTTATATATAAGCCTACGTTATAATATATATATGCAATTATGTACGCATAACTGTAGAATATGAGTATATAATGTTGAGTCATATGTTAATTCAAGGTCTTTATTTTCTTTGTTATATTTTTTATATTAAAGTTTTATAATCCATTTTCCTTACTTACAAAATGAAATGAAAAAGGGGAACATGGTTTTTTAATGTACTACAGTTTCAATCCCTCTGACTAGGCCCCTATTCTCCACTCTCCTCTGAATCATCTAGCTTCCTGGAAGACAAAATTTTCTAGAAGCATATACCATAAAGTTAATGTGGGCTACTTCCTTGATGACATCATGGGGCTCCATTTATCAAGGACTATTTATAATGTGATTTTATCCACAAAGTTTCCCTAAATAATAATAAACATATCAAAAGATTGTGCCATCAATTGAGTTACTAGTAGCATAGTTTGGTTGGATAACTGAGGTTAGTTATACCATTTCTTCTATGCCTGGTCTTATTTCTTTTAAAGACAGGAGTTGAACTTTTAATTTGAATCTAACTATGTGGCTACTTTGGTCATGCTTAAGTTAATAAGGGAGGAAGATCAGTTCATTGGCTTCAGCAAAACTGAACAGATAGCAGATTAACAGCTGTAGCTGGTGCTGCAAACTCAGAGCTTCATTGGCACTCATAGGGCTAAACCCTGTGGCTCTGTAGGGTTACTTTCTTGAGTCTTTGGCACCTCCATGAAGCATGTTGTGAGACCAGAGGACCAAAGAGAAAGCTCAGCCTCTCAACACTTTCTAAGAATTTCTGTCAGTGATAGTGGAAAAAGCTGACAGGTGGTTGTTTTCTCAATGCCTTGTCTGCCTATGTTTACATCCAAGTTGATTATAAATAAAAGTGAGTTTAATGTTGGTTATCCTATGATACGTTGGCATTTTTCTCAAGTCTCTAGTAATATTGGATGTTTATGTATTTATTTTCTGATGATCTAATATTACAGTCTCATGTTATCTTACAAACACAGAACAGATTAGAAGAAATAAGAATTTTGGGCACGGAGATCACTCATAATCATTCAGCCTCTGTTTCTTGGATTATGCACCCTAACCCAGACCACAGGGTTTCTTACTCTGAGTCTGGGCTGTTATCTATCCCACAGGTAAGATGCAAATAATGATAAAAGTGGGTCATACTAATACTAAGTACATGAGTAATTTACATTTGTTATCTTAGCATCACAGCATTATAATCCTAACGAAGATTTTATTTCACAATGGAGAAAACAAAGACTTGGTAAGTTGAAAATCAGTTTCTCACATCACATGGCTAAGACTTCAGATAGCCAGGTAGAACCTAATGCCATTTGGAAAGTTCAAGGGAACTACTTGCCTATTCAAGGAGGTGTCTGTATCTGCCTGGACCTTCACTAACTGGAGTGCAGACAGCAGGCAATGTGGATAGCATACAACAAACTCAGCTTTGCCTTTTATTTTTTACCTTTCCTGCTCTGTTTTCCTTTCTTGGGTGTTTGACTACAAATATTTGCTCTTCCTGTTTGTAGTGATTTATAGACTACATTATCTGATAGTTCTGATTTTCTCTTTAAATAGAGCTTTGAGTATTTCCATAGATGCACATATTTGAACTTCCAGCCATCATCTTGCTTCTCCCATAGTGAACCCCAATAACCATGATGTACAGAATGGCATGTAGTAGTGTCACTGAGTCCATTGCCATAGCTTCCTAGAAACCCCCTCTAGGCACTGAGTCAATGTGCCCTCCTGCATTACCCTAGCACTCTCTTCAAGATATATGATATCTTACAGTAAAATGTGGTTTTAAATATGTGAGATCTTCTCTTTTCTCTTAGCTGTGTCTTAGTAGTTTTGACTTCTAAAGCTTGTGGTCAAGTTGTTGCTGTCCTGAAGATTTCACAATGAGATTTTGATTTCATACTAAAATACCTCTCTCAGTATGAAGAAAAAAAATGCCAACATTGAGACCTAGAGAATGTTTTGTAAAATTTATGCCTACTTCTCTAGTAAAGGGAGAAAAATTGAGCCACAGAGTTCAGTACAAATAAACTGAGACATTGCATGTGATATGTCCAGTGACTAATAACACAGTTGATCACATTTTCAGGGTGATATGAGGTATATAATAATTAAAAAAATACATTTTAGTGAGGAAGTAGAGTGCTCTCTTTATGCTTAATGACAATAAAGCTGCCTGTTCTTTGGATTACAGACTGATCAGAGTTGAATTATCCATGCATCTTTTTACCTTCAGAAGAGTTTATATTGTGATGGAAATGATAGAATACACTAAAATTTCCATTGCCATTATAAAGTGGTGACACTCCTGATGTGTTCACAAATGTCAGCAGTCACCAGAGTTGTTTGTGTATCTCCCCACTGCCAAAATCCATAGGAAAATTGGGTTAGTTCCCACATGGGTATCAGAAACTACTGGACTAGTGTTAGAGATGGGGCCAATCACATACAACGTTTAGTATCTCTGGACTGACCTCATTCATTGCAAAGGCTTTACAGTATCAATAACAGAAAGTTAAACTTATTAACCTTCCAGAGTCTAGTCTATTGATGTAGGCTTATTGGGACTCAGTGACTGACTACATAATGCATAGAAATTTAGCAGTTATCTTTATGGATCAATCAAGCTAAAGAGGGGGAAAAAGAGGGGAATTTTCAAATTTCTTGCAGGGAACTCCAGATTCAGTGAAGGGATATGAGAGTATGAAGAGTCTCTGATCTATAAAACACCAAATATATTTTAGACGTCTTTAGCCAATGGTAACCCTCTTTTCCCTATCCTTGATTTATCTAATTGCGTTCTTTTATTAGACAAAGAGAAAAAAAAACTTCCTTCCAAAAGGAAGCAAGTGTTGATTTATATCCCACCTGTTTAAGATTGAACTACTCAGTTTGAAAAATTAGAAAGCATTCTGAAATTGTGAGCACCAAAAATCATTAGTTCTAATTGTTATATTTCATACAGAAAAGTGCCAGAGAGTCATGCTGCAGACAGTGATGGATTATCGCAACACAGACGTGCAAAATTCTAGCTCTCACCTGAATCCAAAAAGCATTAATGCTTCTGTTTACAGTGTGCTTGTATGTGAATGAAGAATGGCCCTTTTTCAGCAACCCTGACGTCTGCAGTTGCAGACAGGCTGCATCTATTTTATATCCTACATTTCTTTCTTGACTGATGCCTTCAATCCTTTTGTCACTGAGACACAAGAACGCCACATTAACCTTATGTTTCACTATGATAACTGTGTTTCATTTGAAATTCAGTGTGGTTATATAAAACCAACACTCTATCCACAAGCTTTTTGGGGTGGGTCATTAGTAGGTTTGACTGCTGTAATTATTGGATGATCCATCATCTTGAAGTCCTTATCCTCTGGATTCTCCTTTTATGTAAACACTCATCTGTAAGATACATTTTTCTTAAAATATAGAACCTGAGCATTATGGCAGTAGCTACTGCCAACCTCTATGGAGAATAGATATTCCAAATGAGCTATGTATCAGAAATAAGATCCAGACTGAGAATTGGGTTTTGGAGCCACAAAATAAAAAATAATACAGAAAGCTCTTAAAGACAGAGATTTTTCCCCCTAAGGACACAGGAACCTTAGTAATTAGTTATGGACCAGAGATGTTTAAAAGGCAGGGCTTTGCTGATAATCCCACTACTTCTGCCACTTCCTGAAGATAAAAAGAAGTGGACAGTCAATAAATATTGTCCTCTGTATACCCA
Source organism: Uromys caudimaculatus (assembly GCA_028551405.1). Lineage (NCBI taxonomy): Eukaryota > Metazoa > Chordata > Mammalia > Rodentia > Muridae > Uromys > Uromys caudimaculatus. The sequence goes on from CM052705.1 coordinate 25,136,304, forward strand.
CAGTCAGGGAAAGGGATGCTTTAAAGACTATGCTCTTTTTTCTCTGTTATTTTTTCAGCTTATGTGTAAGGTTCTTTTGCCTGAATGCATATCTGTGAACTATATGAGTTTTCAAAGAGGCCATAAGAGGGTGTTAGACCCCTGGAAGGGGGTTGATGAGTAGTTGTAAGCTCAATTGTAGGTGCTAGGAATTGAACTCGAGTCCTATAGAAAAGAAGCCAGTGCTCTTAACCTCTAACTAAGCTCTTGAGTCCCCTAACATAGTTTCTTAGAGATAGGTTCAAAATCCATTTAAACCAAAAATACACAGAACAGAAGAGGTAAGAGTTGAAATATTTTAATAGAAGTTAAAATTCATTGCCTGGATTTAACAATGCAGAATCTCAGACCTTCAGAAGTTTTCAAATAAATGTCCTTGCATTTATACTTAGTGTGCCTTCTCAAAGAAGTTAATTATGTCTCTGAGAAGAAAGACTTATCTCATCACTCTGTAACACTCTCCATAACTTCTAGCTCTTCTGTCAGTCCTAATAGGAAGGAAACATTATTGTAACCTTCTAGTTAAATTAAAGCACATCTTTTAAATAATTAAACTTTCTTAAATTTTTAAAAACTTTTATTTTAGGAAACCAATAACATCAAAAGTAATGGGTGCCAGTCGAGAAAAGCTTGCCTATTAAACCTGGCTTGTTCACGCGTAATGGAGAGAAGATGGTTCCCTTAGCCCAGGAGGGAACCAGGAGCCTGTGCTGCTGGATACTCCAAGAAGAGGTTCCATGTGGCAGAGGTTGACGCTATAAAATATGATCAAGATTAATAACACAAAGAAACTTGGAGCCAGGCTGGTGATATACACAGTAGTATTTGTGTCTTCTGAGGAAACCAACAGGGTGAATCAGATTGCCATGCCAGTAGCACAGTATCTATGGTATCATCTCAAAAGAAGGAAAAAAATATTTTGATATATGCTTGTAGAAAATTTAGTTCATGGACACTTGGCCTTGAAATTCTGAACCAGTGTTGAGGTAGAACATAATGGTGTGGAGTGCACAGGAAAGCAAAGATGCTCCAGCCAATACTGAGAGGGATGTAAAAGGGAAAGCCAGGCTGGACATTCAATATCCTCACTACATGCCCCTAATAAACCTTCTCCCCTTCCTTACCATTCCCACATGCCCCTCCTAACAGCAGCTCCTGGTAGAAAGTGAAGCTGGAGACCAAACACAAGGGCCTTCAAAGTGCATGATGATCCAAACCTAATACAGGCTAACTCTGATTTCATGAAATTCCCTTCGGTTCAAAAAGTATGCTTATGTCCTAATTCGTGCCAGGTAACTGGATGTGTAACTATAGATTAATATGAATTTTCTATCAAGCTACTCAGAGACAAAGAGTAAAATAGCATGCTGACTTCATATTTTAATTGTTGTTTTCTTTAGGTATTTATTTTGAAACATTGTTATTTTATTTCATAGGTATTAGAACATTTTGTAAAAATCATAATTTGTTTTCCTCTGCTCGTTGAATGCAAGGTTGCATACAGTACAATTTGTTGAAATTATGGTGACGGTTTTTCTTATTACTCATCTCTTAATGAGGACAGATTTTCGAATCTCTCTGTGTTCTGTCTAGTGAGAAATAGGTCTCTAAGGTGAGAGAGACTTTCTTACTTGGAGGCTGAGATAGAGGACTGGCTCAAATTCATAGCCAATGGGCAAGTTGGACTTTCCTGCTTACTCATCATCAACTAGACACCACTGAGAAAAAACAAAATCATACTTGTAGAAGGAACAAAAAGTATATTCAGGATGTTCTCAGATAGGTACAAGTCTGGTTATTCACACAGGGAGTATTTCACACAAGGAATTTTGCTGTTAATAAAACCATGGGGGAGATCACTTAAAGCTGTTGGCTTTATAAGAATCAGGAAGGGCAGGAATTAGAGGAATTTCTACAGATAATCAAAAAGATCCCTATCTTCAGAACTGTATTCAAGGGATCATGTCCAGAGAGTTCTCTGAACTCTAACAAACAATGACTATTTCCTGCTGATGTGCCTTCCACTGAAGGCTGACAAAAAGAAATCCCTTTCTGATTTGCCTTCCCTATTTCAACTAGGAGACTTTCATGGATAGAGTCTAAGCCAAAAGTCAAAGAAATATCAAAAAAGTACTTTCCAGACTTCTAGACATTCTAAGGCTTAGAAAAGAGAGAGAAGGAGAGAAAGAGAGAGGAGAGAGAGAACGAAGAGAGAGAGGGAGAGAAACAGAGAGGGAGAAAGAGTTGTGTTTTGCAGGAGTGAGAGTTGATAATTAGCATACCATTTATAGTATGACAATAACTATATAAATCAGAGCTAACATGTACTGTCTGCATCTTTTTCTATTTCCTGTTGCTAAGAATTTCAGATGTATTTTAATAGCATTTGCACAAAAGAGACATTAAGATTATTCTTGTCTTAAAGATATAACTATAAGGCTTAGAAACACTCAGTAAGCATATCGAAGCCTCCTTGCCAATAAGTAGGTAGTTGTTGTACAAACTTAGGTCTGTTTTGCTTCCATGATGAATATCTATTGGACATATGTCTCCTAGTGTTTGGTTCACTGGTGGCACATAAAAACACTTCTTCAATTTGAAATAATTAGATGCATCTTATAGTAACTTTCTAGGTATGGAGCATATATCAAAACTATATCTTAGAAATGACCTGATCTTCAGATTCTGCCATTTCACATAGACATTGTTATTTCTTCAAGACTTTATCTGAGCTTTTGTGTAATAGAAATTCCTTCAGAGTTTTGGAAATGCATTGAGAAATTTCAAATTTCCAGTAAAGCTGTTTCAACTTGGTAACATTTGTGTGTGAATGTTTTCATAAATGTTATATCAAGCCCATGGTTGAGAGGCCTTCATGGATGTTTACAATAAAACATAATAAGTCCATCAATAGAGATAAGCATTGTATGCTTCAGAAAATGAAGGATATCATGTCAGTATTTTTTAAATAATAACCCATAACAAAATCACAATCAGAGGAAATATGAACCATACACACATGTACATATACAATACACATATATATACACATACATACACACACAGACATATACATACACATATTACACATATATATCTGGACATAGAGAAGTCAGATACTACATTGAAATTAATGCTATCTGCATCTGTATTCAGGGTCTGGCAGAGCTTCTCAGGGGACAACTATACTAGGCTCCTGTAAGCAAGTGCTTCTTGGCATGAGAAAAAGTGTCTGGGTTTGGTGTCTGCAGATGGGATGAGTTCCTAGGTGGGGTGGTCTCTGGATGGCCTTTTCTTCAGTCTCTGCTCCACTTTTTGTCCCTGTATTTCCTTTAGACAGGAGCAATTCTGGGTTAATATTTTTGAGATGGTTGGGTGTCTACATCCCTCAACCGGGGGCCATGCCTAACCACTGGATATGGTCTCTATAGGTTCTCTCTCCTCTTTTTTTGGGTATTCCAACTAATGTTATCCCAGTTGGGTACTGGAAACTTATATTTCCCTGTTATCTGGGACTTTCTAGTGGCTCTCACACATTCCCCATTCCCAACTGCTACACACTTCTGCTCAAATTCAAATTCCTGACCCTTTGTACTTTTTTTCCCCATCTCACATATCTGATCCTGACAATCTAATTCCATCCCTTTCCTTTGCCTCCCCCAGGTCCTTCTCACCCTCTACCTTTCATGATTATTTTGTTTCCCTTCTAAGTAGGACTAAAAGCACCCACACTTTGGTCTTCCTTCTTCTTGAGCTTCATATGGTATGTGAGTTGTATCGTGGGTATTCTGAGTTTTTTTGGCCAAATATCCACTTATCAGTGAGTACATACCTTGTGTGTTCTTTGGTGACTGGGTTATCTCACTCAGAATGATATTTTCTAGTTCCATCCATTTGTCTGTGAATTTCATGAAGTCATTATTTTTAATAGCTGAGTAGTATTCCATTGTGTAAATGTACCACATTTTCTGTATTTATTCCTCTGTTGAGGGACATCTGGTTGTTTCCAGCTTCTGGCTATTATAAATAAGGCTGCTATGAACATAGTGGATCATGTGTCCTTGTTATATGTTGGAGCATCTTTTGGGTATGTGCCCAAGTTGCGCATAGCCAACCATTTGACTGAGAACAAGGACTCCAACAAAAGAGTTAGAGGAAGAACTGAAGGAGTTGAAGGGATTTGCAACCTCATAGGAAGAACAACAACAAAATCAATCAACCAGAGACACCCCCCCCCCCCCCCCAGAGCTCCTACGGACTAAACCACCAACCAAAGAGTACACCATGGAACCATGGCTCCAGCTGCATATGTAGCAAAGGATGGCCTTATCTGGCATCAATGGGAGAGGAATCCCTTGGTCTTGTGGAGGCTCCACGCCCCCAGCATATTAGAATTCTAAGGCAGTGAGGCAGGAGTGGGTGGGTGGGTGCGGGATCACCCTCATAGAAGCAGGGAGTGGGGAGGGATAAGGGGTATAAGGAGGGGAAACTTGGAAGGGAGATAACATTTGAAATGTAAATAAATTAAATAATCAAAAAAGAAAAAGAAGTTTAGCTTGAGACATAAATGGAGAGCAATCAATATATAAAATCTTAAGAATGCATGTAAACACCCAAAGTACATATATAAACTTGCCAAAATGGAGCTAATAAAAGAGCCCCCAAGGTCAGATTTCAGAAGAAAAAAAACAACTTAGGAAAGGAAATAATCTACAGGGTGAGAGACAAGGAAGAGCAGGTGATAACAATGAAAAGATGGTGGTCTCAGCATCATATATTCAGAGATCTATTCAAGGCTTCTATGTTGAACAGAAAAAAATGCATCTGGTTCCATTGAAGATATATTTATAATATGCATTGTGCATCTTGATATTGATAGTTGTATTTTATGTGTTGTATAGATTGCAGATTATATCAACATTGCTTTTAAAAAGGAAATAATGCTATCTACTAAGTTTTCAGGTCACAGTGTTGCCTCTCTAATAGTTTGGTTTTAAAATCAAATCTTTATTCTATGTCTATTCATATTATACTTAATTAACAAATAAGATAATTGAGAGAGAATAATCCCATACATTTATCAAAGAATTGAAAATTATGATGAGTTTTAGATATGTTATCTCATTTAATACTTATAGGCAATTTGAAAAGGCAAGAGATTTTCTTTATGCCCTTAGTGACAAATAAAAATCTCAAAGTCAAAAAGATCAAATGTGAAATTGTGTCCAGAAGAGTCTTATCTATATTTGCCTCCTGTGAAGTCATTACAGTGAAATTGAAACCTGTTGGGAGTCTCATATTTTCAATTGTAGAGACTATCTATATATCTATCTATCTATCATATGTATACACACACACACACACACACACACACACACACACACACACACACACACTCTCTCTCTCTCTCTCTCTCTCTCAGAAATAACAGATCAATGACTAATAAGTGACAAGATAGACATTCATTATCACATATATTCATTATCCCAGTATCCATTATTTGTTGAAGGACAAATCTGGGATTTTCCTTTCCTGGCTATTGTGATAGGGCAATAAACAAATCTGTGTTACCTGGCTATTCTTGGGAGTGGGGTCTGCCTGAGCATGTGGGACACCGACCAAGGGTCACGGCATCAAAGAAAACTGACTATACCTCTCACAACAGCTGTCAAGTACCTATAATTCCTCAGTTATTAGTGGGATTTCATTCCACCTCCCACCTCCATGCTGAGATCTTGTCTAGTGTTTTGTGAAAGTCTCCTTCATGTTGTCACAATTGCTGTGAGTTCATATGTGCTTCAGCCCTGATGTGTCTGGAAAGCACTCTTTCCTTGATGTTATTGACCACCTCTGGCTCTTAGATTTTTCTGCCCCTATTCTTCCTAGATCCCTGATTCGCAGAGAGGGGTGTGATATGAAGGTCCCGTTTAGGGCTAAGGACTCCACAGTCATTTATTCTCTGCATGTGTGTGATTTCTGCATTAACTGCCAGCGACTGCAAGGAGAAGCTTCTAATATGTAGCTTCATGCCCATGCCATGAGAAGAAATTCACACCCAGTGCTTTTAAAGGAGAAGATAATCTGTGACTATAGGTCAGCAGCTCTCAAGTGTTAGGGACTGAGCAATCCTTTCACAGGGATCACAGATCAGACATCCTACATATCAGATATTTACATTATGGTTCATACCAGTAGCAAAATTACCATTATGGAGTAATAACAAAAATAATTCTGTGCTTAGGGGTCACCATAAAATGAGAACTTGTATTAAAGCATTAGAAAGTTTCGGAACCACTGACGTAGGGAATAGGCCCTAGAGAGAACCCAGTATTATTACTTTGCTAAGTCAGCATCATGTTAAGATGACTCCCAGTGACACATTACTCATATCAGAGCATCTTTTATACCTTTTATATTTATAAAGTGCTCATTATCAGGTATTCCAGTGTAACAGCCCTGATTGGATGAACACAGGGCTTACATACAGCAGGGTGGTGACTTGATTCAATTCCTGTCACTTACAGAGTATAGCAGTATATATGAGTTCCATTTGAGAATTTTGTGTCACAGCACAGTCCTGGTAGGTTCCTGTGCAGTCTTTCCACCAAGGTCATCAACCTTTATTGCACAGAAACATGTACCCTATCAAATCTCCATCACCTGCTCCTCTATGAAATCAAACACAGTTTTGCACACTTCACGATGTGAACGTGCTTTTTCCTCTCCGACCTCAAGTCCCAAATCACAGGGCAGCAGTAGTTGAAATGAGTTGGACATAAATTTAAGGTATAAAGTACCATCTGTTTCAAGCAGTTAGAAAAAGATAATGGGAGAGACTGTTTCCCTGATAGATGGTTATCAGGAAACAGCATTTGGTTGAGAAATTGCTAAGACCTACCTGGGTCACTTACAGTCCACCCAGTAACCAATGACAAACGGAGATAAAAATACAGTGGAATTTGGGAAATGGTGTTATTTTCCTGCTCTGTAGGTTTAGCTCTGGAATTGAGGTCTGCTGCATTTCACAGAGAATGGACACCACATGACATGCCCGGGCTTCATTCATGACTGATCACCAAGTAAGAGTGGCCAGTCAGGGATGCACCTAGCTGCCTTTGAGGCTCAGAGCTCTACCAGACCAGAATCAGCTTCCCTGGTGGCAGGTCTGGGCCTCAGTCCCAGGGTGTCCATGTTTTAAAAGACCTGTTTTTTTGTTTGTTTGGTTGGTTTTTGGTTTTTGGTTTTTGGTTTTTGGTTTTTGGTTTTTGGTTTTTGGTTTTTTTGAGACAGGGTTTCTCTGTGTAGCCCTGGCTGTCCTGGAACTCACTCTGTAGACCAGGCTGGCCTCGAACTCAGAAATCCACCTGCCTCTGCCTCCCAAACAGATTAAAGGTTTGGGATTAAAGGTTTGTACCACCACTGCCAACCAAAAAGTCTGATTTTAATGAGAGCACAAGCTGAAGAAATAATGATGGGTGCCCAGTGCTCCGCATTGTACTGACAAGTGCCACATTCACCCCTGGCTTCTCCATATTTGAACATCTCTTTTTGCTATGCCTACAATTTCAGAATTGTAGCAGTGTAAGAAGAGCTTATTTGCTTGTGTGCTTGTTCCCTGTGAGTTCATCCCCTCTGGTATTCAACCCTGTGTGTTGCTCTGTCCCTGAATCCCCCATCCTAGCTGGCCCCTGTTTAAAATGCAGAGATGCAAAGTGAAAATGGCGCTGCAGACCCCGATGTGCAAAGGCTGTTTTTTTTTTTCTCCTCCTCTTAACATCCATCGCTCAAGCGATTCCTGCTCATCTGCTTTCATCTTTTCTTGGCAATGTCTTCATGATAAAATGTCCACTTTCTGCAAACTCTCCTAGCCCCCGCTGCTCTGCTTCCCATTAACCATGCCTGATTCTGCTTGTTTGTCTCCAGATGTATTCGTTAGCATTTTTCCAGTTGAATCTCATCCTCTTATTTCTTGCTCATATTGCTAACCTCTCCAGGGGCCCATATGTTTCCACAGCTCTTGTGCCAAAATCATAGAGCATCTTAATACAAACCTTTCTTCAATGTCCTCACACCAGCCAAAAACACAAGCTCAACAGGCTGCCAGCCTGATTTATAACCAACTCTGTCCCAGCATTGTGACAGGAACTCTGCCTTTGAGGCAAAACCTAAGCACATTGTTTTTCATGACAATGGAAAGAGGCATGACAATAGGGAAGGTGGCTTCACTCCTGTGCCTCAGTTTCCTCATTGTGGTAAATAATGAATTGCAAGGCCTTTGCACAGTCAGAATATGAGAGAATTGCTCCTAAGCAGCTTGCAGGTTCCATGAAACATTGGAAACATCTTTCTGCCTCACAAAATAAGAAATAAAACCTAAAATTATTGGTGAGCACCCAAGGAAAGGACAGTGTGCTATATTCTAAGGATACTCAAATATTAAGGAAATAACTATCTTAGAGTGTATTTATATTATTAAGGAAAATGGGAGAAAATGATTCCTACAGACAACCGGCATTGGAGTCAATGGATCTGACTCTATATCAGTCTTCAACTTTGCCAGACACTGTGCTTGTTCACAGTGAAGTGCGTTACACATCTACAAAGCCTAGACTTTGTTAGGTTTTACTTTCCTAGCCAACAATCTATTTCTTTTTCCAGGCATATGTCAAGCAAGCCTTCCCTTATGTAAGGGTTACTTTTGACTATCCCAGAATGAATGATGTAATCACACTCCTGTCTTTCCCAAGTCTCCTCTGAAGACCTCGGAGGCATCAAACTGTGGTACAATTATGTAGGCTTACCTACCCACTGTGTCCAAGGTTTTCTTTGTATCTCTGCAAGACAAGGGCTATTCATTCAGCTTATCGATGTATTTTCAATGTCCAAACTTTTATTTAATGCACTAAATAAATGCCAAGGAAGACATGTGAATGACTGAGGAGCAGTGCATTATGTTATTTCAACTTTAGTTAACAGTGAGTGTACATGAATGAATGACTGCTTTCTAGGGATGCAAGTGGAGCTTTGCTATGTCTTTGCCCCTTTTTTTTTGGAATGTTCTTTTTCTGAGTAAAGGAAACTTCTTTGTCCTATACATAGCTGTCCTCATCTTCCCAGCCTCTTGTGCTCAATGCACTAAATTCATGTTGGGTGCTGTAGAGAGAACATATTGATTAAAAGTCCTTATGCCAAATTCTGACAGCCTGAGTTTGATCCCTTGAATACACATAAATGAGGAAGAAGAAAACTTCCCAATGTTGTTCTCTCCTACACCTCTCTGTTTTGCCTTGTATGCCTCACCCCATTATGTGCTCATCTCACACACAATAGTAGTAAGAGAACCTTTTTTGTCTATTATTATTATTAATCATTCCATCCATTTACATTTCAAATGATATCCCACTTTCTGGTTACCCCCTCCACCAACCCCCCATCCCATGATATCCCACTTCCCAGTTACTCTTCTACCACCCGGCCACCCCACATCAGCCCTCCCCACTCCCTTTTGCCTGTATGAAAGTACTCCCCCACCCACCCATACTCTCCCACCCCACCACTCCAGCATCCCCCTACCCTGGGGCATCAAACCTCCCCAGGACCAAGGGCCTCCCCTCCCGTTGCTGTTGGGTAGGGCCATCCTCTGCTACATATGTATCTGGAGCCAAAGATCTCTTTGGTTGGTGGTCTAGTCTCTGGGAGAACTGGGTGGTCAGGCCAGCCTATTTTTAAAGCTTCATTCTGCTTGGTTATTTGTAACTTGATGTTAATTTGCTCTCTTGTGTGTTTACTCAATTTTAGCGTTTTCAGTTCTGCATCCCTATTCCCAAGATCTAAGTTTAACAATGACAGAATTTTGGAATGCTGACATATTCAGTAGATCAGTATTTTTCAACCTATGGGTCATGGCGCCTTTAGGGGTCAAACAATTCCTTCACAGGGGTCGCCTAAGGCTATTAGAAAACACAGATATTTACATTACAACTCATAAGAGTAGCAAAATTACAGTTATGAAGTAGAAATGCAAATAATTTTATGGTTGTGGTTCACTGCAACATGAGGGACTTTATTAAATGGTTACAGCATTAGGAAGGTTGAGAACCACTGCAGTAGGTATTTAAGCACTAATTCATTTTTCATGCTGGGACAATTTCTTCTTTGTTTGCTTACTCCTAGAGTAATGATGAAATACTTAATAAGTATAAGGTATTGGTGTATTAGCTTAGGATGTGCTTTAACCTGAGAGAGGTTAGAATGGTCACAATGGGAAAGCATTGTATTAGTCATCAATGGTCTCTGGTAAGATGACACAGGCCAGGAGCCTAAGGATCTGCATGCAATGTACTCTCTTCAAGAGATGGGGTTATAGTGGAGTACAAGAACAGCTTACCATACCTGTAACCACTCTTTCCTTCCAGAACAAAGATGGCCTGCAACATGGATAATTCTATTTGTTCAGCATCCCACTATTGTCTAGGTACATGCACAATACGTCTGATGACGAATTTATGGAGGAGACCAGAAACTTAAACTACACATTCCTAATACTTTAAGCTTACCCATCTTGAATTATTGGGTCATGAAGAACCAATTTACTACAATTGGCAGGATCAAGGTTTTAAATTACATAAATACAGCATGTAGCTATAAAATGAAGCACTAATTATTCTTTCCACATCTGTTACCTTCAAAGCCTTTGCCCCAGTTAGAGATTGAAAACATATAAATGAAATTTTGAAGTCAGTGGCTTGAGTAAGACACAGTATTATGTTTTCAAATGGAATCTTAAGGCAGGAGGCCATGCATATGAATGAAGAATATAAAAATCAGATTAGATGCACTTGAACTTGGGTAATGTTCCATTATCAGAAGCTTCTTACACATCTGATGGGATGAATTCATCGGGCTGACAATCAGGAGTTACCCAGATCAGCCAATGTCACGCAGGGCCCTTGTGAAGAAAATAAAGGCAATGGATGGGCTTTGCATTTGCTGTGGTTCCCTGGGAAGTACAGGGTAGCCAAGGTGTGATGGAGGCTGCTGCATTGTGCAAAATGTATCTTATTTTTTACTTAAGCATACCTATCCACAAACATGCAGATACATCTATACACATTAAAGAAATGGGTAAATGAGATGCAAGAACATCTTTCATAGTTTTTTTTAATGAAAAGCCATTGCAGACAGCATTGTTTATAAGCTGGTAGAATACTAAAACTCAGTAACAGATCAGAGCCCGCAACTTAGCAAGGAAACAGTTTCTAAGACAAAGTCTTGCTATATCCTCACTCAGGGTAGCCTCAAACTCATAATCCTCTTGCCTCGGCCTCCTGGGTGTTGGAATTATAAGTAGGCATGATTTGCCATGCCCAGATTGTAAAAAAGTATTGAAGCAAAAATTATTTTTAGCTATTCTCAAGTCTTTTTCTTTAGTCTCTTTTTCATTTCCCAAAATAAATGTGTCACCATCATGTGATCCTAGCATCAGTAAATGAAAAGAGAAATATGAAATCAGAGGCCAATGCTCATAGGATACACTCTTAGCTGACCAGACAGGAATCATGCAGTGGGTCCATCCTTTCTGGAAACTTGGTATACTCTATATGGAATTTGGTGGTGGACAATGGCCAACACTGGTCCTCAGTAGGTCCTTTTCATATCTTCTTCATATGGCTACTGAAGTTACCCAGAGTGTTGTCCTCTTGGCTGTCCCTCCTCCAATGTATTTACCACACAACTCAGAACTATAGGAGCCAAAAAGGCAAGGAGAGAGAATAGATGACACAGAAGGGCAGAAGGCCAAGCATTCAACATAGTCATCCATTCACTCGTCAGACATCCAAATGCCTGCTATGTATCAGGAACTGTAACTGACTCACAAGAGTGTCACTTAAGTCTTGGCCACTAGAAGTGAGTCTAGGAACAAATTAAAAACAGAATGTTAACCTGCTGTAATTGAATGTTTCTATATGGCTTCCCAATATGTTTCTGAATTAGACTTATTCAAGGTATCTATACAAACTCAGATTTTTTTTTTTTTTTTTTTTTTTTTTTTGCCTCTTTCAAATGTATTGAAGCAGAGCCTCCCAGGGTGGGACACAGTATTCTGTATTAAAAGCCTAATATCTTCTTCTGGAGATTCTGTTAACCTGGACTTCCTTTGGAAGGCGCTGCCCTGGGAGATGTATGCACAATGGACAGTAGGTAAGACAGGGAGATGCGTTCTCAGCCTGCTGCTCCTGCATAGGTAATCCCAACATCTTTCAGTTTGGGGTTATATGTTTAAAACCTTGTCTGCTTAGGGGAATTATTGCATTTGTAATTGCTATCCCATCAGTTGCCACTTGCAGATTATCCTGGGACAATGGTTGCTTTTGTCTGTGCGGTATTAGAAAAATAAAATTACACCATGTATTGCACAGCTATAGAAAAGTCTCTGACTTTAATGTACTGTGATTTCAGCTCATTCTTTGAGTTTAATGGCAATGTGCTTTAACACCTGGTCTGTGATAGATTCTGGACTGTTTTCAGGAGCCCACTACCTAGTATGCATAACTTAAAATTATAGGTACCATGAGTCATTTAATGGAGGAGAAAATCAACTGTACACTGACCTTGCTCGCTCTTTCATTAACACACTCTTCCAAGTTAATTGTCACTAAGAACAAAATAACATTTTTTATAAAGGATCATTCCCCAGAAGCAACCCCAAAGTCCTGATCTCAACCCCTACTGTTAATTGACTTAGCTAAGACCTTTTTTGATGACTATGTCCTGTAACACTGGCAAGGATTATTTCTTTCCAAGGCCCTGTTTGAATCTCAGATTGAAAGTTGCAAGAGGAAGAAGTTAATTATGATACTATTTTCTTTCTGTTAGGAAGAGGTGAAATACCCTCATAGAGGTGGGGGAGGGGCAGTGGATAGGTGGTTTCCAAAGAGGAGACCTAGAAAGGGGGAAACATTGGAAATGTAAATAAAGTATCAGACAATAAAAATTTAAAAAAAAGAACATCAAAAAAAAAAAAAAAAAAAAAGAAGAAGAAGAAGCATCCTATACAGAAAAGACAGGAAAAACCCTTCTGTAACAGTAAAGGAAGACAATGGGGAATCTGCTGACTCTAAAATCCCTACAATTCCCACATACACTCTAGTTTCTCCTTTCTCATTTGTGTCTTGTGAGTCTGACCATGGTTACTTTCATTAACTCCTAAGTTGGTGGGTAATTTATTCTGAGACTCTCTGCCTAGCACTGAAGCTATTATAAACCTCTTAAAAATTCCTTACTCTATCCTATTTGTTTCTTTATAACGTGGAGCTATCATGTGCTTCACACATAGCATCCGAGTAGTAACTCTTACTTATCTTGTTTGCCAAAAATTTTAGCTTTCAAAGATATCTTATTATTGATAAACTCTCTCACATCTTTAACCCAGCTTTTATACAAAAAAGGCATACCATTACTATGACTTATAATAATATTATGTGACTAGTGATTGATTTCTATGCACTGTGCTAACTGGGTGGGTGCTACTAACCTTCCAATTTTATACCAGAAGAAAAGGCAATGTATTAGTGAGATGATGTAAGATTTTCTTCTTAGACTGAGACTGGTGACACCTGCCTGAAATTCAAGTACTCATGAGGCTGAAACAAAAGGGTCACTATAGAACTGAGGCCAACCCAGCCATATAGCAAGACAATATTTTCAAGAACAATAAATAAATGAACTCTCAAACTCAGGAATTTGGACTCCAGAGTTGCCTCTCCAAACTGTATCCTCTGGATTATGGTGTAATGCTGCCCATTTGCCCCCTTAATGTTCGCCAAACCACCCTTGCTCGGAGCCATTCTAGATTCATTAGTTTTCACCTATTGGCTTTTTACTGATACTTAAATTGAGAACATTGTTTATTATATAGACCACTGAAATATGTAAGACGCAAATCATATATGATATGGTCATGAAAATGACTCTTGCAGAGAGCTTTTCTTAGCTGTAAGTAGCAAACATACCACAAAACTATTACCTTGATTTAAAATAATGTCATTTAGAGCAAGATGCAACAAATGTCAATACTGCAGCATACAATGGCTTTCATTTAGTGTAAACTAAGCCACACGGCACATACTGAGCTCTTTACTTAGTGCCTCTCTGGTGCTGAATATATTGACAGTATGAGTTTAGTAAGTGGCACATGGTGATCTTCTCAATGTGAGATGCTGTAGATTTCAAGCTGCATCATTACTTTTGTGCCTTCATAAAATCAAAGTCACTGTTAACTATGTGATAACATGACAGCATATACAGTATCAGTTTACTTCTAGGCATGTTATAATATGAGACACTTTGAATTGATTTTAAAGGGTTATTTTTACTACTTTTATTAGATAACCTCTTAAAATTTTATCTTATTAAATAAAGATACAATTCAACCTCAGTATATAGAGCACTTGTTAAGAATAGGAATCATGGCTTAGAGTAGGTACTACTGTAGACAAAATATATGATACTAGACAATGTTTCCTCTGGACTTTTAGTTTAATATTTTATATTTTTCTTTTAATGCCTTTTGCGAAATAACATAGGGTCACATGCACAAGACAAAATTTTCTATATACAAAGCAATATTTAATGTTTTTATTTTTATAGTCAGGCAGGAAAATAAAATAGAAAGGCTATGAATATTCTTTCTAAATGTAGGAAGTGGACACAAGTTTTGGTGCTTGTCTATCGTAAGTAATTCTGCCCTGTGCCCCTTGCAGATGATCTTAGCCCATGGATTATTTCAACCAATGAGAAATTAACAAAGAAGGTGCAATTCCTAGGCATGAATTCTTAGGTTTCTAAAGAATTCATCAGAGCTGACATGAAACTATCTGATAAAGGAAAGGAAGGCTGCCCCATATGAAAATCTTTCTAAATGTCAGCAATGTGCGTATGATGGTTTGTATATGCTCCGCCCTGTTAGAGTAGGTGTGGCCTTGTTGGAGTAGGTTTATCACTGTGAGTGTGGGCTTTAAGACCCACATTTCAGCTGCTTGGAAGCCAGTATTGTGCTAATAGTCTTCAGATGAAGTTGTAGAACTCTCAGCTCCTCCTGCACCATACATGCCTGGATGCTGCCATGTTCCTGCCTTGATGTACTTAACCTCTGAACCTGTAAGCTAGCCTCAATTAAAGTTTGTCCTTATAAGAGTTGCCTTGGTCATGATGTCTGTTCACAGCAGTAAAACCCTAACTAAAACAGTATGTTAGCCCACCCCAAACTAACTAGTAGTGTAACAACTAATCACCTGACCAAAACTTTGGCAAGCATCCTAAAAAAGCAGAGACATTCTGACTAGTTGAGTCTTACCCAAGTTTCTGATTCATGTAATCATCAACTTGCTGTTTTAAGACTGAAAGATTGGGACTAGCAACAACATTTACTTGTTTAGGAAAGCTAACTGATGGATATAACCTTGGATGTATGTTATTAATCAAACCACAAATGTACACTATTTCCCTGTGGGGTTTTTTTTTTTTTTTGACTACTTTTGCCAATATGAAGAAAGCCTTATCTTTACGTATTGGTTTTGTTTTTATTCTCATTAAAGCTAAACATGTGTAAAGTCCTAATTTAAGTGTATTAAATACCTTACCAAGATTTGAAAGCTTTTCAAACTTTTTTCCTTTGAGGGATTAACACAGGATAATTACTTCTGAGTTATATTATTTTTTTTTTAAAAAATGTTTTCAATAGTCCAAGTACATTCTAAATAGTAGCTTTAAAAATACTGCTATAATTTGACTGCAGTCTTGCAATGAGTATCATATTGGACATAGAAAGAGTCAAGTTGATGCATCAGAACTTAACAGTTTTATTGGAGAACCTGCAACATTGGATTTTTAAAAATAATTAAAGGTTATTTAAGCCTTATGTCAGTAAAAAAAACCAAACCATATGTGAACATGGAAAAATACTACAAAGAACAGATAGTATCAAAGAACTGATAATGTCAAAGAACAGAGATATGAACTCAGATACCAGAAAGATGTTTACCTGTGTACAGCGAGTTTCCAGAAGGCGACGCTCTTCTAACACCAGGGTATGGAGTTCAAACCTTGCTGAATCTTGAGAACTCAAATCAATCTTTTCCTGAAGATCTTTGAAGTCTGTAGAGAGTTGAAGTATTGTGTGATGCCCTCTCAGGCCAGCTGGACATAATGAGGTTACAAGATGATGCTCATTAAAAGTATTGCTTTTAAAAATATTAACTCCCTGCCCTCACATGGACAGTGTTATAAAACTCCAGGAACATACTGTCTCTTCGGCTATGTGTTAGTGAATAACACAAATATATCATATTTACTTAAAATTACATAGTCCAGCATTTGCAGAAATTTGTGGATGTGCAAACATGTTCTCCACAATTAGAGTTAGCTTTCTCTGCCTCAATATACATTTTATTTGCTAAAGAGTTGGCTATAGTGTTCACTCTGGTTTAAAGTGTAAAATACACTTACAGGGCCCTTTCTTTACAGTTATGGAATTATTTTTACTGATACTGGTAATATCAGCACATGGAATTAGTGGATATGCATAGCATTTTTTCCACTGGGGAATAACTTCAGTGAAAGGAAGAAAGATAAAATCTGTCGTTTTTTTTAATGTTCTCAGATTGTCAAGTGAGATTTTCAGATACATAGTCCATGACTTTTTTAAATAATTAAAGTAAATTCTGAGCTGAAAATCACTGAACCGCTGTGGTTCATTGAGAAACCTCTAGACTCTATGCCATTTTACTCATTGTTTGTTTAATTCTTTATCATTTGCAAGGAAGGCTCATCTTAATATTTTGCACCAAAAATAAGTTAGTAATACTACAGATTCCATCACAGTGATGTATGTTTGGTGTGTGTCATTAAATATTCATGCACCCGTCTTCTTTACTAGTTACTGAGTTCTTTGAAAATACATACGTATAACTTTATCTTTAGTGGCTGGCATATCATCAGTTGCATAATGTTCCAATTATCTATTACTGCATGACAAAATGTCCTCAAATTTAGTAGCTTAAAACACACATCTCATTTCTCATAATTTTATGAGTTGATGGGCAGTCACCTTCTGTTATGTACCATGAGCTGGGCCAGGCCTTGGGAGTCCAAGAAGGCCTCGTTCACAGATATGTCAGACAGTGTTGGCTGTTGGCTGGGCCTCTCAGTCCTCCACATGCTCTCTCTCCTGCCAGTAGTATAGACAGGCTTCCCCAGAGTAAGAAGGCTGCTTTCCAAGAGCAAGACACACAAGCTGCCAGGACTTTCAAAGGCTGGGCCCAGACCTGGCACAGTGTCACATTTACTGCACTTTGAGCATAAGTACTAGTCACCAAGTTAGAGCAGATCCAAGTGGAGGGAAATCGAGTCCATCTCCGGAAGGAAGAAATGTCAAGCCACTTTCAGCATGGGAGGATTTTTAGTATACTTGTCTTTAAGGCAATCTTTATTTAGTTGCGTTCAATAAATGTTTTGGGTTTTAATGAGGGAATGAGCAAAGGAATGCCTGTTGCCTGGATGAAAACCAAAATTATAAAGATATTTTAGAAAGAGAACATATGCGTTTCCCTCTATATTTCTCCCCTATGGTTGCTTTTACCTCTATTTCATTCATTAAGAAGTTTTGAATAATGAATAAGCTCATTCCAGAAATCAAATGGAATAACTGTCATTCCAGACAGAGGGAATACTTTCTGCTAAGATTTAAGTAATGAAATTACATGATAGGTTTTCAGAACAGGGAGAAAATGACTGGATGCTGGTGAATGATATACATAGAGGCTTGGTGAGGGGTGAAGCTGAGCAAGTGTTGCGAGGAATCTGATATCCAAGTAAAAAATCTTGCATTGTTCTGGAGGACTTGGAATAGGACAACACTGCGATGAACTTTTCGTATTTCATTCATTTCTAAGCTCTGTCTTTATAAAACTCTTTCTAGGATACACACCAAGGGATCCCCTTCAAAATATACATTGGGATTAGTGCAGAAAAGAATTATCCCAAATCCCCTTCCAAATAATTATTTTTATACCCAAAGACCTGATATTCTCTCTACATTAGTCAAAGAAACTTTTTTTTTTTAAATGTATTGGGCAACAATTAGTGGAAAGATATATAAGTGGTAAGGGTAAAAATCTTCATGGTTGGCTTCCCTAAACATGACATAAATATTTAACCCTCTGTCACTCAAGGCTTAGGGAACACTGTAGAAGTGGTCAAAAAATGTAAGTGATGGAGGAACGGAGGGGTTCTGTGAAATGCCATCTTCTGGACATGACATAGCTATTGATCATGGTCCTTGAAGTAGACCACACAAGCTCAAGCCAGATAAAATATAGCATAGATGAGATAGCTGATCTCTGGTCTCCACTCAGTACTAAGGAGCTATGACAGTCAATGGTGGCTGATAGATGGAGAATCACTATTGATGATATAGTAACTGGTAGATTCCCATGCTGCAGCAGATGGCTCGATACCTCTGCAACTACTGGCAACTCTTCCTGGACTTACGTTATCAAACAATGTACATACAAAGTTGGACTGGAGGCTGGAGAAAAATGGAAGGGGAACATAGGAAATAATGATAAGCATGATCGTATTTCCTTGTATACATGAGTGATGTAAAAACAGTAAGGGATTTTTATTTAATGAATGAGGTTGTTCATATAAGCCAGGTGATATGGAAAGCTAAGTGTGATAGAGATCATTGATTCTTTGAGGGAACTCTGCTTGCTGAACTGGGACAGAGAGAAATCAATTCACATAAAATTTGTCCAAATGATCTTTCAAAAAGAAAAGTGTTTGTTGCTGGGATTATATAACTCATATATTTTTGTCCTTAGAGACATACTCTGAAAATATTTTCTTATTCTTTTATTTATGTAATTAACTGTAAGCTGCCTTCATGAATTATTCTTACTATGTTATAAATATTTAACTTTTGTCCTTTTACTTGTTCCCTTTATCTCTGTGAATTTGGGTCTTCTTGAAGTAAAGACATTGCTTCTATATTTTACTCATGTCTATTATAGTTAATATAGAGAAAAGTAGAGCGGTGTTATAATCTCTTCATATTTAAGATTTCCATCCACAAATAAATTTCATGTGCATTGGCTTAAATGAAAAACAAAAACAAAAGAAGGAAAATAATTACCAAAAGCAAATGTCTGAGATAAGCCCTTTGGGCATTAGAACCCCTTTTCTAAAAAATAACTGTGGTTTAGGGACTGAAGAGATGGCTCAGCATTTGTTTTTTTATAGAGAATCTGGGTTTTTGGTACCCAACACCCATGTGGCAGCTCATAACCATCAGTCATTCCAATTCCAGGGCATTCCCCCACCTTATTCTGGTCAAAGGGCACCAGAGACATGCATAGTATATACAATTATAAAGTAAAAATAAATGTACTTTTTAAAGTTTGTGTTTGGTTGTTTAAGGAACTTGTGCATTTATCCTAATTTCAAGAAAAATATCTTCAGTGTACAATAAAAGTGAGTCCAGATGAAAGACAGACCTAGGAAACATTTTCAGTATCAAGCTACTTCCAGTACCTGACATACAGTTTCTTTGCTCACTGACCCTTGGCTAGCCAGTTTCCCATTTTTCAGAAATTGCTTGTTTAATGCTTTGAACCTGAACATGACAAAGAAATACACATTTCTCCTTAAGTTTACCTGATCATTAAGGCCATTGACCAAGGCCAAATTCATAAAAGAAAGGCCCTTCTGAGAAATCGGAGGACCCAGCATCAGGCGCCAGCGGGTAGAAGTCGCCTTGTGCATTTGGAGCATACTATTCTACAAATTAGAAACAAATTTCACCAGGTGTGGAAGAAGAATATAAAATCGGCTCAGATTCTTTTTGGAGACCATCACTTCCCTAAATCAATATAAAGATTGGTTTTAGGGGACTGTGATGAGGAAGATAAAATAATGATTTTTAAAATAATTCTCTCTTTTCAAAAATGAATGGTTTGTAAATGAGACAGTTCTTGAGTCTCCATAAGAATTTGAGGCATGAATAAAATCAAGTGAATTTTTTCTATTATCATTTCCTTTTCCTCCTCCTGGTCCTTCGAGGAAGTCCTCTTTTACATGTAATATAGCCTCAGTTGTTAGTATATTTTATTTTAATCACTGGGATGGATTCAGCATGCTTCTTAGTTCATTGTGTGTTCAGATACCAATTCTCTCTTGAGATAACACTAGGTAGCACTGAAATGTGATAATTCCAATAGTAACTAAGCTCATTTCAGCTTTTTTATTACTAAGAATCCAGTTGACTAATAACTCATGATCACCTTGTCAAAGGTCAACTGATCTAATTGCTTGCAGCTGTTGGAGAACAAGTTGTGGGAGATAGTCAGTCTTGCAGGTAGTCTCTCTCCACTGCCTGCTTGTACCTGGGTTCACACAGTCCAGCTAACTCCACACACCACTATGAACTAGAATGCTGTATTCTGATCCCCACTTTAAGGTAATGGTTATGTGATGTCAATGCAGATCACTTCTTCCTATTTCTATGATTCCGCAGAGGGAGTCTTCTCCCCTCTTTTTATTCCTACTCTCTTGAGTCTTGACTTCATCACCCTGGTTCGAGACAGGGAGGGAATACTGATTCATGCTTTAGGAAGAATAACTGAACATTCTTGCTTTTCTATGAGATCTGCCAGCTTGCAGAGAACTCCAGCTACCTTCTAGGTAGTTTGTAGACTTGCAGGTGGGGCCTATATAACAATGAGTGTGACACAGTGGGTAATTTACATATAAGCACTTAGTATTAACAAATCTACTTTATTCACCAGCCTCAGCTGGTATTCTCCAAAGGAGCCTTCAACAGCAACAGATTTGACATAGGCATTGTTACTTTTCTATGTCATTTGTCTCTCGCTGTAATAGGAAAGACATTGGGTCATCAGAGTGTGGTTGTTTACCATTCGTGTTCTTAAACAACTATGGGTTTAAGTTCATGTCGGTAAACTGTTAGACTTCCCATGCTACCACCCCTCTGAGATGAAAATGACTACATTGAATTTTTTTTTGCTTTGCCTAACAATCTTGTAATAATTCTACCCAAGTAGGAGGCATGGCTCTATGATTGAGGGGAAAGGAGAGCTTTTATTTATTTATTTATTTTTTAAATTAGGAATGAAGAGGAAGTAGAAAGATAGCAAGTTTTCTATTTTATTTATTTGTCATATCTTTCATCCAGAGAATCCTTTTGCTTGCTTGAAATCTTTTATTTATGTCCAAAAGATAGAAAAGATAAAAATGCTGCTGCTGTAGAGAAAGCGAGGATGAAAAGAAGGTCTCACCTAACACGTTTTCTTCCACTGTGGGGCCTTGTGATACCCAGAGAACAGGCGGCCTACACTCATCTTTAGTACCGGAGGGAAAGACCACCCTACAGGAACCAAGCCCAAGAGAATATGTGTCTACAAACATCTCCATGAACAAAGAGCATTTGAACTGTCCGCTTCATTTTTCTCACCACCTGCTGGAGTCCACTAAACTCTTAAGGGCTTTTTGAGTTATAGAATCAAAGATAATGTTTTAAAAGTGGAAGATGACCCAATCTTTGAATCCCTAGGTTAGCTCATCTCAACATCGTATTCTTTCATTTCCTACACAGTCTAAAATAGCACACCTGGCTCAGAGCTGAGAACCAATGAATGTTTAATGACTGAACGAGTGAATGAAAAGAGAAGTTTAAGTTGATAGCTGTCCTTAGGAACCTGGGAAGGACAGGAAACAGACATGTGGCGCATAACAAAGAATCTGATTCAGAAAGTGTCCCCATCGGCTTTGCAAAGCTTCAAAATCCATGGCTGCAATTAGCTTTTCCATATTTCAAAGGTACATTCTCACAAAGATAAAATCCTGTCTGCTAGAATATGATTCTCCCCTGCTGGAAACACCTGTTCCTGACAGATGGGGCTTCGTTTCCCCCATAAAGGCATTGTGAAGAGAAGACCCACAGGCTTCTCCAAGCAACAGGTCTAAGTATACAATATCGCTTGACTTATGTGACAACTTCTTGCTGCAGAGAAGGGTTCTTTTTCAGGTACATCTAAGTTTCTGGTTAGAGCTACTAGTTGGTTGGTTGGTTGGTTGGTTTTCCTTTCTCCTTGAAAACAAATTATCACTCTTTAAAAAAATAACTATGTCATATTCCCCTGTCCATTTCACCCTTCTATAATTGTTATTCCACACCTTAACTTGACTGTTACAGTTTATGAACCAAGGAGTTGCTTCTCGTTATCCTACCATATCTTCAGCTTACAAGATGTCTTTTGAAGTATCCCATGTGCTACAGCAAATTCTCAAGCCTTATGGGAATGTTTAAACATCTGGGGAAATCCAAACATTTTCTAGTGTCTAGTCTCTTGCCTCAAGGCATTCAACACTTTCATATTTCATATTACATTGAGCTACTTTCAGTGATGTCATAGATACACAACTGAGACTTTGGAAGAGTGTTATAATGAAACAGAAACACAGTAGGAAATACTATCTAAGGGGATAGTAACCAATATAACCCAAAGGTCTGAGGAGACGCATAGGATCTCTGGGTACTCATTTTCCATACAATAGTCTTTGTGGTTATTTTAGAAAGCATTCTTTTCAGCTGTAAAGGAGGATGAAGTTAAGTTGCTTGTAGAAAAATATATGTAGCTAGGGATATCCATGTTAAACAGATTAAGTCAATTTCAAAAAGACAAATATTTTGTATTTTCTCTGAGGTGTAAATAGTGGACATTGTAGATACAACATATCATATGTGTATGGAAAAACAGAAGTACACTTGGCAAAAGGAAGGGATTAGGAAGGGGAAAGAGTGAGAATAGAGTGAGGGGTGGGAATGAGAAGGCTGGGCTCAAAGCACAGTGGATGCTTGAATGACAGTGGCCTCATAGGCAAAACATTTTAAAACATCAGTGAAGACAAAAGGAAAGTGAAAGGAAATTGTTCCATATATGTGTATGTGTATATATATGTATTATTATTATGTATAAATTATGTATGTATGTATGATTATTATGTATAAATATTATTTATATGTATAGTGGTATGAAGTTGTTACTACTTATTCAGCTACTTGGACTTAAATGCTTTCTTAAATTGACTATGAAGCACTGCCATAATGGAGGAACCCAGATAGAGTTTAGTTCTGTGGAAAACTCACAATAATCAAAATGATGACATGTGCAGGTGTATTGTTTATTAGAGGAAGAGGATACCCTTCATAAACAACAGGAGCATAGTACATGCACTGCAACTGACATATCTGGCAGTAGAGCCCTGAGAGGCATGCATCGCTTCAGTTGTCCTCTCCTCTATGTCATGGTGTGTATACACTTTCTCTCCTGGTTTAGGAACCATCTGATTTTGTGCAAGAAATATCATAGAACCAAGGATCTCAGAAAGCAGCCTTCCAGGGGGAGTTTTACAAGGTATACTTCTCTTGTAGTCATCTCAGTGACAAGCTCTCAGGATCCAAACTAACGAGTACATAGAACCCGTTAGCCTTGCTACTAGGATAAATCTTGCCAACAGTTTGGGACAATTTGTTGGAACCTATTGTTACAGAAGGGCATCATCAAACAGTGCATGTGACAGTTTCATCAAGGATATGAATACATGTCCTACCTCAACCAAACAACTTAGGAAAATTACCTATTTGGAATTTTAGTGTATAATTATTGCCATTGTGTAGAAAAAACTTTTCAGCCCTAAGATATCATGCTCTAAAATATCTGTATATCTCTGCATTGTGATTTACCTTGGTAATCACATCTCTACATGTTGATGTGGGAAACAGCACAGAGCAGAAATGTATGGAATTCTGAAGCTTGGCTGTGAATGTTGTGAAACAAAGAATGAACTACTAGAACACAACACTGTGGAAGGGAGTTTAGACTGGATTTTTAAACCATACTTCTCAAAAAGAAAAAAGAAAAAAAGAAAAAAAAGTAACAATATCTACAGCATAACGTATAGTTGACCTTTTTCTATTTAAAAGAAAATTAAATAAAACTTGAAACAAATAGAGGTTAAAAAAAGAGAAATCTTCAAAAGAATAGAAGCCATTTTATCTACAAGTCCATCTTATAACAAGCGGTGTGAATATGGATCAATGGGAGACAGCTTCCCTAGTATGTGTGATGCAATAAGTTCAATTCACAGTACTATAAAGTATAGACTAAGTAATTTTGGGATCATATACTAGTTTTAAAACACATCTTTCACTTTATATTTTTGATGATCCTAAGAATTCTATTTTTCAACTCATCCTCTCTCGCCCAAGCTTGGTGTCACTGTAACAGTTATATTTTGCATCACTGTGACTAAAATGCTGGACAGAAGCAACTTGAAGGAGGAGAAAGTTTGTTTGGATCACAGTTTTAAAGGGTACAGTCTATGATGGTAGGAATGGCATCCTAACTTCATTCTGTTATTTCAATAAAACATTCTGATCAAAAGTCTGGAGAAGAGTTTCCTTGGCTCACACTTGCAGATCACACTTCATCATGGATGGAAGTCAGGTCATGCACATAAGCAGAAACTCCAAGTGGAACTCAGGGAGGAACATTGCTCACTAGTTTGCCCTCTATTTGCTCTGTTAACAAAGCCCAGGGCTGCCGCCATAGAACTGTTTCTACCTACAGTAGACTGTGCCCTCCCACATCAATTAAAAATCAAGGCAATGTTTCACAGTCATGCCCACAGGCCAAGATGATGAGGCAATTATTGAAATGAGGTTCCCACTTCCCAGGTGACTCTAGGTTGTGTGGCATTGACAATAAATCTAACCAGGGCAGATGGGTGTTTAATGAATGCTTAATATGTGGTGTTACAAGGTTAAATCAAGCTTGTTCACTTCTGGGCCCATCAGGAAGCAGTGCTAGATTGGAACTATATAGTCCTCAAGAAGTATCCCCAATGGTCTAATTCTACCTACTAGAACTCAGGTCCCAAAGAAGCCTCAAAGGTACACCAGCCACTGAGGAGCACATGATCAAGTGCTTGGGGTACGAGTGTGTAATTTCATGTTCAAACTCTGACAAATACTATTCAGCCTTTACCACAATTTCATAAACTCGTATAATCCATGGCTATGCTTGTCCTTTGTTCAATTCTCATTCTTCTTCTCCAAAGTGCTTTTTTTTTTGCTTTGTTACTGATTGTCAGCAGTATGTTATCCAACCTAGACATTAGGTGATGATGTTACTCTTCACCATTAGCCTGTATTCCTTTAACTTTCACATAGCCAAAGCTATAATTTTGTATTTTTAAACTGTAAATTATCACCGTTACCTCACAAATGCTATTTTACTAAGAGTGAATTCAACCTACATTTCACCCTTCATATTTAGTTAGTATTTATTTTTATGAGTGTGAGTGTTTAGTCTGTTCTTGTATATATATGCATTCCATGTGTGTGCGGAACATTCAGAGGTTAAGAGAACATCAGATCCTCTGGAGCTGGAATTAAGTTCCACACAGGAACCATCACATGTGTATAGAAACTGAATTCAGGTTCTCTGCAAAAGCAACAAGTTGCCTTGATTTCTGAAGCCTCTCTCCAGCCCCTCATTCTTCATATTTTGGCAGATTGCAGTGATCACTATTATTTCCTGCAGATGCAATCAATTAATAGTTTCCTCATGTTACTTCTAAAAGTATTTTGATTCTTAGCAGAACACCCAATCATCACTCTTCTCTCACCTTATTTTTGTTATTCATTTCATACTTCCTTAACACTGCACAGCCTGCCATTCTGTGTTGTGTCCATAAAATTTCTCAACCTGGAATGTCACATTTATATTTTCTGTCTAGTTCTCACATACATTTAAATCCAGGCTCATCTCCTTATAGCATTTTAGCAGGGATCAAGTCCAACTGAGGACTGGGTTTGGTTGATCTCATCCAATCTATAGCTATCTAACCCCCCTCCTCCCTCTCCCTCTCTCTCATGAACTGGTAGGTATGTATTTCACATGTAGCATATAGTTACAGTCATTCATAATTGTGCAGAAATGGGATTCATAGGAAGAATTTTGATGATTCATAGGTGTGACCTACATTTCTTAATTGTAGTTCATTTCAGATATAGTCAAGTTGACAACTGGGAATATCAACAGGTTGAGGTGATTTCACAGAGTGTCGAGTAGGAAAGTTTTACTTGTTACATGGTCCCACTTCAGTGACTAAGCTCTCTGACTTTTATGTACTCCACCATTTCCATGACATCTGATAATTAAAGTCACAGCTCTTTGATAACACCTCTACTTGTCTATCTCCATGACTAAACTACATGCTCTTGGAAGGCAGGAACCTTGGTTTCTCCTGGTTCTATACTCAATACAAATAGAGCCCAGAAAGGAGCCCATTAATGGCCAATTAACTACAATGGATTGAACTCAGAGGCCTTAGAAAAGATTTGAGGACTAAACTATCATTTTCTAATTTACAACTAAGAGGGAACTAGCAAGCTTTCTCATAAACAAAGAAGTGATAACTATCAAAGCACTATTAATCAAAATGTGTTTCATTTCCTACTGGGCTTTGCTCATTAGGTAAATGAAGGAAGGAATTTATTCACACACATAAATCAAGGTCCTTGATGCTGAAGACAATTCTTCTATTGAACTAGAAAAATAACTCACAGTTTATAGGAAACAGTTAAACATCTTCGTGCATACAGTTTTTGCCAAGGTGACTGAAGCTTCCTGTAAATATGAAAATATTGAAACAAAGATTTAATACTGAAGAGAACATATCTTCATCAAAGTATTAGTCTTGAATTTTGTATCTAATTCCATGATCATGTAACTTGCTTTGCCATGTTCTGGAAGTGACTTCATGGTTTATGTGCATCAAAATGGCTATAATATTTATGAATAAAGATCAATGAAATTGCTGCATTTCAGTTAATAATAGTAAATGATGATTGCCCTTCTTATATTGACTAAAACCTCATCAAATTCCTGACGGAACCTGTGGTGTTTGGGTTTAAAGAGATGGCAAAAATCTGCCAGTCTCTAAGGAAATTGAGTGTTCTGGTTTGCACAGAGAACTCTAATCTCATTGTCTGGAGCTATAAGCCTCTAATGTTGCATCTATTACAGACAAAATGTCTGTGAAACGAGAATAATCAAAAAAAAGGTTGATAGAAAACATACCATGGAGTATATGGCCTCCAATTGGGTCTGAGTTTTTGAGAAAAGGTGTCCTGCAGATGTCTAAAGCAATAGAAATAATTCCTCAAAATTTCTTTGATGAGGTTTTCAATTCCTACTGACATATTTCTATGATCTATTATGTCCTGTGTGAGTGCCCCTGAGCTTAACGCTAACACCATCCTAGGGTATTCATTAGCCTCCAGTTAGGTAACTGTGTGTTAAACCTAGTACCGACCCATTGAACATTTGCTCCTTGTGTATCCAGCACATTAAGTTCTTACAACCATTTTATTAAGTGGTGTTTTCAACATTATCACTTCCTAATATTGAATTTGAGGCTTAGGGAATTTAAGGAATTTCCTCATATTAATGTAAAATGACACAATCCAGACTTGAACTCCATATTGATGGGTGATATTGATTTGTCACTAATTATTGTTTGATCGACCTTCATAGAAATAAAGTATTGTAGCATTATGAACACAGTACAAGAGAATATTTTGGTTTTTATTTATATTGCTTTTTTGTGATCATAACTTAGCTTTAAATTTGCTAAGAACATGGGATACTTTAATTAATGATAAGGGATGATGTGTTCATATTCTGGAGGATGTACTCTCTGCACTAATTATTCTATCTGAGAATTTCTATGTAGTTTTGGGGTTCTGATCTAGACATAGATGTCAGCCAGAGGGAAGAAACATTGGTAACTTAACCAACTCTGATAAACTATGAGCTTTCCAATTATAGAGGTATCCATTCGATGACAAGAGAGGATACAGAAAGAGATATGAGCTGTGACGGAAAATATCTACCAGTCTATTTGGATAAGACATAGAGCCTAGACGGAAGAACAGATTTTGACAGATAGAGATGGAAATGTTGAGTCAGATGGGCAGAAAACAAGTATAACAAAAAGTGTGAAAGCAGAAGGTAGAAGCCTGTGTTTAGCACGGGATAAGTCTGGGAAACACTTTGTAAAGGTACACAGTTAGGCTAGTGAAAAGTAAGGAAAAAAAATATATATATTACAATATATTAGATATGTTATATACTAGATACAAAATAGGCAGTTAGATATAGTCCTCCATTCCATTGAATATACTTGTGTATGATAAAATAAAACTTAATTATCATTATTCATACCAACTTTGATCAAAAGGATATAGACCCCTGTTAAGAGATAACTTCCCTTATGTGTATAAAAAATACTAAGCACTTATTAAAGCCATTAAGTAGTTCCTAAATAAATGAAAAGATCCAGGTCATTAATGGAAATCTAGAATTTGTGAACTTTCAAAATTGCTGAATTTTTATTCTGGAGACCATGTGAATTAAATTTTAATGAGTTTTTAATTTAAATTAATATAAACTCTGAATTTCTTTCTCTAACAAGACAAGTTCTAATTATTACCACTGCAGTTCATACTTGGTAAAGGCCAGCATTGCTTTTGGATAGTCCATTAAATCATGAAGTGATTGATTTTTCTTTTCCTTTTCTGCTTGCAAGGGGATTATTTCTACCAAATATAATTGCCCTTTAGTGAAGAGTGTTAGCTTGATGTACTGTGAACTTCCTTGGGATGATCAGCCCCTGTGAATAGTTGCATTAATCTACTACGGGAACATTAGTGGCTGGTAAGGATTAATTTTATTTTAAGAACTCTTTACAAACCTTGAGTATATATAAGCTTCATAATAACCTGTTGTCAGTTTCTCAGCTGTTATATCTTTAATATGGTTATTCACGTTGCTTCCTCACAGGTGTTGATTCAAAGATCTAATGTACCTTTGCACATTGTTTCGTAGTATTTCCACCATTTCTGTCCTTCATAGAAGAAAAGAAAGAAAAACACGGGTGGCAGAACTGATATTTTGAGCTCCCATTTCTATCTCAGTGAATTCTTAACTCGAGCTTTCCTGATCATTCTCTTACTCGTCCATGTTGTCCGCAGAAATTTAGATTTTTCTCTTTTAAAATCTTAAATTCAAATTTCTAAAACCCATTATCGTTTCACCTGGGCATTCCAACAGGTTAATCAGTGGCAGTGCTGAGATCAGCATTAACTCATCAGGCAATTGCACAGAGTCTCAGTTAATTCAGTGCAAGCCAATTAATCCTTCCTGGAGTAAGGCAGCAGCAGGTGGTGATGGAGAAAATAACTCCCAACCAGTTCACCGTGGTCCTAATTCAACAAGATGCTCATGAGCTCCCTTCCTGGTATATAGCATTGACTGGATGAAGGCCACATTATTTTCCTATTTAGCATGATGGATTATGTGATTCTCAGGAAAATATTTGAATTGTGTAATGATCATAGATAGAAAATGCTTTTCTTATCTGGGACTGTTTGAAAGCAAACTTGACATTGCTTGTCTATTTCTGGCTGTAGAATTTAAAAATAAATAAATAAAAAGGAACCATAGTCTAATATTATGTTTTGGATTAGTTCTAATTGATCCTGCAGAATTTAGAGTCCCAGGCTAGAAAGGTTAACATTATGGTAGAAAGCTCCTTAAAAATAGATGGCTTTTCTATTGACTACAGTGATGACAGTGACGTCTCAGGGACATAATAGCCTTTTATCCTGAAAGATCCCCGAATTGAATGTGAGGATGGAGCAGAGCCTCAGATCATTATCACTCATTGCATCTCCAATCTTGCAGGTGATGTGTAGCACTTTTTTGCCAGCACACCAGAATAGACTTAAGCATCTAATAGATTACCATGTCATCCAAAAACAGGGGAGATTACTTTGTAGCCACCCACTGGCAAACATTTCCTGGTTGAAGACCTATCCAGGCTCATATTAACTAGGTAAACTTAAGAAGCATTTTGCTCTTCTTTAATAATTATGTGTTTACCTAATTACATCATGTGTGGAATGTTTCAGATTTCAAGGTAGGACCTATCTATATTTTGAGGGAACCAGACATGATGACATTTCACTGTGGCTGAATTCATTTAAAATTTTAATGTATATGAATTTCCATAATTTTGATCCAACGTATTTCATGTTGATGATGTTGTAAGGTAACAGACATCCCGATGATAGAATTCCTTTGGAAGATGTCATTCAACAAACGGTGGTGAGGACGTTAGAAAGGAAATAAAAGAGAGAACAAATGTAATACAAACAAGCACCATGATGTGTCTCATCCAATTCCTGTCTAGCATAAAGCCAGGTCTGCAGCAGACACTGTCTTAAATGCTGAGAGATAATGGTGATTCCAGGGCGGTGTCTCTGAGTTTCCTAGTTTATTAATCTATACACCCTATGGGGATATAGACAGAAAACGCAGATGACATAAGGGTAATGATGCCATCCTTGTACATAATAAACTGTTCCTAAACACACTATGTTTTGAGGGTGGGGCTAAATGGCAAAGCATTAATTTGACAAATTTCAAATCATTGGATAAGGCCAAATTAATTTGTAGGTTTTCTTTTTTTTTTTTCTTTTCTTTTTTTTTGGTTTTTCGAGACAGGGTTTCTCTGTGTAGCCCTGGCTGTCCTGGAACTCACTCTGGAGACCAGGCTGGCCTCAAACTCAGAAATCTGCCTGCCTCTGCCTCCCAAGTGCTGGGATTAAAGGTGTGCACCACCACTGCCTGGCTTGTAGGTTTTCTTTATTGCTGTAGAAAAAACACTAAATGGGAACAGACACATTCATAAGTTATTTTTTATGGCAAATATGCTTAAAAATCTGATTACTGTTCTACATTGTAACTTACATAATCCATATTAAATCTGTTAATGAGGTCCTGATTGTCACAGTGCTCCCTGTGTGGACTTGAACGTGACTGAAAAACAAAAGTAATGAAAAACAATAGTTAAAATCCAAGTAATCTAGAAAGGTCATTTGAGAAGTAATCAATAGTTGGTACATAGTTTTCTGTATATGTCATGTAAGCATGACATATTTTCCAAATATTGATTATTGATATTTTGCCTAGCTGTAATAAGCTTCAAGGATATTATAGGTATGTATTGTTTCTCCCATGTTATCCATATGACCTTTCAAATTTTATGATTATTATAATTCCCAGAATGACATTCAGAAAAAAGAGTGACTTGATTATATAAATGGAATTAAAAAGTAACGTGGTCAGATTTTACCACATGCTTTTACGACATTTATCTATCTTTATGTGATAGGGTTCAGCTTTCAGATACATTTCAACATGGCTGCATGTTATCAACAAAGATGTATAAAGACTACTCCAATCAGCCATCCTCAATAAGAACAGCATTATTTAAACCTTTAACATATTATGTTGTGATTTCATCTTCTTTCAATAATACATGTAGTTTTTATTTATTCTGCTTTATATATGTAACTCCTTACATAAGACCTCTATGAAGTAACAAACATTTCATTACTTGATAAATTATTAATTGAATTTTTAGGACTTCTAGTCTACCATCCCTGGAAAACCATAGAAGAAAACCATTTCCTTGATTTTAGCAACATCTCTAGCCGAATCACAAAACTTTTTTTCAACTATGATTCCCCAGCATAGAAATAAGCAAACATCAAATTCCACCAAATATTTACTAAGGAATTTTTTTACAGCGAGTCATTTTGGAAAAACAGAATTAGTCAAATTTCATGTGCTCCACAAGAACCATTCTCAGACAGCTTTCTTGACTTTAAAAAACACTCAGACCCTTGTTATTATGCTTCTGCCCATGAAGCAAAGCAAAGGAAAAACTTTTGGGGAAAATAAACATGCCTCCATGTGTCCAGTGTATGGCTAGGACAGCATCATTGCTAGCCAGGAAAAAGAGTTGGGCCTTCTCATTTGCATATTGAATGTCAGATTTGCCATCTGGCTGTCCCCTCCTTAACATTCAGACACACAAACATCTCTGGATTAGTTAGGATGTTGCATTGGTCTTTTCTTTATTGTTATTAACAAGATTCCAAATATTTTCTCACATGTTTACTTTTTCTAGCAAAATTTTTATTGAATATTATTCTACCAAATAAAATGATTTTATAAATGACTCTAAGCTATCTTGGAGGTACCCACATGGCACATTACATCAGATTGTGCTCACTTGTATGTCTATGACAAGTTACATGAATGTATACACACACACACACACACACACACACACACACACATACACACACACATACACACACGTTATAACACTACATAGGTATATGATTTCATAGGCTTATCTTTTGTGTATGTTTATATTTTATTTTACAATATTTATTTATATCTTATAAATATGACATTATATTTACCTGTCATGAGTTTGAAGACTTGGTGTAATTTCCCTAGATCAGAAGACAGAGGCACCTTGAAACATACTTTACTGACTTTCATAGTTACTAGGCACTTGGGATCAGATCTCCTGGATTCCTTTCATGGGGTAGCATAGAGAATATGGCTTTTTATTGTAGCATTCATAGAGAGTTTAGAAATGTAGCACATGAAACTAAACTAAATTTAATAGACTTAAATAAATCCCCATATAAGCCAAATGTTCTATGATGGAAGTACTATTTTCATTATTGTTTTTGTTCTGAGATAATTAATTCATATATATAAATATTAGGTGTGGTATGTGTGTGTCTGTGTGTGTGTGTGTGTGTGTGTGTGTGTGTGTGAGAGAGAGAGAGAGAGAGAGAGAGAGAGAGAGAGAGAGAGAGAGAAATGGAGGAAATGAACGAGTCAATACAGGTAAAGTAAGCACTACTTGAATCTCTTTGTAGTTTTTCAAGGTTGCTCTCACATATAAATGAAAATATTTTTCACTCTTACAAATAACCCAATCTACCATATATTTCTCCAGTAATTTATGCATTAATCAAGAGTGTTGATATATATTTTTTCTTTGATTTCTCTTATGGAACTGTTTTGTTAACTCAGTAGTCTTTATTGAATCTAGAAAGAATTAGTTACTCAGCAATTGACGGCCTTAATTAATTACAGACTAATTTGTATTATCAGTTATCTATTTGTGCTATCTATTGATTGATGGGAATAGAGGAAGCATCTTGCAAAGGTTAATAACTAGTAAGTATAACGCCTACAGAAATCATGATAAAACTCCTTATCTCTGACTAACTTGGTGTAAGGAGTAGAGCTAGCCAGTGGAAGAATGGCTGTGTTTTAGGAGACAGTACTCATTCTTCACTTCTTACATTAACACGGCATGAGAAGTAGCCTAGATAGGCAAACATGCCAGACTTTTCTCTTCTTTCTGTAAGACAAGAAGGAGAGGAGTAAATTACTTGGCTGATGAATTTAGCAGGAGGGATTCAGGAGGCTCAGTTACTTTCCTTCTGAATCCCTAGCTGAAGATGGTACATGATGAGTATTTTATCAACCCTGTAAAAGGCTCTTTGGTACCTCGAAGTAATGAATTCTGGAGACATTATTTGCCTTTGGATTAATCCTTTAGAATTAGGATTAGCTGTTTTCACTGTGTGGTGTGACTCTTTTAAATTGTCTTGAATGTGAAAGGCACAGGAAAAGTGGCATCATTGAACCTCTGTAACCAATGTGCTCCTGAAGGCATAGTATTATTTCTAGTGTAAAACATCCTAGGGTGCAGGAGTTGAATGCAGGCATAAAGTGATGGAAAAATGGAGCTGAAAGTAATTCTTTCCCTAGATATAGAAAGACTCTAGAGTCATTTCAATGTACTGGAATGGCTTACTTTGGAGTCAATTAGGAGAAAATAGAAACTCTTCAGAAACTGTGCCATAAAGTGTTTGGTTCTGTAGGGATACCCTCAATGGAGGTAAAAATAGAGAATGTCTTAGCCCCTGATTGACCACCAAATTAATGTTTAAAGTTGACAGTTAAGAAAATTGAAGTCAGCTATAGTACTCCATACCTGTAATCCTAGCTTTTCGGAACCCAAAGCAGGAAGGATCCTGGGTTTGAGACTGTATTGGGCTACATAGTGAGACCCTGTCTTGGGCTGAGGGGGGTTGAGATAAAGACTGGGGAGAAAGGTAGTGAGAAGGCAAAGAGGTAGGGTAGTAGTTATGCAGTCTCTATCCTCCCTGCCTTTTTCCCCCTCAAATTCCTTTGTCCTGTATTGATTGCTGGATTTGGCTGAAGTAGTTGAAACTGCAACCTAAAGCCCATCCTTTCCTTTTAAAAATTTCAAATAGGTACATACAGAGAAGTAGTGAATTTGGTTAGGAGTAATCCATTTGGTCTTTGTGGCTAAAGCTTTAAAATACCAATAAGAATTAATTAATGTTTAACAGAAAGGGATCAATGTTATAAAACTCATTTATTGCCAGATCTGGAGTTATATTCCCTGATAACTGTCTCATAAATGCTTGTACATTTTCATCTCATTTCTTCTGTATTTATTTTATAATTGGTTTCAATCTCAGAGAGGGTAGAAAGTGGGTGATGCTTACTATTGTTTTTAAAGCCCTGGGCATAGGTCATGAGATGACAAGGCTAGAGCTGAATGTGGCAATCAGATTATTTATACTATGAGTCTGATATTAACTATGATCATAAGAAATGGGGTCTACTGAATGCTCAAAGATTCTAGCTTCTTTAATAATAGCTATACAACACACTCTATTTTGGTCAGCTTGTAAACTATGTGTCCACAGAGACACCTGATCTTTGAAACTAAGCATGTCTTGGAACTTTTGGGAAATCACACTGCAATTTTTCATCAACATATGTCTTCTGCCCTCTGACACATCCTTCTGCAGGCCCTCTCCCTGTGAGGGAAATGAATACTTCCTCCCATTGACACTGTGGCATGCTTTGGCCAATAGAATATCAATGAAAGTGAAAGGTAGACACAACTGTGTTTCATGGAGCCATCTCACAAATCCACCATAAATAGTCTTCTTTATTGTGAGTGTCTGCACTCCAAATGCAAGAAAGTTCTTCTTCAGTCTGTATTACAGCTAGAGACAGTGTGAAATAAATCTTGCCCACAGACACCCTTGAGATTGTCAGTTATTCGTGACTATGGCATGGTCTTAGCATAAGAAAACTAAACAGACACCGGGCAGTGCTCATTTACACACTAATTTCCCATATTTCATCATCTGTATCAATGTCTTCCTTCACTGTTTATAAAATATGTGATGCTTGTTTTGTTTTCTTATGTTCTATAGTCCTTCTTTTATCAGATGAATTTTCTGCTCATCTGTATTCGTCTATTTAATATTCTCAATCCAAAACACTGTACCAGGAATTTTATTACATCATGAGTTTAAAAAAGAAAGAAAGAAAGAAAGAAAGAAAAATCCATCCTTCCAATTTGACTTGATTGATAGAGGGGGTGAGGTAGAAGTTTGTATCTAACTTGATTTTGCTTTGTTTTGATGTCCATGAGAATATTTTGACATTGTGAATTTCAAAAATAGTCTTGCTTATAAACATTCTGTGGTCTTTTAGCACTGTCATACCCCAGGAGACAAGCAGAATGTTTGCGAGATTTATATAGCTGACAGAGATTTCTATGTACCCTGTGCACTACATTTATATTTTCAGCTTAAATCATTGAGTGATTATTTTCTGAAGGAATTTTGTCTTTGTTGGGGAGGTTGACAATCATGTCTACTGGATGATTTATTAAGTGAATACGTAAGTGAAATGAGCAAACTGGTGCTGATATTTTCCATAGGCAGCAAATTATGAATAATGATTCTTCTATGCTTCAACTCACTTGCAGTGATTCTGAAAATAATTCTAGTTTTCTGAGGTTGTTTCAGCCAAATGGATCTGCATAGGCAGGAGGAGCTCCAAGCCCAGCAGGTTGGGCCTAAGGCACTGTGTTGGGGCACCATGGAAATTTATTAAAAATCTGGGCTTGTCTGTCTTTAGGTTCCCTGTATTCATCGTGGTTACATGCACCAGGTACCATCTGTGAGGGGGAGGTTGGACAATATTTAGCATGGCATAGCAAATAAATAGGATATGAATCTCAGAAACTTCTCCAGTCCATCTTAAAATGTCAAAGGGTTTATGATGAAACAGAGGAAGGCTGAGAAACCTGAGATGCCTAATTTTCGATCTTTACAAATGCTCACACTCATTCTCCAGAGAAAAGCAGAAGGCCGTTTTTTTTCAAGACAGTCTTTTCAATATATTACCTATAACTAAGTGCTATTTGCCTTTATGAGGTCACAAAAACTTGAAATATGAGAATTTCATATTGTACAAGCAATTAATTTCAAAACTGAATCTATCAATGCTCCACAAAAAGTACCCTTCCAAATGTGTATATTGGATTCGATATAAAAAAACTTTTAATTTATTGGTTTATAATATTTTTCAACTCCTATGAAATTGACAAAAATTCTGTATATCATACATATTTTATATGATAAATATTTTTGATCCAGAGTACTACAACCTGAATATTGGATTTTATTTGATGAGATGATCTAATTTATTAAAACATTTTAAAGTCAAACACAATTTGGTTCCCTAATTTTATTATTTTTTAATACTGAACAAAATTTGCTTTTCTATTATGTTGTTATTGTTGATAGTTCTGGCTATGAGTAGAATTTTATCTGTCTGTCTTTAATAGATTAAATTATCTTTACATGCTATAGAAAAGGACTTGCAAGATTTCCCACATTCATATATTAAGGATTTTGCAGTTTCCTTCCACAGATCACTTTTCATGCTACATTTGTTTCCAAATGTATAAATTTAAAATATTGTTGTAATTAGTTTATAGGTGATCTCCAATTGTTCTATATTAGCTAAATATACTTTAATATTCCTATACTAATATACACTTAATTGTCATTGCCTAGAATCTATCTTTAATTTTTCAATCTCTTAGTAACTTGTCATAGATACATGGCAAGCAAGTGACCATGTGAGGAAGGTTGGAGACAAGAGAAGCCAAGAGCAAAGGCACTCCAGGAGAGCGTACCTAGGAGAGAGTTCTGTCAGACTAGCACAGGCCCAATAGCACCTCAGAGATGCAGAGATGTAGGCCCAGCATGATAATGCATCTGAACCTGGTCCGCTCTGATACCCTAGCTCTAAAACCTGTGAGTTTTTATCTTTGATAGAACGTTATATTACAAAAGAAATTAAGTTTCATTTTGCTCTGGTACTACCTTCCAGAAGCTCTTCAAAGAGTTAGACTTAGAAAATATATAATTCTCAGACCCCCGAGAAAGGCACACAGCTCAACATGGCTGATACATTAGAAAATATCTGCCTTGCAACTAGACAGTGCCCCTAGCTAAGCATGCCATGTGTAGGCCACGTAAATGGTTTCACATGGTGAATGTGACAGTGACCAGAGGCAATAATTTCTTTAGGAATGGGGAGAAGAAGGAAGATTTTGTCTGTATAAGTTTAATAGTGATACACATAGGGTCTGCCCTGACTTAGGACATAGTAAGCAATTGGGAAAGGTAAAGTTTCAGGTTTCTGGTTTCATATGTTAAAGGCCTGATTGTTAACTGGTGGGAACTGAGGGGCAACTGGATCATAGAAATCCTTAATTCATTGAGTCGGCATATCACTAAATTTATAGTTAAATGGTCTATTAGAATGTGGTGCCTCGATAGAAAAATGAGGTTATTTGGAGCATGTCTTCAGAGAATGCATTAAATAGAAATCTCTAAAAGAGTAGAATCGACAGAGTGTACATGTTATAAAATCAGTTTTACTAGACTATTTTTTTTACATGGATAGGCTGAGAAAGCAACAGTGACCAATTGAATTCTGGGAAGAATGAGTATCAAGAAGCTTCCTAGTCTGTGAGTCTGAATGTTTCTTCAGTGTTACTGTGGAGCTGAAGGCATAGAAGATTCTTAAGAAAGTCACTAATCTTTAGTGTAAGGATAAAGGCTAAAGAAGCTGGTGTCTGGTGTTAGCTAAGGATGGCAAAAATGGTAATAATAGCATGAAGAATGGATATACTTACAGCAAGAAGTCAAGGCAGGAAGGCAAGCAGCTTTGCCTTTTTCTTGGATATCATTTTATCTGGATCATTCCATACAAGGTTCTGCTCAATGTTGGGTAGCAGTTAATCTGTCCCAGAAATGCCCGCACAGTCCCCATCCACAAAGGGGTGTCGATTTCAGAGCTCATCAAGTGGACAATCAAGATTAGCCATCACAGAGGGTCTCTATCCTGTCCTCAGTTCCTCTGGTCTCTCTCTGTTTCCTGACAGCTTTGGTCCACTCTGCCCTCTCTCCCATCCGTTTCTGATTCTCCAGTGACCCATAATAAGAAATCTTGCAATGAAACCTCTGAAAGTTAAAGTTAAAATAAACCTTCCCTCAGTATATTTTCATAGTGACAAAATGTAGTAATAATATCTACTGGTAGTAGATAAGTTGTATTATAATCCAGTCTATATGGGTCAAAGGCGTCCACATAAAAGCAGATACACTGAGCCTGTTAGAGGACTAAGGAGACAATCTCCTAACCAGAACACCAATAGTAAAGGCACTAAGATCTGATCCACAGTTAATAAATGGGACATTGTGAAATTGCAAAGCTTCTGTAAGGCAAAGGACACCATCAATAGAAAAAAATAGCAGCCTCCAGAATGGCAATATATTTTTACCAGCTCCACATCTGACAGAGGGCTAATTTCTAAAATATATGAAGAACTTAAACTAGACATCAACAAAGCAAATAATTCAATTTAAAAATGGTGTACAGATCTAAACAGAAAATTCTCAATAGAAGAATCTCGAATGGCTGAGAAATACTTAAAGAAAATGTTTTAATACCCTTATCTATCAGGGAAATTCAAAATGATTCTGAGATCCCATTTTGCACCTGTCAGAAAGGCTAAGATCAAAAGCACTAGTGACAGCTCATGCTGTCGAAGGCAGGGAGCAAGGGGAGCACTTCTCCATCGCTGGTAGGAGTTCATGGAGCAAGAGGAGCACTCCTTCATTGCTGGTAGGAGTTCATGAAGCAAGAGGAGCACTTCTCCATTGCTGGTAGGAGTTCATGGAGCAAGGGGAGCACTTCTCCATCGCTGGTAGGAGTTCATGGAGCAAGAGGAGCACTTCTCCATCGCTGGCAGGAGTTCATGGAGCAAGGGGAGCACTTCTCCATTGCTGGTTGGAGTTCAAGTTTGTGCACACAATTTGGAAATCAATATGGTGGTTTCTGAGAAAACTAGGAATCAATCTACCTTAAGAGCCAGATGTACCACCCCTGTCCATGTACCCAAAGGATGCTCCATCCTACTACAAGAACACTTGCTCAACTATGTTCATGGTAACTTTATTTGTATTTTCCAGAAACTGGAAAATATTAGATATTCCTCAACTGAAGAATGGACAAAGAAAATGGGGTACATTTAGACAATGGAGTATTAATCAGCTCTTTAAATATAATTTGTGGGCAAATAGACGGAACTAGAAAAATAATTATCCTGAGTGAGGAATCTGGACCCAGAAAAACAAGCATGATATGTACTCATTTATTAATGTATATTAGCTATAAAGTAAAGGATAATCATGATATAACCCACAGACCAAGAGAAGCTAAGGAAGAAATAGGGCTCATGGATGGACACATGAATCTCCCTGGGAAGGTGAAATAGAATAAATATTGTGGGTAGACTGGGGATAGGTAGGGGTGGGAATAAGATTCAGGCAAGGATATAATGGAGGGAGAGAGAAAATACTGGGAGAGACAACTTGAATTTTGGACCATTTCAAGTGCAAGGTAGAAGCCTAATAGTAAGGAAACGCCCAGGAATCTGTGAGGATGACCCTAGCTATGATTCCTAGCAATGGGTTATAAGAGCCCAAACTGGCATTTTCCCATAATCAGTCAAAACTTCCAGTAAAGGAACTGGGACCCCAACTCAGCCACAAAACCTTTCACCTACAAATTTTCCTGACTGTGAGATGTTCTTGGTTAAAAATGGCACAAAAATGTGGGAGTGGTTCCAGGTTGAGACCTATGCCACTAGAAGCAGCTTACTCCTGACA
The DNA here is from genome assembly GCA_028551405.1 of Uromys caudimaculatus. Taxonomy (NCBI): domain Eukaryota; kingdom Metazoa; phylum Chordata; class Mammalia; order Rodentia; family Muridae; genus Uromys; species Uromys caudimaculatus. The sequence continues at coordinate 25,176,517 of CM052705.1, forward strand.
CTGCCTGGAAGGCCAAGAAAGAGAAGCTTACTATCCCAGAGACCTAGAATAAATCAAAACGTACCCTGGACAAAGAAGGCAATAAATGATTTCTAATTATATTCTGCTATATTCATAGACAGGAGCCTAGCCTAATCATCATCAGAGAGGCTTCATCAAGCAACTGATGGAAACAGATGCAGGGTACTTCAGCCAAACACAAGGCAAAGCTTAGGATTGCTGTGGAAGATGGAAAAGAAGGACTGTATGAGCCAGAGGGGCCAAGGATACAGTAAGACCCACAGAATCAATTAACCAAGGCTTACAGGGGCCCACAGAGCTAAAGCAGCAATCACAGAGCCTGCCTGTGTCTGTCCTAAGCTCTCTGCATATATATTCTGGTCATGTAGCATGGAGTTCTGTGGAACTCCTAAGAGTGGGAGTGGAAGCTGTCTCTGACTCTCTTGCCTGCTCTGGGGGACCCTTTTCCTCATACTGGGTTGGCCCATCCATCCTTAATATGAGGGGAATATGTGCTTAACCTTCCCACAGCTTGGCATGATGTGTTTGGTTGATATCCATGGGAGGCCTGTCCTTTTCTGGAGGGAGAAGAGGAGTGGATTTGGGACGGAGGGGAGACGGGAGAGATTGGAAGGAGAGGATAGAGGGAAAATATAGCCAGGATGTATGAGAGAATAAATTTAAAAATGAAAAAAATTATTTTTCTATGTAACAAATAACTATGCTCAAAGTCTGGGTATAGCATTGCCTTGCTGGACTGGTCATGTCTTTGTAATAGATTAAAAGTTGTTTGCATTTTACTCAGATGTAACTACTGGATGTAGGTTTATGTGAGGTTTCCATGACAGTCTCTTTTGTGGGTTAGCTCATACTATACATTCCATCCCCAAAAGGTACATGTCAGAAGGATGGTAGGTAAAAATCACTAAGAGGTCAGTACTTAGCACTGCAGGAATTGGAGCTTGCACCTAGGGCCATGATTCAGAAGTCATTAGAATGAAGACAATTCTGTTAAACTACTTATATGACTGTTATAATTGTTTACTTTGGCTTCTTTGTTTATCTTTGATTTTTACCTGGTCATCAAGATAATCTTAGTAATTTCTTATAATCTCTTCCTTACTGCATTAACACCTTACTATTTTATAATCACCATTAAGCTGATTTTTCAGGGTATCTGTCTACTATACAGCTAGGAATACAAGCATACTTACCTTGACAACAAAATTTTGTACATACCAAAATAGCTCTGTTTCATTCTAGTTGTTTCTAGAAAGTTTAATGTCTACAAATGAACTTCTAAGAATCCTGAACTACATTGAGAGCACACGAGAAGAAAGAAAATAATTAGCACATATTCTCTTTTTAAAATCTTTTATTCATTTATTATTTATTTATTTTAAACTCCAGATTGTATTCCCCTCCCAGTCCACCCTCCGACTGTTCCACATCCTATGCCTCCTCCTTGCCCCTCTGTCTCCATGAGGATGTCCCCACCCCCCACCCCACCAGACCTCTAAACTCACTGGGACCTCCAGTCTCTTGAGAGTTAGGTGCATCTTCTCTGACTAAACCCAGAGCCGGCAGAATATGTGCTGAATATGTGTTGGGGGCCTCATATCAGCGGGTGTATGCTGCCTGGTTGGTGGTCCAGTCTCTGAGAGATCTCAGGAGTTCAGATTAATTGAGACTGCTGGTCCTCCTACAGGGTTGCCCTCCTCCTCAGCTCCTTCCAGCTATCCCCTAATTCAACCACAGGGGTCAGCAGCTCTGTCCATTGTTTGGGTCCAAATATCTGCATCTGACTCTTTCAGTTGCTCCATTGGGTCTTTAGGAGGGCAGTCATGATAGGCCCCTTTTAGTGAAAGCTCCATAGCCTCAGTAATAGTGTCAGATCTTGGGGTCTCCCTTTGAGCTGGATGCCAATTTGGACCAGTCTCTGGACTTTCTTTTCCTTGGGCTCCTCTCCATTTATATCTTTGCAGTTCTTTCAGACAGGAACAATTATGGGTCAGAGTTTTGACTGTGGAATGGCAACCCCATTGCTCATTTGATGCCCTGTCTTTCTGCTGGAGGCAGGCTCTACAAGTTCCCTCTCCCTAATATAGGGCCTTTCATCTATGATCCCTCCCTTTGAGTCCTAAAAATCTCTCACCTCCCAGATCTCTGGTGCATTCTGGAGGGTCCCCCCACTTCTACCTCCCGAGTTTGTCTATTTCCATTCTTTCTGTTGGCCCTCAGGGCTTCAGTCCTTTCCCCCCACCTAATACCAGCTAAAATACTCAATAAAATTCTTGCAAACCAAATCCAAGAACACATTAAAATCATCATTCACCACAATCAAGTAAGCTTCATCCCAGGGATGCAAGGTTGGTCCAATATATGAAAATCCATTAATGTAATCCACTACATAAACAAACTCAGAGAAAAATATCACATGATCATCTCCTTAGATGCAGAAAAAGCATTTGACAAAATACAACACCCCTTCATGTTAAAAGTATTGGAGAGATCAGGAACTCAAGTCCCATATCTAAACATAATAAAAGCAATATACAGCAAACCAACAAACAATATCAAATTAAATGGAGAGATACTTGAAGCAATCCTACTAAAATTGGGGGCAAGACAAGGATGCCCCCTCTTTCTCTCCCGGTATCTATTAAATAAAGTACTCAAAGTGCTAGCTAGAACAATAAGACAACAAAAAGATCAAATGGATACAAATTGGCAAAGAAGAAATAAAGGTATCACTATTTGCAGATGATATAATAGTATACGTAAGCAACCCTAAAAACTCTACCAGAGAACTTCTCCAGCTGAAAAACAACTTCAGCAAAGTGGCTGGTTATAAAATTAACTCAAATAAATCAGTAGACTTCCTTTATATAAATGATAAACAGATTGAGAAAGAAATTAGGAAAACAACTCCCTTCACAATAGCCACAGATAATATAAAATATCTTAGGGTAACTCTAACCAAACAAGTGAAAGATCTGCACACATTCTTTTAAACATTTTGTTGTTTCAGGCATCTGTTAATATGCTGCTGAAGGAAAATATTTGAATTTATTCCTAGTAAAAGATTCATCATGGCTTAGAATTATGTTCATTATAATTTCTGTTTTATCTATTACTTATACATAATAATGTTACTGAAGTTTGTTTAGTATCTTACATTTAGCTCAATTATTTTAATAATTATAGTACTTTAGCATTATTTAATTATAACATTTTAAGAATGAAACTGTATTTATTATCATCAGTAATTTAAACGTTGTCTCACATTTATGTAGCTTGGAACTATTTTGACATATGAACTTAATTTGCATATATTTGTTTATTTAACTAGAAGATGTGTCTATTATTGTCAAATATTTGATATTCATTGAAAGAAACACTTGTTTTTTCTTTCTCTATTATCCTCTTTCTGTTGTCCTCATAATTTCAAACCACATAAAAATGCACTGATAGTTATTAGAAATAAATCAGGTAGCTAGGCAACTGTATTAGTTACTTTTCTGTTTCTGTGACAGAATACTCTGACAAAAAGCAACAGGGAAGGGTGGATTTATTTTGATTACCTAATCAGAGGGGAGACAAGCCATCATTCAGGGAAGGCAAGGTAGCAAGAGTGTGAAACCTGCCTTGTAATAAGAGTGCAGAGTGTTCTCAGTCTGTCAACCCATAGGAAGTAGAGAGAGAAAGAAAAGGAAATGGGGCCAGGCTATAAAGTCTCCAAGCCTGCACCAAGAGATGTACTTTCTCTAGCAAGGCTCCATCTCTTAAAGATTCCATATCCTTCCTGAGCAGCACCGCCTCCTAGAGACCAAGTATTTTCACATATGAGCATCTGGGGATATTTCTCATTCAACCCAGCACAACAATGGGGGACTCAGTTTTGTAATGCTGATGCTTGGCAGTCTGGGGCAGAATAACTGAGAGTGTTAGGCTAGCCTGAGCTATATAGCCAGTTTGAGGCTAGCCTGGAATACACAGAGAGAAGGTGATTAAAAGCTAAATAAAAATAAGCAAGTGAACCAGCTGAAAAAGCACCGAATGGGTAATTTTACAACATAAAATATGTATTTGAGTCCATATTGATATAAATTTAACTGATTAATGTTAATTGGTGGGAAAGATGAGGCAAATATATTTTAGAAGAATCCAAAATAAGATTATGTAACTATTGCATTTTCACAGAGTAGGAATCTAACTCCCCATTCTTTCTCCTTCAACTTTCTATAGCAACTTTGTTCCAGAGTGTGGAAAGGAGGGAGGGAGGGTAACTTTGCCATGGAGAAATGGACCAAACATGACTTCAGCTAACAGGCAACTAAGCTCAGCTTCAGGAGTCCCAGTCAGGCTGATAGCATTTCGCTGTGATGTGTGGGAGTGAAAATGGCACTTCACCTCTATTACACTCTCTCTGAGACCTAATGCCAGTCTAACCATCACAGAAACATCAGACAAATACCAATAAAGAGGCAGCCTATAATTTACCTGACCAGTACTTCTAGAAACGGTCAAAGCCATCATAAATAGGAAAACTTTAAGAAAAGGTCACAGTCCTGAGTGGACACGACAGCCAAGTGTAGTGTGGCACCCCACATGGGATCTCGGAATAGAAAAATAACAATAGAAAAACTAACATAAAACTCCCAAACAAACAAACAACCCCCCCAGAACAAAAAACCAAACAACAACAACAAAAATGAATCATCCCCAAGTAACACTGGAGTTGAATGATACAAGGGGTCAATGTTGGGACTCTTAAGTAACCTGTGATCTTTAGTTCATTGTCATAGATCAATAGTGGCTTATTAGTTATATCAAATGTAATGTATCTATCTGTGTAAGATGTGTTAGCTTTCTGTTGTGGTGAAAAAGTAATCTAATTAAAGGAAGGAAGTAATTTAGAGCTCTGGTTTCAGGAGTTTTAGCTCATGAATTCTTGACCATCACACTTTGAACATCATCAACAACAACAGGACCAACAAAACATTACCCTTCCAAGCAGTGAGCAACAAAACTGCTTTGGCTGCCAGGAAGCTAGGAGGCTTAGAAGGGAGTGCGCAAAATCATCAATATTCCTTAAAGGGAACGATCTGATTGATCTGATTGCCTCCAACCACGCCCTACTTGTAGACTTTTTTTTTTTTTTTTTAACTATTGCCCAACAGTGTTTAGGACCAAACCACCAACACATAAGCTTCTGAGACAGTTGAATTCCAAACTATGATATGGTGATATATTAGAACTGTTTTTACTGCCTGCTCAGGTTTTCTAGAAATCCTGTTTAAAGTTAATGTATAAACTGGAGGGCTTGTAGAGGTAACCATTGCACCAGCTCAATTGTGAGCACACACCTCCTCACTCAGATGGCATTTGACGTTTTGGGCATATCGTTTCTGCAAACCATCTTGGATTATCAACAAGTGTTTACAAGTCATTCTGGAGTCAAGCCATGAAAGCTGGTTTTGTAGTGTTTAACTTCTAGTGCACGTGAACTCCTTTGGGAAAAAAAGCAAGGTAATTGAAATTATAATTATCTTTCATCATTTATTATAACCTGTGATGGGAGCTAGGGCTCCAACTTAGCAGAAACATGGACTTTTATAAATATTGAATGATAATTAATCACAACGAAATACTTTGCTCCCAGACATAAACTTTATTTCTTTGGAAAGTTAATTGGATTTAAAGTAGTATTTTTGTAAGTTGGGGTAACTATTCATTAATACCAGGGGACATTCACAATTGTACAGCTTTGAGAACATTTAAGAAATGCAGATTGAACTGGTTTCAGTCTATCCTTCAATCGCAGAAGGAAAGAGATCAACTGACCTCACCAAGGCTGTATTGTCAGAAAACTTAGAAAACACTGCTTTTCCAGTGCAGCTTTGACAGACTTGGATGCAAGAGACATTTGAGCCCCGAGCACATCCTTCGCAGGTTGAGGGCCAATGATCCTGTTCTTTAACTTACACGTTCCTTTTGTTTTTTCTTTTTTCTGACACAAAGTCCTCTTATGTTACCTTGACTTTCCTGGAACTTGCGATTTAGTTCAGACTCTCGGGAGCAGACAGCGATCTTCCTACCTCTGCCTCCCGAGTGCCTGGAGTGCAGGTGTGTGCCACTCTGGCCAGTTACTGTTTAAAACACTATTGTGTATTAGACTATCAAAAGCAAGAATGATGACATCAAACTAACTCTGCAAATGTCTCATAATCTTAAGCACATTTTAATAACACCACTCAGTACTAGACCCATTTAAAAGTCTAGAGTAATCCTGATATATTATTATTTTATTAAAGTTTATATCTTATTTTTCACCTCTGATTTTCTCTTTCTAGATGGTTGAATTAAAAACAAAACCACAAAAGCCCATATTATGTAGATTTTAAACTTGTTTTGCTCATAATCTTATCTGTATATATCAGTGGCTTATCACCTTCATGTTTTTCTCTCCTCATTCCCAGTGCTTTGTGGGCACATTGATTTGACACATTAGACTGTATGCATGAGAGTAAGAGACAGTCTTTCTTTTTTAGAAATGCAAACTTTAACCAGGTTTAAGTTCCTTGTCACTTTTTCACAGAGGAAAGTTCTTTTCCATGGTTCCTGCTGACATCTACATTCTGATTTCTTTCTATTGTTTTGAACTGTAGTCTTGGTCTTTGGATAATAATGCCACTCTATGAGTTCCATGTTCAGCATCCTTCTCAGCACACACACAAGATCTTAGATAACTTCATTTAATTTCCCTGGTACCAACTTTATAGTACACACCAGTCAGTCTCAAATACCTATCTGTAGCCCACACTGCTGTCTTGAATTTCTGACATACGAAACTAATTATGGATATTTCTTGCTGAATAACAAAAAGACAAATTGAATTCAAAATATCCAAAATGAATTCATGGGGCTATATTGCCTCTAATTAATCTCTAGGAACTTCATCTCAAGTTTCAGTCCCTGTGAATGTGTTGTGCAATTCTGAATCCGAGTTCTAGGAACCATCATTCTGTCTATGTACTTTCTGTTAATTGTAAAGCACACATCACTGATTCATTTCCCAAATAGTCAGTAAATCCATCCCCTCTGAATATCTACTTGGTTTTGAATAAGGTTTCTATTACAGTGTCTACCCCCATCGTTACCATTAGAATAATCTCTTAGCTGAAGAAAGAAATTCAAATAATTTCTTCTTGTAAGTCAACTTTTCCTTAGTTCTGAATTGCATGCTGTGTCATGTGACTCCTGATTGCTGGCTGAACACTGGGAACCAGAACCAACTCTGGTGAAATTACCATGTAAAAACCAATACTCTTGATCTCTTAGCCTCTGTGGCTATTTTTAGTCTTGTCTTTCTTCTTTCCCACTTTTCATGCTTAGCCTCTCAACTTAAAATTCCTTTCTTTTCTTTTCCAGAATATCATGTCAATCTAGAACACTGTGGATAGGTAAGCTAAGATTTCCAAGATCCGGCCCAAATGGTCCTCTCTACAATTCCTTCTCATGCAGCATAGTGATCTTCCTCTTATTAGTTCTCCTTTGATGATGTTGAAATTAGTTTTTACACACATACCACCATCCATAGACTATAGTGCATTAATATTCTACAAGATAAAATGAAACACACTCATGTGCATTCACTCAACAAATTTAAGCTCAAAGCTTTATGTGATAAAATAGATTCCTTTTGGTATATATTGCATGAATGGTTCTACTATAATAAATAGGTGAATTTATGGAAATTAGTACTTTACTAATTTTAGAATATTATCACTTTCATTATATAAAATTAATTAAAAAGTGGTTCTGTATCTAGGACGAACAAACACTTGCTTCAAATTCCAACAGAAATATTTTTAAATTTAATTTAAATTATTTTATTTCTTTAGGTGAGGTCATGAGAACTCTAGCCTTTGTTATGTGAGCAAAAGTTACTGCAAATTTATTATCCTTTGGCCTCAACTTACTAAATGCCGAGAGGACAGCTATGACACACCATGCTGGGATTACTTGGTGCTGCGAATTGGATCCAGAGCTCTATATGTACTGGTAAAGTGCTCTCAATGAGATGCACTCCCAGTTCACAAAGGTTCTTTTGCTTCTGTTTTGAATCTGATAATATGCTGATGTCCTTTCTCCTGAAAATACTTATTTTAGAGCACATTTATTTATCTTTTCAAAAACTTATGGTCATTCATGTTGTGCCACAAGAAAGTTGTTGCTCAGGTTGGAGCTGCTAATGAACTCTGTAAACACATTCAGCATCTGGCAGACATTCCAAGGTGAAAGCCAAGCAGATGGCTAATTTAATATAATCTAAGTGACTTTGGATCAGATAAAGCAATTGAATTAACAGCACTTTAACTACACATACATCAGCTCCCCGCCATTTCTACCATCTCTTTCCAATAGGCATTTCTGCAGGATGAAAATCAATGCTAATTGAAAGCTCATATGGTGATGTTTATATCTGTAAAATGTGTGGTTAAGGAGCATATTAAAAACATGTGGGCATGAATATTAGGATTGGGAAATTGGTTTAATATAGAATAAATCATAATGCCCTTAGAGTTGTTTTATGGATTTTAAGTCACAAATTATATTCTCTCCAGTGCACATACCTCATTAATGTTAGTTACTTAATTCTTTTCATTAGATTCACCAGTATTTATGGTTGATGCATAGTGACATTCAACTTATGAGCTTGCGTGGCAGAGATGCTTTGAGCGTGGTATATGTGTAAGATACAGACTGAATCTTGCATTGTTATTCAAGAGTTCTGTGTTCCCAGTACTCTACACTGGAGGAAAATGTATTTCAACTTTATTTATAAAGTAAGCAAGGTAATTGGTCTCAAAGATTTAACATGTAAATAATGGGAATAATTATAGAATTAATAACTTTTTGTTATAGTGGAAAAACATCATTATTGTAGTTTGGAAGATCAGGGTTCAGATTCTAGCACAGTAGCTTACAGACTATGTAATGTTATGTGGTTTCATTATCCTAAATGTCAGGTATCATCAGTCAAGGGAAGCTGGTAAAGACATACATCTGGCTATTGAGAGCACTAAATGATACAATGTTTACAGTCCATGAAACACTGGATGGGAAGTAGTTCAATGTAGAGAAATCATTACTATCAATGATTTCTTACTGTCTTAGCAAAATGGCCAACATGACTTCATTGGTGTTCTTTGGCAAGGACAATTCTAAACACTAAGAGCATGAATATAAAAGGGAATGAAGGATGTAAAAGCATATGGATTTTAAAGCCTTGCTGCTAAGGAACAGATTCTAGCATCGTATTTTACTAGTCTTGTGCCTTTGGTAACTGCAATAACAGCCCCTCTGCTTGGATCTTCCTCTATACATAAGATATAGCCAGCACCTATTTTGCAGATTGTTTCACAAGAAATTAATAAATGCAGAGATCTTGGAACAGTGATTAGGTAGGGTATTGCAAACATTGTGAAAGTGCTAGAGGGCTTGTAACTTCCAAAGCAAACTAGGAGAAAGCTCAATACTTGAGATGTGATTATTGCTTTTTATATGAACCTGAAAGCATAGTCCATGGTTGCAAAAGTAGGTATTTATCAATTTGTGCATCAAACTAAAAAATAATGATAAGCAAGGAATAATTTATAAACTACACAGCTGATAAGTCATTAATAACCAAATTAAAATCCAATCAACTCAATAGCAAGGCAAACAACAACAACAAAAAAACCCTGATGAAAAAGGGCCCTGAACTGAATAAACATTTATCAAAAGAAAATCAATACATAAGGGGAAAAAATGACCAACATCAATAATCCTCAGGCAAATGCAATCGAAAACCACAAAATGATCTTGTACCTATTACAAAGATTATCAAAAAGATGGTGATCATCTGGAAACTTAAACCCTATTAGATGGATTTCAAAGTCGTTGAAGGTGCCATGCACATGACTAGAGGAGGAAAGGCACCACCATTCTACCCAGCTGCTACCCCAATGAGATTCATCAATAACAGGACTGGCCCACTGAGGCAATAGTAGCATGGAAGTAACCAATCATTTCCTGACAAGATGTAAGGAGCACTGCACAAGTTGAAACCCATACATGGGATTATTATAACGAACAAGTACATGTGTCTTCCTGGTAATAGTCCCCAGGGAATGGTCTACCACTATTTTTCTGCTAACTGCATAAAGCATTAATGCTTTATACCCATAGATTGCTGTATTTCTCAACATGCATCAGTGAAAGAAGCTTCTTTTAGCAGCATATGCTGATTGATACAGAAACAACAGGCCAAGTGTAGAGAATAATAAACACCCCTCCTCACAAGGCTCAGAGATCTTTGTGGAAGAAATGAAAGATTTTAAAAGCCACAGGTAGTGGATAACTATAAGTAAATAGTTTTGTCTGAGGAGAACAGGGCAGTTGCACATATGAGTTCATAGTAATTGAGAGAGAATGTGTAAGACCTGCATAAATACATGCCAGACAAAATTCCAGCATGGAATGTAGAGGAAGGCCTAAAGTCCCATTCCTATCTAAGAAGCTATTGGCAGTTGACACCTGTTTGGAGAGGGAGAGTCAGTTTTTGTAAGTATATGGTCTTGGTGGTTGATCACCCTCTAGAACAGACAGTCAAGAGTGTATGGATATCACAAACTGTATTTGAAGAATTTAAAAAGAGAGGACACACACACGCAAACATACATACACACACAAAGTTGTGTGTAGGGAATGAGCTTGATCTGGGAAGAATGAAAGGGCAGAATGGATATAATTAAAGGGAAGGGCTGGAGAGATGGCTCAGTGGTTAGAGTATAATCAAGGGGAATTGTACAATATTTCCAAAGAGCTAACAAAAAGTGAGAAAAACATAGTGTAGATTATTTTTGAAGCAATGGAAATGCTTTTATATCTTTGGTGGGATATATAAATGAGATCGTAAGGGGTTTCTATAGCTGCCCATTGCAGCATTGATCAAAACATCCAAAATACCAGAGCAACCAAATACCCATCAAGAGATAAGTGATAGGATAAGATATGGTTGCACTATCACAAGGAATGCTAAAACAAATCCTATCAGGTGTAACTGCAGATAAACCCAGATGATATATACGCCAAGCAAAACAAGCTAGACTGATACACAAGTAATGACGTTAACAGAATAGTGGGTTTGTTTCAGCCATAGTGATTGTAGGATGAACAAGAAAAGGACTACAATGATAAGCTTGCAGCTAGACACAAGAAATTACAAGAATGGCAATTGATTCCATACCACTATAACTATAGTTAATAGCATGCTGCTTGAGAGGCTCCACCAGATCCTGACCAATACAGATGCGGAAGCTCGCAGCCAACCATCCGACTGAGCATAGGGACCCCAATGGAGGAGTTAGAGGAAGGACTGAAGGTGCTGAAGGGGCCTTATCTCACATCAATGGGAGGGGAGGCCCTTGGTCCTGTGAAGGCTTGATATCCCAGGGTAGAGGAATGCTAAGGCAGTGAGGTGGGAGAGGGTAGGTGGGTGGGGAAGCACGCTCATATAAACAGAGTAAAGGGGAATGGTATAAGGGGTTTCCAGATTCCAGAGGGGAAACTGAGAAAGGGGATGACATTTGAAATGTAAATAAATAAAATAAAAATTTCCTAAAACGTCTATTTTAAATGAGTTCACTACAATAAAAAAATACGTTAGCTGGTGAATATACAAGTAGGGTTGATTCATTCATTTCATGATATATGCAAAAACATACTTTACCCTGCAAATACATAAAATTAACATTTATCATTTATCAATTAAAATAATATTAATTAAAACATTGTTAGTTATATAAAGCAATTTTAAATTATTTGTTGAATAAACAAAAAGATTAGACCTACTTTCTTAAAGAACACAGTGTAAAGAAATTTGTAATTACCTAAATAATAAGTTGTTGTTTTGTGTGCGTCAAATAAAAATACTTGCACACAGTTTCTCCCCTCTAAAAGAAAATTATGAGAAACAGAGAAAACATTAATGAAATATGTGTGATGACTTTATAATTAATTATCTTGGGAGAGGCAAAAACCTTTGTCTCTGGATGGCTCAGTGAGACAAGGCAGAAATTTTCCTCTTAGAACCTAGTGAGGTCTAATTGCCCTCCTGATTCCCCTTGTTACCATGACCACAAGTGATGCTTTTCTCGCTCAGAGCCAAATGAGCCCAGCTGATACATAAAGTATGCCTCCTCTACCATGTGCTAAGCCTTCCAGTCCAGGATATGTTTTCCCAGTTACTTAATCTTTGCATTAAAGTTAGCAGAAAGATACTTTCCAGAAGGGTGTATAAGAGCGTCTACAGATCCATCCTAAATTATCAAAAGTAGTTTTATCATGCTGTGGTACACTGATATCTGTAACATGAAATACTCCTTGGCTTTGGAAATTTTCCATGATGAGGATCTTTGAACCATTAACTTACTTGATACTTTATTGCTCATGTATAGACAGTCAAATACCTAGACACATGTGGAATACATCCTAAAACATGGACAATATTATACCAAGTGTGTTAGAAAATTTAAGGTGAACATAAGGTGTTGGTGTCAGTGCTTAGGATGGATATTTTCACTTCCGGTCACACCTGGTTATAGACAGTTTCTGCTTTCATCTTTCTTTCAAAGATTTTTAAATTATTTTTATTTGTGTATGAGTGTTTTGCACATATATGTGTATATTATATACATGTATGCTACACATGTGCACACGCATGTGTGTGTGTGAGAGAGAGAGAGAGAGAGAGAAAGAGAGAGAGAGAGAGGGAGAACGACATGTGTGCATTAGGCCCCAGAAGTTCAGCAGAGAGCACTGGATTCTTGTAAATCCACTTACGGACAATTATGAGCCACTACACAGGTGCTGGGAACCGGCCCCAGATCGTCTGCAAGAACAAGTGTTCTTCCTTTCCAAGTCCACTCTCCAGCCTCCAATCTCTGCTTTCAAATGGTAAGATCGTGTAATTTCTTTTCCCTTGTGCTTCTACCCTGTGACTCTACAAAAATGCACAGGAATTTTCTCTTCCTACGTCCCAGGTCCACTCTAGGCTCTTCCTTCGCAGTCACTTCTATCCCACACACCCTAGCTCTCCCCTACTACTAGTTCTATCGCTATAGGCCAACTGCACTCGTTGGCCCTATGAAAACACCCATGTAATTGCCCTAGATTCCAAGGCCGTCAGCGCAGCTGCTGTAATAGCCATGGCTACTTCCCTTTCTGTCAAGTTGGGAAATACTCTCAACCATTCTGCTCTCTTGGAAATGTAGAGCTTGAAGAAAGTGGATAGTTCTTTAACCTAGGCAGCATTTTCACTTTTCCCAGAACTAACTCCTGCAAACTACAGACATTAACTCCCTCAGCATCTTACTGCCATGTTCTATTTAATTTGGATACTGTAGATTGCTTTAACCTTTTTTTGTCCTTTTTAGAAAGAAGGTGAAATGAGTTTTACATTTTATTTCCCTTGCTATAACTTTTGGGGTTCTCTCTCTCTCTGTCTCTCTCTCCCTCTCCATTTTATTTCCCTTGCTATAACTTTTGGGGTTCTCTCTCTCTCTGTCTCTCTCTCTCTGTCTCTCTCTCCCTCTCCATTTTATTTCCCTTGCTATAACTTTTGGGGTTCTCTCTCTCTCTCTCTCTCTCTCTCTCTCTCTCTCTCTCTCTCGTGTGTGTGTGTGTGTGTGTGTATATCAATGAATAGCCCTGGCTTGCATGAAACTTCTAGGTAGGTCAGGCTGACCTCAAACTCACAGAGTTTATCTATCTCTGGACCTCTGGGATTGAAGGCATGCTCCAGCAGGCCCACCCCTTCTCTGCAATCTGCACCTCATTAAACTAAGAGAATATGAGATGATACCTCTGTAAATTCTAAAAGTTATGTCCAGTTCTTCCTCCCTGCCCCATGCTCCCAGAAATAACACACAAAATATATTTATGATTACCTTGGCCGTATATCTATGCTCCTCTTTCACTAGCTCATAACTCAAATTAACGCAATTATTTTAACCTACATTCTGCCATGTGGCTGGCTACCTGTGTTCAGTCAGGTACCATGTGTCCATCTCCTCAGATCTTCTCTGGCAAATCTCTATCCCAGAACTCTTTCGCTTCCAGCATGTCCCACCTCCAATTCCCTGTCTCAGCCAAAGGTCATAAGCTTTTTAATTGACAGGTGACGCATCCATACAATACACAAGATATTCTCTCTATAGTAAAAGTCTCAAGTTCTTAGATAATGATCAATAACTTGGAGACACAAATGAATCAAAAAAGGTCCGCTCCCCAGTTAATTCCTTGGGATGGCATTTTGACACATGTTGCAATGACAGAAGACGCTGTAGTGCATCACCATGCTAATTTCAGGATATAAAGCATTATTGGAAAAGAAGTAAGAAAGGGGTTTACAAGGAAAGAAGTTTAACCTAGCCACGGTAGAACCTTGTCTTGACATGCTTCATAGCTTATATAAAATCTGTTTGAATATGCTCTTTGATGAGTATTTTATCATATAAAATGTATATATACATGTACGCATATTTATAGAATTGACATCAATCAAGCTAATAATTGAACTTTTCTTGTCATTTGATGTGTCTTAAAAGGCAAAGCATTGTCTATCTTCCCTTATAAGGCAAACTGAATGCAACTACACCAGCCATTTCTCCTTTGCTTATGTAAGGAATGCTTTTCCAAGATCTTATCCTTAAAACTACCCCTCCATTTTAGATCCTAGCTTGATGATGGTTTTTTGCCCTGGGAGCTGAGTTCCAAGACCCATTGCTGGTTTCACATTCCCCAATCAAATGCTTTCCAGGTGCTAACATGTTTCAATTCTCAAACATTTTTATTTTACATTTTTCTTTAGATGACATGATTGATATCTCTGTCTACCATGCTGTAAGAGTGCCTAGATCAGGTATGCTGTGCTAGATTACTGGACTGGCTAGTTTTGTGTGTCAATTTGACACAAGCTGAAGTTATCACAGAGAAAGGAGTTTCAGTTGAGAAAATGCCTCCATGAGATCCAGTGGTAAGGCATTATCTCAATTAGTGATCAAGGGGGGAGGGCCCCTTGTGAGTGGTACCATCTGTGGCCTGGTAGTCTTGGGTTCTATAAGAAAGCAGGCTGAGCAAGTCAGGAGAGGCAAGCAAGCCAGTAAGCAGCATTCCTCCATGGCCTCTGCATCAGCTCCTGCTCCTTGACCTGCTTGAGTTCCAGTCCTGACTTCCTTTGGTGATGAACAGCAGCAGGAAAGTGTAAGCTCAATAAACCCTTTCCTCCCCAACTTGCATCTTGGTCATGATGTTTGTGCAGGAATAGAAACCCTGACTAAGACAATCACTAACTTTATTTTCAACCTCAACCTGAGTTGGACTCAAGTTCTGAAAGCATTAATTTTGGAAAATCCCCAATTGGGGAATGGAAGGGATCTTGGAAAACAGCACAAAATGATTATAGCTTTTTAATTAAAATGGAGAGCACTTAGGGATTGTCTGGAATAGGATGTGAGTATGAAGTGGGCAAAGGAGACTCAGAGAAGAAAGGCCATACCATGCCAGGGATAGCAGCCACTGCTCTGTGTCTTAAAGGTTGTGTCTTAGGAAGGGAATATACAAGTGTAAAGATGGAAAGAGCTTGTTCTTTGGCTAAAACTTAAGTAACTGTCAGTGCAGCTGGCCATGATGAATTAAGTAGAACCTGTTGTAATCAGGCTGCCCTGCATGGTAAACTTTTAAAATACACTAACAAAGCATTTTTAGAAGTATTCTTACTAGGTCAGCAATATATTTGCCATATATCACAGGAATAATTCTAATGTAATTCATAAATATCTAGGCTTATGGAAATTGATGTTTTCTGTAAATATTGGTGTGTGAACAACTCCCACTGCCAGTCAAGGCAGAATTAAATCCGAGGCCAGGATGTATCAAGGGAAATAATAGAGATTCATAGATTACAGGGTGACAGAGGTCAATTGCTATGTATTATCTGGCATAAACAGAAACTTCAGGACCTACAGCCCTTTTTTTTCTCTTTGTGCAGTTATAGACAATCTTCTGTGCCTTTGAACTGTGTTCCTCAAGGTGCTTTTGTGTGATTTCCTAGAGCAAATGATTCTCCTGCAGTTTGAGCTTATTTAAAAAAGATTTCTCCTGATGTGCCCTCTGGCTTCTCTTGCAAATCACAGCTCATTGCCTTTTCCTTGGACCTGTGGACTGTGTAATGAACTTTCCCAGGATTTTACCATTACAGTCACTTCAGGACCTTAGTGAAGAATTTAAGATACATTCACCATATCTCTGGACAGTATTATCTCAGGACGCACATACTTTTGAAAGTTTATAATTAGCAAGTACAGATATAAAGTACCACCCATTTAGTCACCCAATAGGAATTAGTTAATGAATACCTTTAGCCATCTAGATGCTGGAGACTCAGAAAGCAATGGAATAAAGAGTAAAGCTTCCACGTGGGAAGATGTGAGAATGGTATTATTATTACCACTTGTGCATGCAGTATCTGGCAGAACTTGAGCAGGCCCCATGACAGGGACCTCTCTGGCTTGGAACATGGACAGACAAAAAAAAAGATTAAGATGAGAAACTCTCTCTCTCTCTCTCTCTCTCTCTCTCTCTCTCTCTCTTTCTTTTTCCCCTTCTCTCTCTGTGTATGTATGTATGTGTGTGCATCTGTCTGTCTGTTTCTTGTCCCTACATAGTTTTGAGGTTTTATTTTAAAGTCAAGTTAAAATTACTTTGTAGAGGTACAAATTTTGATTTCTACAATTTCAGAATATTTCTTTGTATAAAAACATAGTGACCTAATTTTCTGCATGGTTTTGTAATCTGTAGGGATGGAAATTAAAAAAAAAAAAAAAAGTGTGCTCAGGAAATGAAAAAGAAAAAAAAATGCAAGAGATGAATTACCAAAGACTTGTGCCTCAGAGAAAAAAGTGAAACAATAAAGAGTGTGTGTTAACTTCTTACTGTGTTGACTTTATGTCCAAAGGTTTGGGAAGAAGTTGGATTGATAAAAAGGTAATGGAAATTTCCTATCTAAGAGGGTTTATTCCTGATAAAGCAAGAATTATGCTTTTGAAGTACTTGATTTAATTAAATGTTTATTAGGAATAAACTATGTGCTTGTAGCTAGATAAGTGGCCAGTCTGCCCATAGAAAGTGTCTGCTTTGTAAATATAAGACAGGTAACTAAGCCATAGCATATAGATGTCAGCCACCACTTCTGTGGCTTGCCCTAGGCTCCTGTCACTTCAAGAAGCATTGAGAAGAGACCTGGATTCCCAGCCCAGGGCTTCAGAAGCAGCACGTGACAGTGAGAAGCCTGGCAGGGATGATTTTCTCCCTGACTGTGTGCTTGATAGACAGCATTGTGCTTTGCGCTGACTCCATAAGAGTTTAACTGTGGTTTATTTCATAGCTCTATCCCATGACTTACCTTGATTTATTCTAGTCCCTGGGAACCCCTCCTGCATTCTCTCATAGGTGCAATTCTAGAAACCCTGGGAATACTTCCTTGGCTTGGTTCATAAGGGGATTCTTCTTGGGAATTCTGAACCTGCCATTTATTTATTTTTGTAGCCACTGTGATTTTATATGTGCTGTTGGGAGAACTAGAGACAATCCCCTTCTCCTGACTCCTATTCCTCACAGGCCAACTCATGTTATTTAATTTACACATTTTTTATGAGAAATTTCATTTTCTTTTGTTTTTTCTCTTTTCTTTTTTGTAGGCAGAGATTTTTTGCAACCTACTTTTAATAAGGGTTCAATCTTTCCTCTAGCGCACCTCCCAGCAGAGGTAGTGGCAGAGTAAAGTCATTAGAATATGGGGGAAGTGGACCTGTTCAACAATAGTTCTTTGGGGATGAGCTCCATTTTCTTTGGCAGCAGTTCAGTCTTGTTGCAAGCAACTTCATTTTCATTTAAAGCTTTGTACCATTTTCGTCATCCACAAACACATATTATTAGAATTATGACCTCAAAAGCAACATAGACAATAACTACCCATGTCCACTGTCCTTCCTGCTGATTCTTGAAATTATTGAAGCAAGGAACATTTTCTTCCTAGCTATACACCATATAATTATTCAAAGGCCTGACTGTTTGTCTTGTTTGTTAGTTTTTGTTTTTGTTTTGTTTGTTTATTTGTGGTTTTGAGTCATGAACATCTCCAGCCAAAGTCTCATCTAGCAAAGATTCTGATCATGAACCTAAGGGTTCTATGTACATGCCACTCTGAACTGTATGACTGCTACCTTTGTTGTGTTTTCAAAACCTTAATCCAGCTAATCTCTAGTTATATCCTAGAATTCAAAGAGAAATATGATTTAGGAAATGGAACTCTGGGTCAATATTCTTTACTGGAAAAGTCCAGTGTTGTAAAGACTACATAGAATCTAAAGGTTTCATGATATGATTTTGGAGGTAAGGAAAGAGTTCCAAAATGCAAAAAGATCATAGAGTACAGCTGTCCATTATCCAGAGGTCGCTTAGCAATACCCTGAATTCAAGTACAGAGTTAAGGGAGGGGCACTGGGGATCGTTGGCAGTCTTCCTTAATTAGGATAGGCCTTTGAATCTTTGATGAGGGCTAATTTCAATTAATACACTAACTAAAATTCACACATACCTCGGAGAGGACCCAAGATCTTGCTCCTGCCCTTTTGAGACCAAGGACGAGAAGAAAACACTTCATCAGCAATTTATATTTAAGCATCTCAAAGAGTTCCCAAAGTTTCTCCATCCTAGCAATTGGGAGGATAATTGAACACAATGAAGTATTGAAAGCTTTTTCAACATTATATAGAACAAGATTAACTATTCAATTATCCCTTACAAAACTAGTATAGCATTGTCCCTGCTTCATAGTACTCAAGGCTTTGGCTTGCAGGAGGTTTTTCCAGATTTGAAGATTCTCATTTGATCAATGTATTAGCAGCAGCATCTTGCACCCCACCCATTTTTATGATAGAAAAACCAAAGAACTACCTGTAATGTGGCATTGGCGTGATTTATTGCACAATAAAAAGCAATAGCCCAGTAGTTTCCAATTTGCATCATTTGTATAAACCAGTACATTGCTAGATGAATATTTTCATTATGCAAGGAAAGTGTTCTTGGACAGCTATAGAGGAGACACAAAATAATATAAGCCAAAGACAGCAATTTAAAAACAGTAGGCTGCAGTTATTTACTACAAGGAAATTTGTTCTCTATGACTCACCGGTTCCTGGGTCATTGCTGAGTGATAGCTAGGTGAAGTATTGAATACTTTGCATAGTGTCCTAGTCTCATCTGATCAGTTTAACTTCTTTTTTATATCCTCTGGTTAGGTAGTCAGATAATTGTGCTATACTTATTTGAAAGATTTTTATTCTTGGTACTAAGGGATAAAGTCTTATTCATGGTAGCTTGTCCTGTCCATAAACAATCTGATTTCAGGGACAGAAATTTAGATGGGGTTGATATCACAATGCTTACTTCAGGTGTCACTCTTCTGAGTGATGGGATACATTACTATATGAACACTGAAATAGATTCAACTCTAATTGGTTGTACATTCATCTTCCCAAATAGGATTTCAAATCTATAGAAGAGAAATATAATTGCTGTATAACTCACCACTAGACACAGGAAGCAATTTCTGAAGTGCTCTTAGAGGAAGGACACCTGCTGGTTAGTCCATATCATTCTCCATCAGATATCTGAATAAGGTCTCAAAGAATCAAAATGTGCATATACATGAGTCAGATATGAGCCTCTACTCTTTTAGTTTTGAATGTACTTTTATCGTTAGATTATTTTAAGACTGAATATAGATAACCATTAGAAACTCAGCCTGTGAAGAAAAGCTAATCCAAAACATAAGAAAGTCAAAGTCCTTCCAATGACATAGGAAACAACAGCCCTGCCAAGGGACCACTCAATTCTGTTGACTTGTAAATTACCTTGTTTGATTTGCTATTCACCACTGTTACTACTGTGTAGGCTATTTTGCTGTTTTGTAAAAATAGACATTAGCCAGTAGAAAATGAGTAGAAATGTACATGGCTGTTCTTCAGTAGCAATGGAAATTAATATTTCCTGCTAGCCAATTTCAAGTGGTTATCCCAAATACATGTATGGCTTATATGCAATACTAAGTGCATTCTATAGAATGGATATGTACACATGTACATACACACAGAGAAAGAGAGAGAGAGAGAGAGAGAGAGAGAGAGAGAGAGAGAGAGAGAGAGAGAAGATAGAGACAAACATACATAAAGACAGACAGACTAAAAGAAAGAGACAGAGAAACCGAGACAAGAGAAGCAGAGAATGCATTTAACAATGATAATTAAGAAGAGAAAGTCATAGATTGGAAAGTGAGTCAGGGAAACACAGGAGGAGTTGGAAGGAAGAATGGAGGGTTATAAATAGTATAAACCCAGTACTCATGTATAAAATTCTCAAAATAATAAAACATAAGTGTATATGTATATATATATATATATATATATATATATATATATATATATATATATATATATGTACTTGTACAAAACTAGAAACAAACTTAAAATATGTTTGCAAAATGAAAAGGATTCTTATAAAATATTGTTTTGCTCTATGAATACTACCCAGTTTCATCCACAACCTAGCCATGGTCTTTGAACTTCATTTCCTGGTGCTTCTATGAGCACAGGTATGCTTCTACTGCTTTTTCTTGCAGCAAGAACATCCTCATGATATCATCGCACACAAACTCAAACAACAACAGAAATTTTCCTAGAACTGGCTTTATACTTTGGACACGATCTGTTTGTTTAGCCTTTTGAAAGTTATACTTGACAATGTAAAGCTTACATATATTTGATTAACATGATCCTGTTTAAAATATACCAGCAATACAAAAAGTATTTCCCATATATATATATCTTTTAATTGATGTTGGAAATTAAATGTGTACATGTGGGTGTCTGTTTGAAGAAAACAAGATTTTGATCATGAAGATGCCAGTGGCAAAGAGATTTTATTCACAGAATTCATAAACCAAAGTATGAGCAGGCCAGAAAATATGCCATGTGAGAAGAGAGCTTCCCAACAAGACAGTGAATGAGGTGTACTTTTCACATGGTCAGTAAACAATGATAGCACAATTCTATACATATTTTTCTATTAAAAACTTTATTTAAGTTTGTTTAGAATTTTAACTAATTTAGGAGGAGTTAAGGATTATTTTTAAAAAGGTACAAAGCAAGTTAAGAGTCTACAGAATTAAATTTGATTAATTAAAATACATTTGTGTGTGTTTGTACAAGGTATATATATATTTTTATAAAGCAGTTGTTCTCAACCTTTCTAATGCTGCACTCCTTAAATACAATTTCTCATATTATGGTACTCCCAAACCAAAACATTATTTTTATTGCTATTTCATAGCATTAATTTTTGTACTGTTATGAATCATAATGTGTGTATTTTCTAATAATCTGTGTTTTCCAATGGTTTTAGGCAACCCCTGTAAAACTGTCATTTGACCCCAAAGGGATCACAACCCACAGATTGAGAACCAGTGTTGTAGTAGCTGATTTAAAAATAAAATTATAGTATGTGCATCTTCTTCATGTGACTCTGTGGAGAGGAAATAATACTGTCAATAGAAAATACGAAAATGGTTTGCAAAGAAATATAACACTGCAGAAAATAAAATTCATCAATCCGCTTGGCATTATCTCCTGGGATTAAAGGAATGTACCTACAAGCCTGCAGCTAAATTTAGCTGCGTAGGCTCTTGCCACAAGTTCACCACACCGATAATTCAATTTAGTGTCCTTGACCTCAGCATTCACCTCCTTTTCACTGCTGGTGCCCACGCCTTCAACACTCAAACTACGTATTTTGTGTTTTTCCATTCTGTGCTTGCTATGCCTATTCCAAATGCTCTTCATGAGATGTAAGCAGAGAAGAAAGTCTATGATGGGCATTTTGATGAATTTTATTTTTTGAAGTGTTATATTTCTTTGCAAACCAAAGATGTTGAGTCATCTTAAGGGATAAGTTGACACTTTGTGCTTACAGATAAATGTAGGGCACAGCAGTGTGCACTGTTATGAGACTGCCTTTCCATTTGTCATGCTTTATTTCTGGCACGTGAGTGTTTTGTGTCAGCGGTTCTACCTGGTGACCATCATGGCCTGAAGTAAGACCTAGTCCAGCAAACCTGCTTCAGACCTTTATAGTCTAATAATAAGGCTGTGTTTGAGACTTCTCATCAGACTTACAGATATGTAAGTCAGCATTTGGAGTCAGACAAATATGGCTGATTTTGTATATTTGTTCTTTCAAATGTCTCAAGCAGTTCTTTTAGAAATGTCTGCAACGCAGGGAGATTCCTGTCTACAGAGGCTTTCTGATGTCCTCCTTCGGGAACTCTTGATATCCTTAGTCACACTGTATGGCAGGCAGGCAACTCTAAAGCAACCGAGACAGCAGGTTTGAAAGAATAATGTCAGATGGAGAAATTTGTCAGTGTGTTTTTATATATCTGTTCCATATGAGTGAGGCTTTTAGGGCTGGAGAGATGCCTCCGTGGTTAAGAGCACTAAGTGCTCTTCCAGAGGTCCTGAGTTCAATTCCCATCAACCACCTGTTGGCTCACAACCATCTGTAATAGGGTCTATTGCACTCTTCTAGAGTATGTCTGAAGACAGCTGCAGTGTACTCATAAATAAAAATGAATAAATCTTTTCAAAAAATTAAGAAAAAATACAAAAATGGAAATATGAGAAAAACCAGTATGTTTCCAGAAAAGCCAACTCTAGGAAAAAAAACCTGTTTCTTAGTTTAGGGTAGTATTATAGATATTATTATTTATTTTCATATTTTCTTTAATCTTCAACATTGAAAAAATATTTAACCAAATAATCCGATTAATATAATTTCAAACCAATCAAGGTTTTGATCTGGCCTGCCAAGCATTTATGCTCTTTCAGTGTCTCCATTACATATCTGGGCTCAGCTCAGCTACCTGTGGGATTGATGAAGAGGAGGAACACACCCTTCTAGATGCACCCTTCTTTTTCTCTACATAGAAGTATTGCTTCAGAGAGCCTCATTTGTAGTATAGGTATGTATTTTTATTAACCATATTCACTGAATATCTTTTAATGGATATAGTTATATATTCATATTTATGTAGCTGCATAAGTTTTAAACTCAATTTACCTCACTTAAGTCTTTTTTCTCTAATTTTTAATCTTTATATGATAGTAGTTTGCTATTTTAAATAATTCTTCCATAACACCTTTACAAATGTCACTATTTTCAGTGAGTTGAGGGCTATAAATCTTTAATCCCTAAATAAATATTTATAATAATTTAATCATTCAAAAATTAGGGTATGTTTTTAATGCCATGTGTACATTAAATATGACTGTTACTTATTATCAATAAGCTTACTAAGTTGATGATGAGTCATGAAATCGTTAGTTCAGAATCTAAAAAAATTAAATATTACCTTATTCATTCTAAATTTTGATAAAAACATTAATATATGAGGATGCATGTGTAGTGTAAAATGTAATTGTTGGAATATAAATCTTGAAATAGTGGTTTAATAAGTGTAATTAAAGAACATTTCAAATGCTCAGGAGTATGTTCATGCATATGTGCTTAGCAAAAATGAAACAGCAGTATATTGTAAATGCATAAATTATAGACTGTCTGTTAGCAAGTGAAGCCAGCCTGAACCTGGATGTCCTTAGACTGTCTGTCTCTTCTGCCCTTAGCACAGGCTATGTGCTTACTAGAGCCATGTTAATCCTGGCCTCTACAGCAGCTCTATGGCATATCCTGGGAGTTCTTTTAGTGAACATTCTCTCAATGTTAGTGTTCATTCTCACAATTGAGCAAACTTTATGTAAATAAATTTGGCAAGTACTAGCAAGTACTCATATTCTTTGTCTCAACAATTCCATTAATATATGCTTTTATACAAATTGAGACTTTGCAAGGCAGTGTCAGAGTAATTAAAATGTACTGTTCAACGGTGGGGGTGATTTGCACAAAAATGATGATCCTGTAACCACAAGTTACATAAGCATATGATCATTAAGAACCAAATATCTCTGAAGGTAAAGTGCTTGCTTCACATCATTGAGCTGAGTTTGGATCTTTAACACTCCTGTAGGAGCCCGACCTCAGTGTTTATCTCTGTAAATTCAGAACCCAACCTGGAAAGACAGACCAATCCCTGGCCCTTGATGCCTTACCAGTTTAGATAAAACAGTTTAGACGAACTAGCTCTAGGTTCACTGAGTAAATCTGTCTCAAAAATCAAGGTGGCGATAAATACAAGAAAACAGCCAAGGCTAGTGTCAGGCCTCCATGTGCACATGACCAGCAGACTGCACCCACACATGCAGGTGCATCACACATGCAGGTGCACACACACATGCAGGTGCACACACACAGTATTTGAAAATGTTCATAATGAACCCATTTTATAGTACAAAAACACGTCACCGTCTGTTTCTGTATTAACCTCTCTTTGTATTTTGTATATATGTATGTTATTTATGCAGAGAGAGAGAGAGAGAGAGAGAGAGAGAGGTATCAATACATCCTGATACTCTTTGTGAGTTGTGATTATGACTAATTAAAAAAGACAGTTTTAAAGTGCTCTCCATTTAGATGCATACTTTAAAAAATTACTTATTCATTTGTTGCTGATTTCTTATCTGGTATTCTCCCTAGCTTTCTAATCTCTTAAGGAACCATCTAAAATATCATTTATTTAAAATTTTTCAGACTAGTCAGCTTAAGCTTAGTTACTGCTTGAGTAGCAGCCTCCATATCCCTGCAGGTTTCACAAAATGAAGGCTTCATCCTAACCTGTGCTGATGGCTGCTGTCCTTGTTAACTTCATTCAGGGTTCAGAGTGACAGAGCAAGCCCTAAGATATCCAGTCTCCTTGCAGAGAGAAACCAGTGCATAGTAAACCAGGCCTTGGATTTTCAAGCTTTCTCCTGGAGGTGAAACAAATTATTCAATTCACAGTTCACTGAACAAAGAAGCTATATGACCATGCTGTATAGAAAAAGTCAGAAAATAAATATTATCTCTTCCTAGAAAGGTATAGCACATACTTAGTATAATTTTATCTTCTCAAGCAGTGTGCTAATTTGTGGTCCTGGAATTATAAAGCCATGCATGTGGTAAACCCTTTAAGAATTAATTACCTTGCAGTATTTGACTGTAATGCAGCCATAGTGATTTAAAGCAAGAAGCTGAAAATTTTCTGTAACGAGCCAGATAGTGACTATTTTCCTCTTTGTGGGCTATACAGCCTTGTTTGAAATTTCTCAACTCTGCTAAAGTAGCCAGAAAAGTAGCTCTAGTTATTATTGGAACAGGGGTAGATTCTGTATTCCAAAACTTTATATACTAAACGAAAACATGTGCTGCATTTGTTTTGCTGATCATCTGTTTATTTTGGCATAGATTAGTTCTTGCCTGGTTACTACATCTGGTTTCTGTTTTCAGCATGTGGAGGGCTATAAATCTTTTATCCTAAAATACATATGTAAATTACCTTAATTGCTCAAAAATTAAGGTATGTTTCATGAACCATAAGTACATTAAGCATGTATTAGAAGTTTAACAAAGCCAGACAGGGCATAGAGTTTAGAATTTTTTTAAAATCAGTATATGTATGTGGTTGAGAATTTTGTAAGTAAATGCTGTATTTACAACAGTCCATACCTGTCTTCCACCCTGCAATTCCTCCTGTTCGCTCCACTCCATCTCAAATTCATGACCTCTTCTTTAGTTATTACTGTAACCTGTGTTCAGCATCCATACATCACCTGTGCAACTATGTACCTATACACCTGTAAATATACCTATACACCTATACATACTCTATATATCTTTATATAGCCTGTACTCCAAAACATACTCTATCCACCTATATATCCATCAATACATTTATACCAACACCTTTATATCTTACATATATAAAACTATACATATACCTATATACTTCACATATAGAAAAATATATGTACATAGAATCCCTGAGTCCATTTAGCATTGGTCCTTTGTACATGGTCCTCTGTATCTAAGGCTAACCACTTGGGGTTGGAGAAGCCATCTGGAGGCTTGTCCTTAGAGAAAACTGATTCTCAGCAGTCATTCATCAACAGTAGCTCTTCACCTAAAGGCAGGGCCTTGTGAGAGTTCCCCATTCACATTTGCATATCAACTGCTATTGTCATTGTGTAGTTGTTTTAGGATACTATGAAATTTCATGGGCACAGCTTCCGTGACATGTCTAGAAGCTCCTATCCATCAGCAGGTATCCTGGTCCTTCTACTCTTAGAATCTTTCTGCAGCCTCTTCCATGATTTACCTTGATCTCAGTGTATAGGGTTTACCTTGTGGATTTGTTTGTTTGCATACCAGTGTGTAGTGGACACATATGCCACAGTGAAATGCATGGCAATTAGCCAACTTGCTAGAGTAGTGTAGTCTCTACTATCTGAGTCCCGAGTATCAAACATAGGTCATCAGGCTTCATGTCTGGCATCTTTACCAACTTATCCATCTTACCAATCCCAGAATCTGAAGTTTAAACTATTAATTTGTAAGCAAGATCTATTAATTTATAACAATTGTGGAATAATGTTTAGGGATGCTTCTGCTCTAGAATGAGATAGACTGGATTTATTATAATAGCTCAAACTATGGTGAAAAATATTTTGGAATACAGAGAGATACTTTGAAGAAAAGTCATTTTAATATACTTTATAAAATAGCTCATTTAATAGAAATTAAATCTCAGTGCTCTTTTGGGAGTAGAAGTGAGAATATCCAGTAAACTAGAAAAGAGGAAAACATTCTGAACTAATTATAATGATATAGTCAATGTGAGTAGTCACTTGATAGGACATTCATTCTATCCCATTCTGGAGAAGTTACTATGTTACCACATTCCCCATGCAGATATAACCACATCTAGCCACAAGCTGTAGACCAAATGTGGCCCTATTGATGCCTTTTGAAACTTTAATGAAGTTTCTGATAAGACAACCATATAAATGTAACTATGTCTTCAATAGTTGACAAATTAAAACATCATTCCATTGAACTGAGATGCTGAGTAGATTTGACAAAACTAGATTGCTCACTCTTGCTCTAAGACTCAAAAATGCATCTTCATAAGAATAGACTAGCTGGAACGTATTTTCAAGTTTCTCCCCCTCCCCAAAATGTAGGCTTAAATATGAAGGAGAAATGTTAATTGATTCATTGAACTTTGGAAGCAATTATTTAACATTTTCAATAAACAGAAGCCTACCTCTAATCCCAAGTGACAGCTTTACTAAAGGCATACATTATAATTATGCTTCTGTTTTCATTCCCTCCTAATAATGCAGGCCAGGGAAAAACTGTTATTCTACGTTAGGTTTCAAGCCATCATTCAGGCAAAGCTTCATTAAACCGCACGACACACGAAAGGTCACTGTGCGTGTCACGTGTTTCTGTTGTAGCAACTAAACGCTACAAAAACTCTACTGAAAATATGACTAGGGTAAGATGAGAACTCAGATAATAAGTTCATCCATTCAACAAATAGAAGTGCAGATCAATAGACTGCAATCTCGCCCTGAAGAAAACCTCTCTGTGTGGAAAACTGAAGTCTGACAATTAGAATATTTTTATGTAAATGTGAAGTTGGACTTAGCTCATCTCAGAAATCATCTTTCAGCATATAGAAATGCTACGTACGATACAATAACTGCTGATGTAGATCTGTAGGTTGGCTCAAAATATACATAAAAAAAAGTCTGTTGAAGAAAGAACTTCAGGTTAGAGTAGAAAATGAAAGCTACTGGACATAATTACTGGCCGGGTTTTGGAAACTGCCACAGTTTGTACTGAGAATTAGAAGTGAGTTGCCACATGAAGCAAGAGTTCATATGGTCTGACCACTCATAAATGAAAATGGACAAACTTTCAATTAGCCTGATAGCTGCTCTAAACCTACAGCCTGCTTAAAGTCATAGAACAGTCAACCATAAGGCATTATAATGATTCGGGTCTTCTATTATGTGACGCCCTGAATTCAATCCTATGGCCCCCAAGTGGTTCAGTTTTGCTGAAGGGAAAGTCCTACAACCTTAGCTACTAAAGAACTCTGATGAAACATGGCCTCTAATGAGGAGAAATAAATACATTTAAAAAAATTAAAAACCACACCTGTGATTACATATTCAGGGTAGACAGAGAACAAGGAAATAGGTAGTAAGTTAGGGACAGGAGGGAAGAAGGGAGGAGGGAACAAAAGATGAGAGCTGGAAACAAATCATTTATCTGTAAATTTTTTTAAAAATAAAAAAATAATTTAAAAATAATTAACAGGCAAATAGTAAAAAACAGGGCAATTTTATACAGGAATATAATCTGTTAAAAATCAACAGGGTACATTTGAAGACAAAGTACAAAATTAAAAGAATACTAAATGCTCTTTGTACAGGTTGATGGGAAGATTTAAAGAAGAATGGCTTATTGGAAGACAGAGAAGAGAAGATCACTTGTTATAAGTCAAATACCAAGAACAGAAAGGGGTTTTAGATGTACGGGGGTCAAAAATGAAGTTGGGTTGCTCTGAATGAAGGAAGAAAGTGAATAGAAAAGAATCAGTATAGTAGTCAGAAATTTGCCATATTGAAGAAAGTGTGACTTTTCAGATTCACTGGATCACCTTGGTCTTAAACAAGAAAACTATAGCCATCCACATATGGTTGAGATAAAGTAATATTATACAACATAAAAGAATAAAATAATTGTTTCCTGAAAGAAAATGTTAAATTATTTACAACACTGTTATAAATCAGACTCATAGTAAACTTTAACAACAGTCAGTATAGCAGTGAAACAGAATAGCCAACAAATAGCTTATCTTTTGAAGAGAGTTAATCATATTTAAAAATAAAAGGGTACTGTAAACATTTTATATATATGCATATATAATATTTATTTTTATACAAAATGTATGAATATATACATAATAATATAATGAATAAATATATGCAAGTTCATTTTATATATTTGTTGTTTATATAAACATAAAGGACATTGAATTCAAAAGGAAAGAGTAAGATGAAATGAATGAATATATCTGCATATACATAGATACATATCAGTTGTACAAATAGGAATGGTGCCAGGGGAAAATACAGAATCAGTGGAACCAAAGTAATAAAACATAAGAGGGAGGTAAGAGGTGGGGAGACACATAATTTTTCAGTGTGCTTGTAAGTAGCAGAGTCACCCAGCTTGGAGGCAAAGGCTCTTACTTACTGAACTAACTTTCTACTTGTTTCTTGAATACACATTATTTCATCCTGAAAGAAACCACTAGCCAGGCCTGTTTCGTTTCTCATTTGTTTTATGCTTAAGATTTACGATTTAGTCCAGCCTTGCTCAGTGCCATGTATATTGCAGAAATTTACCAAATATTTGCAGGATAAATGGTAATCAGACTTTTGTCAATGTTTCAAAAATATGTATTATTTGTTGATTAAACACAAAACAAAATAAAGATATAGCCAACTGAAAAAAGTATAATATAACAGTATATAGTTAAAGCAAAGATGATATGAATAGCCCTGATATACAGTCAAGCACAACAAAGTATGCTTACTAATGCATATTCTGCATTATCAAAATATCAGAAAAATAAGTCCAGATGAATCCTATTCGACATGGGTCACACAGCATAATTGCAACTTAGTTTACAGAAGAATGAAAATGGCAAGATCTGTTTTCTCAGATATACTTAAATCTCTCCATTATGTTACAGTTTGAAATATCAATGTGTCGGAGAAAACAGAAGTTTTTTCCAATTTGGAGAACTGAGAAGTATTTATAGATTTATTAATTTCCTTCGGTGTATATTTTTGATACTTTTCTAGATGATTGATTCTAGCATGTATGAATAAAATTCTCTGAAGATACAGGCTTTTAAATGAGTCACAGCCTTAAATACCATGTGGATTATAAATACCACATGTATTTTTACATTGACCTCTTGCTTTCAGTCAATGTTTCAAAGTGATTTTTATTATATTTCAAAGCATAGAGTTCCAGAGAATAACAAATCACATGCTGAAGGCTGGTAGATTAGTTTGGCTTCTGAACTCAATGGAAATTCAAGAGTTTTACTATTAGGTTGTAGCATTATTTATTAGTGTAATAGGAATAATTTTGATCCTGTGAAGGTAGGCCTTTTAACTCATATTTCATAGAAAAACTTTTGTGGAAAAAACTCTATCAAAATTTGTTAAAATGTATCATATTTATGGCTGATGAGCTGACTCAGTCAGTGTATAAAGGCACTTGTCACCAAGCCTGGTGATTTGAATCCAATTTCAGAAACTACATCATGGGAAGAGAGAATGGAATCCAAACCCAGTTTGTTTTCTAAATTCCACACATTCACTGTAGCACACATCATCTGCATGTTAAGTTAATATATAAGTATGTAATATCCTGTGAGACGGTCAGGTGATTTTCTTCTGTGCCTTGTTTATAAAATAAAAAAAAAAAAAAAAACTAATGAACCTTTCCCTCACCACATCCTCTATTATTTGGCTACATCACAATTGACAAGTTTTTATGGAGGATTGTTTTATTTATTTAACTTTTTATTCTGTTTTGGTTTGATATATGACTTCATTCTGTAAGCCAAGCTGACCTGCAACTCACTGTGTAACTCAGGCTGAAATAAAAATTCATGTCAATTCTCCTGCCTCAGCTTTCTCAGGGCTAGACTTACAGCCACAGGCAACTAGGCCTTCTCAGGTATCATTTTCTTATATTCTTTCTTTTGGTTGATATCATGCTTAGGATTCTATGTTTCTAAGTGAAGTTAGTATTCAATGGTTTTCTTGAAACTCTTCATGTTAGCAGGAATAATTGCTTCTAATTTGCTTAATTCTTTTTATTTCTTCTTAGCCCAGTATCTGGTATATCTCAGAAATCCACTAAATATCTCTAGAATAAATAGCAAACAGACTTTTTTTATTCATTGTTTGAACTAAGCTCTTTGAAGTCACTAAATCCATTTCCATCAGTTGGAGGGTGAAGCCTCTCTGATGTCAACTGGGCTAGATGCCAGTCTATGAGTATGTCAGAATATCATTAGGAATAATTTCATTGACTTTTTTCCTCATTTCTGTTTAGCTCTATAGTGGGTCTCTGGGCTATCCAGTTTCTGGCTCCTAGCAGTGTCGGGAGAGGGCACCCTCTTGTGGCATGAACAGCCAGTAGTTGGCCACACCTACAATTTCTGTGTCACCAATACCACATCACATATTATATATAGGCAGTACAAATCTTAGGTCAAATGTTTTATGGCTGGGTTGGTGTCCCATTGCTCCACTGGTAGTCTTGCCTGGTTACAGGAGATAACAGGTTCAGGATCCACAGCCTTCTTTCCACGCTTAGTCACAGCTAGGGTCACGCTTATCGAGTCCTGGGAGTTTCCATTGCCCTACATTTCTAGCGTGTCCCAGAGATACACCGTCCAATCCTGGTTGTTCCTCCCAGTTCTCTTTCCCTCCTACTCCCCATCCCTGATCCCTGCTGTTCCCACCCCCACTGCACTTCCATCCAGTCTCCTCTCCCCATCCACCCACGGTGTCTCTTCTGCTTTCCTTTTTTAGTGTGATTCGCACCACATCCCCAACCCCTCCTTGTTACTTAATTTCATTAAGTCTGTGTTTTATAGCATGGTTATTTCTGACACTTATAAACACTTATAAGTGAATACACATCATGTTTGTATTTCTGGGTCTCGGATACCTCACTCAGGATATTGTTTTTTTTTTTTTTTCTAGTTCTATTTGCTGGCAAATTTCATGATGTCATTATTTCTAATAGCTGAGTAATACTCCACTGTGTAAATGTACCACACTGTCTTTATCCATTCTTGGTTGGGGTAGATTTAGAAATTTTTTTTCAGTTTCTCCCTACTATGAATAAAGCTGCCACAAACAGAGTTGAGCAAGTGTGCTTGTTCTATGGTGGAACTCCCTTTAGGTATATGACCATGACTGGTACAGCTGAGTCTCAGAGATCTATTCCCAGCGTGTTTTTTTTTTTTTTTTTAATAAATCACCATATTTATTTCCAAAGTGGCTGTTCAAGTTTTGCACTCCCACCATCATTGAAGAGAGTTCCCTTCGCTCGCCATCCTTTCCAGTATGAGCTGTTACTTGTGTCTTTGATCTTAGCCATTTTGACAGGTGTAGCATGGACTCTTTGGGTCTTTGATTTACATTCCTGGATGTCTAAGGGTATTTCGTTAAGAGATTCTTGGTCATTTGAGATAGCTCTATTGTGGCATCTTTGTTTGTGTCTGTATCCCATTTTTAAATTGTATTATTTAGTTTGTTGTTATCTAATTTCTTGAGTTCTTTATACTAGCCCTCTGTCTGATGTGGAGTTGGTAAAGATCTTTTCCTATTACAGAGGCTGCCTTTTGATGTGGTCCTTTGATTTACTGAAGCTTTTAAGTTTCATGAGATTCCATTTATTAATTGTTGCTCTTAGTGCCTGTGCAACTATTGTTCTGTTCAGGAAGTTCTCTCCTATGCCAATGCATTCAAGATTGTTCCCCAATTTCTCCTCTATAGGGTTCAGTGCATCCAGTTCTATGTTGTGACCTTAGATTCACTTGCACTTGGGCTTTGAGCAGGGGGATAGATGTGGATCTATTTGCATTCTTCTACATGCTGACATCCACTTTGACCATTTGTTGAAGATTTTCTTTTTTCTATTGTGTATTTCTGCCTTCTTTCTTTATCAAAAATCAGTTACCCATAGAGGTGTGTGTGTGTGTGTGTGTGTGTGTGTGTGTGTGTGTGTGTTGATTTATTTCTGGGTCTTTGATTCAATTCCATTAACCAGCCTGACTGTTTTTATGCTAATACCATGCAGTTTTTATTATTTTTACTCTGTAATACATTTGAAATCATGACTGGTAATACCTCTAGAAGTTCTTTATTATACATGGTTGTTTAAATTATTCTGTGCTTTTTGTTTTTCCATATGAGTATTGGTTTTCAAGGTCTGTAAAGAATTGCATTGGGATTTTGATGGGGATTGTGTTGAATCTGTAGATTACTTTGGTAAAATGGCCACTTTTATTATGTTAATCCTACCAGTCCATGAGCATGGGTGATCTTACCATCCCCTGATATATTCTTCAGTTTACTTCCTCAAAGACCTGAAGTTCTTGTCATATACATCTTTCACTTGCTTAGTTAGAGTTACACCAAGGTATTTTATATTATTTATGTTTTCCTGATTTCTTTCCCAGCCCATTTATCATTTATATATAGGAGGGCCACTGATTTTTCTACAAATAATTTTGTATGTATGGAGCCACTTTGCTGAACGTGTTTATCAGTTGTAGGAGTTCTCCAGTAGAATTTTTGTGGTCATTCATGTATCCTGTCATATCATTTTCAAATAGAGATCCTGTGACTTCTTTTTAATTTGTATCCTCTGATTTCTTTCTATTGTCATTTTGCTCTAGCTGAAACCTCAAGTACTACCTTGACTAGATAGAGAGTGGACAGCCTTGTCTTGTCACAGATTTTAGTGGGAATGCTTTAGGTTTCACTCCATTTAATTTGATGTTGGCTATTAGCTTGCTGTATATTACCTTTACTATATTTTGTTATATGCTTATATCCCTGATCTTTCCATGGCTTTTTTTATGAAGGGGTGTTGGATTTAGTCAAAGGCTTTTGCAGCATCTAATGAGATGGTCATGTGTTTTTTTCCAGATTGTTTATATGGTGAATTATATTGATGGATTTTCATAAGTTGAAACATCCCTGAATTTTTGTGATGAGGCCTACTTGATAATGGTGGCTGATGTTTTTGATGTCGTCTTGGATTCAGATTGTGTATATTTTATTGAGTGTTTTTGGATCAATGTTTGTGAGGGAAAATGGTCTGAAATTCTTTTTCTTTGTTGAGTTGTGGTGTAGTTTTTGTATCAGGGTATATGTGGCCTCATAGGATAAATTTTGCGTTGTTCCCTTTCATTCTATTTTGTGGAATAATTTGAGGAGTATTGGTATTAGCTTTTCTTTGGAAGTCTGGTAAAATTCTGCACTAAAACCATCTGGCCTTGGGCTCTTTTAAGTTTGGGAGATTTTAATGATTGGTTCAATTTCCTTAAGAGTTATAATTCTATTTAAGTTGTTTTTATCTGATCTTGATTTAAGTTTGGTAAGTGGTATCTATAGAGAAAACTTAGATTTTCCAATTTTGTGCAGTACAGGTTTCTGAAATAAGACTTAATGATTCTTTGGATTTCCTATGTGTCTGATGTTGTGTACCTTTTTCATTTCTCATATTGTTAATTTGCACAATCTCTCTCTGTCTTTTGATTAGTTTGAATAAGGATTTGCCATTCTTGTTGATTTTCTCCAGTTTCCAACTCTTTACTTCATTGATTTTTTTGTATTGTTTTCTTTGCATTGCATTAATTTCAGCCCCCAGTTTGATTATTTTCTGCTGTCTTCCACTGATGGGCATGTTTGCTTCTTTACATTCTAGAGTTTTTAGGTGTGTCACCAAGTCAGTATGAGATCTCACTAATTACTATATGAAGGCACTTAGTTTTATGAACTTTCCTCTTAGTACTGCTTTCATTATGTCTCATATGTGTATATGTTGGTATTCATTTTCACTGATTTCTAGAAAGTCTTCAACTTTTTCTTTCTTCCTCAACCCAGTGGTCCTTAAGTAAAGTGTTGTTTGTTTTCCATGAGTTTATAGTCTTTCTGTTGTTGGTGTCTAGCTTTAATCCATGGTAGGCTGGTAATATACAGAGGGTTATTTCAATTTTCTTGACTTTGTTGAGACATGCTTTGTCACTGAGTAGATGGTCAATTTTGGAGAAGGTTCTGAGGTGCTGAGAAAGTATACTCCTTGGTATGTTATATAGATATTTATTAAAGCCATTTGAGTCATAATGTCTGTTAGTTCCATTATTGCTCTGTTTATTTTCTGTTGCAATGACCTGCTTATTGGTGGGAGTTGAGTGTTTATGTCTCCAATATTAATGTGGGGGGTTCTATATGTGATTTAAGCTTTAGTAATGTTCTTTTAATGAATGTGAGTGTCCTTGCATTTGGGCAGAGATGTTCAGAATTGAGGTGTTATATTGGTGGATTTTTCCTTTAATGACTATGAAGTATCCTTCCCTATCTCTGTTGATTAATTTTGTTTGAAAAATCTATGTTGTTAGATATGAGAGAATAGTTACACCAGGGTGCATCTCAGGAAAAGCTTTTTCCAGCCCTTTACTCAGAGCTAATATCTCTCTTTTGATGTAAAGATGTATTTATGTATGCTGCAGAATGATGGATCCTGTTTTTGCACCCTTTCTGTTAGTTGTTGTGTTTTTCTTGTGGCATCTGAGTCCATTGATGTTGAGAGATATTAATTTCTCTTATTTTGTTGTTGACCGTAGTGAGTGTGTGTGTGTATATGTGTGCTTCTCCTGCCTTTAGTTTTCCTGGTGTAACATTCTTTATTTCTTTTCTTTTCTTGGGAGTAGTTAACCTTCTTGGGTTGGAGTTTTAGTTTCTTCTGTGT
Source organism: Uromys caudimaculatus (assembly GCA_028551405.1). NCBI lineage: Eukaryota > Metazoa > Chordata > Mammalia > Rodentia > Muridae > Uromys > Uromys caudimaculatus. The sequence continues at coordinate 25,212,262 of CM052705.1, forward strand.
GGCTAGATTTGCGGATAGATTGTGTTTAAATTTGGTTTTGTCATGGGATATCTTGTTTTCACCATCCATTTGATTGAAAATTCAGCTGCATGGGAACATTCTGGTCTTGCTGGCATAGGAGAGCTGGGCTCCGGTGGTACCATATTGTCCTGGCTGTTGCTGATTGTGTTCTTATGCTGGCATTTAGCATCAGAGTTTGAAATGAATACAGGTCTAGGTGCTGATTTCTAAGTTAGTCATTGTTGGAAGAATGATTTGTTCCTTGGTTTCTGTTTTCTCTTTGATCTTTTGGGCTTTGTGGCCCGGATTTCTGGTGGTCTGCTTGACCTCTGAACCAATAGGGTGTCTCTGACCAGGTTGGGTGCTTGACTTCTGGCAACTTTCTTGGCCTTTGGTGCAGCAGGAGGACTCTGTTCTTATGATTAGTGTGGCCTGCACCTGAGCAGCTGCATTATTCTGGAATTGGGAACATAGGCCCAGCTACAGCGGGCAGTGAGGTGAGGGTAGGGGAGAATGTAGAATGGGTCTTGCGGAACTGGGCCTAAGGGTTGGGGCAGTTCAGCTGGCAAGGGCACACTTACCTAGCCTCCTGACTCGCTTGGCCTACATCTGAGCAGCTGAAGTCTGACTATAATTTTTGAAATATAGAATAAAATATATCAAATTGTTTTTAGTTCCCCTTCTGTCTCACGGAGTGATAAGAATTGTTAAAAGCTTTATTTGTATAAGAAAGTTGTTTGCAATGTTTTCCATTTATGTTTACAGGGTATAGCTGCGTATCTACTACATCATATAATTTTATATATATATATATATATATATATATATGTATTACATTTTGGTGATGTAAATTTGGGTGTAAATATGGATGTAATTTCAAAGCTCTCTGTTTCTTTAATAATGAAATTACAGAATACTATAGTATAGATACATTATAATAAATTATTCTCTCTGAGGGATACTTAATTTTTCATATTTATTTTGAAAATCCAAAGAAATATTCCTTCTAAAATAATTTCATAAGTTTATGCTATGTTAATTTTGTGTGAATTAATTTATTGCATTCATTTACCATATTTGAAAATCATCTTTGTGGTTGTTGTGATACTGAATGGTCAGTTTATAGTTTCAGATGTATCAATGAGATCTAATTCATTTGAAGGCATTTTAAGGTCATTTGTTTGAATTAATTCCTTTTTTAAAAATTTTTATAGAATCACTTATATTTTTCTGATATGTAAATTTTCTTGAATGATGCTCATTTATGAAACCATTCTCAATATAAATGGTCTTCCAATGTTTTTCCCAGTCTGAACTTCCCCTTTTTTCCCCTTGTCACATAAACTTTGTTATTTAAATGTATAAGGTTTTCTTTTCTTTTCTTTTCTTTTCTTTTCTTTTCTTTTCTTTTCTTTTCTTTTCTTTTCTTTTCTTTTCTTTTCTTTTCTTTTCTTTCTTTCTTTCTTTTTTTTAACAGATCTTGCTTCAAGTGTATTTGTAAAAACAGCATAGGACACTGGTCATCTGCAAATAATGTGTAGGTAGGTGTGTCACAGCAGTCCGTCTGTCTTCACACTCGCAGGAGCCTTTTCTATGGGGCCTTCACAGGGCCCTGGGCACCTTTGGGAGCCTGAGCTGGAGCAGGAGCCTGGGCCTTAGCTGGAGCTGCGGCCTCTGCCTTGGTTTGAACCTTGGGCTTTGGTTGGCAGAGTCTACGCCCCTTGGCCATGTAGCTTCGAATCCACTTCCCAAGCTTGGGGTGTGTGATGAAAGCCAGGCAGCTGAGTTTGCGGCCGGGGCCCTCTGGCATCTTGGGCTTGATGGCCTAAGGCTTCACAAGGGCCTTGATGGCCTCTGCTCGTGCACTCACTGCCTTTCTTGTTGTGCTTCTTGGCAAAGCGCATGTTCCTTAGGAACTTGGGATCAACCCCCTTAAGAGATTCATATCTTTGTGGCCGGGGTTTCTTGATGCCATTTCTGTGCCATTTGTGGGACTGGTTGTGTGTGGTGTGGTTCTTGGACTTGGCCATGTCTGCACGGTAACCCGCGGCTCCCGCAGCACCTGAGACTGGAAGAGAAAAACTATAAGGTTTTCTTGAATTCATCCATTTGCTAATTTTTCTTAGATAAAAATCTATTTCCCTTTGCTTTTATGAATCCTGAATTTTGTATCTTTTATGGAAGTACTCAGTATAAGATAAAACTCTATCTCCTACTCTGGACTGATAATTTTGTACATTTTTGCATTTAAGTCTACCATCCATTTTAATAGAGATTTAAAAAAAAAAAAAAAAGATATGGCAGAAGGCAATTTATTTCTTCAGTTAGTTATTTGCTAAAGGCATATGGTGTGTCAGCAATTGTCCTAACCCTCAAATTATAAAAGTGGGCAGTAGAAGGTTCCAGGTCTTATGCAGCTCTTTCTGGTGGGGAGAAGCTACTAAACAAATAGCCGAGTACAGAATACCGCACGGTGTGATACTAGGAAGTAAGAGATGGAGTCAAGAACATTCATCAGGTAGAAAGGATGACTGGTTGAAATGATGCTTTGAAAGATCTCTCTGGGAAAGTGATATCTGTGTTTAGATCAGAAAGAAAGCAATAAGTGAACCATGTAATAACTCTGGCAAAAAGATGTTCAGGTAGAGGACCAGAGGGAAGAAAGAAACGGTGGGGGGATATGAGGAGGAACCAGAGTAAGGGACATACAAAATGGTGTGGGCAAGAAATCAGGATACTGCCTCATCTCGAGTTGATAGAAATCAACACTGCCTCAGAATTCCTTCTACATTTGGTGAGAAGCTACATGCTGAGAACTACGTTTGAGAAGTCTGTTCTGCTTGTGTGTGCAATTCAGGATGCACATACTCAGGCACTCATTACCTTTCCCAGAGAAATGACAGTCTCTGGAATCTGACAAAGTTGTCTATCCTTTTGTTGTTGTGAAACTTTATACAAATTCCTGTTTTTTGACACAGAGTCATTTAGTATATTTGTAGTTTGAATTGCTAAGTTTGCCTCACTATTCCTTGATGCCACATTCTTTAAATTTTTGGATGTCTTTATTGTCATCTTTAGAACAAGCATAAAATATGTTTAAATGATTAGAATTAATTTAATAAATTAATATGGAAAATTCACATATTTATAATTTTTTCTAATAATAAATTTATAGTTATCTCTTCTCCAAATATGCATGTACATTTTAGTAGTGAGCCTATTCTATTCTGGCTTCTGTTGTTATTAAGGAATAGCTATTTTCAATCTGAAAATCTATTAATATTTTTAAATTCCATTCTTGAAAACATTAGCAGTGTTACTGTTCAATGGTTTGTATCTGTCAATTTTCATATTCTAAAATACTGTTGCTCATTTAGGATTCTTTATATATTTATATTAAATTCAATGAGTGACTATTTGAATTTTCATTTAGAACATCCTCACTGCCCATTTGTTTTCTTTAATTCATCTGTCTATGACTCAATAAAATTTTAAAGTACAAATTTACATTATGTCTCTTTTATCAGTTTAAATGTTTTTTTTCACTCATTATTGAAAGTATACTGACCAACTTTTAAATTTAATTTGGTAATGACTCAACTGTTTTACTACCTGAGTATTCACACTTCTCACATGAGTAAACTGAGATACAAAATTCAACAACTTGTTTGTCACACAACATTAAGAGTGAAATCCATTTTTTAGAGTATCTAACTCTATGACATATGTACTTAGTGGTAAAGTTTATCAGGTTTGGAAAGTTTTCTTCTGTTAAGTTTTGGACTTTTTTTTTTTTTTTAAACAAAGTGACTGTTGTTTTGTCTGTACTTGTAGAAATAGTTGTATTGTTGCTGTAGTAAATACTTGTCTTTCTGCTGTATCAAATACCTAACAAGAGCAACTTACGGAAGTCCCAGTTCCAAAGTTGGGAGACAGGCTGGGAGGAGTGTGAGGCAGCTGATCACAGTGCAGGAAACAGTTCAATGGAAGCTTGTGTTCTGTTTGCTTTCTCCTTCTTATTTAGTTCATGACCCCCACACACAGGCTGGGACCACCTACATTCAGAGCGGGTCTTCCCACATCAGTAACTCTCATATGTCTAACCCCACACAGACATACATAGAGGTTTGTCTCCTAGGCGAATCTAGATTCTTTCAAGTTCACGGGCAATATTAGCTATCACACTTACTCAATTTTAATATTTTAATATAATGAATTATCTTAATAGATTTCCTAATGTTAATTCATTTGTGCCTTGTATTCCCAAGATATGGTCTACTTGATAATGGCACACAGGTATACATAGGTTTAAGGTTTTATCTATTCTCTTTCATCTAGGCTGATATGTAAAATTAATGTATTATTTCATTTTACTTGCCAACCTGGTTCTGATTATAAACATTTAAAAAGAAGCAGATTTATGTGTTTTCTAATAATAATAAAGTATTCATGAACAGAGCTGATATTTTGTGAATACAATAAAGTCTTGGCTTTCTCAGAGTTCTCACCAGAAACCCCATGAAACAGTAATCCAATTATCCACCTACCAAGAGGTAACAGCTAGGATGTTAAGTAACCTGGTAAGTGTTACACAATCAGAAAACAGCAGATTCACAGCTGGAGACTTCATTTTTACATCTAATAATATTTCTTTAATAATTGAAATGAACACTTTGTTATAAATTAAATTGGAACTAATATTATCTACAACTACCTTTTCAGTTGCTTTTGTGATTTTTTTTTTTTTTTGCTTAATAAGTTTTTCTAACTATTCTAAGACAATGTTGCTAATTATATTCCCTAAAGGAATCATAGCATTCATATAGATTTTTTTTATTATATTTTCTTTTTCGGAATTTTTATGTCTGAAATATCTTTAATTCCATCTCATGCTTTCAAATGGTGGTTCAACTAATTAAGGAATTTAGAGCTGATTATTTAACCTGTAGATGGTTTGAAGATATTATCCCTTCAAGCTCTGGCATCCACCATGCTGCTGAGAAGTTAGATCTATCTCAATCTGGCTACTGTCTTTGATGACCTATTTCCTGGTAACATACAGATGTTTCGGCTTAGCTGTTTTGTTTTTTATTTGGTTGATTTATAAAAGCATTTGTGAGTGTGAGCTAGAGTTGATATATAGCATTTCAATGAGATTATTTATAGATTTAAATTTCCCATTGTTCACTCTACAAATATGTACTGAATAGTACCTATATCCCAAGAATTAAATTTTCTAGGTATGAGCTGAGAGTGATTGCCTAATTTTGAGAAAAACTCATTCCTTCTTGGAGATTTCAGTCTAGTTATGAAAGCTCAATCAGTGATGAAATAATTGAGTAAAATAGTGATATAAAATACACTGGCATTTCTACAAGAAAAAATATAGCATAAAGAGAAAGCAAACCTTAAGGTGGGGGCAGGTATTTAATAAGTATATTAGGTCATCTTCATTGGATAGCTCGTAATTGAAAATGAAATATGTGTCTAGCCAGAGGAGATCATTTTAAGCCGAGAAGAAGTAAAGAGCAATGTAGGAGGTGTGATCAGAGACAGAGCTGGGCAGTGGTGGCGCACACCTTTAATCCCAACACTTGGGAGGCAGAGGCAGGTGGATTTCTGAGTTTCAGGCCAGCCTGGTCTACAGAGTGAGTTCCAGAACAGCCAGGGCTACACAGAGAAACCCTGTCTCAAAAAATACAAAAAAACAAACAAAACAAAACAAAACAAAACAAAACAAAACAAAAAACAGAGACAGGTCACTAACTAGTTTGGGTTGATTATGAGACCGTAAATCAAGAGCCCATTAGAGGATTAACCATTGGGGTTTTGATATTAGAGTTTCTTGATACAATCCCCTGACCGTTAAGAGTCACTAGTTGCTGAGGCTGAACTGTTGTTTCCTTCAGAGGTGTCACTGATCAGTTGCTCTTAGTCCTGTACGTAACCCCCCACCCATACTTCAGCAAGAAACTATACAATCTCAGTGATCCACGTACAAAAGCAGTACAGGAAAGCAGGCGGGTGACTAGGCTAGAAGAAGTGTGCAAAAGGAGGAGGGGGAAAGGGGAGAGATGGGGATGGGGTGACGAAATCAAACAAAATTCACAAGCCTCCTGAGAGGTCATCGATTCTCAAGTGGTTATCTCTAAACACGTATACAGAGTAATGCACTAAGTATGTTGTGTGTATGTGTCCATACATACATGCATGTGAAAAACCAATAAAAATAAAAAATAAAGAAATGTTGCTGAAGTAAATAAGCCAGGACTGGGTTACTCGGTTATACAAAAGATGAAGTAGAACAGGGATGGTGTTCTGTCATGTGTGTGTGTGTGTGTGTGTGTGTGTGTGTCTGTGTGTGTGTGTCTGTGTGTGTGTAGCAAGAGTGTGCTGTATAAAAATGACTTATATAAAGGATAGGACAAGATGGGATTTTGTATGATTTCATCACATAATTCAGGACAGCATGTAATCTAAACCTTATGAGATATTTAGTTTGCTAACTTCCTACGTAGTTCCAGACCATGTCTGACTGGGTAACTGGAATTATACAATGTTTACCAGAGATAAAAGGCTGTTATTATGAAGGTGACTATCACTCACACATAAAGAAATAGAAGAACATGTCAATAAAATCAAGAAAAGACATTTGCATGTTATGTACACACTCATCTGAAGTATAGGTGACCAATTATTAGGAAAAATGATTATTCAAATCTGTCTTGGTCTAAGAAAGTAAAAACAATACACAGGTTGACATCAGTGACTGCAAAATTTTCTGAGAACAGACTACAGTAGCTGTCATCTGTTCCAGCAGTGTACATGGCCTTTGGTTAGGCAAATGGAATTTACTTCCCAAGTCATAGTTGCCTGCGATTAAAAACTTTTTAATCGCATATTATTATTACAACTATTTCTAAACATTAGGGGGGAATTAAATTTGAGGGAAAAAACTGGATAGTTAAATTGCTCTGAAAGGCAATTAAATTACATTGAGCCAGTGATTGTCACTAATTGTAGATTAATATTTAGTAAGAAAATTATGATTTACACAAATAAATTCACGATGCTAATATCATAGCGCCTCCCAGTATGTTTTAGCTGTGCATTAATATCATGGAAGTAGGAGTCAGTTTATGTGTATTAGCTTGGGTCCTTCAGTCAGTTCTACTACTGATAAAGTTTTTCTTCATATTCTTCTTTTCTTTCTTTATGAAAGTTTAAAGTGGTCACCTTAATCTGGACCTGAACTGATAATTCATTTAAAAAGGTTATCCAAGTCCTACCATGGTGTCATTTTGACAGAGGTAATTTGGACAGATGGAGACCAACCACAGTCCTTTGCTGGGATCTTTTTGCAGATCTATAGAAGATATAGACTAGTAGGGATAAGAGCTATTGGGAATCAAAATGGAGGATGGAGAAGAGTTTCCAGATGGGAGACTGAAGGGAATAAATACATCAGCCAGTCACACAGGAAACCACATTCTGAGAACCAACAGAGAAATGTACTATGGCAGACACAAGCATGCAGGTGAAACAATTCCTTCCCTATAAACCTACCCCCCCCAAAAAAAAATTCATCTTTGCTAATGTAGCATCTTTACTGTTATAATAGGATTATTTTTGTCCTCAGTTACTCTGTCCATGTTTAATTACATACTAACTTAATGATTGGGAAGTAGAAGCTATTTTGAGAACAGAGTACCCTTTCGGGCTCTGTATGCCCTTGCCTGTGATGCTGGAGTTAAAAGGAAGAAACAAAATAGAAGAGGCGCAGGTGGCTGTGTTTATGGCCTTCGGGGAGATATGATTACTTCACTTGCCTGATTGCTACCCGAAGGAAGTCAGACTACAATTAAGACTGTCAGGTAAAGTACACAATTAAAGTTCATTGTGAATGCTGTCGACAAACTGGTGTTAGCTGGGAAATGTACTCTGGCAAACAGCTGTACCCTGGAACGTAGAAAGGAAATGTTTCTTTCTAGAACAAATCCACTTTATCAAATCTGACAACTTTTGCTGGAGTTCTGGGCCTGGACCTACAACGAACTTCTCATTTCATTTAAGCAATTGGCATATAACGTGAAGTTTGGAAATACATTGACTCATTAACTTATGTTGCTTAACTGAGAGGATAGAGAAGAGAGAAAACATGTTTACCTCATATTTTCCTGTTTGCTTTCCAAATTCATTTCTGAGCAGATATGCTGCATTCTGCTCTGTTTATGAAGGAGTGGAACCTGATGGTAGGTGTTCTAGCATCAGGAGATGTTTATTACAAGTGTAACGAGTTATTTTTCTCTTTTTAATGTGGCCTTTTAGTCAATCAGATAGGATGGTATATCCAACCCACATATGATCAATCTCCTTAAGTATCTACTTACATTTCTATGACACTAACAAGAGTGTTCCCATAGACAAACAACAATTCTGCTCTTTGATTTAACTCCATAAGTAACTGTAAATATCATTTCCTCTTCATAAAGTGGAGTATTCCCTTAGCTCAGACACATCACAACCATTACTGCTAATGGGTGTTACAGAGATTGAGGAGACAATATAATCCCCACCCCCATGTTCCTGCTGCCCTGAACTAATGTAGTTTATGTGATCAGTAGTGGAGGCAGATGAGCTGGGGAAGGGTTTTAATGCAGGAATTGTCACCCAGGGAATGAGTTTGCTTTGCTTGGTAACACTGGAGGATAGAGCCTAGAACACAATTCTATCTGTAAACTAGTCTTTTGATTACTACCAGAATAATAGGAAAACATCCTGCTTAGAAGAGAAAATAGAGAACATGGCTCTGAGTTCTTGGGCATGCTTTTACTTTTCTCTGAGCCTTCATTGTGGCTTGCCCCCTTGATAGGATAAATCTAGTGATGGTGTCTCACTCACCAAGTAAAACAGGCTTGAGATGGAATGAGTGGACACAAAACATGAAAAATGTCAAAGACCACAATTTCTCTCCTTCCTTCAGAGCCTCTGGAGAACACAAATAGCAGAGGTCTCATGATGTATACGTGATACTAACTCCTGCATAGATATCTCTCTCACCGCTTACCAATGGGCTTTGGTTCATGGGATGGTCTTGCACAGCTCAAGATATGTCTGCATGTGCAATGGACTGACAGTGGCAAAGATGTACACATTTTCTGCCATCCATAGAGGGTTTTACCCACACATTTTCCTTCCAGTCTCTGACGGACATACTAATTGAATGCAGTGATGTTTTAACCTTGGTAAGACTTTTTTTCCCATTAATTAATCTAAGTTTTTTTTTTTTATTACACCCCAATTGGAACGTCCTCTCCCTCCTCTCCTCCCAGTCCCTCCCTTTCTCCTGTCCCATCCCCCTTTCCATTTTCTCCCAGAGTTGGGGAGAATTCCCATGGATATCAACCTACCTTGGCATGTCAAATTATAGTAGCACTGGGTAAATCTTCTATTGAGGCTAGGGAAGGCCATCCATCCAGTTCGGTGAATGGGATCCAGAGGCAGGCAACAGAGTCAGAGACGGCCCATACTCCTGCTGTTAGGGGTCCCACATGAGGACCAAACTGTACATGTGTTACATATGTGGAGGGAGAAGAGGTCTGCCCTATGCATGCTCTCTGGTGGATGAGTCAGTCTCTGTGAGCCCCCACGTGCCCAGGTTAGTTAATTTTGTAGGGTTTCTTGTGGTGTCTTTAACCTCTCTGACTCTTTACGACCCCCTTCCTTCAAGATTACTCAGATCTGCCTAATGTTTGGCTGTGGTTCTATGTAAGAATTTAAGTGAAGAGATTGGTATATTTTTATGCAAATGGATATTCATTTACTTCATTCCTTAAATTTTTGGTAAGACCTCTAAGATTCCTTGACTTCTACTTGCTATCCCTCACCGTCTGGAAGCATGGCCACCTTCCCCTCTCTGCTCTTCTCCAAAGTGTATGCAGTAATTTTCATTGGTTCTATCCAAGATATTTCAAGAGTTTAGACTTTCATTACTTTCTGGAAAGCTTGGCTCTGGACATGCAAACGCTTTTAAAGATGCTGTATGTACTGCATTCTAGTAGAGAAGTTTTAAAGAACATTCAGAAATGGGAAAAGAAGTGCCCAGTTATTTACTATAGTGGAGAGGAGAGAAAAATGAAAGTAAGGTAATATTTAAGCAGTACTTACTCTAGGCCAAGGATGTTGTTAGGAGATTTACAGACATTGATACTTTGATATGGCCAGAATTCTCCCTAAAACATGAAAATTAACATTCTATTAAATCTTCATCATTCTGCATATGCATGTCCTCTTAAAAACCTTTGTAGCAATATGATCACTGGCTTCTTACAAGCATTTTTGTCCTTACTTGTCTGTCTGTCTGGCTCACTGGCTGGCTGGATGACTAACTATCTGATTGCCTCTCACCTCCTGCCCACTGCTATTCAAATTGTTCACTTTTGCTTCCTCGTGGTCTTCTCTGTCTGGGTCACATGAATATCTCAGACTGATGTAATTCCATATGAGGCTGCATACTGAGAATACTCACTCTCAGTGATGGGTAGTTGGCCATTTCATAAGTTGTCCTTTTTAGCCATTTCCTCCTGGCAGAGACATTCACAGATTCCAAAGATGACAGCTCTCAGGAAAAGACAACATATGTTGCTCTGCAGATTTGGCCACTGACATCTACTGAATCATTTCCCACCCTTTTATATGCCCAGTTCCTCCATGTACTTTCAAAATTCTCTCTCTCTCTCTCTCTCTCTCTCTCTCTCTCTCCCTCCCTCTTTTCTCATTTCAAGCATTTTAAACTTCTTTTCATTGTTCCAATTCAATATATAACCCTTATATTTTCTGTTACATTACTGGGAAACACTTTTAAAATATATTTTCAATAGGTTGAATTAGTTTAATTAATATAGTTGAGTATAACTCTCAATATTTTGACCTTGATATGGTAGTCAATAATACTTTTATATCTATTCAATATTACAGAAAGACACAATGCAGGACTAAGCAACTCCTTACTGTTTTCTATTTCCAAGCTCTGATTAACTCTATATTTTGTACATGCTAATTGCTTTTTGTTCCATTATGGTATAAACTTTAGGATACTCAAGACAATGTGGTTTACTTTCAGTTTGGTTCTCAGTCTTTATTCCATACTGAACTCTGATAAGCCAATTGTGGCTATTAATTTGAGTCTTGAATGTAGAAGTGTGTCCCACAAGATGGCTAGATGCTACTGCTCAGATTTGAGAGCTTAGTGTGAATGTGCCTCAGGATGGCTTACTCCTTGAGACCCCTAACCCCTCTTTCAGTAAGCAGTTTCTTCATAGTCTGTAGCTATATTTGGAGTGATTTATGCTTTGATCCTGTACCTGTCTTATGGATATTACATTTCTTCAACAATAGGCTTTACTCAAAGTATCAGCATAAGCCTTGGAAGATATGGTCAGAAGATATTCCTTTAGGCAGTTCTTTCTCCTCACTCATGGCAATGGTGGTACCTAGGGGTAAGAGAGGCACACCGGCCCTACCTATTCACTGCTCTTCTTACAGTGGTTTCTCAAGAGATTTTGGATTGAGGTTCTGTTTTCTCTTCCTTTACTTTCCATTCCTAGTTCTTCTGAGGCTTTGATAGTCATGGTCTCTCAGACAGACTGGGTCACAATCTTCCAGGCCTGTCTGTCATTTCACATTTACCTCTTATCAATAATGGAACATTGACACAACCTCCCCATAGACACTTGGTAACAGTTCTTGCTTTTTATCTTTCAGAATATGATGTGACACTATGTAGTTCTGAATGTGTGTTTTAAATATATAGGTCTTTAAAATAAACAGATCGTCCTTCCTCCCTTTCTTCCCCTTGTCTTTTACTTGAGAACATTCAATTTACTTGCCATAAAATTAAATGAGCTCATGCTCTCAGTAGATTCTTAAAAAATTGTTCCAGAATTTCCAACATCTCCAATTAAGATAGAGCTCTATATTTTGAAGAGCCCCATTTTGAATTATATCCAGTAACAGTGCTACCAACAGACAGACACGGGTGACCTTCAACTCTAAGCTAAACACCAGGATCCCTATGGCAGTGGATTTCATAATGTGCTACGTAGCAATTCGGTCAGTCTCCAACTGGCATTAAGGTTGAGTTAGAATTTGCCTGGGCTGAATTCTTTAAAAGGGAAAAATCATTCTTTCTGAAATATAGCACTAACAGTCACCCTTTTCCTCTAGCTATGCCATGGAATTGGGAGAATACAGAGAAGGGTAAAAAAACATTGATTATCAAGGTTTGATTTTGATTAGTTCAGTGTGTGTTTTGCTCTACAAGTCAAGACCCTAAGCAATCTACGAATAAGATCATCTGCCCCCAAGTAGAGTGTGCACAATAGCTACGATGACCCATTTGCAGAAAACCGTTTTTTTTTTCTGGTCAAGAGAATGAAAAGAAACCTTGGTAGAGATCTAAGATTCCAGGTGGGCAAGTCAATGACTTGTCTAAGGGAGTTCTGCTCCAGGTAGGACAAACACTAGAAAGATGAACTCGTCTTAACCTATGCTGATGATATATGAGAAAAAATTGAACTTTTAATAAGAAAATGTATTTCCCTTTCCAGCATTACCACCCCATAGTATACTCCTTGCAAGTCACCATGATATGCTGGCAGGAACCTAAAAATGGCTGTTATTGTACTTTGGTTTCTCTACTCTTTCTATAAAGCTCCTGTCAAGCAGCTGATAGTTCACCATGGGGCTGACTCCATGAAGGCTTAACTCAAACCACATGACCATTTCTTTTTTCTTCTATCTTATTTTTTTTTCTGGAAGCAACTACAGAGATTTACAATATGCCTACCCTGATGTTTTTCTTTGAAACGATAATAGAATTATCTTTGAGTTTGGTTTGAGTAAGTAAGTTCTTTAACTATTTCATTAATGAACTAAAATACCCAGTAACAGGCCTTTGTTTCCCCAGGATCACATGACAAATTCACTAGGCCTCCTAAGAATTTGTGGTAACAGGAAATATGTTTTCAGTTTAAGAGTCAGTCATCTGTTTCTCCTTAATTATGATGATGTTGGCATCTTCATGGTTCTCATTTCTTTGATTTTTTTTTTCTGATCTACGAGACAATGATAAAAGTGTCTACCTTAATGTCCTACTTTGGGATTGATTAATTGAAATAATGTAGGAGTGACATTTAATAGATGAGTAGTGATTCTGTATTGTTCACACTCCTACTTATACTACTGTTTGTTACCTTTTACATTCTGCAAATATTTATTGCCCCAGACACCTTACAATATGCTGTGTCTATAGACACAAATAATACACAGCCCTTGCCCTTACTGAACTCATGATCTGGCAGGCAACACAGATAAGTAAATCCTGCAATTACAGTTCAGTAAGTTAAGTGCCACATTGGAGGGGAAAGTAGATACTTTACCTGTCATGTTCCCATCATGTTGTGTGTGCTTCTGGGAGGACATTATTCTTTATTTTTAACAACACACCTGAATCAAGATGAGGCTTCACCTGCTCAGCCCAGATACTACAGATATGCTCTAGCAGACATGAGGTTACTAGTGAAAAGTTATACCACACATATGTGCTCAATATCTCAATCATTTACCCTCTGTACTCAGTTTCCTGGCCTGTTGTGAAGAAGGACCACATTGTTCTAGAATTTTCTAAAAATATTCTAGCAACCATGGTGGGTGCAGAAGAAAATGGAAATGTAAAGACTTGTATTTTTAGAATTCTTCCATCTCTGTGGTTATATTTCACCTTATCCATCACCCTTTTTACAAATTGAAACCCACTGAGCAATTTGCTTTAGATTAGAACTTAGTTTGGAACCAGGTCCAAAGTAGGACCCAGGGCTTCCTGGCTTCTAATGCACAACTCCATCAGTTTGCTCTTTACACAGTCTGGTATAGTAGGATTGTAGGTAGTGAATTCCTCAAAGCAGCATCCTAACTACTAATACAAATACCATTTGGTTGGTTAGTTCCTTTTTAATAGTAGATATTGTTCAAAGCTTCCATGTACTGTTTGTCATCTGAACCTTATAACAACACAAGGGCTAAGACCCCTTTATCCATATTTTACAAATAGATTCATAGTGATATTATGTGGTGGTCCAAGATTCACACTCTCATAGCTCACAGAGGAAGTAATGGAATAGTCTAATTACTGAACTTATCCATTCAGACCTCTTTCTGTCATTTTCTTACTGACTACATCATTTCCCAGAACACTGGGGTCAGAGGAATCTGTTTGACTTAATCCTGATGTCTGATCATCATTCTCAAACTCAGAAGATGAGCCCAAAAATCCATTATGTAAAAGCAAGTATTCAAAAACATCAATGTCCTACTTTGCTTTCCTTTTGCTATGATAAATTCCTTAAACGTGTGTCTTAACGGAGCAACTTAGAGGAGAAAAGGCTTACACTTCATTGAGAAAGCTCAAGGCAGGAGCTCAGGAAGGAGCTGAAGAAGATACCATGGAGGAATGCTGCTTACTGCCTTACTCCTAGGCTCATGACTGGTAGGCTTTCTTATGAAACCCAGACCCACCTGCCTAGGGATTGTACCACCCACAGTGTGCTAATCAAGCCCATATCAGCCATCAGTCAAGATAATCTCTGACAGCTATAGCCACAGCCAATGCCATCAGGACATTTGGGGTTCCCTTTTCCCAAGTGACTTTAGAGTGACTCTAGATTGTGTCAAGCAGAAAATAAAAACTAAACATTAGATTTAGCCATCCTGCTCAAAATAATGAAATGGGGTGAGTGTTTTGACTCTTGTGGCTTTCATTATGTCATGGGTGCATATAATGCACAGTGATGTCTGTCTTGTCAAACAGGCCCTCCTATGTACTTAGAGAAAGACCAAGAAAAATAGGTGTGCCCTGAAGCTGAGTAAAATGTCCCCTTTGGAAAGCATTGTTTTTTTCTAAATCTGTTGTTCTAATATCTGGCTCTGAGTGCCATCATTTTTACACCAGTCCATTTTTTTTCTCTTGAAATATCTTAAAATATCTCCCAGCAAGCTCCTACATATGCTTTAAGTCCCATATAAAATATTATTCTGCTACTTCTGCATTTTCACATTGGTGAGAAAACATATTCACTGCTGGTTCAGTGTGCCCACAGCATTTTCTAAGTACAACTCTTGTTTCATTGCATCATGATAATTTGTTATAGAGCCTCTCAATAGACCAAGCAGAAACCATCTGTTACCACCATCCGCTCATCAAATTCCAGACTATAACTTGAATCTTAACATTTAGTGACCCTCTGGATTTTGTGTATTTACTTTACCATTTTATTAGGTCATTATTCTCTTATTTTCTTCTGGGTTTATACTGTAGGCACCTTGATGAAAGAGTTTGTAGCCATGCTTTGGATTCCTACTTGCTGGAGGGCTATACTCATTTCTGAGAACTTGGCACATGTACAGGATATGTTTGTGAAACACAGGCAAAGAGATACACACATATTCAAGTTCATCTTCTCAAACTCTTTGTTCCTATGACCCTAGCTTGGTTCCAGATCCTCTGATTGTAAAGATCATGATAAAGCTCTCTACAATACCAAGTATTCTGTGACCCATTCTTAAAGCCAAATCTATCTATAGTACCATATAGTACCTAGAGCACCATAGGTATTAATGCACCCTTGCATATCTCCTGGCATCTGCTTGTGCCTGTTTTATCAAGGTGAATCCTTCTTCCATCACCCAAGGTCTAGTAAGGATACAGTATTTATTTAGTCTTCTCATTCATGTGAAAAGAATTCATTAGGTATCTACCAATGACTGAAACTACCCCAACGGCTTTGAACACATCAGTGAACAAGAACCATTAAATTACCATAAGCATAGGTTTTGAATTCCAGTGACAGGGAATGGAAGTGGTAATGAGCACATGCAATAATTAAATATATGTTGTAGGGTATTATAACAAGATCAGGATAAAGAGAAAGGGTTCAAGGAGAGGTAACAGGATGCAAGCAATTTAAAGTCTCAGTTTAGTGGTCAGGATTGAACCCCTTGTGAAGATGCCAACTGAACAAAGACTTGAATGGAATAAGGGTTTCAACCTTGTATACACATGGAGAATAGATGCTAAGCAATAGCATGTGAATATACACCTGTGTAGTTTTAAGTGATATAACAGATTTCTATAATTAGGGGTTCTCCCCTTGTCCTCCCTCTGAGATTTCTCCAACACTTTGAAAGATGACTTAAATTAAAAGGTTTGAAATGGTATAGCCTGTCATGATTGATATTAAGCCCCTCAAAGATGGATCTACAGCCTGTGACAGCAATGAGGCTTAACCCAGTAGATTGATACAGATTTGAAGAGGCCAAAACTCAAAACCTGTCACAGTTATTAACACATCCAGCTTAAGGGCAGACATTTCCATGTGAAAATATGTTCAGACTTGCCTGTTCTTATCTGCCCTTGTCAAGAGACCTTTGAACTCTGTAAGGTCATGGAAGGAAAGGGGCAGGGACCTATGCTAACAGGCCTTGAGCCTAAGTTAGCTCTTATTATCAACAGGGCATCTGAATTAGGTCAGGGGAGTGAGTTTTACTTCAGTAAACAATAAAGTCAACATTCCTCATGGATGACTCACTCAGTCATGGTCAGAGATTCCCTTGCCTGTATCTACACTGCTTGGAAAGCCTCATAGTTTTTGGCTATCATGTGCAACAAATAGGTACAATTTCTGGTCACAGTGACTTTGAATGTTACTAAATATGTAAGAAACAGAATTTAAGAAAGTTAACATGAGGACATGTGGTATCAATAGCAGCTTCCTGTAAGATATGAGGAAGTTAATCAAAGAGAGAATGTGTGAGGTTTTCAAAGCCATCATCCCAAGCTAGAATACGTGATTAGGAGGGTCAGAACCTGGCTGAATGTCCAATTCTTGAAAAGGTAAAAGTTGGGATAATTTAAAATACCTCCCAAATGCCTGTTGGATTAACTGGCGGTGTGGAGAGAAGTCCTATGTCCTCCCCTGGAGCTCAGGCCTCTGGGGGGGGGGGGGGGGCGGGACTCCAGCAGATTGACCGAGCTCACCCCATGGCACAACCAGGCAGGTGTGGGTCTATGAGAAGCCACCGTGGAACACCACCCAGGAATGGGGTAGCACAGCCTGGGGTGCGGGGGACTGCCAGAAGCCAGCTCCGTCGGGTTCCCACTCTCTTGGGCATCCCAGGCACCTAAGTGAGGGCCCTTGGGCTTGGATCTAGCCCAGGGCTGAGAGGGGGAAGGCAGGGAGGAGTGCAACAGCGTCCTGCAGGGACCGTGGTCTGTGGCTTGGCACTGGCTAGCTGGGTTGGTTTGGTTTAGTGGTGGCCATGCCTGGGAGCACTGAGAGGCCTTCTGTGGGAGACTAGATGTGGCTTTTTAGACGAAGGTCTGTTCCATTGTTCCCTATGGTAGATCCCAATGAAGAGAGACAGTCCAGGGTTTCAGAGCATTTATTGTCATGGTGGAGAGTTGCTTGAGTGATCTGTAGTCCCCACATCCCCACAACTTCAGGGAGGCACAAGGTTGAAATAGTGGCTGGGAAGGGGAGTGGCTAAGCCTCTAGGTGCCTCATTAACATGGGGATATCTTGAGGCTATGTGACTACGCTTCTACCTGTGGAGAGGTTTAAGGCAACATGACCAGTAATCACAGACCTATGGAGAGCTTCAGCCTCTTGTCAGGAACCTGGTTCCTAGGAGCATGGCAAATGGTAGTCCCTTTATGGTTGTCTCCTGCTGGGGAACCCCTACTGAGTTCATCAGGTGGGGGTGTGTTTAAACCTTAGCTCAACCAGAAACCAGGCTGCCTTTCACAGTGCCACAAATGCCCACTGGATTTCTTCTAATTCCTTTGTGCTGTAGCTGTATCAACAGAAATGGTGCTCTATCCTCTAGTAGAGATGGGGTTGTCTGTCCTCAGAACACTCAATGAGATCTTAGCATCATCCACTCAACCTGATTTAATGTCCAATCACATCCTGGACTCCTGTTTCTTGTCTTCAACGCTGGAACTGTTCTCAGAATACGGACAGTTGTTTGAAATACTTGTCATGAATTCTCTGTAAAGACAAAAGGAGACTTGCATGTACATTTCTCATCACAGTTATCACCTTGATTACTCCATGGATTTCTGTCTCTGAAAACCTTGTTCTCTAAACTGAGCCAGCTGATAATCGGCGAAGCAAACAAACAGAAAGCTATTCAGGGACAAGCATAATCATCTAGAAAGAAGATAACATGAGTTGATAAATATTTTTCATTTAAAACAAACCTTAAAACCAAAGTGGAAACATGCCTGATGTATGCATCTTAGTGTTCTAAAGGGAATGGAAACAACACCAGCTTTAGGAAGTTAATAATGATGTCTAAACTTTCTACATTACAAAGTGTGGCAGTTTAAATAAGAATGGTCCCTGTAGGCTCATACATTTGAATGTTTAGTTATCAGGGAGTGGCATTATTTGTAAAGCATTAGGACGTGTGACCTTGTTGGACAAAGTGCATCATTGGGGTTGAGCCTTGTTTCAAAAGTCCACACCAGGCCCAGCATTTCTCTCTTGGCCAGTAGATCAGGATGTAGCTCTCAATACCTCCTTCAGCACCATGGATACTGCCATGGCCTCCACCATGATAATAATGAGAGTCCTACTCAGCTATTAAAAACGATGACTTCATGAAATTCTTAGGCAAATGGATGGAATTAGAAAATATCATCCTGAGTGAGGTAACCCAATCACAAAAAAACACACATGGTAGATATTAGGCCAAAAGCTCAGAATACCCAAGATACAATTCACAGACCACATGAAGCTCAAGAAGAAGGAAGAGCAAAGTGTGGATGCTTCGGTTCTTCTTAGAATGGGGAACAAAATACTCATGGGAGGAAATATGGAGAAATAGTGTGGAACAGAGATTGAAGGAAAGGCCATCTAGAGACTGCCCCACCTGGGGATCCATACCATATACAGTCACCAAATCCAGACACTATTGTGGATGCCAAGAAGTACATGGTGATAGGAGCCTAATATAGCTGTCTCCTGAGAGGCTTCTGCCAGAGCCTGACAAATACAGAGGTGGATGCTCACAGCTAACCATTGGACTGAGTATGGGGTCCCTAATGGAGGAGTTAGAGAAAGGACTGAAGGAGCTGAAGGGGTTTGTAACCCCATAGGAAGATCAACATTATCAACCAAGCAGAACCCCCAGAACTCCCAGGGACTAAGCCACCAACAAAAGAGTATACATGGAGGGACCCATAGCTCTAGCTACATATGTAGCAGAGGATGGCCTTAGCGGCATCAATGGGAGGAGAGGCCCTTGGTCCTGTGAAGGCTCGATGCCCCAATGTAGGGGAATGCCAGGGCAGGGAGGCAGGAGTGGGTGGGTGGGTGGGGGAATACCCTCATAGAAGCAGGTGGAGGGGATATGGGATAGAGGTTTCTGGGGGGGGGGACCAGGAAAGGGGATAACATTTGAAATGTACATAAAGAAAATATCCAAAAATAACAAAAAAACATCTGAAAGGGTAAACAAGCTTCAAATTAAATGCTTTCTTTTAAAGGAGTTACTTTTGTCATGGTGTCTCTTTACAGTAATAGAACAACAACTAAGACATAAACTGACTATTGGCCAAAGGAGACATGAGAAAATAATCCTTAGTCAAAGGACACACATTTCAATTAGACAGAAATTCTGAATATGTGTCCCAATGCACCTAATCACAGATGTAGTTAATATGTATATGTACTTGAAAATCAGAGAATTTTTAAGTTCTCAGTAGAAATAATATGAAGTAATATGTTCTACAGTTAGATTTAGCCTTCAGACAAATATATATAGTACAATTTACATTTATTAAGTTAGAATATAAGTAACAAAATAACTTTTATTTAGCAAGCTGACAAGATGAAATGACATCAATGTATATTTTTAGTAATGTTTTTCCTTTGTTTCAGAAGAGTTCCTAATGTCCAGAACAAAATCCAATTTTTTATCTCTAATAATGCCCACATCAATTTTCACATTTAAAATGTAAATTGCTTTTCTAAAACAACAAACCAAATAGGTATAATTCAACCCCCCAAAAGACAATGTATCTTTCACAAGTCTATGGTGGGCCTTTATTTCTATCACAGAGATTCAAGGATATTTTTGTGCAGTTTGTGCCTCTAACACGGTCTATCCTGAGGTCTTTTTTTCCATTCTGCTGATATAAAGAATGTGATTGACACAGCTCTGCATGTGCTACGGGAGTAGTGAGGGTAGCCATAGGATGAGTCATTGAAACATTTTGTGGGCAGAAAAGAAATGCTTTAACCAGAGATCCTCAAGGAAGTCTGTTGACCTAAAAGACAATGATTTTGCTCAGATTACTTCAGTAATCCAGAGCCTTGACATGTATCCTCACATTACAGAGGACCATGGCTATAGAACCATTGCCATAGGGCAGATCCACCAGCATCCTGTGGGCCATCTGTGGAGAGTTGGGAAAGGCATATAGCATTTCCAGTATGAAGGCTGTAGGCAAATCTTTCTCTATTTTCACAAGCAGTGATCCAAGGATTTCTAAGATCTTCACCTAAAGTGTTGTTTTAACCTTTACTCCATACTTGTGCTGCGTACTGTTTCACTAGAGTCCACGCTTTGATTGAAGCTTGTGATTTGACTCTATTTCGGAATACTTCTCATTTTAAAAGTGAGGATAATGGGGCTTCAAGTGCACACAGAGGTTGAAACTCATTACCAGGTATGCTTTTCCAATGTTTTTGTGTAATATTTCTGTTACAGAGTACATGAACAAGTGATTATTCATCGAAGAGAGGGATACCATAACAAACTGAAGAAATAATTCCATCTTAATCTAGCTTCGTGAACCATCGTGTGTGTTGGGTTAATTACAGGAACATGTATGACTCAAAGGCAGCTATTATACTGAAAGGCCCATAGCAGCATTGTTGAAGACACATAAGAGAAAATATTTCCCTGAGATATCCTTGCAGAACTTGCATATAGCCCCACCTATAAGAGTGATGATTCAGCAACAACTGTTTGCTGCTTTTATAAGCTTGGGAGGAGACTTGTAAGTGCTGCAAGTTTCAGGAGGTTCCTGAGTTTCATGAATTTCCCTATTTCCCCTCAGAGGGAAATGTTTTAATTCAGACACACACACACACACACACACACACACACACACACACACACCATTCTGCTTTGAAGAGTTCTTAGTCTCTGACAATTGATTAGTCTTTATGCACTTGCTACCCATTGAATATACTTTGCTTCTGATCATTACTATTTCATGGCTATTCTTGGATAATTGATATTTAAAAGGCAGAGATCATCTATTATTATCTTTCATTAATTCATTGTGATTATATTCATGGTCGATAGGAAATGAAACACTTATGAGACACAGATATTTTGATATATGTAAATAATATACCATGATTAAATCAATTTAATTATCATTGCGATCACTTTGTTTACTCATTTCTTATAAGAAGACATTTGAAATTTACTTAGTTTAAAATATGCAATGCATTATTGCAGCTAAGGTCATCCTGCCAGACAGTACATAGATCTCATTCTTCATCTTCATATCTACTTGAGAGTTTTTACCTTTCAGTGATCAACTCTACCCTTTCTCTCCCCACTTTTCAGCCTCTTGTTAATCGCACATTATTATGTGCTTTATGAATCCCTATATTGAGATTGGTTGAGCGGTAGCTTTTGTGTTTAAATTTTTGTTTTATTTTATTGACTTATTCTCCCTATATAACCTAGGCTGGACTGGAAGTTACTGTAGCACAAATTAGACTTGCTTTTTAAATTCTCCCAATGTGGCTTCTTGTGTGCCAGGATTACAGGTCTGTACCACCATGGGGTCTCACATTCAATAAGTTTCTTTCTTCAGCCAGCTTCTGGATTTACTAAGGAATATACCACAATATGTATGGTACAGAAATTGATACAATACTGCTTCTAGCATAGAAGTCTCTTTAGGAGGAAGGTTCAGCTTCACTGAAAATTATCAAGATCTTTTCGTAGAACTCGAGATGTAGATTTAGACAGGAGAATTGCCAATGTTGAAATTGTCACTGAATTGGAATTGGTCTGCTTTCATAATGTAAAGATTCTCCTGGTAAGAGAGTCCCGGGTACTCAGTGAGCACTTAATCAAGGTCTGTTGAATGACTTGATGAGTAAATTCTGTGTCAAGAGAAGAAAAATGAAACTCTGTGCAGTTTGAAGTTATCTTTATGGTGCCTTCTAAGTAAAGAGGAGATTCTTCATCAGAAGAAGCTAGGACTAGGCAGGATGAGAACCTATTCCAGATAATGGGACAAAGTGAAGCCAAGTGATACAAGGTGTCCTATAGATAAGAAAAATATGTGATTTAGGTACATTTTGATTTTTGAAGCTTAAAACTGTCCCTTACAAATGTAACTAAATTATTCTCTCAGAGGTATTTATCAAAATAAATTTTGAGTACAGTAACTTTGCAAACCTTGCCATTGTGCTCCCCCCCTCTCTGCATGTGTGTGCATCTGTCTCTACACAGATACTCATGTATATATGTATGTATGTATGTATGTTTATATTCACTTACCCCAGACTGGAAAGTAACCACCTAAAAATAAAATAAAGAGTTGGGAATGGGCCTTAGTGATTTATTGGAATCAAACTAGTTCATCTGCATCTCCCTTAGACTTTTCTTTCTTTCCTCTTACACCGTTTTTGGACTGATCTGTAAAGTGTCATCTTGTGACATTTCATGCTATGTATTGTAGATAATATACACATTAATCACAAATATAGATAAACCATATTATCAAAATTTGTTATAGTAGATGACATTAAAACCATAGCATCCATCTTTCTATTCCATGCTTATTAAAATACGCTATGGCTTGTCCCAATTCCTGAAAACTTGGTTTTGAAAAGAAGAATCTTAACACAATTCCTGGAATGAAAACCAATGTTTGTCTGACTATTCAGTTTTATTGTGTTTAAGAAGCCAGAAACTAAGACTGAGAAAAATGAATATTTATCAGCTTCTTTCAGATCTTACTACTCCCAAACTTATTATTATATCCTCATATTATTGCTGCTACTGTCCATTTGATAATATGAAAATGAAGTACACTGCTTTGTTATTTACCATATACTGATGGTCATGAGAGTTAAATCTTAGGAATGAGGGTTCATGTTAAGATACCTATAACTGTGACCATGTGATGAGCAATAGCTAGAAGCAATTGCTCATATAAATAACCACACACGCAGACATAACCCATTCAGATATAAAAAGACCACACCCTTGAACTCCCCATTAAGTTATAAACATGACAAGTGTCAGGAAAGCCCACATTTAGTAATCCAGGTTAAACTGCTTCAGCTTCCTATGTGCTGGAACTGTATATATAAACCACCATGGCCATATTTTTAATAGCTTTGGTAAACCAGATGAAGCCAAGCTGTCTTGCTTGACAACAATACTCAAGATGTGATCTGATGAACAACTCCCTGACCACTCCACTGATGGGCTACTGATTTGTTGTGATCTATATAATAGTGTTGAAGAGGACCTCTGTCAGTGAATGAAGAGAGAAGAAACCTAGTCTCAAATCTACTGTTCTGTCTAGTGTTTCTGAGAAGTTCTGAGCCCATAGGCTGTACTTGCTTGTCAGTTAATTCCAGGAGTAGCAGGAATCAAATCCCTTGTAAGGTTTAATATGATATGGTGGCTCCTTTTCAGGACTCTCTTATCATCCCTAAATTCCTTGCCATGGGTCTCTCTACACTACTAGCTTTCTCTCTCACTTTATATTCCATGTCTTCAATTAATCTGAAATGTGTGTATCTATGAAATAAGCATCACAAAGAAGATTCAATGTTCTTTCTACAAAATGGATGGAAAATAACAATTGAGGAATCCCAATGCCTCTGTGGTGGCATGCCACTCTGACTTAAATTTAGCAGAATCATATTAAAATACTTCTGAGCCCATTTCTTAGCCCATAGGCTTTTCATAAATAACAGTATCCTGTGGTAGGGAGGTATAGGTATTTCTGGAGTTGAGGACCACTTAGACTAAAATGTCTTTCATGTAGCTAATGAGGCATCCACTTCTTTACCCTCTTCCCATCCTTGAAAAGAACACAGAATGCATTTGCTCTTTGATTGATCCTCTTTTACCCACTTCATCTCCCTATGCTGATGCATACTTCAGATGTCCTTGTTCTAACAATAATGTGCTTACAGAGAGGAAAAAGGAAAGCACAATCAGTAAAACAAAGATTTTTATGTAGACTTTCTAATTTTGTATTTTTTCCTCTCCATGTTGATACTAGGATTAAGAAATGAAGGCATTTAGTAGATTGAGCTCAAGATATATTTTAATTATCATCCTGAATATTTATATAAATGTTTCATCTGTATTTACCCTCCTAGCAGGTGATGCTTCCATCGAGTTTTAATTCTCAGTTCTAAAAGCTGCCTTACCCTTGGGATTTGCTTGGATTTCTATTTTAGACATAGCCAGCAAGCATTAGCCTTGTCTTGTTTCATAAGGAAAACCAGCACGGACTCCTAGAACCAGTAGCTAGAGCCAGTATGATGTTTTTTGCTTGTCTAGAAATAGCTGGTAACTTTTTTCCAATATGTTAACAACTTAGTACAAAAGAATATGAAAGCAAATAATTTACAATTAGGCCCCTAGGCAATCTGTAACGGAACATGTACAAATCACATTGAAAATCTAGAGAAGGTAGCAATTAACCATATGGAAAATTTACCTGAGACAGCATATTAGCTTCTCAAATTACCAGCCAGTATCTTCCTATGTTATTCTTTGTCTCTTATCCTACAGTGTAATGTTTTCTTCAAAATCTTTAATTTTCTCTTTCTTTCTTTCTTTCTTTCTTTCTTTCTTTCTTTCTTTCTTTCTTTCTTTCTTTC
>CM052705.1:25244754-25287835 GCA_028551405.1 Uromys caudimaculatus
GTGCTTCTCAGCCCTGCGAATTTCCTCAGTTGAGAATTCTCTGCTTAGCTCGGTTCCCCATTTTTTGAAAAAAAGGGGAACCGATCTGACAATTCTTACTGTAATTAGTATCTCCATGAACAAGGCGAGGAGACAAAACTGACACAGAAAACCATTGATATATTGGTACCTGTTTGGTATCCCAAATTAGTTCAAAAAAGATAAGATAATTTTCTTGGACAAGAATGAATAAGAAAGTTCAAGGGGAAAATTTGAAAGAAATCTCTGGGAGTGACTAAAAGGTTTGGACTGGGAGTCAAAGAGGACAGGGTAAGATTTTGGAAGTCAACTCAAATGGCAGCAGGATATATTAATGAGTGAGTTTTTTCAGACCATTTAACACAGATCTGTCCTGGATTCTTCATAACTATAATACTAATCCATCCACTATTACGTTGCTAATAATAAATTAATATTGTTACAGTAGTAATCACTTTTTATAGGAAGAAAAGGCAGAGAAAAAAACAATAGCCTCTATGCCTTTGCAGTGAATAGAGGTGAGGCAAAAATGCTTGCTCTGGACTATAGGCAGGAGAGATGCATCAGCCAAGTGACTAAACAAGTCAAATTAACAAGTCAGATGAAGCAGCTTGTGACCTTTTTCTGTCCACCATAGTATTTACTGTTAGCCTTGGGTCATGCTCCTCCATATGTGACAGAGCAAACACTGATTTTAAGTTGAGGCTTGTTAGAGACTCAGAAGGGAGGCCTTTCCTCTAGACATTCTAAACCAGAATTTATATTTTAGCAATTTGTCTAGGAGATGCCGTGTCTCTGTATAGGATGGAATATAAAAGTGGCAGTTTTTTCTAACCTGTCTAGTTCCCAAATAATATAGTTGGAGAACTATTGATTTATTCAACAAGCTTTAAGCACAATAATTGAGCAGATATTCCTAATTCTCTATGCTACCTCTGTGGTATATGGTAGTTAATTTCCAGCCACATAAGTTACTTGCCTTAAGTCTCTCCTTGGCTTGCTCTGCTGTAGCTGTCTGTCCCCAAGGAGAACTCCCTTGGCAACTCCTCCTCATGCCTGTCATGGTGACTTGTCTTCATTTTCTTCTACCTCGAGGCCCTTCTTCTCCTCTATCCTCATCTGCCTCCTGGTGGACTCCTTCTCCTTCTATCTTCTTCCTGAGACCCCTGGAAAGGATCAGTAGGCCAGCCTTTCTATCTCCTCTTCCCAGCCATT
The DNA here is from genome assembly GCA_028551405.1 of Uromys caudimaculatus. Taxonomy (NCBI): domain Eukaryota; kingdom Metazoa; phylum Chordata; class Mammalia; order Rodentia; family Muridae; genus Uromys; species Uromys caudimaculatus. Next base: position 25,245,988 of record CM052705.1, read on the forward strand.
GGCTGTGTAGCTTTTTATTAACCAATCAGAGATAACTGGGGAGCATCCTTTATGTCACATTGACATTCAGAAGATATTTCAATAATAATTACAATGCCCCTGTCCATGTCCTGATTCTAACTAGATCTCAGGTCACAGAAATCAGGATCTGAATACACAATTCACAAGACCCTTCTGCAACATCTCTGGCTAACAAAGAAGATAGCTCTAATGTCAGGTATAGCCTGGAGGAAGTGTATCTCTCTTTGTGTGGGGTTTATCAGTGTCGTTCTTAAGGCACTAAGTAGTGTCCTCATCTTTATCATAGACTAACCAGCTTCAGAGTACATGCTCTTCCCCTCCTTTTTCTTCCTTAGTAAAAGTATTTAGAAGATAAATTACAACTGCTTCCCAAAGCTGTTCAAAAACAGAAATTACTTACATGTATTGATTTATAAATTCTGCTCTTTAAAAAGTCATGTGTAATAATAGATCTATAAATTAGTTATTCAGTCATGGTGTTTTCCCCCTCAGAAATTTTTGAAAATTTATCTCAGTTTGAAACTTGCAATTGTAAATTTGCAATTTGTTATAAAATAATATTAAATGTTATTAAATCTTATTAAATTGTAAATTTCAAATGTTATTAAGTCTTTACTTTAAAATGTCTTTAGACACATAGCAGCATTCTTTCATACACCTTATTTTTGCATTGGGAATATAACACCTGCATATATTTTAGTCCTAAAAAATCTTCACACTTATTTTGCTCCCTTTTATTTCCATGCAAAACCAAGAGCCTTCTTCCTAGAAAGAGGTAAACAAGAACAAAACAGCAAGCAAACAAATGCAAACCATTATATAATCTCAGAGGCAAGTTTCAATGAGATACCAACTTTGACATCCAAATGATGACTTTTAATTTGAAACCAATGAATACTGAAAATTTTATCTCAAAGGGATAATAGTAAAGCAAAGAGCCTCAGAGTTCCTCCTGCTCAGACTGGAGATGAACTATCAGTCTTCAAGGAGTAAGGATAATTCTTTAAAACCATCCCTGTTGAATAAATGCCTGAGGAGTTTGTTTCTCTGTCCTTGAGTCAATTAGGCTTTTCGTCAAGGTTGGCACTACTGATGTTTTCTATAACAGATTGAGAAAAGCTGATTTTCACTGACATTATCTGAATTTTGAAATCATTTGATAGCATTCAGCCTTTAAAAGGCTTTTGAGATATTGATGGATTCTAATTGCTGAGTAATTCAAAATAGGAAGAAGGATGAGGAGAAAGAGGAGAGCAAGAGGAGGAGGAGCATGGAGGGGGGAGTAAAAGAGGAAGAAAAAGGCAGACAGACAGACAGATAAACATACAGGAAAGAAGGAAGGAAAGGAAGGAGGAAGGGAGAAAGTGAGGAATGGAGGAGGGAGGGAAGGAAGAAGGATGGTCAACTGTTGGTTGTAGCCTGCAGAAGTTTGTCTTTAATATTTGAAATTTTACAAAATTTATCAAGCCACCACCTTTCATGAGGAAATACAGCTTGTCAAAAAGATCACAGTTCTGTTTTCTAATCAGTTTCCTCTACCTCCCCCTGATAGCTCTGTCAGTTGCAGTGATTTTCTAGTTGCATTTGGAAAATTTTATTTGTTTGTAAGGTCAGATACATGCCACAAATAAGTCAGTGCATCAAGGAACTGCCCAGTCCAAGTGCCTTAAGAGATGGATACTGTCTCTGTCTGCATCATCAAATATGAGATAAAATGAGGTTTATTCAAGCATTTCATGAAAAAGCCCCCATAAATCACAAGTTTTATATGGTAGTAAAATTCACATCCTACACTAATTTCTTAAAGGGTGACAACCTCAGGTCTAGGCTCAGGGACTTAAGAGCTGGCAAGGCAGTAAGCTGAGTTTGCCTTAAGTCAATATGTGTGACAATAGAAAGTGAAGACAACTTAAGGAGTTTGGTCTCCCTAAACTCCCATTTTATCCCTGTTTCACATTCAAATTACTGTTTTGTTTTTTTGTTTGTTTTGGAAAATTCAGAGCCTCCTACTGGCCAGAGTATCTTAGTCTAATCTAGAAGAATCCAATTTGTTGAAAGAAATATTATATAATTGGTATCTGGCCAGCTGCAGCTGGGGGTCAGAAAATGTCCCTCTCTCTGATTCTGGGATAACCTGGATAAAGTTCAGTTTAACAATTACAGACTGTTCTATCCCAAGTGCCTGCCTCCTCTTGAATTCTTAGATTTCTAAATTCTCCCCACACTATAAATGGAAGATATTTCTCTGCTGTTTTGGTCAGTTATCTACTTCCTATTCCTATTTTAACAATCTAAAGTTGACTATGAAGTCAGAAGAAATAAATTCCATAATAATTGCATATATGTAAAACTGGAAAATAAAGAGGCATGATAAAACAATTGTGTAAAGTAAAGGACCAGAACGACCACATGGTCTTATCTAGTCTTTACCCTCTGGAGAAACTGAAAAAGATAAGAGAAGGTCTGTACAGTAGAAAGGTGCTTCATATAGTAGTCAGTTTTATTAGCTATCAGTAGAAAATATCTTCTGCAGCAGCCATTACTGCTATGTACTCAGAATCATGGAGTTCTGTCAAATAAGACTTTTCTTGATGTAAATTACTAGAATTAAGGAATTCAATCCAATTTGGTACATGAATAGCTGACTCGACTCTATGTGTGTGACATTTTTGTAAAATTCTGAATCCATACCCTCTGTGCATTTAACAAACACTACCCCATTAGGTAGCATCCTTCCTAAGATAATGTCATCACTGATTCCATTTTCTAACTAAGGATAGCCAAGCACAGATTAAGGGATGTACATGTGGAGTTCAGAGTTTGCTCTAGATCCATTTGCTTTCTTAACCTTTAATCTCTCAGAAACATCAGAAGCAATCGGGCCACATGCATAAGAGAAACCCTTTGTTCCAGTTAATATTTCATAAGTGTCTTCACATTTACCCTAAAATATTTCTTATCCTCCAGATTTCTTTAGGGAATTTAAGGAATTGTTTATAACCCAAGTAAGTGGGCAGCCTGTCTTGCCAGAGTCATCTTATTAGAGACATGGGTAGGACCTACTCCAGGATCTTCAATTTGAAGTGTCTGTTTCTGTGTGTCCTACTGCAGACTTGGTCTTGTTTGGTTTTATTACATACAGTATTTATGATGACTAACAATCATAATGCCCTCTCAATGAGCCCCACCTCCAACAGTTCTGGAGATAAACTGACATTTTTGAGGTCCTTCAAAAATATTTCCCTTCAATGCAAACATTACCAATGTTACAAAGTATGTATTTTAAGCCAGGCCACCCTCCAATGTGTCTTCCAAACTTAGTACTAATTCATCCAGCCTTTTGGATTGAGAAAATATTGTAAGAAAATATTGATTCACCAAAGAATGATACCCTGGACTCAAATAGTATGTAAATACAGAGTGTTTTATTCTGCAGAAGTCCAGCGTTCTGGGGTCTCCCATTACCAACATAGAGAGACACCTAAGTGAGCTTGCAGACCTGATTTAGAGCACATTAGGGAATTTCAGGGTAGGTGACCTCTATGTTAATCTGTTGGGTCCATCTCTACAGACATTCCATTACCAGGATGTGGTGTCTGGAAACTTGCTGGAGAGGTCTGGGAACAGTTACGGAGGCAGTAGCTGAGGAAGTCTGGAAATTGCTATTGACCCATTGTCCTTGCATAGTACCAGATGGCTGGGACATTCCATTACCTGGGCATCAAGACAGAAGCCTGGGTATTTTTCTATTAGTAATTGACTTGGCATGGGTTTGCTTGGACTTTTAGGCTTAGTCTCCTTAACTGTCAGTTTGAAGTCTGTCATGGAATCAGCCTAGCCTTCTCAATATTAGAGGGAGAATGAAAACTTTCTTTGTGCATATTTACTAAGCAGCTGGTCAGCATTTAAAAGAAGCAATTGTCAAAACCAAAATACTGCTACTCTGTACTCTTCACAGAAGAGTTCAGGCGTGGTGGGTGTCAGCTTGTGCTCTGCATCACTGGTTATCCAAATATGCTCTATTACTCCTCAACAAGAAGGAAATCATATAGTCTGGGAGCAATTTTGGGGAATGGTTCTGTTTATACAAAGGAAAATTTACCTCTCTCCCTATGGTATACATATTTCATTAAAGGATCATGTCTTCTGTCAAATTGAGATAATCCAGAAAAAAATATGTATCAATTGGAAGAGTCATCTTTGTGTATTTAGTCATAAACTTAAACAACAAGGAGACTTTGGTAATAAAGTTTCCTGGTGTGTACATTTGATATGTTTATTTCTTTATCCCAAAGCACAGAAACTTGCCTTGGTGAGGGACAGCTTTCTGTGCTTTATGTTTTCAAAGAGTTTTCCTATCAAAACTATTTTCCACGTTGTAAACTTTCATTGCCCTGATAGTTACTCACCCCCACCCCATTCTCTAGGGAACATCATGTCAACCTTGTTTATTGACCTCAAGAGTCTTGAATAGTCCTCAGTACAATGCTCCTTTTTATCCTTAGGAGGAATATGCGACCTGGAGGCAGCAAAGCTGGGTCTAGGCATTAAGTCTGTTTACTAAAGGCGGCCATTATTCTGTAATTCTTTCTGCTAATTTCTTGTGGGCACAAAGCCGGTTAGCCCCCTGATGCTAATGAGCTTAGAGCATTTCTCTTGTTTTTGGTCCAAAGCAGGGATTTTTCTTCTTTTCCTTCCCTGTCACCTTCAGGTAAGCTAATCAGCTCTGAGCAGCCATTGCTTTTGGGGCCTGTTTCCAGCTTTCTGTCTCCAGCACTTCTATCTTTAAGCCAGTCACCTCCATTAACCACCACTTATTTCCACCTCCTGTGTCCTTTGTATTTAGCGTCCCTCCAGCTTGGATGCCTGATAGCTTTCCTTGTGGAAACTGCTCCATGGTGATTTCTTTTTGTTTTCTGAACATGACTATTTTATTACCCTTGGATTAATTGGCCATGGCCGCTATGGAAAGTCCAAGTTAGTGTCATTTAGCTACAGTAGATTGTAAGCGACTGCTCCTCCTCAGGAAGGTGGTGCAGGCTCCTCAGTCAAAACAAAACATTTGTAAGAGGAGGGAGATGTGGAGAAGGTCACTTAGCAACCTGATCTGAGCTAGTGAGGAGTTCCTACCCACTAGGTTTATAATGAAAAACTTCAACATATTAAAATCTCTCTCTCTCTCTGTCTCTCTCTCTGTCTGTCTCTCTGTCTCTGTCTCTCTGTCTCTGTCTCTTTCTCTCCCTCTCTTGCTTTCTCTCTTACTCTCTCTCTCTCTCCCTTTTCCTTTGGCTCTACACTATGCCATGTCCTAGTTTTAAATATGTTTACGTGGAAAATTTGGAAATGTAATTGTACATGCTATCATACTTGGTTAGGAAATATTTTGGATTAATAGAGATGTTGGTGTAATTTATTCATTGTCTACCTTTCACAAAGAGGTATGTATAGTACATCACTGAAACTAATATTTCTATTATTATAGTGATATATGCTATAGGGTCTATACAAATTAAAGATTTTTAAATTAATTTTATTAATGTATATGCATATGCCTGCATAAATTTATGTGTACCATGTATGTGCAGGTACACATAGAGGCCAAGAAGAGTGTGTTAGATGCTCTGGAATTAGAGTTACAGGTAGATCCAGGTTGACTTCTCAACAGTTAAGTAAGTGTTCTTAACTGCTAGGATATCTATTTAGCTCCCATTAGGTTCTTCATAATGTCTTAGACAGTTCTTGTGTATTTGTAAAAGTTATTATGCTCTAGTGCATTATTTTGATAACAATAAGTATTGTGATTTGATGTCTAAATACAAACAGTAGTCTTAAACTCAATTGAAATGTTAAGGCCATAATTTCAGAAAATACTTCTTTCATAAAACAAGTGTTATTTTTAAAATTCACTTTATTCCTAGTAAAACTCAAGTGTGGTCTTACTTATTAAGAATCACAAAGGGGAATAATAAAGCTATCAAACCCTGCCAATTTATGATGGCATATACTCTTAGAATTATAGTCTACACATGTTTTTATTGGATAAGAAATATTTTGTTTTCTTTTGAAATAACCCCCTGTCACATAGAACCAGGTCTTCATGCATTAGATGCTCTTATTGTCCAAAAGCAACGATTTCTAGTTTTTATTTTAAAATATTGTCTGAGGAAAGAAAAAAATACATGCAAACCAAGCTAGATTTTAAAACATGCTTAGTTTGAATTTTATAAGTTTAACATAGATTTTCTTTTTCCAATTAATTGTGGAAAATGGCCATTTATTTCTTTCCTATTTCAAAAAAATACCTCAAGGTCCCTTAGGAAATCCATTCTCACCAAACAAAAGCAGCCCGGTGTCACAATCCAAGAATAGATAGCACATATAACAAAGAGAAGTAAAGGCAAACACATTTCTTTGATTTCCCCACAGACACTTCTGGTCATGATATTTAAAAGGAGCAACCCAATGAAAAATGATTTTCTTGGAAAACTCAAATATCTAATACTAACATTTACCCGGACCCCGGGTTCACCTTTCAGGCTGTAACTGACTGAGTGTGTAAACTTGGAAGCTTCCAAACAAGTTCAAGGCGATCTGTGTCTGCATGTTGCTTCTCTGGCTATCCCTATAGGTAGTTCATCTGTCAGAGATGTTTTGCTGCATGGAACCTCAAATACCAGTGAAAACAAAGTGATACCTTAACACTAATATACTGGCTAAAATAGAAACAGGTCTTTAGACTAAAAAAACAAGTGCTGATTTTACTATTGCCTGGATGTAATAAACACTCATTTAAGTGTACTTCTGTGAGTGATCCCTGCAGGCTTTCCTGGCTGTTCATGTCACAGAAATACTATTAAGTGCTCCCTACTTGTTAGTATTACTGACAACTTTCAAACTTTTTAGCATCTACTGAAAATTATAAAACCAAATATTTTGAAACACTGTGAATGTGAATAAATTGTTACAGGCCTTAAACATTATGGGAGTCAGGAAGATAGAGGAAATACAGTATCAATCAGGATTAAATTTCTAATCATTTCCAAGGGACATCCATGCTCATTTCAGTCTTGAAGTTTATATATACATAGTAAGGAACAAGGTGTTCAAATACTGCAAGAAATAACAAGGAAAGAAAAAACTAATTCCTCAAAATATCCCATATTGTATTTATCAGCAAAGAGGAAGTTTGGTGATGCTATAAGCATTCCCAATTGATGATTACTCAGACAAGTTGCTAATTATATACAGAGTTAGCCACACAACACCATGTAAACTGTTCTGAGCTGCCCTGAAGATGTTTTAGCTGAGCAAATGTTTTCAATGAGGGGAATAAATAATCACGTTGATTTGCTTAGGGAATAATCAATCCCCCTATTGTCTACATGGGGAAACCTTTGGGTGGTAGAATATGATCCAAGACATTACCAAATCCAGAGCTTGGAAAGGACATTTACACAACTGGAAGAAAGTTAGGAAGATAAAAAGAGGACTAGCAATGGGGGAAAAATAGGCTCTGTCCAAGGTATAAAAGAACAGGCAGAATAGAAGAATGGATTGATAGCTCCTATATGTAAGTTCAGATGCTAACAGAGTCAAAATTAGGAACTCAATTTTTACTTCTCTACCCATAAAACTGACATGGAGGTTGAACTATCTTATTTAAAATGTGGTAGTAGGATTATTGCTTCAAAAGTGACTATTGTACTGAGAAATGGGGAACAGAAATTGTTTAATGTAATTAGACCAGGTACAGCACTGTAAGTGCTGAATACGACACCCTAGAAAGGCAACTGGGGCCAAATGTAACAGGGCTACAGTAGCTGTTCTCTATGATTTTATGATCTTTCCTTACCAGAGAAAGACATGAGAAGAATAGTGCTTTAAGGAGACTGGTCTTGTGGATGGTAAAGAATTAAAGCAGAGTGTTCAGTTAGAAAACTATTATCAGGTGAGGAAAAGAGGAGATCACGAGACAAGGGAATGGGGCATTAGCAATGGAACTCATGGTTCCATGGACATCATGCAAGGATTTATGTTCACTCATTTAGTGGGTAATTGAATCCAGCTCTGCCTGGGCATGTGTGCACGCATATAGAGACATACTCCTACATCCATGAAGAATTCTATAACACTCTGTGTTTTGCTGCTCCTGTCCAGGTCTGAACCATCCATTGACTATATTTCCAGATCAGGAGCACCCATAGTTCTGTAGCAGCCATGATTTGTTACTTCGGTTTGTACGTTTCTAAGATACTTGAATACTCTCGATCCAGATGCAGATGTGACTACAGTGCCTTTCTACAACAGCTTTTATTCTGGTTGTTTTAAGTGTAGAATTAATCAGTGGTATAATGCTAATCATACAGCTTTAAAGACAAAAGGTTTATTGTTCAAATATTTTACTTTCTTTATGAAAGTATTATCTTTCATAATTTCCTAAATTTCCCTATTTTGTTTTTATAGATTCCTGTACTGATTGTACTTCTGAGGTCTTTCCATGCTTTCTCACTTATATATCTTCATTATATATAGGCTTTGCATTACTGCAGTATTAAACTTTATATCTCACCCTAATGCTTACCACCGTTTTCTTATTGCTGTACTGCAGTTGCCTACACAGACAATGTAATCGTGGAAGTTCTGTGTATAATATACTCCATTATTTGTTTTAGAGTGTTGATCTCAGAAATAAAATTCAGGGCACAAGTATGAGTCACTCACATATTATTAAATTTCCTGTGTGGTCTAATACTAACAGAGACACAATAAAATATAGAGGGTCTGTGAGCTGACTCAACAGTTCAAAGTAGTTGCTTCAAACACCAGAAGATCTCTATTCAATCTCTAGAACTCAGGAAAAGGTAGAAGAACTGATTTGACAAAGTTGTCTTCTGAACTCATCTGCCACCATGATATGTAGATACCCCCACTTTATATGCATAAGCATATAATAATAATAATAATAATAATAATAAATAAGAATAATTTTAAATAATACATTTATTCCTAGACAATATTATACAATTTATTTTGATCATATCTACTCAACTTGGCTTACATTCTGCTTCCCTGCCCACCAAGCTGCCAGGTTTCTTTCTCTTTATTTAAGCCCATTTAGTCCAGTTTGTGTAAGGGGCCTCTCCCAGGGTATGCTCAATATAACGGGATATACATCATTAAAGTAAATTAATTAAACATTGTAAGACATTTTTAAAAGAATTATAAAAAGATATTTTAGAATATATTTTATTTCATCTAATATATTCAAAATATTTCTTTCAACATATACTCACATTATTACAGACACATTTTCGTACTTTTCACTCTGAGATTCAATAAATTCTCTAAACTAATAGTGCACCTGAAATTGGAGTAGCCGGATAGTAAGTAGCATGTGGCTACTTTGTGAGATCGCATAGCCTTAGATGTTTCATCCAGAAGTGTACCATTTGGCATTGGAAAGATGGTATAGTGATTCAGGGTACTTACTGCTCTTGCAAAGGACCAAAATTTGGTTTCTAACGTGCAACTACCCGTATCTCCTATCTAGGATAACTGACTCCCTCTTTGGCTTCTTCATTTACCTGGACTTATATACACATATCTACACACAGACACACACAGACACACACAGACACACACACACACACACACACACACACACACACACACATACACCACAGCACACAATTCTAGAAAAAATTTAAATGGATAGTTTTAATACCTTTGATTGTTTACAGTTGTTATTCACATCCTCTTAAGTCTATCAACATAATCTATATTTTTTTAGTTTGGCAATTAAGTCAAGCCTTAACAAATATTGATATCAAACTAAATGTAAATTAAAATCTGTTAAATGAGAGAGATAGCCATAATTGCCTATATTCAGAGTCAAACAATCAAACGTTCCGTAAAAATAAGATAATAAATGTACTCATTTGAATGTTTACATTATTTAAAAAATTACTGAGAAATATATCCAGAATCACTTTAAACAGTTTAATAGAAACTCATTTCTCTTACATAGTCAGTTAGTCACCCATGACCATAATCAAAGAGAGAAAGATGGAGGGAGGAGCAAGGGGAAGGTAAGAGGGAGGAAGGGTTGGGAGAAGAAGGGAAGGAGAAAGAGAGAATGAATCAAAATATAATCAGATTATTATTATGAGTCCATATAATCAGAAAATCACTGCACTATTGGTATAGCCAATCCAGATAATTCCAGCCTCCGGCTCCAAACAAATACTGGTATTCTTTCCCCTCAGATGGCTGAAGTCTAATTTCCTCACTACCAAGCACCACTGCTGAGGGAGATGGATTCCGGCTTCCCCTATCTGGGTCTGTTCCGCTCTGCAGGGGCGAACTGCCAATTCTCTCATACCAGTTTCCGCTTAAATTTTCAGCTGTAATTGTTCGCATTCTTGCGGTACTTATGCTACGAGGGCAACAACAGCAACAAACAGGAGCATTTGCAGTTTCTTTCCATCTACTGGGAAGCCACCTTCCTAATCAATTCTCCTCAGCAAATGCTCTAGGACAGTGGAAAATTCCTTGGGCGAGAGATAATACCACCCAAGGGAAAATGCATTTATAATTGATGTGGTAAAAAGCTGTCAGACAGACATGGGTTTTCTCAGCCATTTTTGTAAACACTGTTAGCAGCCCTGCCTACAACAGCAAAAGCCTACAATCTCTCTAGCTCTAGGTAAGAGAAAAAAAAGTCTATGCAGCAAGAAAAAGCCTGTGTAGCAGATTCCATGGTTATGTCTGTTAGTGTTCCCTAAAACTGTATAGTGCTAGGACTTCTTGGCTTCTCTGAATGTAATCATAATTTGTGTTAAAGTTAGTTTGAATAAAGTGCTAAATTTATTGGTGTGTATTTTGCCAAGAATGGGAAAATGCAGGGAAATGTAGAACATGAACGGAACGTCATCAAAAAATGAGGCTTTTAGTCTTGGGTGTCATCAGAACAAGAAGATATTTCAGAGATGTAGGAGTTACTTAAAGCCTGGTAGACCCTGCAATTGACAGTGTTTGGTAGAGATTCCAGCTTGTTTTAGCTTGATGCCAACTATAGGTTATGGATTAGACTTCATTCTTATTGCACCCATGATTGTTATAAGGAAAGTACACAAAGAAAAATATGTTTATTTTATTGTATTTGTATAAGCACAAAAATGTCATTGTAACAACATGTTAACAAAACTGGAAAAAGTCTAAGTACAGTTCAAGATGTTTTTATCTTTTCTAGGGGACTGGATTTTAAATTTGCCAGGTTCAATCCCCCAAGATGGCAGTCTGGACTCAACCCAGGTTGCACTCTGACCAAGTGAATACTTAACATTCTGAAGAAATCTTATAAAGTAGATTTCTGTATGCCACAAAAGGCATTACTTATCTGTTTTTACAACCATTCTCCCCAAATTCCAGAAAGGGCATCCAGTTTTCTCTTAACTCAAACAAGCTTCCAACAAGTCAGAGCCCTTGCGTACTACCTAGGCTGTTCCAGCCAACCTGCCTTCCTCCTGCTGCTACATAACCCCTTATAACTGGTAGAACTCTCCCACCATTTTTTCTGTCTCCACTCATAGACCATCAATAACGGCTCCTCTCCTTGACTGTCATCCCTCTTCTCTCTGCGTCCGTGAAGGCCAGCCATAGCAGACTGCCTAGATGTCCATGGCTGTTCTCTCTCTCTTATCCACAATAAAATGTTCTCCCATATATGGAGTAGCCATCTTGGTAGTGTCTTTACTGTGGTTTTGCCTAAAAAATTGCTCTTTAATCAATATCTGTGAATATAATTATGCCCGACAGGCATACACATGACATATACTGCAAATGTATGCTTGTACTTGAGTTAACTACATTAGTTTAGATTTTAAAAAAATAAGTTTCACTACATGATCCTCCTTTCCCCGCCTGACAGATGGAGCTCCTATCACCTACCTTTCAAACATGGTACATACTTTCAAGCACTTAAGGTGCAGAGGCAAATGGGATCTCTGTGAATTTGAGGCCAGCATGGTTTATGCAATGAGTTCCAGGAGAGCCAGAGCTGCATACTGAGATCTTCTCTTGAACACATATGTATACACACACACAATCAAAATGTGGTGGGTTTTAACAAAACCCACTACTATTGACTTCATCTGGCAAAGAAACATTACAGGGCTATATTGAAACTAAAAAGGCAGTTGTCTAGATAAATTTGGAGACACACAGACCCTGAGACAGCAGAGTGTAGTGGCAGGAGCAGATTGTAGAATCAGACAGCTAGGATTTGGATTTCAGCATGCCGCTCTCTAGCAGTACGGTCTGGCTTGTGTAAGTGGCACAATGCTGCTGTGTCTTAATTATCTCCTTTATAATATCAGAGACAGAAACAATATCATGGCATATTCAAAAGGGGCCATTTGTGGAAATTTAATAAAAGGAAACTTTTATAGAGTTGTAAGTAGGCTTAAGGAAGATGAATAATGGATCACAAAGCACTCTGGCAATAAAACATTGTACCCTGCTTAAGTGTGAAAGGGCCATGGAAAGAGTGGCTAATAGACTCCTTGGAGAATTATAGTTGTTGGGTCAGATACCTACAGAAGTTGCAGGCTTTGGGTTGAAAATGTATCTTTTGTCAAAACACAGATGGCAGACAGGAAGCTTGTGAAGTGAAATATGGATCCTTCTATTCTCCCATCTTCTAATATATTACCAGTACTGATCACTGACTGGAGTGAGGGGTAAACCAGAGGGCATAGAGCTTAGCAATTGAAATCAGGCTCTTGGGCTTGAATCGTGGTAAAACATGGGAGATAGTGATGCAGAATTGCCAAGAGAGAATATTCAGCTCAGGAACAGCATCACTCTCCCAGGATTCAGCGTGACTTAAATGACTTATCACCTGCAAGGCACAAGGATTAGACTTTGTGTTTTCTTTGCCGAAATTGTTTACTTCTCTAATAATGATGATCTCCATTAAACTGTCAAGTTAGGTATTTCAAGATTTAATAAGAACCTGATTTGCTCTTCAACAAGCTGATTTAGGATGTATGTAATGGTATTTCAGAACAAGAAGCCAGTATCTGATATACCAGGATATAAAGACAGACCTTGAGAAGTAAAAGAGTATCTGTTGGCCAAAATTTTTCAGCCAATATTGCATTAGCTGATTTAGCTAGATTTCTTTTTTGTTGTTGTTGTTTGTTTAAAAGAAACTATTCATTTCAATATAAAACTATATTCAGACTACATGATAGAATAGCAGAAAGGAAATATAGAAATGGCCAGGCTCAGTGTTTCAGCTCAAAACAGAAAGGTGTGAATGGCGGTTGGCTCTCTTTGATGGACATGGAATTAGCAAGACACATAAATACAAGCCTCTATTTGTAACAATAGTTTTTCTTTGATTAAGCATTTCATTGTATTCAGAGAACATGCTGTGTGAATGGGACATGAGCTGAAGCCTCATCTTGGTTTTAGACCTTCAAGCGCTCTTATTATGGAAGTAGCAAACACAAATAGAAAATTCTGAATGGGGAACAAGTGTTACTATGACCTAAATTTCAGCTAAGTGGTAGCAATGTCTGATATGGACAGATGGAGGAACCTCCAGGGTCTCAGAGATGGAAAGAGTCATTTGGAGTATACATAGACTTAGGTGGAATCTTTGCAGGAAAAAGAGGAGAAATTAATAATATTACTAGACTTGGGAAAAGGGGTATCATCTTGTGATATCTGGAATTGGAGAGATGTCTCAACACAAAGGCCTAACTGTATATACAGAAAACCTATATGCATTTGTTACTACCCAAGTTATATGACTTCACAACCACCTATTACTTCAGCTCCAGGATCCAGTGCCCTCTTCTGGTTTCTGAAGTCTTCTGCACTAATGTACACATACCATAGGCATACACAGATCTTTAAATGTAAATGTAGTAAAACTGTGGAATATGGCCGATAGGTCAAAAGGATCACCTATTCTGTTGCAAATGAAATTAAACAATTTAATGGAAACACTTGGCAAACAAATGAATTGGTTCTGAGATTCCCCAAATGTAAGATTGTGGGTAAATGGCCAGGCCAAGGATTTTTGTCATTTATTTTATTCTCAGCCAGATGCAGCTTGAGGGGTTGATTTCACCTTGGATTTCAGATCTGAACACAAGCACATCATTTCTGAACTACCTATATTTAAATCAATGACCAGCCCAGAGAAATCCATGCATGCTAACTGGCTCATATACTCCAAGTATTATTTTCTTATTTGTTGTTTGGAATTTATTGATCTTGCTCAACTTTCTATCTACTCTCTCATAGACATAGAAGTCAATGTAACTATATTAGAATTGATCTTGTATTCAAAAAAGCTGACCCCGAGCCAATACTAATGGATTGGGGATATAGAACCAAGACATGGCATGAGTGCCTGTCAGTCCTGCATTGGGAATGACATCATTTGGAGTGATGAAGTGCAAGGCAAGAGAAGCCTGCAATCTTGTAGTCAATCTGCTCAGTTAATACACATGGCACTTAAAGTCTACAACGTCAATAAGCATGGGTGAGTGCCCATGCATTGTCTCATTTTGGGGGGGGGAGTTGAAACTATCCTGGTTAATAATCTGAAACAGCAAAGCCAAACCTTTCAGTGTCATTTTTTTTTTTCTGCAGGAGATTTTCTCAGATTTGCTCCCTGACTGTGTTTAGAAGTTTCAGGTGACTGAGTAGCCACTACTGAGCTACCACTAAGGAGTACAATACTCTTAAGACACCAGAGCCTGAGGACAAAACTGAAAGGAAAATAAAACCAAGCAGTGCAAATCAGAAACCCTGAATGGGATTTAAAAACTATGAAAACATGCTGAAAATGACTAATAGACATATAAATACAAATTAACTAGCATTGTATTACCATTACACACCTGCACAATGGATCAAATCCTAGCCTGTGAGTACCAAGGATCACCAAGAAACTGAGAGGCATCTTAATTCTCCCTACTCTCCAACTTCCAATATGGAAATTGAAAACAGGGGTCATTAGTTTTTAATCTGCATAAATTAATACAGTGGCCTTGAAGAACAACGTGTCATTACCAAACCCAACTAGCAGTTAAGATCTATAAATCTCATCCTTCAAGATATACCCAAGACTAGTGATTATAAGTGTGTCAAATGCTATGTGTCAAAAATCCAGAGTGAAACTTTCTAATTTTTTTGATGACAAAGTGTGAAAAACAAATGTCTGAAAATTTTCTAGCAATTACAAAATTCTGAGTACATCCATCCATATAGTACAATGAATAGTATTTATCAGAGAAGAGGGGTAAATGTCTGCATGAATAAAATCAGATGAAATTCTAAAATACAATGTACACACACACACACACACACACACACACACACACACACACACATGCACACAAACCAGAAATAAGTTCACCTGATGTTCCCATTTAAATAAAATATACAAATAATACCATATTTTAGAGATCTTAATACATGATGGAATCTTTTATAAGTATGGAATAATAATAGGAACGTCTGATTAACAGCAAGATTAGCATGCTTGTACTATCTGAAATATTACTCTTCCAAGGCTGGTGGCCTTTTTATCTACCACTGCACACATGCTTATACAAATGCATGACTATATGCTCATTACTCATTTTTTTATGGTCTGTTTAATAAAAAAAATCATTTATACTAGATGTCTTAGTAAGTGGCTAGGATCTCAGCACTTGGGCGAAAGGGCCACAGGATCAAGAGGTGGAGACTGGGACTGGTTACTTAGTATGTATAAGAGGCAAAATATTGTAATTCTGCCTAAAAAAAAATTTAATGTTTATTGCATTTATTACTTCACTCTGGCTAATAGCCCAGGATTTTTGTTTATTATTTTTCTCTTTATCTTATCATGTTTACCCTAATTGAGGACAAGAACTTTTGCTTACTTTTGATATAGGTCCTCAGTTTCCTTTCAGAAAAAATTAGGGAAGAAGCTTTGCCTCCCATTGTTTGCCCGTTTTCTTTCTAGGCATCACATAAAATCCTGGTCTTTCATTTCTCATGCCCTGCCCCCCAGATTCACCCCACTCAGACTTGTGTCTTATTTTACACCAAACTTTCTTCTCTAAATATCAATGACTTGCATTAGAGATCTGGGTCACCATATCTCAGTCAGTGTTCTCTTTGATATATCAGTTGTAGTTGCTGTAATTTATCACAGCATCTTTCCTGAAGACGCTTGGCCTCAGGGACACCTCAGGGAAACCCTTCTAATTCTCTGGTCTATATTTCCAGTCTTATTGGCAGACTCCTCCTCAGTTAGATATCTTCCTAACTTTTGAACGCTCTGAGCTTCCCTCAGAAAGGAAATGTCCTTTCTGTGTGCATTCACCCCAGACATGTTTCACCAGTCCTGTTCTTTTGAATAGACACTTTTAGGCAGAAGGCAAATAGTTTTTTCTCTAGCTCAGACCTTTCAAGAATTCTGAACTTAAAATCAAGAGCTTGCTTAACTGGACACTTTGTTTTCCTGACATTTTAATGTGCCATTTCTAGAGTGAGACCTTCAGTCCTGTTCCCTGTCTTGTGTTGTTTCTTCCTGATACCCATTAGGACCTGATGCTCAATTGATCAAGCTAAAGAACTATCTACAGCTATCACTCGATCCCTTTTCCTTACTTCCTTGAACGTTTCTCTTCCCATCTGTGTTTACCCACAATCCCTCCACAACAATGGTTCCTCCTCCCATGGTAAGGTTCGATCTTCCTGTTCTTGCTGTATTTCTACAGTCCTTGTCTTTGATCTGCTTTTCCTGGTGCAGCTAGATGGACACTCTGATTGACTCAAATCAAATGTTGTCTTCCCTTTATATCAACTTGACTAAAAGCACGGGATTCTATGCCTTGTGTTTGAGTCTCTAGTAAATTCTTCAGCCTCACTTGCCACTCTCTCCCTCCACCCTTTGATCCAACTTCAAAGGATTTTCTCTTCATCTAGTGTAGTAGCTAGTATTCTCCTGCTGGGACCTCTACACTGCCTAATTCTTCTAACTATGATATCCTCTTTCCACACATTTTTGGGGCCATCTATTTCCTTCATTCATTCTACAATGTAACTTCTTACCCACCTTGTTTAAAAACTTATTTTTCTAACTCTCTCTTTTCACACTTTAAATTTTCAAGGAATTAAAATTCCTTGATATGACACTAAATGGCTTTGTGGTTTGTTATTTGTCATTTCTGTCTCCTTCTGCAGGCAAAGGTTGTTTTATCCATAGATATATATCCAAGAGCCAGGATAATGTGTCTTTGTGATTGACACTAGATTAATATGTGCCAGAAGAATGAATCTATGTATGAAGTGAATAAATAGTTTAAAATTTGTTCCTAATTCTCTCCATATCTTTTCTCAGCCATTTTAAGAGTAGGCTCTTTTTTTTGCTAATACTCTACCTAAGCTTATATGAATTCTTAATAAATACTAGTGAATAAGACTAAACATAAATGGCTATAACAAATCGTAGTCCAAATGTCATTTACCTCTGTTGATATATAGTTTCCCTTTTTGTTTTGTTGATTGTTGAACTATTTTCCATTTTCATCCATGAATTGATGGTGGAGGCTTAGGCAGAAGAGAATGAACAGGTTCTAATTCATCACTTGACACTTCCTTGATTAGTTATTTAGCTGTGCACCATGACCATTGTCTATGAGATATGCACAGTAAAATGTAGAGTGAACTTAGGCTTCACAATGGGCCATATACATTTTCTTAGACTACACGATATGTAACCTTTTTAACCCAAATTATTTTTATTACAAACTTATTTGATAGAGGGTAAAAGTAAACTATTTTTTCCAATTAGTTTTTGATTGTTTCATTCTGAATTAATTAAAATGTTGCTGGAGTTATGGAAAGGCATTACCATTGTTGACCCTTTGAAGCCTTTTGGAGACAAATCAGAGGACTCAACAAAGCCGAGTTGTCACTAGAAAAAGCAGATTTCCACAACTCATTTGATTGCAACTATGGAGACACTGAGTACTCAGGGAATTACACTGAACTACGTTCTCACTTTAGTAACTGGTGACCTGTGACAAGACAGGACATTTCTATGATCCCTGAGACTAACTCTCCTTCCATGTACTCATTGCAGCAGGTGTTGGGTTCCTGGAAGTTGTGGAATGCTGAATCCACACTCTCCTTCAATCCTGTGGTTCTTCTTCCTCTTCCCACAATGAAGAATCTCCACTGTTCTGAACACTCCTCTTCTCTACACATCCTCTACTATTGCTCAAGACATCCTACTCTCTGTAACCTGAGAGAGGCCCTTTCCACCCTATAACCTTCATTAGCACTGTATCTATCCCCATTTTACATACATAGTTACCCATGCTGTGTTTCTGGGTCTGCGTTATTGCGTCCTGATCCTTAGACTCCTACATGTTCATCATCAGGACACAGTTCTCTCAAAGCGTGTTTGTATGGAAACACATCATTACTTTATAATGTTAATTTTTTCTATACCAAGAAGGGAGTGTGGCCTTGAGCTTACATACGCTAAGTAGACACTGCAAGTTTCTTGTCTTCTAGGGTGTCTTTTAATTCTACCACACATTCGATTCATCTCCACAAGCTGTTGAATGTTTTTAGCTCTGCAATATTGTTTCTGCCCTTTGGTGTTTACCTTTGAGTACTAAGGTGAGGTATTGTGATGCCACTGCTTTCCTGAACTTTTTCTTTTTTTAGTCTGGGGAGAATGAGAGAGAGCCCCTCTTCCATTCTGAACATTCTCCTTTACACTCATTCTATGTGGGGCTCTATTGACTCATAAATCTCCTAGTCATCATTATGATGATAAAGATGGATGATACTACTATATGTCAAAGTTTATAAAGAAACAAATGCAGGAAGTCTACATTTGATGGGTATGTGAATGGTATGAAGAAAAGAAGAGAAAGAAAAAAGAGGAAAGAACACATGGAGAAGAAATTCTATAATAGAGTCAATGAGCTTTCTACCAAGATGGGGAACGTGCAGTATTACATCTCCAACCCCTGATCAACTTTTGAAATCCCTGTGCCATCTTCACATTTCAACACTGTGGGCTTCAAATCATTTCCCCATGATCTCAAATTCCCTCAGAGTAGCCCCATGAGTAGAAGCCAAAATTGCTGCAATTTTTATATTACGTCTTCAAATAAAGAGATTTCTGGTTTTTTTTTTTTTTTTTTTTTTTTTTTTTTTTTTTTTTTTTGAAAATAACTCGTTTCCTAACAGATTTTTTCCTTTTCTTTTTCCCTTTGCCCCTTGAAAATTCTGCTTGTGAAGTCCCTGATGGCAGGAGTTTAGCCATTGTGATATCTGAAAGGCTTTAGCTGATTGGCTTGCCTCTCAGACCCTCTCCTGCTGTGTGCTTCTTTTCAGCAGCAAATAAGTGTCAGACAATTAGAGATGGGGCTGGAGATGTGTAAATTGTACTGTCGCCTCAACAAATTAGTAATTTTGTGATAATACACTGCCCTTGTAACATGGTTAGAGTTAGCCCAGTTACTGGCCTCTATTTACGCTAAAAGGCCGTGGGCAAGATTGATGAAGACCCTGTGCAGTGATTCATTCTCCTCCTTGACATGCTTGTTCACCCTCCTCTCAGCAGAAAGGAGACATTAACCAGCTTTGGGAGCTGAACAAAGCCTCTTCTGTGCCCTCAGTGTACACTGGTGCCTGCTGGATTGTCACAGCCTATGTGATATCTCACTGCCTGAGCGAAACAGCTACAGGGAAGCAGCGAAAACGATGAAGGGGATAAACTTCCCACAGCGGCTGGTCCAGCCTTCCTTTAATCAGTGGCCAGGACCTTAGAATAAATGATTTCAAATCTCTCTGTTGCTGCTCCAACTTGAATGATTATATGTATTGACAGATGATATCTTGGTGTTTGTCCTTCCTTAGCACATAGAAGTGGAAGCAGTTCCTTCCCGAAGATGCTTGTAGATGCTTGTTCTGTATTCCGACCTTCCAATAAGAAGACAGGACTTCCCATGGATGGCTAACAGCCTGCTCACTTGCCTGGAGCTGAGGGCTGAAGAATGTAAATGCAAGGGGAACCATTTGGTCAACAGCTTCTTTTAATCCACGCATCTCTTCTGCCAAAGCAGTTTGTTAAGAGAGGTTGTTTACATTATTTCTTTTGTGGTAAAGATAGCCCTTAGGTTTATAAGTTTACCATAAACTGACTCCACAATAATTTCTACAGAAACATGGGGACCTATGATTTTGAAACTCAAGTAAAACGTATAATGTGGCAGTACTAGAATACATGCTATAGCAAAGAAATGGGTGTGTGTGTGTGCTATGGGCAGCTACAAGTTTAAGCAGGAATAGGGGTGTGGAGAGGAAGGAAGAAAGGGTTGTCTTCCTCATCCCCTAAACCTCTTAATTTCTCTTTGTTCCAGATACTTCTACTTGGCTCTACCTTCCTGTTGATTTTCTAACCAAGGATGTATGAAGAAGCTTTTTATGAAATCCCACTTTAAAAGAAAAGGAATAGCCAAGAAAGGTTCAAACAATCATGAAGACTGCATCTTGCCTTATAACTATTTGATCTTATGTAACCATAGTTTCTAAGAGAGTGTGGGATCCATGTAGAGGCAGCTAGAACATATCCTGATGGAAACAGAATAAAGAGACTGACTCAGATATAGGTCCAGGAAGCTGAACACAGTAGGGCAGATAGGGTGGAGGATTTCTAAAATAGATATACTAAGTATCAGGGGAGGAGATTCAGAAAATAAGTAGCAATCCCACGTTCCTACTATATACTCACAGAGGGTTTAAAAAGATGAGGAAGAACATTCAAGGTACCAGAATTGGAAAAAACAAATAAAACCAACCAAGCAACCAAACAGCAACAATGAAAATCCCAAAACAAAGAACTTAAATTCAAAGAGATTAGCTCCAAGAGTCCAATGGGTGTGAATTTAAGGATGCCCTAGAATGGAAGTTAGTGAGGAACAAAAGTTAAAAACACACAAGTAGTCCTACTGTGTGATCAAACATTGCAGGTTCCACAGGCAAGCTCTTAGAAATAAGAGAATGATACTAAAAGAGAAGATGGACATGAGGCCCCAATTTTGATGTGAGATTGCACTAAGAGGAGGATTTTAGGAAAAAATGTATGAAAGAAGTCTAGACAAAAAGATTACAGATACTGAAACTGAATTAGAGAAACAACACAGACAGTATGAGTATGGGATCTAGGAAATCAGCCCCGAATAGAAATATATAAAGGAAAGGGAAATTAAGAGGCTCCTAAGAGTTCAAAACAACAACAACAAAAAAACAAGGCTAGTGAAAATCAGGAAAAAGGAATATTTTATACAACACTCTGTATTCTTTGTGGAATTAATGAGGTCAGGATAACTATTTAATAAATGCTGTGGAGAAACGTGGTCTCATACTACATACAACATGGAAACACCAGCTACAATGGCCTCAACATGGCCAGAAAGTAACTCCCTCCTCAACTATGACATCTCCCCTTCACAACATGACAAAGGAGTCAGTTTCATCATTTTCTCTTTCACTCTTTCTTCTCCTTCCCTCCTGTCTCCATGTTTTCTTCTTCCTAGTCTCTTCTAAGACAGAAAAGGTTGAAAGAAAGCAAGATACCAAGCAACACATAGACATTTTCATCAATTATGTAAATTTATAGTATGTTCTAAACTTTGATACATGTTCCTGATGAGGTCTAATTATACGCTGTAACTCTGTGCTTGCATGTATGTATCTTTCTTTCTGTATGTATGTGTGCATGTGTGTGTACGTGTACATATGTGTGTGTACGTGTGTGTATATATGTATGTCTGTATGTGTGCATGTGTGTATATGTGCGTGTGATGGTGGTAGTAATAGTAGTAGTTAATGGGATAATGATAAAACACAGGAAGGAAGCTAATTTTTTTATATGCTACAAATAACTGTTCATCTTCTCAAGCTGTAGATGTTTGTTTCTTTGTTGTTTTCTTTTTCTTTTTTGTTGTTGAACAAACCAGAACCACTAGTCTTATCACCCTTATCTCATTGGGAATTATGATGTCCATGAGATGTTCATGGTTATAGAATGGCAAGGAAAATCTGACCAAAAAGGAAAAAAAAATGGTTGCAGGGATTCTTGTTAAATGGTTAGCTACCTAACGGGTAAAACAAACAAACAGATAAATAAGAAAAGTCCTCGTTGAGAGAGTAACTTGGAAGGAGAGAACTACATATGAGGCAAAATGTCTACTGTTCTGAAAGGCCAATTTTATCAGCTTCTTCAAATCTAGCAAAGCCATTCATTTTGCTCTTAACTGAGAAGCATTGTCATTTTCTGTATTGCAGGATAATTAACTAACAGAGATAGCAAGCTGTCGAAATGCTCAGTGTCATCTCTCGGGTGACTCATGTTTTATAGAGGAGCTTCAGAAAAATGATTGCCAAAGTTTGTGAGTTACAATGGGCAAGTTCCTGAATAGGAAAGCCTTTGATTCTAAGCCTTTCTGACTCAGAGCAGGGCACATGTTAAAATATGAGAGGTTTAGATTTGAGGCTCCATCACTTTATTTGAAGACTTTGAATATATGAAGGTATCATAGGAGCAAGCTATGCCTTCTTTTAAAGCTTCTCTCAATAGCTTTAGTCCTAACTAAGCCAGTAAATAACCTTCAGCTCCTTGGGCTAATTTTCAGCAAGATGATATTAACTGTTTAGCCTTTACCAATGAAATACCAACATAGACCTTATACTTCCAAGGAATGCATATAGACAGCCTCAGAAGACCCCTGAGTCAATCAAGTGTTTACTGAAATAACAAACAAGAATTACAGACATCCCATCCCACAAGAATGACCACATACTCTGAAACACAGGAGAATCTTTACTCATGCATGGCTTGGTACACAAGCTAATGCTTTAGGCAGGGCCAGCAAAACCCTGTATTATTTTTATTTGCACCTTTTATAGATCAGGTAATAGTTGGCCATCTGAAAGTGGCCTTTGAATTCTGTAAACACCAAAAAGAATTTTCATCATAGTTAAACACATCAACAGGAACAGAGATTACAGGAAAAGACACTCTGCCTGTAGATGTTCTGCAGGTAGTTAGGAGTATACACACTTTGCACAGACATTTGTAAGTAGAAATAACGGGATTTCTTTCTTAGTAAGAAAGGTCCCTAGTATGGCCTTCCTGAAAGGGCTATGGTAACCCATTCTCAAAGCAGATTCTGCCAAGTGTTCGTTTTGTCCAAGATAAGGTGTAGGGCCTCTAACAAGCAGGTAGAACTCAGCACAGTGACGTTAAACTTTAACTCACTTTTCTTCTACACTATTTCACAGTTTGTCAGCACAGACTTTTATAAGGCTTTCATAACATAGAGTAATAATTTGATTTGTTAGGTGCACATGAGAAAAAAATATATGCATTATATCCTCCCTCTGCAAAAAAAAAAAAAAAAAAAAAAAAAAAGCTCCATCCTGCAAAACAAATAAAATCTGGGTATAGTGGTATATGCTTATGGCCCAGGGGCAGGGCCTGAGTGTGAGGGAGTTGAAAGCAGATTCTTGTGGCTAATTGACCAGCCAGATCAACCTAATCTGTAGGTCCAAGTCAAGTGAGAGAACCTGCCTCTGATGTGTTACACACAAAGAATGTTCTCCATGTCCCTATTGCTTTTCAAACCTCAGAGTTCTCCGTGTGAAACAGGCTCAACCAGAATCATGTGGTAAAGGACACTCTAGAGATACTGTTCTTATTTCGGGTTCTAGAAAGAAGGGGGATTTAAAAAAGTGTCAACAACACACAATTATGCATCTTATGTAGAGGATACTGACAATTCCTCCTTATGTTTTTTTTTATCTGATTTGCTAAATATTGTTTTCTGATTATATAGTTAGATGAATAATCTCAGAGGATAACAAACCAACCAAATAAAACAAGGAAGATGCCTCAAGGGGAATAACACTTAAACTGACCTCTGACTTCTGCATACCCATGTACAGAATTGAGTGAACACCTGCAGACATTTGTTTCTTCACACTTATGAATATAACTCTCTTCACACACAGGAATATCCATGGAAATTAGCACTTATTTATTTCCTGTTATTTAGTATTAGCTATGAATGAGTCAAATCAGGGACCTTTAACTTTATTTAAACAACAGAAGCTATTTCACTAAAGGTGGAAAAGGACAACACAATCAGAGTTTAACTAAATATTAGCTGGTGAAAGGCAAATACAAAACACTTGATTTCCTAGTTTTGATATTCGTAAGGACATCAGGAAAGACAGAAAAAAAAAAAAATGGGAAAATTGACTAAGATGTGGGTAGACTTATTAAATGGGTTAGTACATTTTAAAAGGAGATGCCTGTAATTGAACATCATTTTGGCAATGATATTTTCATTTGCTTGATTTTATTTATTTTTCTTCAGTTGTGTGATTTTGGATCTTGCACAGAATATGTAGTAGCAATAGTGTGATTTATTTCTTAATAAGCAGATCCAGTGTGGCCTTTGATAAGAGGGCTATGGTTACCTTCAGATGTTATTGGCTCATAAATATTGCTCAATGATCATATAGTTAATGTTGCAATTTTTTAAATGTAGAAATTGTTGGAGGATAGATATCTTTCTGAGCAGTTTCTGCAGAACAATACCACAGAGAATTTTTGCAGACACAGACTTTAAATTTTACTTATATGGTGGTTTGGAGTAGAGGCATTAACAACTTATGATTGCTTTGTTACTTTATTCTCCCTTTTTGAAAATCAACACAAATGTGGGCATTTGGATTAGTGGATTAATGCCGCCCTCATTGCCTGAACTTTAAAAAAAAATCTCTCTTTAGACAGCATATTGTCCATATGGATTTCTGATTATCTTCTCTGTTATGCTTAGCAAGGACTTTGAAGAACTATGAAATTGGACTCAGTAGGTGTTAAAAAATGTTTATTAAATGCTGATGGGAATCTGTCTAATTCTGGAGGTTTTCCAGTAGTAAGGAAATTACCTTATTTACAACATTTCTGTTCCATTGTTAACTGAGAGTGTTTGTGTCTTTCAAGTACATGTCATTTGATAGAGAAAAAAATATCAGACAAGTTACAGCAAGGAATTGTTAGTGCCTTTCTCGGCTGCTATCTTATCCTTTTGTTTGTGGATGTGTGCTATTTACCAGAGGCCTGGCTCCTTTATAGGTCCAGGGATTCAGCATTATCACCTTCATGTGGGGGCGAGATACATGGGCATCCTGTGGGGAGATAACGAGTATGGGATTTTATTATGGGTATGGCATTCCAGCTTCCAATTTTTTCTATAGGTCACTCCTATCGCCAGTAATTCTTGAACAAACCATTCCCCATCTGTTCAGATCTTGTTATAACAAAATCAGCCATGACAGATTATGGTACATAAAACAGAATAAACTTTGCCCAGCTGGATGTACAATGTAAGGAGAGAGAGGATACACAAGACCCTCTGGCTACAGAAAGCAGCAATCAAGGGAAGAAGATTCCCCATCAGAAAGAATAAAAGAAAGACAAAGTTCAAGGGGAGAGAAGTGGGGCTACCTATTAGGGAAACCATCAGTAATGGTTGCTCCTTAGTGTAAAGAGGTATAAGAGAGCTTTGTTTTGAGATGTAGATCCTGAGACAGAGCCTCTGCTCTCTTAGTCAATAAATGAGTGCCCAGAACCATTGCTAGAAGCAGCAAGCAGCAAACCCCCACCATTTTGAGCAGAATATTTTCTCTACTAATATGGTCCATAAAAGGCAATATTGTTCACCTCAGCTCTAAGAATTCTGGGGAATGCACCCTTAAGGAACTTTGTGCATAGCTAATGAGCTCACTTTTGCAAATGTCATTCTAGAGAACAGGACTTCTTTATAACTTTTTGCCCTGAGTCTTTTGGCCTCACAAAAGGAGTAGTATCCACTGTTTAAGTAAATAAGAGCTGGTGTTTCTAAAGTCCTTGTTATTGAAGAAGGCAGTGTGTGTGACACTCAGGTGCCCTGTTACAGGAATAGTTTGTGTGATTATTGTGAAATCCATGTAAGCAGTCTGGAACATTTCTTTAGTGAGGTGTGCTATAACTGGATAATGAAACTGCATTTCAAAGTTTTGATTAAAAGAAGGTAGACTGCATATCGCTCTCTAGTATATAAGTCAGATATGTCATTTTTTCAGAATCTTACATGTGTTCATCACTTTCTCAAGTGTGTCTGTGATGAGTACCTATGAAAATAAGTTCTTAATTATAATTTCTGTCTATTGCTTCTAATAGGAGAACATTCATTCAATGTGCTTATATTGTAATATATTAATATTCATGAAATTATTATAGATTATATTAGCATTTAACGGAATTAATTTTTCATGTCTTGTTTATAACTTTTGAGAAACTAATAAAAAAAATCAAAATTTCTGGTTCCAAATGAATTGATGTTTTTAAAGTTGTGAGTAATCACTTTAATTTTAGTTACATTTTTCAAATCCAAATATATTTTCAGACCTTTACTTATATTTCATTTTGTTACTTTATAATAAAATAGACTAAATATTAATATAGTATTGAATTTTACTGTATTGTGTGAGATTCTATCTAAACTTTGGTAGTTTGTCTGAATAATAAGGTTACTAATAACACTTAATAAAACACCTTTCTCTTTCCTAACTATGAATGACTTCTCTTGTGAGAATGTGAATTTCTGAAATAAAGCAAGTCATATACATAAACATACCACCTTGAAACTGTAGCTGTTAAATCAACATTCATTAGTGGATAGATTATGATGTAGGGAATTTATGATTGTTCTATAGTATTTTCTGAATATCTTTCTTTGAACTTCCAAGATGTGTTTCTATTATTTTAACTGTTTGCATTATGTTTTAATAACTGGAAAAATACATTTTCATCTCTTTGTGAAATGACTGACAGTAACTGCTAATTCTCTACTTACCAAAATATTAAAATAACTTAAAGGTTTGTGAGAAATTGATGCTACCTTACTTAAGCATTTTTAAACTTTTAATTAAAATTTTAAAGGATACTTTCAATTATGCGATCAAGGCTCATTTTTACTGATGTCTTTTGCATTGACCTGTGAGGTATTAGACAAAATACCATCTTGTCTTTCCTTCCTAAAAGACCACAGCCTAGACCAAATCTGCTTATCAGATAAAATACACAATAGATAAATATCATCAAGAATGAAAAGTGCTCATATACACACACACACACACACACACACACACACACACACACACACACACTATGGAGTTATGGTCAAAGTGCATGATATACTCAAAAGAAACTTATAAACTTTGGCATGATTCACAACAAATATATGTCAATTAAAACAATGTTAAGGATAGAGTCCTTTGAAAATATGCCCAGGACTGGTATTGCTAGATCATATGATATATCTATTTCTAGCATTATGAAGCATTGGTAGGCAAATGTGGTGATATATGGCTGTAATCATAGCACTTAAGAGGCTGATGAAGAAGGACCTAGATGTTCACCAATTGATTAATGGATAATGAAAATGTGGTATATATACACAATGGAATCATATTCAACTGTAAATAAAAAAACAAAATTATGGAATTTGCAGGTAAATGGTGAAAACTGGAAATGATCACTCTGGGTGAGATAACCCAGGCACAGGGGACAAGTGTTACCTCTCATATGTCGGTTATGTAGCTGCTAAGTTTATATGCATAGGTATTGTTGTTGAGATTGGCATTCCCATACAAGCAATTTGGGTAATTTAGGGGGATGGTTCAAGGGAGGAGAGAGAGAAAACATAGATGGTATAGGTCAGAAAGTGAATAATGGAATAGGAAGACCTAAAGTCAGGTTGGATAGGAGGGCAGAGCAGAGGAGGAAATTTGAGGTGGGATGACTAACATTAAAGACTTTTGAAAGAGTCATATGAAAACATAATATGGTAGAAGCTTTTTGGAACACATACACATGCACACACACACACACACACACACACACACACACACACACACACACACACTTTAAAAGCAGTGACCATTTAACAAGAGAAAGGGACAGTGCCTCTTCCTGACATCACAGGCTATCAATAGAATTTCCAGTGCCAAGTATGGGTTGCCTGGTTTCAAGTTTTCAGTTACTAGATTCCCAGAGACATTCTCCAAACCTTAAAGGCTCTTTCCTTTGCTCTTGATTACCCTCCAGAACTTAATTTTAAGACCCTATTGCTGACAATTTCCCATACTCTATTCATAGGAACTGGAAAAATCAGGTTACTAGCAACCTGGCAACTTCATCCCTTCTATGTAGCTTTCATAGTTACTGGGAATGAAAAGCCATCAAGAGGTTCCATATTTCCAATGCTGTGAGTCACAGCTATGGTCACCTCCACTGATTCTTGAGTACCTCCTCTATCCCAGGTCTCTGGCTCATCCTGGAGATGCCCCCATCCTACCCACCCCTGCCAGTTGCAATTTTCCTTGATTCTCATGACCATCTGGCCATCACTCCTGTTTCTTCCCACATATGTTCATCCATCCCCTTCCCCTCCCTATCCTCTCTCCTACACAGTCGCCTCCCTCCATCTGCCTCCTATGACTATTTTATTCTCTCTTCTAAGTGGTATCCAAGCATCCTCACATGTGTCTCACTCATGTCTTCATTCTTGTTTAGCTTCTTTGGGTCTGTGAGCTGCAGCATAGGTACCCTGTGTTTTGTGGCTAATATCCACTTATATTGTAAGTACACACCATGCATGTCCTTTGGGGTCTGGATTACCTCACTCAGGATGATATTCTCAAGTTCCATCCATTTGCCTGCAAAATTCATCATCTCTTTGTATTTAATAGCTGAATAGTATTCCATTGTGTAGATTTACTCAAAACATATATACCTGCATGAAAATCTAGAAACAATTGAAAAATTAATAATTTTTTATAAAAGGACTTTAAACATAGTTTATTTATATTAATTAATTAATTAATTAATACTCTAAATGTTGTCCCCTTCCTGGTCCCCATTACCCTCCCCTTAGCTTCTGAGATGGTGTCCTCTTCCTAGATATCCCTCAACACTTGTACATCAAATCTCTGCCAGACAAGGCAGTCCTCTGCTACATATGTACTGGGGGCCTTGGACTAGCCCATGTATGCTCTTTGGTGGTGGCTCAGTCCTAGGAGCTCCCAGGTTAGTTGACTCTGTTGGTTCTCCCTGTGGGGTTGCCATCCCCTTCAGGGCCTTCAATCCTCTTCCTAACTCTTCCATAGGGGTCACCATCCTTTGTCATGTTTGACTGTGGGTATCTCCATCTGTCTCAGTCAGCTGCTGAGTAGATCCTCTCAGAGAACAGTTATGCCAGGCTCCCGTCTTCAAGCATAACAGAGCATCATTAATAGTGTCAGGGACTGGTGTTTGCCCATGAGATGGATTTTGAGCTGAGTGCATTATTGGTTGGCCATTCCTTCAGAGTTTACTTCATTTTTGTTCCTGCATTTCTTTTAGACAGGATAGATTTGGGGCCAAAAGAATTGTAGTTGGGCTGATGTCCCCATTGTTTCATTTCAGGTCTTGTCTGGCTACTGGAGGTCGTCTCTTCAGGTTTAATATTTCAACTGTTGGGTATGTACTCCTTGGTAAATGAGTATTAGCCAAAAGTACAGAATACCCATGTTAATGAAGAGATCAGCTTAGGAACTTTGGAAAATTCCTCCAGACCCCTGAGCATGTAGGCATTCCTCCACTACTGGAAGAGACAGGTAGAGAGCATGTAGGCTAGAAAGGGAGGGACTGATTAATCTCCTACCACTTCATTTCCTAAAGACCAATCAGTTTAAAAGTGACATTGTTCTGTCAATCACATTATGCCTAATGACTGCTGCTCTAAAAACTGTATAAAAGCTCACCGAATGGGCTGCCCAGGGTCATTATCTCCCTCCTTTGTGTGCAGGGTGACCCCAGCATGCTGGAACAATAAATTCCTCTTGCTTTTTGCATCAATCCCCAACTCCATGGTCTTTACTCTGGAAGTCTCCAGTAAGCTAAGGTTCCCCAGAGTCTTATAATATACTCCACAGACACAAAAAAGTTAAAAAAGAAAGAAGGCTCAAGTGAGGATACTTGAATCCCACCCAGAAGGGGGGAAAATAGCCAGGGAAGGCAGAGGAAGGGGGGCCTGGTTGGGAGAGTGGTGGGAAAAGGGAATAGGGGGAAGGATCAGATAGCAGAAGAGACAGGAGAGAGGCCAAGAGGGTTAGGAGATTGAGTGGAAATATGCAGCTGCCAGGAGGTTGGGATGGAGGAAATTTCTAGGAAGTCTCATTGACTTGGATGGAGAAGGCTCTCCAGGAGTCATTGAGGGTGACCTTAAACATAGCTGATTAAAATAGGAGCAAATTAAGAATGTCAAATTGAATCACAGGCCTCAGTGCCTATTGGCTTGCAATCCAGACAAGATAGAGCATAAGGTAATGATGAATAGATAAACAATTGTCTCCCATGGATTTTGAGTGACTAAAATACATTAATAATAAAAAAGAAAAATATGTTGATAAATAAAAGCTGTTAACAAGACTGCCTAGATTTCAGGCATCTTTGTTCTATGGAAGTGCCAGGAATGTGATGGCATACCATTGCTTGTGGATTTGCTGAAGTATTGGTGAGAGCTTCAAGCCAACTTTAGGTATTAGACCAGGTATCAAAGGCACAAGACATTTTCAAACCCTGTTGTATGATAAGAGTAAAGTGAAAATAAAATCTGACTCGCTCTTGAATTTTCTGAGCTCTTTATTTGAAATGGTAGAAATCTGATTTCTTTTGACCAATGGTGTGATTGTTCTGAAAGCCCAAGACAGGGAGGAAAAACATGGTCTTGCATGGAAAGCTTTCCTGTTCTCCACAGCTCTGCCTTGATGTGTTTTCCTATAACTTGCCCTTGATCAGTACTCTTTTGACCCTTATCTGTCACTTGTTTTATAACTTACTAGTGTTTTCTAAAATGCTACAATGTAGGAAGAAGTCAGCCCTGAATACCATTTCTCTTGGTTAAAAAATTTTCCCTTGAAAAGAAAAAAGACTGCAATGATCAAAATAAGTAGAAATCAATACAAAGAAGGCATTGAAATTCTGGGCTGTTTGCCACTTGTCACCTGCGCAGGGCAGTCAGTGGTAGCAAACAGGAAGTAAGATTAGTTGGTAAATAGAACAATAAAGTTTGCTAGGTCATGGGTCCTTCTTTGAGTTGAGAAGTCCCTGATGTCACAATCTGGCTTGTTGCAATGCTTTTCTCTGTTGGATATGGTATAAGCTGTAGGATGCCTTGCTAGAACTAGTATAGTGTTCTGATTGCCATGACTGCACATTTATGGCTGCTCCCACTATAGATTCTGTCCTATTATCTTGACACCTTTGTTCTCTGGTGTTCTTCTTTCTCTGATTCTCTGATCCTTAATAAGCTCTTTTGTTTTATTTCAGTAATCTCTTTTCTGTGGGTTTCATTCTTTTGACTGGTGAGGCATGCATGTAGGATTGGTTCCTGGTATTGGGAATATAGTGGCAATTCATTGACTGGTACCTTTGGGCCAGTGCCAAACTTTCCTGAGTCTGTTGGTCAGATTACAACACGCTCAAGGAGAACATTCAAATTTCCCTGAACTTTTGCAAAATCTAGAGTCACCTGCTTTCCAAAGGGTGGGTGTTTTTGAGGACTCAAAACACGGGATGATTCAACTTAAGTCTTCATGGTGAACAGTCCATTTGAAACCAGCATCCCTACATTGAATTTGCATGTGTAGCAATAAATTCATTTGCCAAAGAATCAGCAGGTCATTGGATAATCTCCTGCAAGTATTGATGTGGAATCATATTGAATTCTCAGATGAACCTTGCAAAAGTATTTTGGTTTTATCCCAAATTTTTCTTTGTCCACCCAGGGTACAATAACCAAATATGATAGACTTGGTGATTTACACATTATATGTCTATTTCTCTTGGTTTTAGAGACTAGGAACATGGTAGAGCATGGTTTCAGAATTGTCAGGTTCTAGAGTGGCTTTTCGTCTTCACTTTCCATTTCTCTATCTCTTTATCTCTCTTTCATTTTCCTTCCCTCTTTCTTCCCTCCCTCCCTTCTCTCCTCTTCCCTCCTTCCTTCTTTTTTCAGCAAAGAGAAGAATCCTAGTATTGCTTCCTCTCTTTAAAAGAACATTAATCCCACCAAAGGGACCCCATCCTCATGATCTTATTAAAACATCTGTATAACTCCCTATTTCCAATAATAGAGATTAGGGCTAGAACATAACACCCTCACCTTGAATTTTCCTGAGTTTGGTTATATATATATAAGACACACACACACACACACACACACACACACACACACACACACACACACACACACACACATATATTTGAGACTTGAGTGACTTCTTATATGCATGGACATTGCCTCATTTAATTATTTGTAATCTTATGACTTAGTTATATCCTCATATTATAGACAAGGACACTGATTTTGGTTATTCCTTTTGATTGTAGAATAAAATGAGTCACAGAGAAGGTAGGATTGGTAAATGAAATAAAGATTAAATACAACTTTTCTTGACTCATAATGCTTATACACAGTTATTCTGAAATTCCATCTGCCTCCAGAGGTTGCTATGAAAATGTCTAAAGAAACTTTTTGATGCTATATGCATCACTCTTAATACTACTAAGTAGCTGGTTCATAAGTTTAACTTCTACCTTAGTTGAGAGTATAAATGGATGAAGGAAAATTTCATTAGGTATAAGGAAATTTAAAATAAATATTGTTTTAGTTCATTATTATTTTCATTGATGAGAGAATTTTTCTGATATGGAATAGCTCAGTTGATTCTTCCTGGACTCTTTCATGCATACTGGATCAGATCTCAGGTGTGATCATGGATAAAATAGCAGTTGAATCATCTAAATTGGCCTCCCTAGTATATCTCTGTATAGGAAGGTTGGAATCCAGGACAGGTGATGAAGGGATGCATGACTCCCACCAACCATGGGCAAGTCAAGGCTGCCTCACATGCAGGTTGATGTATTTAGAACAGCAAGATAGAGTAAGTGTCCATATTAAAGCTACTTCCTCAATTTTGAAGATGCAAATGTGCTATTGATTGAAAGAAGCATAGCAGAAGCCAAGCAAAAATTTAAAGATTTAAAAAAATTCATGCTACCTCTTTGTGGAAAGAACACCAGAATCCCCATATAAAGGGTCATAAATCTAAACATGAGTAGAATTTTTGCCAAATTTTGCAGCATACCGAATTGAATGTTAGTTATTGTTTTATTCTATTGCTTATACAAGTGTCTGAACACCTAACAATTCAGCTCTTCATTTGTCACTCTTCTTTAGTTTTCTGTTCATATAGGGAACATCCTACAACTCTGTGTGAATATGTAAAAACAATCTTTTGCAAGTATGACTCTATGTGTTTCTTCAATATTGTCCACTCTTCACCATATCCTGAAGTCTTACCAAATCTAAGATTCTAGTGCACTTTTTAAAACGTAGCCTGCTGTCCAATGCCAGCTAAAAAAATTGGAGGAATCTCAAAATTCTGCTTATATTTTACTTTTTAGAGAAAGATTTCCCTTTCCTCCTCTTTTCCTTAGATGAAGTTTCTATATGCTTAATTTTATTGTCTAGTTTGAATAAATATGCCTTCAGATCTGTGTTATTTTACTTGCTGATCTGTGGCCTCTTAAGTTTGGGAGTATGTCATTCCTATGTCTGTTATTTTTTCACTGGACAGTAGAGTCTCAGAATATTGCACCTGGGACAAGGAAACAACAGTTATGTACAAAGTCCAAGTTCCTAAGAGGCAGTGTTGCAGAAATCACTTTTATAGATCTTATGGTATGTGTGGAAATCCTAAATAACCAGGTCATGTTTGTGTGGCTAGATATCCTTGACTTCAGATAACCCATTCTTTATTGTTCCAAATGTGTTTCATCACGGAGGAAAAGCATTCTCTTTCCCCTCTCAGTGAGAATAAATGCTCTGTCGAAAGTGGGCCATTCCCTGCTATGAATTGATAGGATAGGGTCAAACATTTTTGAGATCTTGAAAGTAAGTTTTGTGCAGAAGTGCATAAATGCTGTTAGTCATGTGTCTGGAGAATTGGACGTAGCCAGGATGTACCAGGGGACAGACTGCTATGTGAGAACGATTTATGATCTGTCAGGTGTGGACTTTTATAGTCCTGTGCTAAGAGACAAAGAAATTTTAGGAGCTGCTAAAAGCAACACAAAATATGCTTTCAAGCTTAATGAGGAGAGGCGATACAATCACGTTGGCATGTAAGGCTGGTTCCATGTGTTTTAGAAAGCTGAATTGTTCAGTGTTATATATTTTGATTTTGCTAAATTTGTTTTGGACAAAATGGATATTTATGTCCTGACACAATAAACAGCAATTCCAATCTGTCAATCTTATAAGTAACTTATTTAAAGATGATGTCCCAGGTTTTTTTCTGTATAACGTTGCCATGAATTTCTTTTTCTAATTATTGTTGAGGAAAAATTTAAATAAACAAATTCTTTATTGTCTTGGATGAATAAACTATCCATACACTAACTGAAAATCACTTTTATTTAGTTAATTAGAAAATGGTTCTACTGGAATGGCCCTAAGTGAAGTAAAGAGTACTTATTGGCAATATTGATAAATACAGTTTTAGGCGGTTTATTGCTATAATCACTGACCCACAAATACTATCTGAAATACATTTCATAATAGTCAGTGCTACTAGATGAGGTCATACAGTACATTGGAAATCACTGAGAATTCAAGTATTTTAAACAACTGCCAAATTACCAGAAATAAACTCTTTCCATAGTCTATTCATATTTTTGGTATTTTAAAGGTATAATGTGCCTTTTAAACTGATTTATTATTTGAGAATTTCATATAATATTCTTTGGTCATATTTTCCCTTTCCCCCAAGCACTTACCACATTCTTCTCCACCTTTCTTGTCATCCACCTTTATATTCTTTCTCTCCTTTAAAACAAGACAAAATAAAAACAAATAAGTACCACATGGCCTAATTTGTATTGGTCAACTACTTTTGAGTATAGAACCTGCTCTGGATCATGGGTAAAATACTCAGGGTTACTCCCTTTAGGAAAACTGAGTTTTTTTTCCTCCTCTATCAGCTGTCAATTCTATCTTCTTTGTTAGAAGTAGAACTTCATGCCCACTTACCTTCGGTATTTTAATTATATTTAACAAACAAACAAACAAACAAACAAAACCCTGTATATCTAGTTATTCTACTCAGGTTTCAAGGTCATTCTTAATTTCTCTATGAAAATGACTGCTTTAGAAGAATTCTCCTCAATATTTACACAAGACCACACAGTTGATACTATAATTCTGTAAGTATGATATAAACTTGCTGATTCATTTAGCTAGGAATGAAATGAGAATATAAATATTATTGTTCCTAGACCATATATATATGTGTGTGTGTGTGTGTGTGTGTGTGTGTGTGTGTGTGTGTGTGTGTATCTCCCTATATAAACTATGAAGTTGAATCAATTCACACAAACATATAAATATATACAAAGATCATAGTTGTAGATTTCTCATATTGTAATATGTTTTTCCCAAAGTAATATAATTTGAAAGTGTTTAAAATTGTATAGACTAGGGCCTTGTATTGAACACTTGCTTAATGAATGTTTAGTCTAAAAATACTAAAAGTCCTCTTGAATGTAAATG
Source organism: Uromys caudimaculatus (assembly GCA_028551405.1). Classification (NCBI taxonomy): domain Eukaryota; kingdom Metazoa; phylum Chordata; class Mammalia; order Rodentia; family Muridae; genus Uromys; species Uromys caudimaculatus. The sequence goes on from CM052705.1 coordinate 25,281,816, forward strand.
TTTTTGACCTATCTTCTGATGACTACTGAAATCAAATAGAAATGCCTCTGTTCTCAAAATCAATAGGCTGAAAACTTCAGCCTACAATAATTAGCTGTGTGTGTTGTGTGTGTGTGTGTGATCTGCATCTCTGCTTCTGTAGATCTCTAGATTTACAAATGTATGTGAGGACAAAGTTGTATATATTTCTTATTACTGTTGGTGACACTAAAAGTTCATATGCAAGTTCTATGAAGATCATTGTTGAATAGCTTAATATTTCCCCCTGCTGTGAGAAGGCATGTTGCTGACTGGGTTCAGAGCATAGATTTTTCTGTAGCTGGATAAGTCAAAATGAACACTGAACACATAGAAGAATGTCAGTAATGCATACAGTATAGATACAAGGACATACTTAGGAACTACACCACCTGAGTTTGAGTCTTTATCTCCAAGAACCATCTCTATGATCTTGGCCAATTACATCTGTGCTTTCTGTTTTTCAAGGTTGTTTTGAAATTAGATCACCATAGACACAGATGGAGAATACAAGAGAAGGGGGGAATAAGGAGGGAGGGAAAGGGGCTTATAAGACCATTTGCTATAGCATAGATTTAATGGAATAGAAAATGCATTTATATGCATCCATTAACAAAATTGAGATATAAGTGCAAGTGGCAAACTAGAGGTTTTCGTACTTTCTGGTGTTTGGAATAAGCAAATTTCTAGGCAAATATCCTTCCAATGTGGACTGCTGCTTACCTGAGAAAGCACTAGAATATTCCATGGAGCTTCCCTAGTCAAAGTCATATATAGGCATCTACTTTGAAAAATGCATTAGTTCATTAGGAAGGATGAACACTTGAAGAAAAGACAAAATGCTGTTTGAAAGCACTTCTCGGCTGAAACATATACACGATGAAGCAACCTTGCCAAAAGAGTGGTGCAGTAGCAGAAACATCCTCTTCCCCATTGTCTAAATTCTAACAGATTACAACTGATCAAATTGCCAGTGTATCAAGTCTTAAAGAAAAAGAAAGAAAAACCTCTATACATCCATCTATGAAATGCTGCTAGATTTTTGATTTGTGTCCCATTCTATTCACAAAATTTGGTTTTATATCAAAGTGTCTCTGTTTTTAAACTTTGTTAAGAATCTAATTTACACTGATGTGTGCTAATGGATGCAGGAGCCTTCAGCTTTGGTGGAAACAGATTGTCCCTCATTTGCTTACATTAGAAATATTTATTTACATATACACTGTTTTGTTTTTTTTTTTTCCTAGAAAAGACATTTATACTTCAAGGAACAATATATGAAAATGTCTGGACTTTTTTGGTCATTTTCAGCAACACAAGGTTTAGATGACATTTTTAAATTTTGTAATTTAGCTAGGTTAGTAAATTTTCCTCTTTCCTATGTGGTTCTGAATCTATTATTTACACCAACATGTAGTTATCATTTGAACCGATTGAGGCTATAGAATCTAGAAATACGAGTCTGCTAGTGATCCGCCTTCTCTTACTTCCATTCTTGCCAGTTGGATGTAAAACAAAAACTGTCCCTGTCGGGTTGAGTCTGCCCCATTTTTGTTTCTTAGAGCCATACCTGGGCCCAATCACTAAGTCACCCCTTGATTCCACACATAATCAAGAGGAAAATTTAAAACCCCAGGAAAGTAGCTTTTCACAGAAAAGGAATTGCATCGTCCATTTTTACATGCGAGGATCAGCCTTCAATTTTCTCCATGGGGATCTGTTTTATGTGTTATTTTGGTTTGCTTCTAACCCTGTTTTCTACTACCAAAAAAAGGCAATTTCTATTACTGGACCCTTGATTCGATGTGCAGTTAAATGCTACATCACAGCTGAGTTTTGATATTTCACAGTGGATGGGGAACGTATTAACAAAGTTTGGTCTTTCCTCCACATATAATAACCACTAATTCACAGGAGTTAGGAGCTGCTCAGGTCTGACTCTGTACTTCTAGAACATCTGATTTCCTATCCTGTTCATCAGGATTTCACCCAAATACAGTAACATTTTGAAGTCTCCAGTTTGCTTATTTGACAGAATGTCAGTCTCTTTGTGCTTTTGCTTAAATGGTTCAAACTTCTAACCCCTTTGGTGATAAAGAGCCCCAATATGCAAGGGCAGATGGCAAACCCTGGTTTATTTTTTCTTATAAAGATTTATATGTCGCCATGCAGCTCTGTACAAGGTCCAACAATATATGTTCTCTGAGTTAGATCATTCCCACCAAAAACACCATCTAAAGATCCAGTGAAGCCCAACTGATGCATTGAAGTCTGACGCAGAGATGGTGGCCAGAAGGATGCCTCTTTGGTCCCAGTTTTCTTTTGTCCCAGAGTTTTGAATATTCTGAATGGTCATGAACTGGGTGTGATAGAGATCAGCAAATGATACTACCAGTAGAGACTCGGGAGCAATATGAACCCAAAGCCTTATAAAACACATAGGTATGGAAGCGTGGCTGTCATTCTAAATGTACAGAATCTATTACTTTGTGTGTATGAGTTTTTTCATGCAGATGTGTGTGCCAAGGCATGTAGAAGTTAGAGGTCAAGCTGAAGGATCAGTCCTCACCTTCTGTCTTGTTTGAGGCGGGGTCTCTTTTTTTATCACTATGCAAATTATGCTAGCTGGCTTTCACGCTTCCTGGGATTATGGGCCTTCCATCTCATTGTAGGCATTTTGGGATTATAGGTGCATGCTACCAGGTCAGTTATTGCTCATGTTCTTGAGATATGAACTCCAGTTTCCACAATCCCACAGCAAACACTTCATAAACTGCACCGTCTCCCAGACCAGGGGGAATCTTTTTATTGTTCTTATGTAATGTTTTTTTTTTTTTTTTTTTTTTTTCATTTACTCTCTAGGCATCTCTTTTGCCCCCAAATGATATAAATATTTAAGGGAAACTTGCAACATAGCAGATCAGGATGATAAAGTCAATTATTGTGGGACATAAACACATTTATTTAGCTTTAAAAAACCTTGAATTTACCCATGGGTTAAATAAAAGATAATAGTACTGTGTGATAACATTATGGTGATTGCATATGGTGATATATACAAACCCATGACACTGCATGCAATATAGTCAGCCTTGATACTTAGTGAATGTTTCAAAATATTTTTCATTTGAACTCTACATTATTAATATTAGATTGGCCACAGGTTCACTATTTTATAATTCCTTTTAAGTTTGAATTATGCTGGAGCAAAGTATTTTGATATATTTTATTGACTCATCTGTTCATTCAAATACTCAAACCTCCACATTTGGAAAAAAATTAAAATCTGTCATAGAAATGGAGATGATAGGTGAAGGAAATTAAGTTACATCATCTTGGACACAGTGAACACTAAATGCATATTTGTTGAGTCAATTAGCATATGTGTATATTCCATGCCACTATGTTTGGTTGAAGAAATTAAATAATCTTAGGTCTCAAGTATGGTACAGATTCTCATAAGAAGAGTTTCAAGTTCCAAGATACGTGTTGGAAGATTTATTCAGATGAATACAAAATATCTGACGAACTATGCATTTCCTACTAAAAATTTAATCTTCTAAAAAAGTGAACCTTTTATTTCTGTCATTTAAATAATAAATTGTTTATGAATTGGAGGCCAACCTATCTTTTAGGAACGAACCCATGTTGTCACAGATTCATCTAGGTGGGGAAGGAGTGAATATTAGGGATCTATGGGTTAAAACCTAATATATACATTTATATAATAAATATAGAAAATCAAATATGTATGTGAGTAAATACATTTAACAACACACAGACACACAAAGACACACACACACACACACACACACAAGCACACACTCAGAGAGAGGATTCCATCTGATGTGTTTTGAGATGGAGAAATGACCTAGACCTCAGGAACACCTCAGAGGTTAGTTCTGCGTTCACAGAGGCCAACACTGTTCTGACTTCTACGGTTCTGACTTCCACTCTTCTGACTTACTTACAGGGTTCTGACTTACACGGTTCGGACTTACACGGTTCGGACTTACGCTATTCTGACTTACACTGTTAGGGAGTCCCAAAGATTCTAAGATACCCAGGACCCCACAGTCTGAATCATATTTAAAATGGTCAAAAAGAAGATAAGTAAAAGCAATGCACAACCCATATATGAGGAGATGGTCATGGAGACATATAGGAACAAAAGCAGGGACATTAAAACCCATCAACAGAAGTGCTCTGAAGCAAAGTAGAGCCTCTCCTGCTCTAGACAGAGTATCTGGTCACTTTGTCTAGTAAAGAAGATGGAATACTGGTGCACTTCCTCCTGCCTCTTTCTTAACCTGATCAGTTAAGGACTTTTTTTGTATTTCCTAATATTTCTACTGACTTCTTAACAGATTTCCCTTCTCCTCTCACTCCACTGATAGTGTCTCTTTTAAAATCACACTTAAGGATAGTTCTCCATTCTCCCTTTGGTCCCTGGTTACAAGGATCGCTGATTGTGCGCATCCTGGCCCATAGCCTTCCCTGCTGGTGGTGCAATAAACCTGGGTACATTTGCATTTCTCAGTGCTTTGTCCTAAGCCTTCTATTTTCTCAGGCTATTCATTTGGTTTCAAAATTATGATGGTGCAAACATTACAGGTATTCAGTTGAAACCATACCTAAACTTCAGATTTTTGAGTTTCCTCAGGTTAGTGATGAACTCTACATTACTCCTCTGACATGGTCAACTGTTGCCACTGCAGCTTCTAGGCAGCCACGTGGACCCCAGAGGAATTAACTGAAACTCCATGGTTTTCTGTGTGCCAAGCTCTGATGTTTGGTGGGATAAAGAAGTCTTGTAACACTCTACTTTCAGAATTTCCAATATATGTCAGGCTTAATCCTAACTCAAGTATATGGAAATTTGTATTTCCTTATAAACCTCCCCCTCCCCCTCCTCTTCCCCTCCCTCTCCTCTTCTTCTTTCTTCCTTTCTTTCTTTCTCCTCTTTTTTCTCCTCCCCCTCCTCTTCCAACTCCTCCCATCCTTCCTCTTCTTCCTTTCTCTTTCTCCTCTTCCTCCTCCTTTTTCTTCCTTCCCTCCTCCTCTTCCCCCTCCTTCCTCATCTTTAGATGTCCAGCCCACCAGCAAAGCTCCTATATGAAGCCCATTCTATTAACTTTGTGTATCCAGTTTAAAAGATATATCTCATATAGCTCTATTAGGTTCACATCTTTCACTAAGATTTCTCAACTGCTATTTGCTAAGCAGTTCTGATCCTATTCTATAGTTCTCAAGCCCTCCTGTTTGGCAGCCAGCAATAATCCACTTTCCTGTGTCTACAACCCTCTATTCAGTTACACAAATTAGAAGTATCTGAGTTATGCTTGTCTACATCATTTGGGGATAACTGCAAATTTCATATTTTCCATTCTGAAGGTGCTTTACCATGGCTATGTCTCTGCATTATACAGTTCAACCTACTACTGCTCACACATTTCATACCATTAATAATAGAGTGAGACCCCTTATCATCTTGGCCTTCTTGGAAAAGTATTTTATCCTTTAGTCACATAACCCATGGAAATAGCATTTGGAAGCCATTACTTCTTGGTCAGAAGCCATTTGCCCATTGCTATCTGCTCTTCTTGAACCTCTTTTTTTTTTTTTTTTTTTTAAATCCATTTATAATACCATAAAAAGATTTCTTTTTTTATTTTTTTATTTTTATTTATTTTTTTTAATTTTTGATACTTTATTTACATTTCCAATGTTTCCCCTTTTCTGGGTCTCCTCTTTGGAAACCCCTATCCCCTCCCCATCCCCGCCTCTATGAGGGAATTCCACCTCCCACCCACCTGCCCACCCATCCCCATATTCCCACCTTGACATTCCCCTTTACTGGGGCCTCTAACACCCTCAGGCCCAAGGGCCTCTCCTCTCTCCCTGATGGCCATCAAGGTCATCCTCTGCCACATATGTGGTCCGAACCATGGGTCCATAGATGTGTATTCTTTGGTTGGTGATCCAAACTCCAGGGCATATAC
>CM052705.1:25287935-25307999 GCA_028551405.1 Uromys caudimaculatus
TCACAAAAGAATGAACATGGTATGTACTCACTGATAAGTGGATATTAGCCCAAAAGTTCAGAATGCCCAAGTTTCATTTAACAGTAACCGCTGGACTGAGAGTGAGATCCCAGATGGAGGAGTTGGAGAAAGATCTGAAGGAACTGAGGGAATTTGCAGCCCCATGGAGGGAGCAAGAGCTTCTTGAACCTCTTAATAGAGACCACGGAGCCTGGAATGATCCAGCCCCTGACTCCCTCTTGCATCATCTGCTACAACTTCTGCTGTGCTCCCTGGGTGTCTCCTTTTGTACTTTATTTGACCATTTGCTCATGCTTTTCTCCTATTATCAGCTCATTTGTTGCTGTCATGAAAGTTAGTCTCTTGTATATTTCATGCAAGTTTCAATAATGTTGCTTAGCTTTCAAATACATTTCACTGACATTTTACTATTAAATATGTATTTATCTTATATCACTCCATTCATATTTACATTTTCATCATTAACATAGGATAATAACCCAGATTTTGGTTAATTTTTCCATTTTTTGCTTATAAAATCATTTAGATGTGCCATTTAGTGTAGTATTATTTTTATAACTGTTTTTAAGTTACTAGTATTAACCTTATCTTTTATTTGTTGTTTTCACTATATGTGTATTTAACTTAATTCTCAAATGGCTGTATTTTCTGGGTTTGAGATCCAGCCCTGGTTCTCAACTGTCCCTTTATAGGAGTCTCAGGGTTTCATACATTTCTCTTTTGTGTTGAATTTTCTTTTCAACATAATCCTTCTTTCTAAATTTGTTCATATTTGTTTAGTTTTACAGCCTCTTCCTAAAGAAAATAGTATATAATACTTTTTGACTCATTCCACAGTTGAATCATGAATCATTTCAGATTAGAGTCCACTAAAGCAACACTCTAGGGGTCAATCTAATGAGGAATACTGGAATGTAAAAGAAGGTGTCTCTGCTCCAGATATTGTAATGATAGGAAATGGGTGGAGTCAAGTGGGAAACCTCAGTCATTCCTTTCCAGAAGGTGGGGCAAATGAAAGCTTGCTAAAATTGCACTAAAAAAAAGAAGCATTGGTTTCTCTTGTTTGATAGAAACGGGGCCATTTGGATTTGTGTGTGTGTGTGTGTGTGTGTGTGTGTGTGTGTGTGTGTGTAAGTGAGTATGTGTGTATGTATGTGTATGTGTTAAAAATATTCTTGTTTTTGCCTCTGCTCGTATAATTATGAAGTTGTCTTATTTTCCATAGTCATACAGTGGTCTTTGTGATGCTAATTTTTGTGAAATTGTTTAAGGTGGGCAGGAGAACAGCAAGGCCTAGCCAGCCAAGAGTGTTAGGCCAGCTTCTGTCAATACCAAGGCCAGCTTCAGTGGCAGGCCAGTTCAGAGCTTTCTGTGGCTGCCTGTCTTTACTCACCTTTAATTCTTTGGCTCCTAATCAGTGGAATTCATATTGTTTTATTGTTGAACAAGGTGGGCTGGCCTTTTGATTATCTTTTGACTTGTTGTTTGGCTTTTTCTTACCTGTTTTCCATCTTTGCCTTTCTCCTGTTCTCTCTGGCTGCTTTTCTAAATCTAACTTGTATCTTTTCCGGTGAATTTAATCTTTAGGAATATTTTTTGATTCTCGAGACATTTCTTTTCATGGCACTCTGTTCTTGTTCATACACTGAATACATTATTTTCTCTCTGTGAAGACAGGGGAGTGGAGAGATGGCCATAACTTGGTTTTGTGCTCATTAACTTTTGTTTGTTTTGGTTCTGTTTCTCTGTATTGCCTTTCCCTACACATCCTTTCCTCTCTGTTTCTTCCTCTCTTTCCATTTCTCCTTCTGTGTTAGCAGTGGAACATGGCAAAGTCCTCAGTTGCCTCCTTTTTTTCTCTTTTTTATTAGCATATTCCCTGTCGGTGATGTGGTGGATGGATGCCACACCATAACTCTGAAATTCTACTCAGTTAGGTTAGTGATGTGGTCTTGTCAGAATCTATATCCTTCTAGGAATCTAGATTCAAGGAATGAGAGCAAAGCAGGTTGGGTAAGGGAGCATGGTGATTCAAAGTGAGCATGTACTTTTTTGGTCATCATCGTACTGCAGCCCAGAGTGAGTCTTGTTGCTTCACATCTAAAGGCATATATGAGGAAAGAGAGAGGAAGAAAGAGAGAGGGAAGCTATCATTTTTAGTTGGTCAATTAAATAGAAAAGTTTCTCAGGGGTGGGAGGAACCTTTTCATATAGGCTCCTAGTCAACTTTTCTTAATGTGTTTTCAAACTCTCTTTTTAGACCTTGTTAAGGAACACTGGCCTACCTTAATTTGCTAGTTTAATATGATAAATGACCTGGCCAATCAGTGAACTATGTTAGCAGGAATAAAATGAATCATGGAAGATAGGCATATTGGCATAATGTTAATTAATATATGAACTGGGTGTGACCATGCACGAGATTCACATGTAACATATGATTATGTCAGTGTTATCCTAGATTTGTGACTTGATGACTTACTGAACCTTATTAATATGTGAAGATGGGAAATAATAATGTCTACTTACTGAGGATATTGGTACTTTTTGAAAGTTGAAAATGTGTGTATTTGCATTTGCATATGTGCTTGCATACGTGTGTTTATGTGTGTTTGAATGTTTGTGTGTGTGTGTGTGTGGGCATATAAAAGATGTATGTAAGACAAGATGTGGGCATCAGGTATCTTTCTCCACTCTAAGGCAGAGACTTTCGGGGATCTCGAGTTTATCAATTCAGTTACTCTAGCTAGCAGCTTGCCTGGGGGAAACTCCTGTTTCCACTTTCTAAGCACCCAAATTACCAGTAAGTAATAGACTGTTTTGATTGGGTGCTGGCTTTCTCAACTCCCACTGGCATGCTTGTATATCAAGTGTCTTCCCCACTGAGTGATTCCTCCTAAGCCCTGTTGGTAGTTTTTATTATTCTTGAAAGGTTGCCAATAGCCTCTTGTCTAGCCTCTTCTCTATTCTCCATTGTATCACGGTGGAGAAACTGAGGCTGCATTCTGTCATTCTTTCCCCAATGTGCTTTAAGTGAGATTCTCCCATAGAGAAGCATTGGTTTAAAATTTCAATGCAGGTACAAAGGAAACAGATTTTAATTTTTTCTTATATTTTTTTGAACTGGAATTCTATCATCTCCTCTTCCATGTCCTCCTTCTAACCACTCCCTCTCATATATTCCTTCTTGTTCTTTTTCAAATGTATGGACTATTTTTTTCCATTAATTGTTGTTACATGCATATATACATATATATATGTATATATATATGTGTATATATATATGTATATATATTAATTCTAGTCATATGCATATACTTAATATGAAGATAATCTATTCAATGTATAATTATATAATGAGATTAGTTTATATTATTATTTTTGGATTGTTCTAAAAAATACACATAATTAAAAGCCAATTTTCTTTGTAAGTGGCTTCTGATGGCATCTAAGTTTGTCCTAATTTTGTGTATTTGCTAGAAAACCAACCAACCAACCAAACAAACAAACATGATGCTAATACAGGTGCCAAGTCACATCAACATATTCAATTTCTGAAGTATACATATAAGACAGACCTGAATTTGAAAGAATAGTGGAATGCAGAAACTATTGACTGAAGTATAGAAAGTTTTATTAAAGATTTTTAATGTTGGCTAGGGTTTAATGAGCCTGTCATCTTTCTTTGTGTTTGCCCTGGATATGTGTCTTATTTGAACAAATGACCTTGTAGTATCCAGCTTCTGTATTTCCCATAGCACTTAGCACAGAGCCAACCATGTAAAATATATTCACAATGACTTATTAAATTAATTTCCTTAAATCCCTTCTGGACTGCCCATTTGCCTTCATTAATTATGTTAGACCTAGAGTAAATGACCTCTACTTGCTGGCCTAGCTGAATTACATCTTAGCCTTGTAGATTTTGTGAGCAATTTTTTTTTTTCAGGAGATGAGATAACCTACTAAGTTAGAACCTATTCATTTTGTAGATGGGGATAAGAACATTTTTATATTTCATGATTTTCTCCTCCCTTCTCCTAGAAACCTGTCTGTGAGAGCTTCTAAATGCTGGTTTCTAACTTCTCTCACACACAATGGTTTCTAGCTTCAAATTAGTGAGTTTAGAGTAAGAATAGAGACCTCCTTTGCCTTTGTTTATTTGCCTGGAAAAAAACCACAAATTAACATTAGATTTTTAGCTATTATAATGAAGAATACAAATATGCCATGTCAAACTGTTTTTAAATGATAGATTTTCATTTTTTTTAATTACACTAAGTATTTCTTTGGAGAGTTCAGAGACTCTAAGCTTTATGAGCATTAACTCAGTTGTGGTTGTGATTTATTTGCCCACATTTAAAAGAATCAGTTAAGCTGGGATAGAAAATTGATGCCCAAGAAAAACATAGAAAGAATGCAGCTTATTTTCTCATTTTTGTTTCGCGTGTGCGGAAATTAGGCAAATCCATTATGATGGCATAATTGGACCTCTGTCCCCATCCCATCATTCATTAATGGCAGGATAAATATGAATCTTGGATTTTGCTAATCTGATGGTCTTGGCTCTGTTTTAGGGAAACAGTGTAAATTATTTCCAGAGGAGCTGTGCATAAAAATGTGTGACATTACTGCAGAATCCAGCACTCATAAAACTTACAAAATTTCTCTCTGGCCCAGGGGACACTAACTACCCATGTGCCTTCATGAGCCCAGGGGATGACATCAGACAGGCTTTCTCCCTCTTCACATCCTCCTCCCCAGCTCTGGTTGCACCTGGATGAAAGAGAGTCTGCCAGCATTTCTTTAGCAGGCTTCTGGCTGTCAAAACAAGCTAAAGCCTCATGGGGATGCTCACACTTGCCTGCTGAGGAGAAAACACTATGTTAAGTGTTTTACATATATTATCCTATTATATCCTTACAAAGCCCTTTGAGTAGGGTCCCCATTAAGCAAATGATAAAAGTGAGTCTCATGGAGGGTTAGATTTTTAATAACCTACATCATTTAATTGGAAATTTTGGAAGTCGAGCCCCTGTTGCTTGGTACCAAAGTGGGCACCATAATACATTGCTTCTCAGAGTGTTCTGTTGGTAGTGTTGCTCCCAAACCCCTCCTTAGCCCCCTGTATCCCTTTGATGCCTGTGTTAGGCCAGGATGCTGAAACAAAAACACCACAACCTGAGGGATTTAAACAAGGCAAAAATGTCCTAAATTCTAAAGCCTGAGAACCACAAAACAATCGGTTAACATCGATGAGTTCTGGGGACTTTTGTCTTTCTGTTTCACAGAGAGTAAAAGTCACATCTTCTCATGCAGTACATGGCAGGGGTTTGGATATCTTATGGCTCTTCTTATTTTATAAAAGCATTAATGTAGTTCATGCAGACTCCACCATCACAACCCAATCAACTCCCAGACTTGCCAAATCCATGGCATTGAAGAATTAACTTCAGCTCATAAATTTTGGTAGAACATAAACATGTAGTCCTTAGGACTGCCTGATACTAACCGGCGAGTAAAGCAAGATATTCTATGTAAAGGGAGTCAGGCCTACCCAGTATTCTGTGTGTCAAGCATTCTGGGTCTCCATGATAATATTTTGCACTCCATTAAACTACAGAAGGAAGGAAGACAAGGTCCACAAAGACAAGGCTATTCATCTGCTCAGTTCAGTGCCGAGACTCAATTTTTTGGATGCACACCTTCCTGGGTGAAGGGAGTTCTGCACAAACACCTACTGAATGAATGTATTTTTCCCACTGGCAATGGCTTCCAGTGCCAAGAGAAGATTGTACACCATTCTTTTTGTTTTGTCACAGAAATGGAAGGCTGCACTTTGGAGGAATAAATGAACCTTTTAGAATGCACTGAGGAAAAAAAAAACATATAAGTTTCTACACACCACAACTAAATAGATATAAAGTCTCCAGCTGCTCTTTCAGAGTGGCTTGTCACTGGTTATAAACTATAGGCATTTCTGTCTCCAATCCACTAAAAGCATCCATTTTTCTTCAGAATAAGTTTTGGTCCATTAATCAAACCCCTACCAGCAGTGGTTGGTGCCTGTGTGATAGGAAGCAAAGGATGTCTTGGTCTAAACAACTAAAATGTTAACTCTGCCCAACGAAATGACTTCTTTTCATAGCCAATGTTTCTTCATTCTTAATTAATGTCTCTTAGTGAGAAGGGAACAATTCCTACAAGATTCTTTCGGTTGTTTCGCTTGTACACTGATGTTTAGAACCATGATAGAGGAAGACTCAGTAAAAATGGAAGGGAATTCATGCATATGAGAAAAAGGAAAAACAAAGCCCACACAAGCAGAGTAGGGATGTGAAAGCAAGGAAAGGACAGATGAGAACTGGAAGGAAGAGGAACTGAATTCTACTTAAAAGGCAAATATTAGACCTTGACCTTTAGGATTCATTTTATAATGGAGCGGTCTCAGGAGGTGGCTGTTGGTACAGAGCCTGCCATTCATATATTGGGATCTGGGTTTGGAATCCCAGAACCCACTGGAAAGGCTATATATTGTGGGTTGTGGTATGGTTCCACTTACCTGTTGCCCCAGGGCTGGAATGGAAGGTAGGGGTAGGAGGAGCAATGAAGAGAGGTAGGTGGTTCTTGAAGGTCCTTGGTCTTCTAGCCCAGGCAAATTGATGAACTTTTGTTTCAGTGAGAAAGAAAGGCAGGCAGGAAGGCAGGAAGGCAGGCAAACAAGACAGACAGCGACAGCGAGAGATAGGGGGTTGTTATATAATTGAAGAAAGGCTCTATTGCTGTCTTCTACAAACATGCATATGCACTTATGTATGTACCTATGTTGAGTACATACACCTGCCCTCAGATACAAACAAACACAATATTACAACACACATACCCCCCTCACACACACAATCGTGCGCGCACACACGCGTGCGCACACACGCACACGTATTATGATGCGTGTTAAGGAATGCGAAGTTATTATGGACTTAGAGTAAAGATTTGTTTTTGATTCTAGATTTGCAAGTTTAAATTCATGGTTAATCGTCCTATTGCTCTGTACCTGTGGTGAGAGGACACTGGCTGGCCTAGAGTACAGGTGTTAGCAACTGGCCTCTTATACTACCATCTACATCAAAACTATAACAACCACAATCTAGGCATGGTTGAGCCCTTTAAGGTAGGGATCATAGATGGAAAAAAGTACAAGCATATATCAAGTTCTTTCCACACTTCTGATTTTTTTTAGTCAACAAAAAAATATCCCTATGTACTTACGCAGAAAAGAGGCTTAATATTCATTGCCCGGATTACTGCCTCTGGGGTAAAACTGTAGATTTTCGTCTAACTATAGCATCCAGGTTTCGCAATAAAACAGGTAGATTGATCATTACTTTTAAGGGAGCAATTCAATTCCCAATTAAAGGCCTCGTGTACATAAACAGATACACCATTCCCTTAACACTCACAGAGAGAAGTTACTTTTTAATTGCCTTACTTATGATTTTAACTTCAAAGCCAGTTATACTGTTTGAATTAATAGCTCATAGTCCATTTGATACAGTGATATTTAATTAATGAGTTCATAACTCCAGTGGCACATTGTCTTTCTGACAGCTCCTCAGGTTGTTAGTTTCCATATTGCTGACTCTGTCTGCTAACCATTCTTTGAGAGGTCAATTTTTGCCTGTATAATCTTTCTGGAGTGGATGGTAAAAAAAAAAAATAATCTTTTTCAGAGAGAAAGATGACTCTTTCATTACTCTCTAGTATGTTAGAGGAGAAGAGTTAAGGAAAGAAGGAAGAATTATTCAAGTCCTTTCCAGAGAATTCTTGCTGATTATTGGCCGTTAATGGACATCTGCCCTCAGTTTCTGTGACTGAGGATCTATAACAAGACAGCTTTCCTTTCTGTCTCACGAAACACATGTTCTCTAAGCGTTGGTGACAGTGGCCACGCTCCTCTACAAGAGGTCTTATTTGTCAATAGCCTATTCTTATTTCTTAAAAAAGTAGGTAGCCACCCACAGGACCAGTTGGAGATTCATGATTCTGCTTTACCAGGCATATTTGGGTCACCTACCACTGTGGTTCCTTTAAGGAAAGAAATTTAACACTGGGTCCTTCTCTTCAAACCCTGCAAATGTCCTGTTGTAATTTCTGGCACTGAATGGAGCATTTGAAATCAACTTTGTGGAATTTAAAGTTCTGCCCTTTCATAAGGCACTTACAGAGGCAATAATTCAGGGAACTTTCACATGCAGTTGTGAAGTGTTCCCATGTTACCTCCAGGAGGTTTGTTGGCTGCCTCCAGGAAGCCAGGGCTGCAAAAATTATGATTGAGGAAAGGACTGTGAAAAGTTAAGAGGCTATCCTTCAGTCAGTATCAGCACATTCTCTTTCCTAAAGTTTTATAATTAATTAAAATTCTAGGCTGGCCTCCCAATAGTGATCCCCTTGCATCTTCCTCCCGGGTGCATGGATTATGGGTGGGTGCCTGTCACTATTTTCAGCTTGAGGTTTAATTTACTTAGCTTCCCCTCAGTATCAAGTTTTACTAATGTAAATAAAGAAGAATCTAAACAGAATAGAAAAAATGGGAAAACATAAATCCTTTCTAGAATGTTAAAGATTACTATAAACTTAGAATTAATTAATGGTGATTGAAACAACTAAGAGTTATTAACAATATTTGGATTCAGACAAAGATAATTATAATAAAATTATATACTGCAAATACTGATTGTATTAATGATTTTAATTTTAATAGTTGTTCTCAAAGTATATTAGAAATTGATTTTCTATGGGTAAATTTATAATGATTATAATGACAATAATAGCTACTATCAATGGGGTGTATACTATATCTCAGGAACTCTGCTAATTTTTTGTATACTTTAACTTAACTGATGAAAAACACTTCGGTTATGTGGCTTAAAATACTTTGAGTTGTGAAGGGTGCAGATGCCAAGAAGCTTACTAGAAGTGAGAATTAGCTGAAGAAGGGGTTCATTCAAATTCAAGATTTGTGGACTTCCCACTAGGGAGATGACACTTCTGCCAGATGTCCTAAGAATTTAGGGACACAATTCCTGTGACAGACAATGAATAATGAATACTCCTGTGACCTTCTGTGTAGAAGTTCATTTCCGCAAGCAGAAGCAGGAGGCTCAGAAAACATACAACCTCTGTCAGCGATCCTTGTCTGAAATGGACAGTGGAAACTACAGTACTGGCTATTTTTGCCTTGGCCAGTGTCTGTCAGATTGGTGTCCATCACCAGTGTCATGAATCAAGGGCAGAACTGAGTAATGGCATATATATGGAATGGAAAAGTTTATATAACTAAGCATAAGAAAATAGAGTTCTGATTTATGGTTTTTGTAACTTCCTTTGAAGATACTACATCTTAAATCCAACAAGTAATAATGATGGCTATTATTTATTGAGCATTTAGAATGAGCTTAGTACCAGACAAGCACTTATATACTGTAACATTTGAGTGTGTGAGTACCACCCACATTTTGCTTGTGAAGCCATTAGAGATTATGGAGGCTACTTTACTTTCCCATTGCTGTACAATCAGTGTGCAATTTAGCTACATAACTAGTTATAGTTTGTTAGGTATAAACTATTAATTTTTTAAATATTTAATTTGATCTATGCCTCACTATGGGTCATTCTTAATTGGATAGAGTTGTTCGTATCTGTATGAGTATGTTTGTACGTGTGTGTGTGTGTGTGTGTGTGTGTGTGTGTGTGTGTGTGCATCTATATTCACCCAGACCTGTAAGTCCCTTTGAATTGGGAGCTCACAGAAGTAAGGAAGTCCTTGTCACAACATCATTCAGTGCTATGCCTTTAATTAGCACATGCTTTGATGATGTTCATAGCATGCGGTGATTTCTTGTTTCTGCTCCGCGTCTTGTCAACATTCGTCAGTATCTTTCCTTTTTCTACTTCAGGAAGCCTGCTGTTTTGGAAGGGGAAATCCATGCTTCTGACTTTAGTTTCTTCCTTTGCTTTTGTTTCGTCTTCTAGCACTTGAGCACAGCCAGCTGCTCTAGAATTTTGAAGATTCTGAAGCCCTTCTGTCTATCGAGTTAAAACCCTCCTCCTCCCCTCCATTTATGCTGTGAGTCAACATCTTTTCCCAAATGAAAGACGTAGAAAAAGCTAATGGTGAGGAGAAGCATTTGCATAATGTTAGAGCCACTACTGACTTTTTATTCCACTCAGCCCTTTCACACCCTGGATGTGGATGAGTGAAAACACTTAAAGCCATCAACGCATTCACATCATCATATATGTTAATACAGCATTTTAACTAATAAATCAAAGTAAGGTTATTTCTTAAGGCCCCTAGAGGTAATTTTCAAAAAGTAGTCCTTTTTCCTCCTCCAAAGATAGTTTGCAAGCATCTAAGCTACTGCTTTTTCACAGAAATAGGTCAAGATGGCCTGATGTGTTCACACATTTATTTAAATACAGTTCTAGTGAAATACAAATGAAATCCTGAACAAGATCGCTGGCCAGTTCATTACTTGCTTGTGTTTTGGAATGCATTACCATTTTTTTTGGTTGTTGTTGTTTTCTGTTTGGTTTATGGGATAGTAGCTTGCAGTTGGCAAAGCAAATGGGAGGAACACCCAAAGTTAAATGTGTGAATAAAATACAAGAAAAACATAGTAATGACTAATAAGATGTAAATGCCAAGAAATTTTCTTGTCTTTTAAATTAGACATCTGTGCCCTATTTTTACATGCTCATCACCATAAGCGCGTTAACATGTTTTCCCCAATCTGTCAGCACAGACATATTCTGGAGGCCTTGAAGCTTTAACACCTTCGCTGCTACAGAAATGCCCTGGCAGCCACTCTTAGGGAACATCTGCTGAATGTGAGAGATGTGTGAGGCAGGCACAACCATGAGTGCTTTGTCAGAGCCCTTGGCATGGTGCTGCTTCTCTGATGTAAGGAAGGGGTATGTTTCTGGGTAAGGTCTGCAAGAAGATCAGCTTTGGGAAACACCACATCTCCTCAATAGTTCTACTTGTCATATGGATTTGCCAGTTCAGAACTTGGCCTGCTGTCTGCACAAGAGGAGGAGAGCAGATGAAGGGCTGTCTTGAAGCTGAGCTGCCTCAAGCCCACACATGTTTGCACAGCTTGCGAAGTGACAAGAGCGTGGGCTGGTCCTATCTACAGAGAAACAGTTGGGCTGAGGGGCTTCACATGTGACCATAGGAGATGCTGACATTCAGGTCCCAGGAAGCTTTCCATGAAATATCAGAAGTGAGAGGCTGCTTTGCTCGTGAAGGGAAGCCACATTCAATATGTCTTGTGCTTCTTACACTGCTATGCATAGCACTTACATAGCAGGTTCACCTGCTATGACCTTAGAGTCTACTCCTCTTTCCTCTCTGGAAAGGATTTGTCTTTTAATAGTGAGAGATGAGCTTAAAAGTTAAATCCCTTGGGGTGGGCAAAGAAACAATGACCAGACATAGAAATAGAACATCTGATAAATTGTTCTGGAAAGCAAGATATGCAAAGACTGGCCTACAGGCTGTGTGAGAGAGACATGATGGGGGGCGGACTCTGCAGGGTGGACTAAGCTAAGGGCACTGAAGTCCAGCTTTCCTGGCTGCATTGTGCAGAGTGGAACCCAAATCCATGTACTATATAAAATGTGTCTGCTCATTATTGTACATTTGACATCATCTCTATTAATTGCTTTATCTCCCAAACATTTCTGAACATTGTTTTTACTTATAGATAAAAGAACTGAGGCTCTGAGTGAACCAGCTTAAGATAGATGCATAGGCTATATTTAAATCTAAATGGAATTTGAACTCAAATAGACCCGAGATTCACATCAGAGCCATTTGTTCTACAGTCCTGAGCATGTGACTTGAGCTCTCTGCACCCAGTTTCTGCACATAGGCTATACAAGATAATGGAAAATATACATTCATTTTCATATACCAGTAAAAGATAAAAAGGTTAAAGAACTTAACCACGTTTATACAAGAGGCCATCCCAGGAACACATAACACAATTTTCAACCCACAATATCTGCTGGGTAAATGCTCCCCAAGATGAAAAAATGACAAAAGAGAAACTTGCTCAGGTCTCCCATGCACAGGTCCTTTATTTATTTACCTTTCTGTTATCATCTTCCCAAAGTAAGAATGGACCAACAGGAACAAGGAGGTTTTTAAAACCAAATCCTGGCCAAGGAATACATCAAGATAGATCCAGAATATGGGAGATCACAATGATGCCCGGAAATAAAACAACGTGATTTATGGGACTGAAGCAGCCATTTCTATAGACATTAGGCTTAGCAAAGTGATATGTATTTGTCCCAAGATATGACCCACATGCCGGTTCAAGATGCCCTCCCCAAAGCATTGGCCTACCCAACCCAATTTCTTCTGAGCCCCTGAAGCATATTCATATGACCATTCATTTAAAGAAAATACCTAATTTTTATGATTCTGGTAGGTGCCAGGTACTTGAACACAGGCAGCTGAAGACAGAGCATTAAGCAAATCATGTGTGTCCTGATTTCATGGAACCCAAGGTCTATTGTGTATGAACAGAAACATAATTTTAGAACAAGCACATTTACATTGTAAACCCTGAATACCTAGAAGCAGATAAAGCTTGTTTTCTTACATCTCTAGAAAAAACCAGGGACTTATCTTCCATCTCTGAAGACCAACCAAGATTATTAGGACTAGCCTTTCAGGTTTCAGGAGTTTTTTGGACAATTGAGCAAAAACTTGAATGAGGGCTTGTGATGTTGGGTGTTAAGAGTTTTTGTTAGATGGTATGTGCCTAGCTCCTGGAAGAAATATTGTCAACCCATATGGAAAATTTTCATTTAAATTCAAGGTACTTATTTAAATATCTGCTAGTATATACTATAGGTATTTAGGTAGATACAGGGAAAAGCATGATTCCTTATGAAATTTTCACACACCCTTATTATTTTATCCTCCTTTCTCTTTTTTAATTTATTCTCCCTTCTTTAATTAGAGGCCACTTTTCCCCATTTCCTAGTCTACATTTATATGCCACCATGCCTATCTTGATTGGACCCCATCACCCCATCTCCACAATGGTTCATTTTCATTTCTTTGTAGGGTGGAAAGATTTTGTAATGTGTATCAGGAACCCAGTCATCTAGGCCAGGATGCTTATGGGTGGTTTTGTTAGGTGGAAGAGGTTGTTAGCTTGGGAGTAGGGAGACAGATGCCTTCACAGAGGCGTGTTTATAGAGCTGTGGTCAACCGAGAGTCTCTGGTTGACCATGAGAAACTTTTCAAAATCTTGGTTAAATAATACAGTGTATTCTTTTGTGAAATTCTCAAAAAAGATAATAAATGTAAATAAAAATAAGCAGAACCAAACAATAGTGTTCCATTAGGGCTTACTGCAGGCCCATTAAAACAGTATATGTAGGGCTGGGATTCAAGCAATGGAAACTTTAAGCTCCTTCAGTTAATTCTAAGATATACACATGAATCTTACCTTTTTCATCGATGTAACAAAAATGCCTTGTGAGAGTTCCTGAAGAAAACAGAGTTTGTTAGGAAAGAAGGCTTTACTTTGGCTCTCAGTCTGAGGATCAAGTACAGGAAAGAGGGAATGGCCACAAGATTCTGTGGCTGAGATTGTATCTCTTATATCTGGGTAGAAAAGAAAGCAGAAATGGAAAGGAAAGGTGTCCAGATATCTAACCTCAAGTCCTACTCCTAATGATCCACACCCTCCAGTGAGACTCTGCTTCTTAAAGCTTCTGCTGTACTCTCAAACAGAGTGACCATGTGAACTCTCAAACACATGAATCTATAGGAGACATTTTATATTCAAACCATTCCATGGTTAAGGCAGAAGGCAATAGGATGTTAGACTTTGTTTCTTAAAGTACAATTGTGTGGGCTACCTACAAGTTGGTGATTCTTGAATTGATTGCTAAATATAAGGTCTTCCAAATCCATTACCTCTATTAGGAATGTCTAACAAGCACTGCCATGAATTGGAGGGAAAATAAATACATCTTTGCTAATGTCATGTCTTTCTAATAATAGTGAATAAAATCCCAGGAAAACCATAGAATACAGTAGTTTGTAGTATTTCTCTCTCTCTCTCTCTCTCTCTCTCTCTCTCTCCTGTGTCTGTGTGTGTGTGTGTGTATGGGTGTTTCCTCCATCTCTCTGTTTCTGTCTCCCCTGTTACATACACAAACACAAACACATATACACACACTTACATAAACACATACATATGCACAATCACCTCTGTAACAGTTTTCATGGGGATTTAAAGACTGTAGTGCTACAAGATTGGGAGTTTAGATAAAGGACTGTCGAGATAATTCAGGTACTTATAAGTCTTTACTCAACAGATGTTCTGGGATCATAGACAGGTGATTTTCCAGTATGTGTCCGCAATATATGATTTTTTTTTTTCGAGACAGGGTTTCGCTGTGTAGCCCTGGCTGTCCTGGAACTTACTCTGTAGACCAGGCTGGCCTCAAACTCAGAAATCTGCCTGCCTCTGCCTCCCGAGTGCTGGGACTAAAGGCATGCACCACCACTGCCCGGCTATGATATTTCTTAACAATGAGAAATATGTATCCAAGGAATAGAGAATATATGGAATTTCTGACACTATTTAATCTAAGTAGAATTTCCTCTCACACACTTGCCATGAAAGGAAAACTCCTTTGAGCACAGAAGTGAGATAGAATCCTGCATTATGTAATGGAACTGCTCATTTTGGCCATTTTTTTTTTTTTTTTTTTGGTGAACTCTGTTTTTAGTGATGATCATACATATTAGCTTATAGAAAATGATCTTTGAATAATACAATTTTTTTAAAAAAATTGTAGCTCACAGGTATTACTATGAATGATGATTAGATTAAAACTACATGGAGCAATGAGGAGGGATCATCTGATATGATTTAGGAGAGGCTAATATGTCAAGTGAATTAGCTATGCTCTTCCTTTATGAATAACTTTAAAGCAGACCACTTGGAAGCTTTTCTTTAATTATTTTAAGACATCACATTTCCTCTGCTAAATGTGAGAACACCTACAATGGGGAATTCTACTCTTTACAAACACAAAGAAGAAAGCAACACACACTGTCAAATCCTATTATACAGAAAGACAGATTCTTTGAGCAGGTGATAAATATATGTGGATGACTGTCTTTTTAATTAGTTCCCTGAAGGTTTATGAAATTTCAATAGAAAGATGTTGGAGGCTTCTGGACCTATGAGGGATGGTAGGAGCCTCCTAGTTGCCCAATGTTGAACCAAGTAGGAGGAACTGTTCACTGCTCTCTGTCCACTGCACAGACACAATGAAAATCTTGTACCAAGTACAGAACAGAAGTCTATATACACTGCAATAACATGTGAAAGAGGTTCGGAAAATGTGTCTTGTATCTCATGGATACTCCATGAATATCTTTTTCTCTGTTATTTTCTTTCTCCTGATTATACCTTGGATGTTCTTAGTGTTGTATGTGTAAGTAAGCTGATCATTTCATTCTGTAGTAACTTCAATAGCTTCTATAATATTGTTTCAAACTCTAGAACTTTGAATGCAGTTTTTCTCTGTTTTATGTCTCTAACACACATCCATAAAATATAATGAATAGGACAATGATAAATTAATAAACTTGTTTATTCTCGTTTTTACCAAGTTTTTTCAATATATAATATTGATTATAAATGAACAAATCATAGTTATATGTACTTATGGAATGTTATTCTGTCTTTTACTTTCTATTGTAATGCTATGTGTTGGCCTCTAAGACCTGGAGTCTATGTGTAGCTCTTGTGACTCCACCCCCAAAGTAGTTCTGATTGATGAATAAAGATGCTGATAGCCAATAGCTGGGCAGAAGTGACATACATGGGGTTTATGTTTCACAGCCTTGGGGGATGGGGAGGACCACGAGGAAGAAGAAAGTACAGGAGAGGAGGAAGGAGAAGCCAGCATGGGTTAAGGGTCAAGAATGCATGGCCCCAAGGCCTGCCCAATTGGAGTTAAGAGCGGCCCAGATGGAACATAGTAAATAGTAAGTAATAACTTAAGGTTATAGATAGAAAAGTAGATTCTAACAGCATGGAGGGTAGGCAGTTGCTTAGCTATTGTGCTGTTTAGGGCTTATTAGAAATATAAAGGCTGTGAGTATGTCTTTCATCCAGGAACTCAATAACCAAAGGTGGGGTAGAAACCTCATGATGTGATTTAAATATTTACTATAACAATGGAGAACAGAGTTATGTCATATTTTTTAAAAACATAGAGTATTCAACTCAGACTGAACATATGCATAACCTCAAATAACTTGTTTTTATAGTGAGAACATGTAAACTTTACCGTTTTGGTGACTTTGAAATACAAATATCTTTCCTATAGTTAGAAAATTAAGTTATATATCTCAAACATCTTATTTTTATATGACTGAAACTCTGTATTCTTGCAATGTCATCACTGTCTAGCCTGCATTCTACGGCTCTAGCCACCACCATTCTCTGTCCTCCTTGGAGTCCAGCTGTCTTTAGATCCTGCATATTAATGAAAATGTATGGTGTCATTCTTTCTGTACCAGGTTTGTTTCCTTCAACATAATATACCATTACTATTATATAGTAAATTAATATTTTTAACGGTTGAATTGTATTTTGTTTTGAATCTATAATACAGTTTCATTATCTATTCCTCTGGTGGTAGATACATGCATGATTTCTATAGTGTAGACATTAATTTTTCTTTCACTCCTTCCTTCCTTCTTCCTTCCTTATCCCTTCTTCCCTCCCTCCTTTTCTTCCTCCCTTCTATCCTTTATTCTCCTCCCTTCTTTTCTTTCTTCCCTTCATCCTATCCCTCCCTAATTCCACCTCCCTTGTTGTAAAATGAATGTACTTTTGCATCTGTGAGGTTTTAGCCTGCATATATGTCTGTGCCTGCAGAGTCTAGAACAGAACCTTAGAAGGTCTGCACCTGAAGTTTTAGAGTGATGTGAACCAATAGTGGATGCTGCTTGTGTGATTCTATGGAATAGAGCCCATTATCCTAACCGCTAAGCCATCTTCCTTGCCCCATTTCTTTCTCTCTCTCTTTCTCTCTCTCTACCTCCTTCCTTCCTTCCTTCCTTCCTTCCTTCCTTCCTTCCTTCCTTCCTTCCTTCCTTCCTTCCTTCCTTCCTTCCTTCCTTCCTTCCTTTCTTTGAGACCAGGTTTCACATAGTTAAATCTGACACTGACCATTCTGCACCTTGAACCTCTAACCTTTGACCACCGTGCCTCTACTTCCTAAGGTTGGGAGTACAGTATGTACAACCATACTTGTTTTATAAGGTGATAATAGTCAGAACGATGGTATATGCATGTTAGGCAAATCCTCTACCAACTATGCACCATTTCCAGAACATTTATTGGACATACTAATTTCAGATCTTTACGCTAGATACCTACAAGTAGATTGTTGGGTCATATTGTCATCCTATTCTTACTATTAAATTTTTAATTGGCTTTCATGTATTTTTCCCTCAATGGTTGTGCTAATTTTCATTTACTCCAACGACTCTGCAAATATTGATTAGGGTCAATTATATACCTTTGTTTTTGCCAGAAGTTTAGTGTTTGAACATAGGTATGCCAACTCTGGGGTGCAGATATATTTGTCCTTTGAAACTTCCTGAGCTCCATTCTGGGTTCATTGTAATTACTAGGGCCTGATTCTCTTAGCTCCTTTGAATTTTGTATCCACATGATAAGAGCAGCCTCTCATTGCTAAAACACAGGTATTCTAAAAAAGCAATACACTAATAATTCTATAAGAAATCTAAAGAAATACAAGTTCTTCTACTTTTTTCTTTTTTTCTTATTTTATTGATACTTTATTTACATTTCAAATGTTTCCCCCTTTCTAGATCCTCCTTTATAACCCCCCTATCGCCTCCCCCTCCCCATGCCTCTATGAGGGTGCTGCCCCACCCACCCACCCACACACTCTCTTCTTCCCTCCTTGCCATTTCCCTATACTGGGGCATCTAACACTCTCAGGCACAAGGACCTCTTCTACCCCTGATGGCGAACAAAACCTTCCTCTGCAACATATGTGGCCAGCACCATGGGTCCCTCCATGTGAATTCTTTGGTTGGTGGTCCAGTCTGCAGGAGCATCAGGAGGTCAGGCCAGTTTACACTGTAGCTCCCTCCATGGGGCTGCAAACTCCCTCAGCTCCATCAGTCCCTTCTCCAACTCCTCCATCTGGGACCTCTCACTCAGTCCAATGGTTGCTGTGAAGTGAACTTTAGGTATTTTGAACTTTTGGGCTAATAACCACTTATCAGTGAGTATATACTGTGTTCATTCTTTTTTGACTGAGTTACCTCACTCAGGATGATATTTTCAAATTCCATCCATTTGCCTGTGAATTTCATGAAGACATTGTTTTTAATAGCTGAGTAGTATTCCATCGTGTAAATGTACCACATTTTCTGTAACCATTCCTCTAATGAGGGACATCTGGGTTGTTTCCAGCTTCTGGCTATTATAAATATGGCTGCAATGAACATAGTGGAGCATGTGTCTTTATTACATGTTGGAGCATCCTCTGGGTATATGCCCAGGAGTGGAATAGCTGGGTCCTCAGATAGAATTATGTTCATTTTTCTGAGGGTCCGCCAAACTGATTTCCAGAGTGGTTGTACCAGCTTGCAATCCCACCAACAATGGAGGATTGTTCTTCTTTCTCCACATCCTCGCCAGCATCTGCTGTCACCTGAGTTTTTGATCTTAGCCATTCTGACTGGTGTGAGGTGGAATCTCATGGTTGTTTTGATTTGCATTTCCCTGATGACTAAGGATGTTGAACATTTCTTTAGATGTATCTCAGTCATTTTTTGTTTCCTCAGTTCAGAATTCTCTGTTTAGCTCTGTTCCCCATTTTTTGATAGGGTTATTTGGATCTCTGGAGTCTAACTTCTTGAGTTCTTTCTATATATTGGATATTAGCCCTCTCTCGGATGTAGGATTGGTAAAGATCTTTTCCCACTCTGTTGGTTGCCATTTTGAACTATTGACTGTGTCCTTTGCCTTACAGAAACTTTGCAATTTTATGAGGTCCCATTTGTCGATTCTTGATCTTAGAGCATAAGCCATTGGTGTTATGTACGAGGCTTTCCCTACTTTCTCTTCCATTAGATTCAGTGTATCTGGTTTTATGTGGAGGTCCTTGATGCGCTTGGACTTGAGCTTTGTACAGGGAGATAGGAATGGATCAATTAGCATTCTTCTACATGTTGACTGCCAGTTGAGCCAGCACCATTTGTTGAAAATACTGTCTTTTTTCCACTGGGTGGTTTTAGCTCCTTTGTCAAAGATCAAGTGATCATAGGTGTGTGGGTTCATTTCTGGGTCTTCAATTCTATTCCATTGATCTACCTGCCTGTCACTGTACAAATACCATGCAGTCTTTATCACTACTGCACTGTAGTACAACTTGAGGCCAGGAATGATGATTCCCCAAGAAGTTCTTTTGTTGTTGAGAATAGTTTTGCTATCCTGGGTTTTTTGTTTTCCAAATGAATTTGAGAATTGCTCTTTCTAAGTCTGTGAAGAATTGAGTTGGAAGTTTGATGGGGATTGCATTGAATCTATAGATTGCTTTTGGCAGGATGGCCATTTTTACTATATTAATCCTGCCAATCCATGAGCATGGGAGATCTTTCCATCTTCTGAGGTCTTCTTCGATTTCTTTCTTCAGAGACTTAAAGTTCTTGTCATACAGATCTTTCACTTGCTTGGTTAGAGTCACACCAAGATACTTTTTAATGTTTGTGACAATTGTGAAGGGTGTCATTTCCATAATTTCTTTCTCAGCCTGTTTATTCTTTGAGTATAAGAAGACTACTGATCTGTTTGAGTTAATTTTATATCTGGCCACTTTGCTGAAGTTGTTTATCAGCTGCAGCAGTTCTCTGGTGGAGGTTTTCGGGTCAGTTAAGTATATGATCAT
>CM052705.1:25308499-25315999 GCA_028551405.1 Uromys caudimaculatus
CAGAGATGTGTTTCTTGAATGCAGCAAAATGCTGGGTCCTCTTTATGGATCCAGCCTGTCATTCTATGTCTTTTTATTGGGGAATTGAGTCCATTGATGTTAAGAGATATTAAGGAACAGTGATTGTTGGTTCCTGTTATTGTCGATGTTATTTTTACTTTTATGTGGCTATCTTCTTTTGAGTTTGTTGAAAGATTACTTTCTTGCTTTTTCTAGGGTGTAGTTTCCTTCTTTGGGTTGACGTTTACCATCCATTATCCTTTGTAGGGCTGGGTTTGTGGAAACATATTGTGTAAATTTGGTTTTGTCATAGATTATCTTGGTTTCACCATCTACAGTAATGAGAGTTTGCTGGGTGTAGCAACCTGGGCTGGCAGTTGTATTCTCTTAGGGTCTGTATGTGATCTTCCCCAGGATCTTCTAGCTTTCAGAGTCTCTGGTGAGAAGTCTGGTGTAATTCTGATAGGTTTGACTTTATATGTTACTTGACCTTTTTCCCTTACTGCTTTTAATATTCTTTCCTTATTTTGTGTATTTGGTGTTTATTTGGAGTTCTGTAGGCTTCTTGTATATTTATGTTCATCTCTTTCTTTAGGTTAGGGAAGTTTTCTTCTATAATTTCGTTGAAGATATTTACTGGTCCTTTAGGTTGGGAATCTTCACTCTCTTCTATACCTATTATCCTTAGGTTCTGTCTTCTCATCGTATCCTTGATATCCTGGATCTTTTGGGTTAGGAGCTTTTTGCATTTTGCATTTTCTTTGCATTTTCTTTGACTGTTGTGTCAATGTTTTCTATGATATCTTCCACACCTAGATTCTCTCTTCTATCTCTTGTATTCTGTTAGTGAATTCTGTATCTATCTTGTATTCTGCATCTATGACTCCTGATCTCTTTCCTAGATTTTCTAATGCCAGGGTTGTCTCCCTTTGTGATTTCTTTATTGTTTCTATTTCTATTTGGTTTTTATCATTTCCTTCATCTGTTTGATTGTGTTTTCCTATAATTTCACCTGTTTGATTGTGTTTTCCTGTAATTCTTTAAGGGGTTTTTGTGTTTCCTTTTTAAGAGCTTCTTGTTTACCCATGTTCTTGTGTATTTCTTTAAGGGAGTTATTTATTTCCTTCTTAAAATCTTCCATCATCATCATGAAAAATGATTTTAAATCCGAGTCTTGCTTTTCTGGTGTATTGGGGTATCCAGGGTTTGCTGTGGTGGGAAAGCTGGGTTCTGATGATGCCAAGTATCCTTGGTTTCTGTTCCTTATGTTCTTGCCCTTGCCTTTTGCCATCTGGTTATCTCTGATGTTAGCTGGTCTTACTCTCTCTGACTGTGACTTGTCCTTCCTGCAAGCCTCGGTGTCAATACTCCTTGAAGACCAGTTCTCTCTGAGAGGAATTTGGGTTTGGAGAGCTGTGGTACAGGGTCAGCTCTGGGGTGCAGACAGAAACCAGAAAGATCTACTCCCCAGCTGTCCCTTGGTTACTGTGTCCTGATAGCTCTGCAAGGGTCCCTCTTGATCCAGTGAATTTGAGCAGAAGTGGTAGTCTTGCCTGTGCTTGAAGGTGTGTCGGCACTCCTGGGATATTAGCTCTCTCCTGGCACTATTCGAGTATGGAGCCTGTGTCACAGGATATGCTCCCTGGCCACCGAAAGAAACCAGAAGACCACCCCTCAGTCCCTGTGTCCTGGGGATTCCAGGTGGGTCCCTCTGAGCAGACAGGCTTGCCTACACTCCTGGGAGTCTAGGTTTCTCCTGGCACTATTTGGCTATGGAGCCCTGGTGGCCCAGGCAGAGGTCTCCAGCCACAGATGGAAACCAGAAGGCTCCTTTTTCTGGCTGTTCCTCAGTCCCTGTGTCCCAAGGATTCTGGGCAGGTCCAGCTGAGCAGTGTTGCTCCTCCTCATACCCCTTCTCATGGCTTTTCCACACTCCTGTGAGGCTAGCTTTCTCCCAGCACTATTTGGCTATGGAGCCCTGGTGGCCCAGGCAGAGGTCTCCTGCCACAGATGGAAACCGGCAAGTTCTACTTTAAAGATAGCCTTACAAGATAGCCTTTATCTAGTACCATGAAATCTTTCATGTCTCTCCTACTTTTTTTCACTGTTGCACATGATACCTATTTTCAACTTCTGGGGAGCATCTTGCCGACCTGTGCTAATTCCCCTCCTCCTTACCCAAGCAGAGCATCTGCATTCTATCTATATGGGATTCTGAATTTCTGCTATTATTCATGCAAAACTGGATATGCTTGACATCTATTTCCAGTTCTATTTCATATGAGTCTTCTTAGGGATATTGTCAGCCTTAGCAGAATTAACATTTTATGTTATAGCCTGCAAATTCTGTCCAGTGATAAACTGCAGTACACATAGGGCTCATCTTTTTGTTCTTGTCACTCATTAAT
Source organism: Uromys caudimaculatus (assembly GCA_028551405.1). NCBI lineage: Eukaryota > Metazoa > Chordata > Mammalia > Rodentia > Muridae > Uromys > Uromys caudimaculatus. Next base: position 25,310,908 of record CM052705.1, read on the forward strand.
GAACTCAAATTCCTGTGGTCTCTCTCTCTCTCTCTCTCTCTCTCTCTCTCTCTCTCTCCTTCTGTGTGTGTGTGTGTGTGTGTATGTCTGTGTCTGTGTCTGTGTCTGTGTGTTTACAACTATTAGACTTCTAGAAGGGAACAGAGGAGGGGAATCTTGTGACTTTGAGTTATGCAAAGAATTCTTAACATTTCGCACCGAAGAACGGATTCCCCAAAGAAAACAGGGGGAATTGGCTTTCATCAGGTTAAAACATTTTGCTCTCTGAAAGAAACCACTGAGAAATTTCAAGGTAAAGTACAAATTTGAAGAAATTGTTTTAAAACATATATCTTCCAAAGGTTTGCACTCAAGGAATCAAAACATTTCAGAATTCAGTGCCAGAAAACCAAATATCCAATAAAATGTTTGAACAGAACTTGCACTGAAGATGCATAGACTGCAAGTAACCATAAGTTATGAAGCTGAACAGCACTGACCTCCAGAGATATTATAAATTAAAACCACAATGGGGTATTGCTGCATATACACAGATATAATTAATGTAAAGGAATGGACCAGCTAAGCTATTTGGGAAGACCAAGTGTGTAAAACACAGCCAATCAATTCTCATTCAGCACCATGGGATGCAAGCTCATGAAGTCTCTTCAGATTTGCCAAAGGAGACTAAGTGTATGTTTACAAAAAACCCACAAGTGAATGCTTGTTTTAAATCTTCATTTCTAGTGTTCTTGCTCAGGAATCCTTCAACTGATGAATGAAACAAGTATCCTAGGCTGCAACTGTACAATCAAAGGCTGTAAAACAGTGAATGGGGAGAGCTATTGACATAGGATACAGTGGAGACAACTGAAGCTGTAGTAAATATTGATGACACCTTTAAAACAGTCTCAAAAACAAAACAAGATAAAAATAACAAAAGCAACAGGAACAAGAACCTCAATGATGCAGGATGTAAGAGTCTAAAAAAAGAGGTTTTTTTTTTTTTATTCAAAAGAATAAATTATTCCTTACTTCCCTCACTTTCCATGTATACTCAGAGAATTTACTAAAGAAAATTCTCATGAAGGTAGGTGAAAGCTCTAAAATACAGGAAGACTGCAACTGAAGAAAATCCAACCAACCAACCAACCAACCAACCAATCAAACAAACAGGAGATGTGATGAATGTAAATGCATTTCAGAAAAGAAATTTCTTGCAAAAAGAGGTCATTTTCTTATGATATAAGAAAATGGACAGAGACATTGAGAAATGAGTGATTTTTATTAAACATAAAAATATAAATATATTTTAGTTTTGTGATGAGAGTCAAGAGTGTGATTAATATTTTATAATCATAAATGTTCAGGATGAAATCCCTTGTTAGGGAAAGCTTAAAATAAATATGTAACTTCTTAACTAATATATATGAAAACTGAATGAGAAGAAATGTCAACAAAGAACAAGTAACACATGATACAAAAGGAAATAAAACATACAAGTGGAATAAATAAAACTTAAGTAGAAATATTTTGAAACATAAACCTAAACAGATTTAAAATTATAATGCAAACTGAAAGATGCCATATCAGTAATGAGAAATATGTCTAAGTTATGTTAAGGTAAAATAACTAACATTTAAAGTTTTGTGATGTAACAGTTATCCAAATTATATAAGTAGTCATAATGAGTTAAATATATTCTTTTTATAATATTAATTTAAAAGCAAAATAAATAGATTTATATAGAAGATTGAACAGCAAAATTTACTACATCGTTCCAAGAAGTAAATTAACTTATATTGGGGCTAGTTTAATACATGCAATATGTCTTACTTACTGTTCTATTGCTATGAAGAGACACCCTGACCAAGAAAACTCTTAAAACGAAATCATTTAATTTGGGGCTCATGGTTCCAGACAGTAGTAGAGTCCATGAGCATCATGGGGTGGCAGTGTATAAGGGTAAAAAGACAGATTTGGAGACTGGAGCAGTAACCAAGAGCTTTACATCATTACCCTTAGGTAGTAGACCAAGAGACAAAGACTGGATATGGTGTGGTCTTTTGAAACCTTAAAGCCACCTCTATAATGAACCTCCATCAATAAGGCGATACTCTCTAGTCTTTCCAAAACACTTCTACTAATTGATAACCAATTGTTCCTATGAGATATGCTGTGGGAGCCATTTTTACTCAAAATATCACTCAATATATAATGACTCTAACAAATATAAAATAGGTTATTAATAAAAATATTACTAAAAGCTTTCCTATTTTAAAACACTAAGGTTTTCATTTTAAGTAGTATATAATTAAAGACATCATAACAGCAATTAGACTGAGCTTAAATCTAAAAGAATTCATAGCGTACATATTATAATTATAGAAGGCATTGCAGGGATATTTCAGTATAAGTTGTTATATTTAAATATTACAGAACAAAGAAAAGAATTTGAAAGTAAATCACATAAACATTCTATTTAAAATTATTTTATACCTTCAAAATTAAAAAGAAATAATTAAAAATAAATCTAAAGGAGTGTGAAATACAAAACAAACATATTGTTTGATAGCTACACTGATAAATATTTTTCAAACACCCTTAGAGGTACTTCTCTTTCCTTACTCGTTCTGAGTAGGATGCTCTTCCTGCTTACAAGTTAAGTCTCACCATCTCCCTGTTCTTCCTTTCATTGCTTCTAAGTCCTACAATCGCCGTCTAGAGCATCTCTTTCCTTCCTCCCACTATGGTTTCTTTCTCCATTCTTGGGCTTTATGATTAATCCAAGTTATACCCCTAAAGAGTGAGAGGTTACTACAAAGATCCATAGCTTGTCAAAATGCATATAAAATGACAGTGGGGATCACATCCCCTATTTTTACACCTACAAGCAACACCCACACATCTCCCTCAGAGATGTCAGAGAAGCCAAGGCTGAGTGATTTAAGGAGATAGAAAATCAAGATGCTAGCTTAGAGATAATGTCTTCCATACATGACAGAGCTCATAAATCCATGAAATTTCAAGATGCTGGTTGTCTGTGAAAGACCTGTATCATAACCAAACTGGTCAAAACCAGTCTGGATGGAAAATTTTTCAATGGTCCCGTGCCTAGACAAAGGGTTAAAAGGAATTGGAGAGAAGATGAAGCGTGATGAGAGAAGGAAAGCCAGTTTCCTCTAAGCTCAGCCTCAGACAGGTTATCTAGTCCCAAGTGGTCAACAGTACACACAAGAAAATAATAACACTAACAGTACTGAATTGTGTGTACACATACACACACATGCACATACACATATATCTGTATATGGGTACAGGAGGGAAAGTTGGACAGAGACATGTGTTGATATGATTTAAATGTAGTTCTTATATGTGATTCTTTGGAAAAATTTAAAAATTCTAGGTGGTATTAGAGACTTGATGTCTTTTATTTCTTATTGCACTTGTGTCTCTGTTCATAATGGTGATGCTAATTTTAGTAGCTAAAGCTTCAGGTGTCTACTTTGTAGACTTTGAGATTACTGTTGGTTCTTTGGCAGTGTTTGGGCAAAAGTGTCTAGGACAATGGGTTTCAATAGTGTATGTATTTCCAGAGTGCTCAAAAACAATTTGCAGTTTGGGGACATCAAATTATTTCAGTGATGTCAGTCACTGTTGAGTGATTTCTCCTCCCTCATCTCTCACTAACAGGTGTTGCTATTCCCTTGGGAGTTGATAATATGGAAGATGAGAATGAGTAAAACTTAGAAGAAGAAAATAATAATAAAGGCACTTAGGTGTCCTCACTTAAAAAATAACTGTAAGGATTCAAAATTCAATGTGAATAATGAATAAGGAGACATAACTACAGTGAGTTGAGAGATTAAAGGGGTAACAAATGGACACGATCAATAACTTCATATAAGTAAATTTGTAAAATTTAGTGGTTTTGAACCCAGGTCTAAGAAAATTGTATTTTATCAAATCTGTCTCACTGCAGAATAGAAAATTGAACAGTTCTAAAACTATTTAAAAAGTAATCAGTGTTTGCTCAAAATTCTTCCCACAGAGGAAGCATCAGACAGAATGGTTTATGGCATGTTCTACCAAACATTGAAAGAACAAGTAAATCAAATGCTGCAAAATGAATACAGAAGGGAAAGCATGGAAACACTCTACAGTGAGGACTATAAAGTCCACAAATGCCTGATTCCAAACCCAATGAAAAGTGAGCTTCAGAAGACTCTTAAGCAGAGTCACTGGTGAATACTAGTACAATTACACTAAGTAAAGTATGGAGACAAAGTAACTGTAATGAGTAAAACAGACACAAAGTAACTGTAAGAAATGTAGTACAGTATATAAGGACCAAATCAGGTTTTTCTCATAAATACAATATTAGAAACTTTTATTTAGAAAATTGGCATTTTAACTTTTAAAAATGTATTTATTGAATATTTCTGTATTTTACGTCATGCACCAAAATCCCACTCATTCTCTCAGCCCCTTCTTATCTGCTCCCACCTTGCAACCTCCCCTTGAAAGAAAATTAAAAATCAGTCAAACAAACAAACAAACAAAGGAATAACTATCGCATCTCATTGTGGAAGCTGCAATGTGTCACAGTGTATCTCACAGATACCCTATTGTCCAAATATCTTTACTTGCTAATAGTCATTCCACTGAGGCATTGGTCTGGTTCAAGGCCCCTGGCTTCTGCTGTACTATCAATACTGGATCCTCACCAAAACTGCTCTCACATTTCCTGATGTTGCCCTGTGTCATGGAGATCCTGCCGCTTTGAATCTGCAGGATTGCTCTCTTCATGTGCTCTAGCAGTTCATAGATGGGGGAGATGTTGGAGTGGGCCAAAGCAAAGTCCTAGATCTGGGCCTGGGTAGTAGCTGAGTTGGCCAGATCACCAGATCTCTCTCTCTCTCTCTCTTTTTTTTTTGGTTTTTCGAGACAGGGTTTCTCTGTGTAGCCCTGGCTGTCCTGGAACTCACTCTGTAGACCAGGCTGGCCTCGAACTCAGAAATCCACCTGCCTCTGCCTCCCAAGTGCTGGGATTAAAGGCATGCGCCACCACTGCCCAGCTCACCAGATCTCTTACACTGACAACATTAGAGCC
>CM052705.1:25320999-25324342 GCA_028551405.1 Uromys caudimaculatus
TTGATTTATGGTCGCAGGTACATACTTGGAAAGAACTTTTGTTGTTATGTTGTTGACTGGGACACTGTCCAATTGTTTAGGAATTCCCATTGGTTGGTGGTATTGAATATTTCTAATTATCCTGTCAGTCACTGACAGAAAAGTTTAAGTCTCCCGTCTCTTTTCTTTAGTAATTTACTTGTCTCAGAAGTCTATTGTATCTGTTATTAATGTAGCCAATTAATTCCATTGTGTGTTTTCACATGTGTGTGTTTCCACATTCTCATATTCAGTCTCACTATATATTTTTTGTACTTGAAGCAATTTTGCTTGTAGATGGCATAAAGTTGCATCAGCCATATTTAAAATGTACTTTGCAATTTTGCATTTTCATTAGTGAATACATCAATAAAGCTAGAGATGTGTTAGTGCTCTGTTTTGCCTTTTTGTTGCTACTGTTTTTTCTCCCTCTCCTGTCTTCATGTGGGTTGCCTAAAATTTTTCTGAGTATTGAATCCAGTGCTTTTGCAATGCCAAATAAGACCTCTGCCAAGTGTGCTATGTTCACAGCCTTTGAACACTTTTTTATATGACATTTTTGTTTGTATCATATTTTAGAGCAAATCTCTCTGGAGAGGTTTTCTGTAGCCTCTATAATACATTTCCTATACATCATGTGCCACTGTCACTGTCTACCTTTAATTTGATCTACTCATGTTTCCAGGTCTTCAGTTCTTTATTTTCATGCCTGTATTAAAAGAGAGAGAGAGAGAGAGAGAGAGAGAGAGAGAGAGAGAGAGAGAAAGAAAAGAAAGAAAGAAAGAAAGAAAGAAAGAAAGAAAGAAAGAAAGAAAGAAAGAAAGAAAGAAAGAAAGAAAGATGGAGAAATGAAGAGGGAGAGAGAAAGCTTACTCATGTGTTTCATCCCAATCTGTTTTCTTTTCCCACCTTTTAACGCTTCCATTTGTTTCTTGAACTCACAGTGCCCAAAGCTTTCAGTCTTAGCTTATGAGGACACTGAGGAGGCTGTGAACTCCCCAGCAGTAGAAGTCAAGTGTGCTTATCTCAGTTTGAGAATACTATCATAAGGTGAAATGCAAGGTTCTGACAACGCTGGTTATATTAAAGTGCTGCTCACCTTTGCTTCCAGTTTCCTGTTGCTGTTATAGCACATCCCCGCAGACTTAAATCGCTTCAACCAATACAATTTATAATCAGGTAATTTTAAGATTCAGACTTTTAAAATCAGATGGCTAACACTGGACCCAAGTGCTAGCTAGCAAGGCTGTATTCTTTGTGAAGGCTCTTGGAAGAAACTTGTTATTTATTCATTTACTTTTGGTTTCTGTCTACATATTTGGGTGTGTGTGTGGGACTTTTATCTGTTTTTATCACCTGCTTTATCTTTGTATCACTCTGCCCTCTGCTTCAAGATCCTATAGTGATCATGGAAACCAGGGACTTTAACATACAGTTTCTAGAAAAGGTAACAAAACTTAGCCTGCTAAAATATGTGCATACATCATTTCCTAATACTATTAAACACAAGTCATGATATGGGTTCAATACTGTGGTGGGTTGCACTAATCTAGAAAGCACAAGTCTTCTCCTTCAGAGGGAGAATTTGATAAAACCAGAGAGCAAAGCCTATTAATTGGCTAAGTTTGGGTATTGAAGAGGGTGAGCAAAGGTGCATAAGCTTCTGCAAGTTAACCTCATTACTGCAGGAAATGTAAGATTAAGATGTTAACTAAGGGAACAAATATGAAGAAAGATGCCAATCTGAACGTTAGCTAACTCAAGATGCAAAATGAGAGTCTTGTGAAGGAAAAGTGTTTTAAGCAAAAGCAATTTTTTCAAAGAAAAATTCTGAAATTACATTAAAAATTTAATGATTTGGAGTAGTGAATATGAAGTATGAGACTATAAAATATATTTAAAAACACATGTCTGAATTACTTTTTTTTTGTTAATTGTAATCACTATGGGTACAGCATACAGCGTCACTGGAGCTTCTGCATTTTCAAAATGAAGATGAGTATCTTCTTCCCTTCCATTCTGTCGTCCTTCTCTATTTTCTGCTTCAGTGTTACTCCAGGTTATTTAATAAAAACAAAGAATTAAAAGCAATGAACCACAGTTAAGATAGATCCTGTGACATTTGTCTTTTGGTTCTGAATTAACTTAATCATGGTAATATTGTCCAGTTCCTTCAATTTGCCTGCATCTCATAATGGGGTGTGTGTGTGTGTGTGTGTGTGTGTGTGTGTGTGTGTGTGTGTGTGTGTATGTGACTAAATCATATAAACATTTTAATTTAAAATAATTAAGTATAGTTTTAAAAATGCCACTCATGGGTTAAGGGGAGCAACACCGCTCACCAAGACCCACCCAGAACCTGCAGGATACAGGGTCTGAGAACTCGGGGGCAGGAAACCTCTGAACCTTTCAGTCTCCATCTGTGTGTAGAGACCTCTACCTGGCCCACCAGGAGTCCATAGCCAATGAGTGCCAGGAGAAAGCTACTCTCCCAGGAGCTTAGAAAAGCCATGAGTGGGGTTAAGGGGAGAAACACTGCTCACCGAGACCTGCCCAGAACCGGAGGGATACAGGGCCTGAGGAGAACTCAGGGCAGGAAACCTCTGAACCTTCCGGTTCCATCTGTGAGTGGAGACCTCTGCCTGGGGCACCAGGGGTCTGCACCTGGGGACCTCAGCCTGGGCCACAGGGCTCAAGGAGAGAGCAGGTATCCCAGGAGAGCTGACACACCTTTGAGCACAGGCAAAACCACCACTTCTGTTCAAACTCACTGGATCAAGAGGGACCCTTGCAGAACCATCAGAACATAGGAACCAAGGGAGAGCTGGGGACAAGATCCTTCTGATTTCTGTCTGCACCCCAGAGCTGACCCTGTGCCACAGCTCTCCAAACCCAAACACCTCTCAGAGAGAGCTGGTCCTCAAGGAATATTGACACAGAGGCCTACAGGAGGGGCAAGTCACAACCAGACAGAGTAAGATCAGATAACATCAGAGTTAACAAGATGGCAAAAGGCAAGGGTAAGAACATAAGGAACAGAAAGCAAGGGTACATGGCATCATCAGACCACAGCTCTCCCACCACAGCAAGCCCTGGATACCCCAACACACCAGAAAAGCAAGACGCAGATTTAAAATCATTTCTCATGATGATGATAGAAGACTCCTGGAGTTCGGACCACCAACCAAAGAATACACATCTATTGACCCATGGTACGGACTACATATGTGGCAGAGGATGACCTCGATGGGCATAAAGGAGAAAGGAGAGGCCCTTGGGCCTGAGGGTGCTAGAGGCCCCAGTAAAGGGGAATGTCAAGATGGGA
>CM052705.1:25324842-25357832 GCA_028551405.1 Uromys caudimaculatus
CTGGGTTTTTTGTTGTTCCAAATGAATTTGAGAATTGCTCTTTCTAAGTCTATGAAGAATTGAGTTGGAATTTTGATGGGGATTGCGTTGAATTTGTAGATTGCTTTTGGCAGGATGGCCATTTTTACTATATTAATCCTGCCAATCCATGAGCATGGCAGATCTTTCCACCTCCTGAGGTCTTCTTCGATTTCTTTCTTCAGCGACTTGAAGTTCTTGTCGTACAGATCTTTCAAGAAATCAGGGAAATGACACCCTTCACAATTGTCACAATATATTTTAAATAGCAATCTATAAGGAGATTGCTATACTTTCAGAAACAATTGCTGTGTAATTGATTTTACCCTGTTATTTCTGTGCATAGAATACTGCATGCATGTCCTTCTTAAGACAGGCTAATCGCATGTCTTGGCCCTACAAACCAGATTGTGTAGTTTCCAACAAACCTTAAAATCCACACAAGTTTCTGACAGATTTTGGAATTTGTCTTCTGAAAGAGAATATTGAGGAGTGTGGATAAAAAGCCCCTTCCAGCAGTAAAGACCTATACATCCTCTCTCCAATAAATTCTTTTACCCATTCCCAGGTTTATGCTATTTCACTTTTCCTACCTGCCCAAAGCAAAGGATAGATCTATTTTTAATCAGCTCTGTAAACCTTTACAGAGTACCCTCAGCAGAGTCACTGGTCCTTCTTGACGTTGACCATCCATTCCTTGAAGTAGTGCTGCAAGAACATAGTGGAACAGATGTAATGTAGTACACAGTTTTCTAAGCAAGTTGCTCAATGCTTTGAGGACAGGAACTGAAGGTTTCTCTTTTCAGTATGTTTCTCTGCTGCAAAGGGAAGTGCCTCTGATACAGGAAACCCTCAGTAAATATTTAAATAAGTGAATATATTAAAAAGAAACGGAAGAAAACAACAAAGAACAGCTGGCTGTTTCTGGCAATGCTTTCTGTGGCTTGGGAGGAATTAGAAATACACAAAAAATATCACTTGGTAGGACTTATGATACTCCTTTGCTGACTTCATGATTATTTTGCATTCTCTGCACGATTCTGAGAAACATAGTTTCTTGGCAGGTATTCTAGTTTTGTGACTTAAATAACAACTGTCTGAGAGTCCCAAGTCATTAGTACCCATTGTATATGTCTATATATTGTATCATAAAATCTAATGGAACCCCCAAATATCTGATCACAAGAAATAGCTGATTTTTAAACACAGAAAGTAAAACATTGGGCTAAGTGCTTTAATTATTATTTTTCCTTGGAACGGATAATTTTATTATATCTGACACTATTAAGAAAAATGAATTCTTTGGGGTAACAGAAATCTGAAAAGCCTGCACGTTTTAAGTGCTTTCTCTTTGGGTGAAGATTTATTTTATTTTAATGTGTGACCACTTAGTGAGTGAGAAGGTTGTAAAAGACTTTGGTGTGCACATTAAAATTTTACAAGCTCTATGCTCTTAATATTTTACAATGTATATTATACATTTCCTGAAAGACTAGAAGACCTCTTCAGATGGAAATTATTATATTGGAACTTGCCATCTATGTGTACCTATAAGTGGTCATCTATGTGTGCCTACTAAGTGGTATGTGCTCAAAAGCCAGTCTCAGGTATATAACCAGAACATAAAGCTTTGTTAAATAGTATATTGTACTTTCATAAGTGTTTTTCATATTAAAGAAGACACTCTACAGTTCGAATAGATCTTCAACACAATGTCTGCTTGAATCCTCTCATTAACATTGTTTAAGAACGTACACTTTCATGCATATATCTGATCTGTATGCTTTCCTGGTTATGACAACACTCTTGATTAAACATATATCTGACAGTGAAGAATAGCTTTCGAGATTGGAGCTAGTGTCTGCATCCTCTTGACCCTGCACATCCCTGATCATTTCTGAAACAGATATTACTTAGACTGACTGGTCACAGTGGTTTTAATGAGCAAGCTTTCTGATTTCTGTTCTAGATCCCTTCAGTTCCATAATGCCATGTTCATTTCCTATTATAATCTTGCTTATTTAAGGCATTGTGGTTACGGAGGGTTTCTCTGAGGGATACAGTTGCCATAGGACATATGCATGGTGGTAAGTCAGATTTTGTGTTCATAATAATAGCATATTATTCTATTGCTACTTTTGCTAGTAGGCCTAGGGCAAAAAACAGCTGGTAGCAGCAATTTGACACATTTTGCATATACCAAATAAGATATATTTTTCAATAACTTTTCTTGTGCTCATGATGCATACCATTTTTGTCTGTTACTTGAACTAAGAGGCACACTCTCCCAATTTTTTGCAATTCTTTTAAATTTTCAGACAATGCACATTTTGCATAACTGTTTTTTCCTTATCCAAAGTAATTAAGTACTATCAGTAGCTTAACTATGGAAATAGAATAAGTTTTGGATGAAAATATTTATTTGTAGAAAAAGCGATTGACTTAAAATAGTGTGCAATAAATTGCATGGATATTGTTAATAGCATATTGCAATAGAACATTAAATTCTGAGAAAAATGTTCTTCTATAGAAACTGTTTTTGAAGTGAAACCTTGGTTCATATACTATTTTGACAGCAACAGCTGGATGACACAATTAATCTAATTCTTGGCGACCTAACACTCTGATTGCAGTATTCATGGAAAAAAAAAAACCTACCTCAAAGCACTGGTATACATGAAACGATGATTAAAGGTTTATGTTTTAACTAAAGCCAGCACATGTGTGTTGACATGGTTATGTAATCAGTGTCCTACCCTATCACAAATGGAGATTCTTATCAACAGTTACACTGGGAGAAGAAAAAAATCATCATTTAGCCAAATGCTGTAGTTTCAGGCTTCATAATCTATTAAATTGAGTAACTCAAAAATAAGTTAGAGAGAGAAGGGGAAGATTTCTTGCTGATGTTATCATAAACACATTGCCATGTTCTTTGAGTGTCATTACTGATTGTATATGTGTGTATTTTTAAAGATGGTACACTTGTATGTACATATTTGAGCTTTATAAAAGCCTGCTGAGGGTGTTTACAGGACAGATTGGTTTATAAGTCTGAATACACTAACTAAGGAATAGCCGACTGGTTGGGACCTGCACAAAACAGGCAACTCTGTCTTTCCAGGAGCTGGTTTGTACCTTTATCATGCTCCTGACATCAGAATTCCAATCTTGTAGACTTTGACTTGTGATGCTTGTGCTAGCAGCCCATGTGACGGCTGGCCTAAGGCATACAACTCAACACACAATTTTTCTATATAATCACCTTTTGTACAAATAAAACATTTCATCCAGTATTTTTTGTGGAGTTATATCATCTACTTCTCATTCTAAGGCTTCTAGAGTTAAACTAAACCCTGCTACCAGGACGCAGTGTTTTCAGCTTGCAGATATCCTGTCTTGGGACTTCTCTGCCTCTGTGGTTATTGTCTCACGAGCCTGTTACCCTAATGAATCCTTTATGATCTCTCTCTGCTTACCTATTGGTTCTGCTTACCCTATTGGTTCTGTATCTCAAGAGAACCATAACTGTGGCAAACCCTCTACACTTCAAAGAGTTTGTATAAAACCATTATATAAACGATCACATTAAGAGTTATGTATACTTGATGAAATTACAGCATGTGAGGATACATCAGATTTTATAGTAAGAGATTTCTTACTGGAGTGAATTCAGGCCAAAACTCTCCTTGTCTCTTAGATGGGACAATATCATGGCTCAGCATGAACCCCACAGCAGCCCATTATCTTGAATAACCCAGCCTCTAGAACAGTGATTTTCAAACTGTGGGTTGTGACCCCGTGGGGGTGTGTTAAACGACCCTTTCATAGGAGCTGCATATCAGATATTTACATTAAGATTATTAATAATAGCACAATTACAGTTATGAAGTACCAGTGGAATCAATTATATGGCTGGGGGGTCACCACATAAGGAATTGCATTAAATGGTTGCAGTATTAGAAAGGTTGAGAACCACTGTTCTAGAGCCATGAGATGAATAAGCAATTGGTATTTATAATGTCCCTGTGCAGACTACCCAATAACGTTCTGTTCTATTGTCATAAAATCTAGAAAGTATTGAAAGAATGTATTTGTTAAAATCATAGCATTCCGTTGAATTGACTCAAGAAATGTGTTACTTTAAATGTTTGTGTGCTTTGATGTGCATGCATATTGTAGAGAACCTTCATAGTTTAGAGTATTTAGAAAATTGATTAGGGAAAATTCATGATAATTCATGATAATTAGAAAAATTACATAGGTAATATAATTATCCATTCATCAGTTTTGTTGGATTTATTGTTCAGGTCAAAATGTCAGATCTTAAGAAATTATTTTGAAAACATACAGACATAGCTGTGACGCATGGATCTTTAGGAAGCAAAGAGTAAAACCAAGGAGCTGGCTCTATGCACAGTGGGCTCCCATACAAATATAAAGGCCTAAAGCAGAATGAGTAAAATTCAAGTGGAGTAGTATCGTATCTGTAACCCCATTCTTTCTCCAATAGCATGGGGCGATGGGATAGAATCCCTGGAGGCACAAGAGCCAAGTACTCTGCTGTATGAGGTCCAAAGAACCAAAATACCCCACTTTAAATAAGACCTGTCTCAAATACACTCAAAGGTGAGGACCAATAGTTGATGTCAACCCCGAGATCTACATGTATATGATATATATATCCATATTTGAAGGAATTCTACATACATGCAGCTTTACTGTGTCCTTCTGTCTTTATCTCTGTCTCCATGTCTATCTTTCTACTCTTTACCTCTTTCTGTCTCTCTGTCTCTCCCTCTCTCCCTCTGTCTCTCTCTTTTAAACACATAAATAAAAACAAAAGAGATACCAATGTAAAACTGCCTTGTATGGATTTATAGGAGTGGTATGTGCATAAAGCAATGAGGAGTAATGAATTCTACAGAAAAAATGACAAATATGTTTTTATTTAATTTAGTAATTAATTATATGCTTCAGTTTTAAAAACTCAAATCATTGCCTTTTGATCTTTTTGTATTTTATTCCCTTGAAAATTAAATCATACCCTATTTAAACTTTGTTTCAGATATTTTATTTATGTTTTGTCTTGGGGAAAAAAGTCACAAGTAGAGTTTCATCTTTCTGAGCAAAGAACACATTTTAATGATGCTGCAAACTGAATTCCATCTTCCTGAAATTCCTGTTGGCAGCCTATATCATGTGATTGTGTTTGAGACAGGGTCTTTTGGCTGCTGTTTCAGATTATTGACCTTATATCATAATCTGATAAAACTAGTGATTTTTATATGAAAGTAAAAGAAATGGCACAGCAGGGATTTCTAAATACTTCCTGCTTCTCTGTCTCAACCTCATTCTGTTTAGAGAAGAAATGCTAGGAAATGATCTCTATTCTACAAAAGGCTGGAGTCCTGAACAATGAAACGGATGAATAAACTTTACTAGAATGATTGGAAAGAAGTAGAGATCGCTGTGGTAGTTTGTCTTTCCATGAAGATCTGTTGAACGATTTGGAAGAGTTGGCTATGCTCTAAAACCTCTATTAGTTCTCTTCAGAAGAGAGTACTAGGCTTCTAGCTGTACCAAATACACACTGACACTTAAAACAAAACATGTACTAATGAAACAAAGTACCATAATGTATAGCTAAAAACTTCTGGACATATTTGGAAGGAAGAATAAAGAAAGTCTATTTACATTTTCCTCTTATTTGGGGAATTGTGTAGGGTTATCCCTTAGGGAAAACTAGCAACTAAACCTCATCCTGTCCTTGTTATAGGCAAAGTGTAAAACCTCATCTGCCCCACCCCTTTGGCATGTGCACTTCCACCTCACCATGTCACACATGTGGACCAATTGTAAAAGCAATGTTTCTACCTCCTAGTCTTTTAAGACTCTGAGGAATAAAGATTTATTTCCATAAGAACAACATGAGAATTAGTAAGTTTTTCCTCGTAGGATCCAGCTTTATTTGTGGTTGTAGTTATTAGCTTCCCTAAACTCCCTTTCTTCAGAGAAAATTCGACAGCAATTCCAGGTAATGAATATTCTATGAGATGGCCATTTGAGATGAACTCCCTGCATCAGTTTCTAAAATAAAAATAATAATAATTGCTTTTGCTTGTTGCCATAAATTTAAATAATGTTTCAGCATCATTTTCTTACTCAAGGTGACATTAGTGATAAACCTGGGTTGGGTGCTCTGTAAATATTAATAACATATCAAAATGTATGATTTGTCAGTCAATATCACCACAAAATTGGCCTGAAAATGGAATGCCTAAATACACTCAATACGTGCCCAGGTTGATTAAAAGAATGAGGAAAATTATTAATATACAATTGCTTTTTAAATATCTTTGCATTATGTGCTTGAATGACCATTGCTGGTATTACAGCATCACATTTTAATGTCATTAACTGTGCTTTATTTTCAAACCAGTTTTAAGAAAATGCAATCCCGCCATGTTTTAATTTGTATAACTAAGACACATTACATTTATAAGCAGAAAATGAGACATGTTAAAATAATAATGGCTCTGGAAAGTTTGCTTTTAAAGTAAAAAGTGAAAAATTATAAAACAGAATTTTATATGCACGAAATGTAACACTCCATTCCAAGCACATAGATATGCTAGACAAAATATGCTCAGAATAAGTAAATATCTCTGTGAGGCAAAGTTGCTGAGAAACACAGAGTAAAGATGCAAATTGAAGTATCTATAGGGAGAGAAGATAGCATATAGATGACCTGGTCCAATCTTCAAGGATGGCCAAGTTCTTCCCATGCTATATGGACAACAGGAGACTAGTTTCTTAGTGTAGATATGATCGAGAACCACACACCTTTGCAGTGAACGGATGATTATAATGACGTCCATGTAAGAAGAGATTGTAGCTAGATTGTT
The DNA here is from genome assembly GCA_028551405.1 of Uromys caudimaculatus. Lineage (NCBI taxonomy): Eukaryota > Metazoa > Chordata > Mammalia > Rodentia > Muridae > Uromys > Uromys caudimaculatus. The sequence continues at coordinate 25,331,769 of CM052705.1, forward strand.
TTTATCATGCAGGTGAATATGTAAATGACAGTAGAACTCTCACCAGCAGTAATATAATAACATATAAGAACAGGACAAGTCACATTAAAGGTTAAAATGAAATAGCTGTTTACAATTATAAAACTCAATACTTGTGAATGATATCCCTACTATTAGAAAAACTAATGGAGTGTGCTACAAAACATAGAGACTAAATAGGGAAAAATATAAAAGTGATTTCAGAATTAATGAATGAAATGAAAAGTGAAGCTTGTCTGGAAATTGATAAATTACACTGTTCACACAGCAAAATAGTTGTCTATTTTGATAATAATAGGATGAATTTTAGCAAATTGTAAACTTTTGTGTGTATATATGTAGAGTTTGTACCTGTGTGTTACACATAGGTGAAGATACAATACATGTATGTATGTTAATGTAGAGGCCCCTTGTAGATGTTGAGTGTCTGGCACAATTTCTGTCTACATTATTTATTCAGACAGCATCTGCTGAGCCCACAGCTCATGGAGTCTAGCTAGGCTTGGTATCAGGCTCTTTCTAGGGACTCCCTTCCCTATTTGTGTCTCCCAAATACTGAGACTAGACAGGTTCTTATGTTGGCTCAGTTTTTCTTGGGCTCTGTAATGAAACTCCAGTTCCCTCAGTTTCTTTCGAAGCCCTTTATCTAGTGAGCCATGTCTCTTATCTAGTGAGCCATGTCTCTAGACACTTCTCTATTGTAAGACAGAAAAATGTTTTATGAAATAATAAATAGGTGATGAGAAGAGGCCATTATAATAGAACAGAGTGAAAGATCTAAGTTCTTTAGTTTGAGAGGAAGATATAATGCTAATTACATTTAGAAAACATTCATAATATAAAACATAAAGCAATGAGAAGACAGGCAACCTTTGAAGCAATGGAGAAAACAGCTAATTCCCAAAAAAATGTTAAAATGTTATGAATCAAGAAATCAAAGAAGAGGAAACATGAATATCTATTATCATTAGCTATTTTAAAAAAACAAAGATGCAAACATCTGACCAAAAAAACAAAACAGAAAACACAGTTCCAAGATGATTAAAAACAAAAATAATAAAAAAATCTTAGTTCATTAATTCTGTTACTATTGAACAACCATGCTGATCCTGGGTTAGTTTATCAAGGTTTGTGTAAGAGTCAGGCAGTCAGGTTCATCAGATCACTTGAGGTTTTGGTTTCCTCTGGGATAGATGTTTAACTTCTACTTAACTAATGGAATTTGGCTAGTAGAAGCTTTGTCACATCTCCCCGTCCCAAAGTATATTAAATGATATTGGCTGTATTCTCAGATATCAAATCACCAGGGCCCAGAAGAAAAGCTAAAGAATTGGTAGTGTCTTCAACAGAGCTTTGAATCAGAGAACCATAAACAACGTATATATCTAACTGTTTAAGAATTGGATAACAAGCCATAGGGACAGTACGAGCAAGACAGTTTGAACCTCTAAATTCATTCATGATAGCGATTGCCTTACTTGGGATTACTGTTGCTATTATTAAATACCATGACACTTATGCATCACTATTCATCATCAAAGGAATTCAGGACAGAAACTCAAACAGGCCAGGAACCTGGAGCTAGGAGCTGATTCAGAGGTTATGGAGGGGTGCTGCTTACTAACTTTTTCATCCTGCTTTATTATACAATCCAGCCCAGGGGTGGCCCCCACACAGTGGGTTGGGTCCTCCCTCATCAATAACTAATTAAGAAAATGTCCAGCAGGCTTGCCTACAGCCCAAACACATGAAAACATTTTCTCAGTTGATGTTCCCTTTTCTCAGATGACTCTAGCTTTTGTCAAGTTGACAAAACTAGCCAGAATACCTACTCTCACCTAACAATCTAGGCTTGTATAATAGAAATTAATATTAACCTTATTTGAACCACAGTTGTTTTGTGATTTATCTTTATGCCATTTACCATATATCCCTGTAACCCACATTACAAACTCACCCTGCAATGTTTATTGCAAGTTAAGTGTTTACAGAATATAAAACAAAGGAAAGACAATGAAAGCAGAGTGTAAACAGCTCAGGGGTGGAGTGTTTGCTTGGCATCAGGGGCCCTAGGTTTGATACCTAGCATTGAAAAAGAAGAAAACATAAATGGAAAGGCAAGTGACTCTGATGAGGCAAAATACAAGTATTATGAACAGTTAAGTAACAAAATAGCAGCCAACAGGGAAGACATGGAAAAAGGAACAGGAGACTACTGATCACATTGCAATCACAATCAGTCAGGAAGCAGAGAGTGAACAAGGATAAAGATCGGCTATAAAGCTGCAAGATTGGTCCTCTGCTGCCCAGCTCCTCTTTGATGCACCACCTCCTAATAGTTTTAAACCTTTCAAGACAGTGCCATCAGCTAGAGTCTGATAATTCAAGTCTATGAGCCCATGGGGGATATTTCACATTCAAACTGTAATTCTCCTTGATAACAGGAATTATAAATGAATACAAAGCTGATATTTTCATGGTCATATTCAATCCATACATGTTTAACAAACCAAGGATTTGGGACATAAACTGATCATTTCATATACTGTATTTAGAATCTTAAATAGTTTCCTCTACACTGGAGAGCAATTTTATATTGTCTAGGTTTATTTCAAACATACAAATTTCATGCTGGAATAATTTAGACATTTAGATAAGTGTGTTCTTTTTGGATGGTTTATAAAATTATAACATGAAACCTGAAAATAATTTAAATGTACTTTAGACCTGAATGCATACATATGACCCAGGGAATATTGTATAGAATACAATAACTTATGCATATGCATATATATTTATATAAACAAATGCACAGGTATAGAAAGACACCATGATATTAAAAGATAACAGCAAGTTCAGATGCAAAAAATAAGTGCAGAAATATAGTACTTATAGAAAATGGTTAATCATAGGCACAAACTACATGTGTTGTCAAGGCTACAAAGATTATTGCAGTTCTGCCATCTCTATTTTCTGAAGAGGAAGAAGGGAATGGCTCTGACTGTGTGAGAGAAGCAGTCATTGTATCTGTTATATTTTTATGGTTAAAGACAAGGGATGACAAAATGTGAGCAGCCACCATAAATGGTATTAGAAAACATGAGTGTTGGTTATGATATTATTTCCAAGATGTTTTTACCTGCTTATTTCAAAATACAACATTGAACACTTTGTAAATAGTTTGAGGGTCATCATTAAAGACACATATTTTATTTACTTTTTTATTTACTTATTTATTTTTTGTTTTTTATTTAATCTTGTTTTACAGTCCAGATTTTATTCCGGTCTACCCTCTGACTGTTCCACATCCCATACCTCCTCCTCCCATCTTCACAAGAATGTCCTCACTCCTCCACCCGAACCCTACCAGACCTCCCCAGTCCCAGGGCCTCCAGTCTCTTGAGGGTTAGGTGCATCTTCTCTGACTGAGTCCAAACCCAGCAGTCCTCTGCTGTATATGTGTTGGGGGCCTCATATCAGCTGGTGTAAGCTGCCTGGTTGGTGACTCAGTGTCTGAAAGATCTCAGGGGTTCAAGTTAGTTGAGACTGCTGGTCCTCCTACAGGGTCACCTTCCTTCTCAGTTTCTTCCAGCTTTTCCCTAATTCAACCACAGGGGTCAGCAGCTTCTGACCACTGTTTGGGTGTAAATATCTGCATATGACTCTTTCAGCTGCTTGCTGGGCCTTTCACAGGGTAGTCATGATAGGTACCTGTTTGTAAGCACACCATAGCATCAGTAATAGGATCAGGCCTTGGGGCCTCCCCTCTTAACTGGATCTCAATTTGAGCCTGTCTCTGGACCTTCTTTTCCTCAGGCTCTTCTCCATTTTTGTCCCTGTAGTTCTTTCAAACTGGAACAATTATGGGTCAGAATTTTTGACTGTGGGATGGCAATCCCATCACTCATTTGATGCCCTGTCTTTTTACTGGAGGCAGGCTCTACAAGTTCCCTCTCCCCACTGTAGGGAATTTCATCTAAGGTCCCTCCCTTTGAGTCCTGAGAATCTCTCACCTCCCAGGTCTTTGGTAAATTCTGGAGTGTCCCTTTACCTCCTACCTCCTGAGGTTGCCTGTTTCCATTCTTTCTGATGGTCCTCAGGACTTTAGTCCTATTCTCCCCACCCAATACCTGATCATGTCCCCCTCTTCCCCTCTCTGTTCCCTTTCTTACCCAAGTCCCTCCCTTAATCTCCCCCTCCTGTGATTGCTTTCTTCTCCCTCCCAAGGGGAATTGAGGCATCCTCACTTGGGCTCTTTGACTTGGTAAACTTTTTGAGTTCTGAGGATTGTATCCTGGGTATTCTATACTTTTTTTTTGACTATGAACATAGTGGAACACGTGCTCCTGTGGCATGATGGGACATCTTTTGGGTATATGCTCAAGCGTGGTATAGTTGGATTTTCAGGTAGATCTATTACCAATTTTCTGAGGAATCTCCAGATTGATTTTCAGAGTGGCTGTACTGGTTTGCAATCCCAACAGCAATGGAGAAATGTTAAGAAGCTCCTTCCATCACTCCCTCCCTCTCTCTTTCTTTAGTTCATTCGTTCTATCTTTCCTTCTACTGATACACAAAGAATTTCAAATTAATTTTTATAATTTTTTACCCTTCCCCACTGTGGACTCTATTGTTAATTTTTAAAATTTGATTACTTTGTAGAAAGGACTGTAGTTTTCTTGATTCTGTAATGTCACAAGATGTACTAATCCACTGAAATGATTTTAGACATAAGGATCCTTAAGATATGACTTTATAACAGCAATTTTGAAGTGATGAGTGATCCAATTTTGGAAACTAGGTAAGGATCTTACATACATGAAGTACAGATGCTCCTTGGGAAGAAAAAGCAGGAGCCACAGGAGTGATGAAGCCCAAGTTAAAGTGGAAGTTAAAGTGATGAATACTTAAAGCCATGAAAGGTGAAGTCCAGAGACTTCAAGAAGATTAAATATAGAAAATCAAAGATAGAAGAAAGGAATTCTTAAAGGAGGAACAAGTTACTTATTACTATGAGAAGGCTCATTGAAGAAGTCAAGCAGAGACAGAGAGTAGATGGTAAAGCAGTAGAGTAAGACTTGTCCATGTATTGTTGTGTAAATCATGCAAGACCTTGAAAGCAACTTTGAAGTTGGTAGGTGTGGGCCCTAGCTTTTAGATTGGTGTGGTGGTTTGAATATAGGACATGGTAAGTGGCTTTATGAGGAGCTGTGGTCTTGCAGGAGGAAGTATATCACTGTAGAGGTGGGCTCTGAGGTCCTATGCTTAAGCTCTGCCCGGTAAGTAAGGAAGAAAGCTTCCTCCTAGCTGCCTTCAGAGCAAGATGTACAACTCTCAGCTCCTCCAGTGCCTTGACTGACTGGAAGCTGCCATGCTCCTGCCATGATGATAATGGACTGAACTACAGAACCTATAAGCTAGCCCCAACTAAACGTTGTCCTTTATAAGAGTTGCCTTGGTCATGGTTGGTCTTCAAAGCAATGGAAACCCTAATTAAGACAGTGGGAATGAAAATAACCATGTCTATAACCTTCAGTAACTGGATATTGACTTTTTTCCTATTAGTTGGCCTAGTTAGAACTGGCAACTTTGTGTTGAAAGGTAAGGCTCAGGTATTGCAACTTTGACAAGTCAGGGATCCTGGAAAGCTAGAATTGCAAATCAGTCACCTCCAATTGAGCATGGATTTTGTTCGTTAGTTAGTTTGGTTGGTTGATTGATTTTCCTACTATGATCTCGTTTGATGAACAAGAGTTGCATTTTCAGACCTTCTGCTATATGCTGCAGAAGAGCAAGTGGCATCCAACTTAGCATCTATAGCATGAGCATGCTCACTGCCATCTAACAAAGTTCAAGTATCAAGAAAGAAAGACATTTTTTCAAAGATCTCCCAATGTTCACATTTGCTCAAGTGTGGGTTCAAACTCAGATTTGAAGATCTTTGAATTCATGATTACTGATGGGGACTATCTGCCAAATCACTAGACTGTCCCTGTCCCCAAAAGTTTGAAACCTATCCTGAGAAAAATGAGGCAGCTAAGATAGGTTAGGACAACAAATTCTGTCTTCCAGTTTCTCATAGTAGCCACTTGAGAGATATTCTTTTGGGAAATTAACTCTCAAGATGATAACTTAGAAAATGATGAAGTGTGTAGTGTCTGAGGAAAGAAAAAAATAAGTCAAAGGAAGAAAGAGAGACAAAAGGGAGGGAGGGAGAATTTGGCCAAAGAAAGACCTGGCTGTATGTAACACTGGAAATTATGCTCCACTCCATTTCTATGTGGCTGACCCCTGGGACACAGAGGAACCATTACACAAAGTACTTAGAGTATCCATGAGTGATAGGTACCGCTCTACGGCGGGAATCTCTCTGAGTTGCTGAGGCAAGAGATAAGCTTGAGGCTCATTCAGTTGTGAAATTGGTTGCAGGGGAGAAAACAAATTCCGCTCCTCATCCCATACTCAGAAATGCACCCAACACCAGTTATTCCAGTGGACTTAATGATTCACCTGATAGGTATTAACATTTTTATCACTGCTGCCTGTTTGTGACAGTGTTTTCAATATGCTAAATAACTTTGGGGAAGTTATCAAAATATGTCTAAAAGCTAAAGGTTAATGTAAAACCAAACTACTTAAAGGAAAATCAAACATTTTAACTAAGATTCTATAGTCTATATTTTAATGAATAATTATGAACGAGTATGTATTTTAAGATTTTGACAATTGTGCCATGGCTTAGATACTTATAAAAATTATTGAGGTAATTTACAGTCTATCTTTATGAAGATCCTTTGGACATAGCAATATTCTAGATTTTAGATATCATGAACTTGCATTTGGACCAAATGGCTAAAGCCAGGCTAAGCTTCACATACTTCCTACTTATAGAGAAAGATTCAATTTCTTTAATGCAGAAGCTTCTGTATAGGAAGTTGCTGCGGGAAAAGAGAGCACAGAGCATTCATTTTCATGCTGAGATGGATCTGGTGTTGCTTGCATTTCTCTAAGGCTATGTCATTGCAATGAATGTGAGGAGGACACTGATTTACAGGGAGAAAGTTTACCTATATACATATATTTCTATAATAGTATACATACATTCATATTCTAAAGGGATTAATTTCAGGAAAAATTTGTACATATATTCATATCTATATGTCTATTATGAACATACATCAATAAACCCACTATGTATATGTGTGTGTGTGTGTGTGTGTGTGTGTGTGTGTGTGTGTATATTAAGGACATTAATTTTAAGGGGAAATTATATTATACACACACACATAAAGTGGCATACACCCTTTATTTAAAAATGCTCTCAAGCTGTCTTGAATGATTTTACTACTCAAACTTCATGTATTTTCTGCAATACCTCTAAACATGACTTTCTCCAACATTGCCTTTTGCTTTATCTTACATTAAGCCTTCAAGAAAAGAACCAGTTACCATTTTGAAGTCTACTGTGGAAGACAATGAGAATGAAGGAAGTTTGCACTGATGACTTTAAAAAATATATGTAGACATCTTGCTTTCCTGCAGCAACTGGTATTAGAAAAAGAACCATGGATCCAAATTTACCTGAAAGGTTTCCAACGACCCTTGTTTATCTCAGATTCCCCTTTGCCTGGAAGAGAGCCCCATTTGAACCATACAATTGCAAACAAACAAATAGCACTTCTCCATTTGCACAAAGGAGAGGTATTCAGTGTGACTGAGATTCTTATGAAGCTACCCAGATTGTCAAGAGCCAATATCAGGTCCTAAGGACTGCTCTGTACTCAATGAGGAGGCCTATTTCCCATCTACATCTACACACTGGCTTTTCTGTGGACATGTTGTGAAACCTAAGCAGGAGCTGTTTATCTTAGCTGGAAGAACATTCAGTCAAAACCTCCAGCAGGCTCATCCCTGAAGCCTCAAGGTGATCCTGACAGAGTTTTCTCATTGGAGAAGCCTTTGAATTGAGAACACATGCCAAATGCTACCTTGAATGTGGCACTTTATAAATAATTTTAATAATATCATTTATGTTAAACTTACAAAAGGGTTTATCACATGGGAATCCAAGTAATCAGCTATTCATAATCATAAATTAATTGGGAATTGCTTCCACAAAAGCAGCTGTGTTTGCATATCGAGGACCACTCCTCCCCTCGGCTTTCTTTTGCCACTAGTGATGTGAGCTACAGAACATAATGTGCCATAAGTGTTCACAGACACAAAGCAAGGCAGTCCTGGGGTTGGATAGGTTCCAGGTCTTATGAGCTATCCACAGCAAAGCTGCAGTATTAAATATGACAAAGCTCTACCATCCACAGCAGTCGTGATCATAGAGGGCCCTTCACAGCTGACCTTTGCATGAACTTAATTACAATCAGCAAGAGAAAAATGCTAGGCCTTTCATAACAACATAACAGAGTTCTACTAATTTGTTTACCAGCAGTGCCCAGCAAGGACCTTCTCCCCAAAGAAGGCTTTGGTGTGCAGAAATGAATCCAGGCAAGCACATATAGAGAATATGGTAGATTAGAATGCAAGCGGTGCATAATACACAGGGGGCAAGGGTCCAGGGAGATAATTCCTCCTCATTCTGCTGTCATATTGGGGGTTACTTCCTAACAGGATATTATTCATTCATTCCATAGCATGTATGAAACCTAACTAGTGATGGCAATAGGCAACAGAAATTCATGACTATTTGGATCTGGAAGGGATTTTGAGTGATTGATGAATAATTGTAATACAGAATCAACACTTTTAATATTGGGACTCATAAGATTTCTTTAAATCAAGGAAAAGGGTAATATTTTTCCTATTTAATATCCCTTGATCTAAAATCAAGTTCAATATATAACCACAAAGAATCTCATAACTAGAAACTCCAATATTCAAAGACTGTATTCTTAATGCCCCCGAGGTCAAGTACTATACAGACACACACAATACACTGCAAACTAGGCGGTTCTCTGACTGTCAGTTCCAAATGAACCTGGTGGGGATCTCTAGGGTTATATTTTTCAAGTTAATACTGTACAAAGAGTCACATTGTCCCAGGGAGGTGTGTAGATGTTATGATGAAGAGAAACAACATAAGATAGTTATTTTCTCAACTAGTAGAAAGCAAACAAATGCAGCATGCTCTTAGCCTTTTGCATTGGTCCTTGGCCCTTTAGATAGAAAATTTGGGTCCCCTGTCTTCTAGGGTAGCACTGTTTGATCTATTGGGTCATGAAGAATATTTTTAAATCTTATTCCTTAATATATTGATACAATGAAACAAATGTGAGGGAATGATTACTAAACATGAATGATAATATAATAAAAGAAAAATCAAGGCTGCATACTTAATAAATACTAGATTTATACCATTAAAACTTCTATTTTAGTTTGTTAAAGAGGTTTTTAATAACTTATATTCAATTTCTGTTCCTTTCTTTTATCACAAGCCAACCTCTTTTCACAGACCATGTTTTCAAATAGAACTGCTCTGAGTCTAATGCAGTCATTTTATATCTTCATCTTTCCACCATTCTTTAAACCACTGATTGCCAAGCATTTTCCAATGAGATCCCGATAGCAAATATGCTTGGCTTGCAGGACATATGGTCTGTTAGATCCATGGCCAGAAACCATCCGTAAGCAATATGCCAATGAGTGAACTGGCTATGTAGCAATAAAGCTTTATTTACAAAGGCCAGTTGCAGGTCATGCTTGGCTGCTGGACAGTAGTCCACTGACCTCTGGTTTTGATGATGGCAGCAGGATTTTTCAAATATGTCCTGAACAGCTCATTAGAGATATCACAACACATTTTCTTAGGAGAATATTTTTAAATGCTTTATATATTTGTTATGTATTTCTATTGTGTGCATGAAGTTTTATAGAATAAATAAACTGTGGCATGCTTAAAATCATCTAAGACATGCAATTGTAACTGTTATAGAAAGAGCATATAGTATCCACTCTCTTTATAATTTTCAGTATAGGATATTTTAATTAGCTTTACTACACATTTGTTTTCATTTTCTCATTTTTGGAAAATCATCCATAATATTTTAAGGAATGAAAGATTTTGGAAGACCCTTACACCATGATCAAATCACAAATAAAGACCCACCAAACTGGAGTCTCTAAATACCATCTTTTCTCTGCATTGCTGGAGATCCCTGATTTTGCTTGAAAACCAGCTCAAAAAATACATCTTCTTTTATTTGGGAATATTTTTCAGAGTGTTTCTAAGTAGAGCATTCTGTGTGGGAGAAATTGTGATGGTCTGTGAGGCCTTCCTTTTTACCTCAGAAAGTGCTAGCCACGTATCCCCCAGAATCCCTGACTATTCATCAAGTCAGACTTGTCAGCTCAAATGTCGTTTTGTCCTCATAGACTGTTTCTGATGCCTGATTAAGATCTTCTCTGGGACTCTTCTTTATTCCCAATGCCAACAAAGAACTGTGTGTGTGCACACCTCTCTGTCTCTTAAAATGTAAAGAGAATGCCCTCAGCCAAACAACCTCCCCCAGATAGTTGCCAAATATACTGCGATTATATACACAGAGATGTTTATAATCTACATATAATTATGCAAATGAGGTGATATTAGGATGTCCACAAGAAGATAGTCATATATGAAATGAAACACAAACATAAAAAGATGTTCAGGAGACAAAATGAACTGTTAATTGTAGGAGTGTTAATTGCGGAGCCAACAGTAAGGAGCTCAGGCCACCTCGGTAAAGTCACCTTAGTAAGTGCTGCCTGACAAATCAGAGACTGGGGTTCAGTGTGGCTTGAGGCAGTTCAGCAGAGGACATAGATGCAAGCAGCCTATGAGTGCACAGGAGGACAGACTCTAAGGCCTGGTTCTGAACAGGTGCTCAGTTGGGAGAAGATTTCTTTTTACTGGTTCAGTGTTCTGTTTGCAACACATAGCATCCTGCTCAACTCTCAGGGCATACATTTTTGATAGATTAATCAATGAATAAAACATGAAAACATGCTCCATCCTATCTGCCAAGGTTCAATAAGTATTGATTGAGTGAATGTGCACATGTATCAATGGAACAGCCTTCCATGGGCCAGTTCAGCTCTGAAATCGTCTCCTTTTCATCTGACCACCTTTGTATTCCTTTCCAGAGGAGAAATCTTCATCTGTACTTTCCTGCTTTAGCACCTTTGATAGCTCTGTTTTTGATATTTACGAACTCTAGGCTATATTTTGATTTTCAAGCCCAATTTTAATGTTTGCTTCTAGTCTCCTTCTTATGTCCTACTTTAAAGCACTTTCAATAATTCTTCAGAATCTTCCCAACATTTCCCTCTATTTCATACTTTTATGTTTTAATTTTTAAGAATTTCATATAATATATTTTGATCCATTCTTTTCCCTCCCACATGTCCTCTCAGATCCCGTTGTTACCCACACAACTTTGTGTTTTTCTCTGATGAAAAACCCAAACCAAACCAGAGGAAATGTAGAGTATGCTTTGTGCTGGACCCCTACTGAGCATGGAGCCAGCCATGGTTAATATACCCAATGTCACTCCATTGAATAAAATTTAATTTTGCTTTCTTAGAAACTGTTGCCACTAGCCTCTTGGTTAGTGCTGGCACTTTGTGCCTATGTCCTTTTCTCCTTGCTGTGATTTCTTTTTTCTGGTTTAAGATTGTGCAGGTCTTGTACATATTGTCACAGCTTTTGAATTCATATGGAAAGAGTGCCCTGTCTTGTTCTTAAACTGTTGTTTTCTTGAAGGTGTCCACCACCTCTTGTTCATAAGATCATTCTACTTCCTCTTCTTCATAGATCCCTGAGATTTCAGAGGGAGGCTTTGACAAAACTATCCCATTTACGGCATTGTGCTCCAAATAATTTCACTCTCTGTACATTGTGTAGTTGTGGGTCTCTGTGTTAATGGCATCTACTACAAGAAGAAACTCTGATGAAATTTGAGAAACACACTCACCTATGGATATAGCAATATATCTTTAGGAATCATTTTTAATAGAATAGTATTAGTTTTCCCCCTAAAGCTCAATGACCTTGTTCTCATTAACAGTCTCAGGTATGGGTTCCATCTCATGGAGCAGGCCTAACTCCAGTAACAAATATTTGGTTATTTCCATAACACTCATACCACTATTTCATCAGTGGGCACATATTGCAAGCAGGTACATATTATAGGTCACAGTGTTCCTATCTGAGGCTCACAGCTTTCCTATCTGAGTAAGACTGATACTGGCTTTAATCTTAGGTAGCATGTAGAGCATCTTCCAGTACTGTGGATGCTAGTTATTAGGGATTGAGTGCCATCTAAATCTCTTCATGTTCTGTGACATCAGTATGTGGTATTTTCAGCAACAGGGTCTTACCATCAAGTTGTGGAGGGTAGCTAATGAGTTTGGTATTAGTCTTATAATATTTGAGACATCAATGGAACCCTTTTGGCCAATGGCTCAAACTATATAACATATTCTTGCTAGTCCAGATTTTACTTGGTCTAGCTAGGGTACTGTCTCTTCCACTGTGGGATAGAACCATTTAAATACATTTAATATATGTATTTATTTTATGATGTTGTACAATAGTAGGTTTTCAAAAGGTCTTTAGTGTTAGTGATATCTATCTACCTTTCCCTCCTACCATAAATCCATTTAATTTTCCTGTTTTAATTTTCCTTTTATCCCCTATAACACTATATTCTGTTTTACCTTCCTTGGGAGAACTCTCTCCTCTCCTTGGTCCTTTATTTGATACTTAATCTCTTTGGGTATTATAAATGAAGCACACATATATCTGAAGCTTAAAAGCTAACATTCATTTATAAAGAGAAACAGACTATGTTTTGTCTTTCTGGAAGTGTCTTATCTCAATTAGGATGATTATTTCTAGCTCCAACCATTTATATGTAAATTTTATGATTTCAATTTTTAACAGATGAATAATATTCCATTTGTGAATGTACCATATTTTAATTATCCATCCATCAGTTGATGGACATCTAGGCTGTTTCCAATTTCCAGCTATTATGAATAGAACAATGATCACAGATGAGCAGGTATCTTCATAGTAAGCTGTGCAGTGCTTTGTGTATATGCTCAAGAATGAATCTTGTGGTAGATGAAGCTGGATCTCGTGGTAGAACTATTTTCATCTTTTTGAAGAAAGATGATTTCCATAATGCTTGTCCCAGTTTCCTTTCCCATCAGCAATGAATAAATGTTACTGTTTTGTTGCATCTTCTTCAACATTTGTTGTCATTTCCTTTATTAGTCTTGACCCTTTTGACTAAAATAAGATGAAGAATCAAAAAAGTGGATTTAATCTGCATTGGGTATCCTGATGACTAAGGATGTTGAACACTTTTAAGTGTTTCTCAGTCATTTTTGTTTCATCTTTTAAGAGGTATCTGTTTTTTTCTATACCCCAATTTAAAAGTGTATTGTCTATTGATGGTTAGTCTTTTTAGTACTTTGTCAGATATATAGTTGGTAAAAATTTCTCCCATTTTGTAGGCTACTTCTTCTCTTAAGTATGATGTCCTTTGTTGTATGTTAGGTTTTAGTTTCACCAGCTACTGTTTATTAATAGTAGATCTTGGTGCCTTTGTTATCAGTGCCCACTTCTCTCCTGTGCTAATGAGATCAAATGTACTCTTTACCAATCCCCTAATTTATTTTAATGTCTGCCTAGAGATTCCACCTACCACAGTCATAGTTATCTGTATGGCTGAAGAGGTTACCTGTGCCTCAAAATTATTCCTTCCAATGTACCCATTGATTGTGCATATGCTATCCCAAATATACGCTTATAAGCCACAGGCCAGCAACTAGGCCTTACTTATCCTACTGCTTTCATAGTATCAATATGTATTTCAAGTCAATATGTATTTCTAGATGGCATAAGAGGAGAAAGATGAATCTGCAGTGAAAACTAGTGAATTGCATGAAAAAGTACAGCTTCTCCCTCTTTTTCTTCTTCTCTCACCTCCCTATGCAGTCTAGCTTGATCTGTTATTATGAATGTCTGCAGTTTGAATAGCTCAGCCTACCACATAAGTAGGTCACAGTAGTTCTCCTAGAATTCTGGCTTCTTAGCCTTTGAGAAGATTTGACAATTTAAAAACAGTTCTCTCTGTCTCTGTCTGTCTCTGTCTGTCTGTCTGTCTCTGTCTCCCCCCCCTTGTGTGTGTGTGTGTGTGTGTGTGTGTGTGTGTGTGTGTGTGTATGTATGAGTTCAAAATCCCAAATTAACCCTTGGTGCATGTATCTTTGCCTGTGTTTCTGCCTCATATTTTTGGACTAATAAATACAACCAGTTAAGGATTATAAAAAGTGACTCTTAAGACTTACATGTTTAGAGTACATCCCATTTCTAGGACAATCCAGCTGAAGATCTCTAGTTAATTGGTACCCTGGAGTTCTCTCCCCTAGAAGGGGGATGTATGGGTGAGTTTAGCATGCCATATTATAGCTACTGTTAATGAACACAACTATCACTTTAGCCTTTGGAAGGGCAGTTCTTCTTTCTCAGTTTGTCAAGATGCCTCAGTATCAGTCATTGCACACAAATATGGTGGACTGGAATTTATTCTTTATCATACTATAGTTTGTAGAAATTAGGCTAGCTTACCTCATATATACAACCCATATATCAGTTTTGTACAATTTCACTGAAAAACAGAGGTAAACATGATGCTAAGAAAACAAGACAGAAATAAGCACAAAAATCTGCAGATTCAACAAGGTCTTTTCTTGAAGTTGTCTAACAAGATCTCAAAAGATTTTTGAAAGCAAATGTACATCCATAAAATGTTGCCATTTTTTCCAATTTCACAGAATAGATTGGTTTGGATCTGAAAAAAATCGTTTGCTAATGGATATGTATTTATTATTATTAATTTTATTCACATATTGATATTTAAGAAAGATCACATTTCATTATATTCATATTAACATATATCATTAAGAAAGGCTGAGGACTCTTGCGTTTGGAGCCTGAGTTTTGTGGGTGGAGGCTATAGATCAATTGTATGATGCGCCTAGCTGCCCAATGCTCACATTAGTTCCTGGGCTTAATTTCAAGAAATGCAAAACAAACAAACAAAATCAACAACAATGCATACACACACACACACACACACACACACACACACACACACACCCCTAAGCAAACAAACAATACATGTCTTCTCATCTCATACCCTAAAAGTTACTGAGGAGTCTGAGTTGAGCATAAGTACTTGGTAATGACTGCCTTCCTTGGAAGTATGACATCTGGAAAAATAGAAAGATGAAGAGTGGGCTGAATCTAAGAGAACAGATGGCCCATGGTTATGTCTGCCAGAGACATGGGCAGGAAGAAATGCAAAACTGTTCCTGATCTCTTTTTTCCTCTAAACAGAGAACATGTACACAAGAGCTCAGTGTGGGTTGGACAGATGGGATGCTTAGAGAAAAAGGTTGCCAGTTCCTTCCTCAGAAGAGGCTAGCCAATGGGTTTTGTTTCTTTAGAATCCAGAGTCTGGCCTCTGCTCTGCATCTAGGTGGGCAGACAGAGAAACTCATCATGAGGGGAAGATACAATGAGTCTTCAAGTGTTACTTACAGCGTATCCACTCCTGCAGGTATTGCTTCTTATCTGACAATATGTTTTGTTGAATATTTGGTTATTGACAAAGTTTTAAATTCATGGATGCCTCAATAATATGATATAACCCTAAAGGTGGTCCCCCAAACTACCAGTATAGGTAATAGCCATATAAAGATTTAGGTATATTATCTACCGAGTCAGAAACACTTGGGGGGGGGGGGTTAGGCTCTCTAATCTGTGTTTTAAAAAAGCCTCAAAGTAGCTATGTTTGAGATCAGATCTTATTAAGTATGGTAGCAGAAGTTAGAGTTAGGGACTCTAATCATAGATTAGATTAGATTGGAAGATTAAATGATTTCAAATCATAGATCACTCCTTTAGCAGTGTTGTGCCTTGGTCAGATCACACTGAGGAATGAACCACAGCTCACATATGGATGAGATCAAATGAAAGAACATATTTAAAAATGCTTAAACTACAAAGGGAAAAACCATTTTAAGTGCATAACTTTGTACAGAAGAGATAAAGATACAAAGACAGAAGAAGAGAAAGAAAAAGAGGAGGAGGAAGATGAGGAAGCAGAGGAGGAGAGACAGAGACAGAAGGAGGCCTAGCAACCATACCAAATTCTTCACATGAGAAGCACAACATTGCAAACTGGTACTCCATATTCTCCAACCACATATTATCCAAGTATCATTGGATAGTTGAAATAATAAATAAATGATCACATGCTTACATTCATGTTTACAGAAAATTTTAAATAGGGGATGTGTAATATATATCAGAATTTATGCTCAGCCTATCATGGTGATTCTTACTAAATCTTTAGTTATTATTAAATGAAGTATTTTGATTGGTGGTGGTGGTGTATGTTTTGTTTTGCTTAACATTTTTATTCTTTTAGAAAAGGGAACTGAGTTGTGGTCACTCTATGTAGGTCTGGCTAGCATAGAACTCAATTTGTAGTCCATTTTTTGTTTATTTGTTTTTTAACCTGGAACTTGTATTATGTCCCTGCCTTTACTTCCAAGTACTGAGATTATAGCCATGCACCATGAGACATGGCCTGGATAAATTTTTAAAAATTGAGGTTTTAAGTACAAAGACATTTACTCCTTAACTCATCACTTATGACTTCCTATCTTATACAGTTTTACTCTACCACTACTATTTAATTAATGCATATATGATCATTCTAATATTATAAAATGGATTTATATTATTATATTAAATTAATATATGCTATAATATTCATTGTATATATGTATTTAATTGATATTTTAATATGTTCATAGTCAATACTATATGTTAAAGAAATAATCATGTCGAAATTTAACATGGCTATTTAAATGAAACTTTTAACTTCTCCTCATCTTTATCAAAACTTGGAATTTTGAAAATATGCACTTCAAGATAATGTTACAGTCCATACCTGAATTTCTACATTTCTTACTTTTAAATAGTATTTGGGATTTAACTCAGGACTTCATTCATAACAGCAATATCTCCCATCTATCCATCTACACTGCTGGTTCCCTCTCTGCCTTATATCTTAATATATGTTATTATCATTTACGCTTCCCCTGTCATAAATTAGAACTCATTGTGTCATTTACTACTACTTCCATGGTTGCCTTAGAGATAAAATATCCAGTTCTTATTTTTGTAGTCTAATGTGAATTAGTACCTTTACTACTTTCACAATGATGACTGCATGTATGTTAATTCACTTATAATTCTACATGTGTTTAAACACCTACAATATGTTACTTTTGTTCATTTTAAAAATAAGCCCCCTGAGGCTGGACGAATGGCTCAGTCAATAAGCTCATTGACTGCTCTTCTAGAAGACCAGGATTCAGTTTCTAGTATCTATGTGGCGGCTCACAACCATATGTAACTCTAGTTCTAGGTAAGCTGTCACCTTGACTGGCCTCCATGATCAGGGTAGAAAGGTAGTATAAAGTGCTTTTGCAGCAACGATGCTCACACACATAAAATTAAATAAAAAGAATAAAATAATTTAGAACAAGTCCGAAGTTTTCCTTGTTTCTTTACTTCTGTGTGTCTATCTAGAATTTTGTGATTATTGTCTGAAGTAGTCTCAGAGGAATTTTTTAAAGAAGGTGCCTTAAACTTTTTTCTATCTCTATGACTAATCACCATAAGTTGGAAAATTTTTCATAATAAAGGTGTGTTCAGATAAATGCATGCTAGTAATAGGTAGAGGGCTCAAACTGCCTGCTTGCTTGCTCATAAGTAATCTGTGATTAGTCTAAAGGCATCTCAGTGCATTACCTAGTGAGAAGGGTACACACGAAGGACAGCGATAAAGTGATTTTTATACTAACTAAATCTCAGGAGAACAATAATCCATCCATGAGTGAATCAATTCATTCTTGATGCCAGAAACCTAATAACTCTTTAAATGTTCTATCTATACACAGTTCTTCATGATGTAAATTATATTTCAGCATGAATTTGGGTAAGGACATTCAAATTATAACAGCAGTTATTCTTAACACACATGCTCGCACACACAGAGAGAGAGAGAGACAGAGAGACAGAGAGACAGAGACAGAGAGAGACAGAGGCAGAGACACAGAGAGACAGAGAGAGATAGAGAGACAGAGAGACAAAGAGACACTCTGATTTATTCCTCTTTATCAGGTATTTATCTCAAATCTCTATCCAGCCATTTCTGTCAGCAGCATTTCTCAAAGCTATGACTTAGTAAACCAGATCTTTCTATCTTGTACATCCACTACCAACCTGTGAGTCCTATGAGAAGACTAAATAGTAGAATGTAGTTGCTGACATCATTTGCATTGCAAATGCTTTTTTATTTGAGATGAGAAGCTTTTTACTCTCTGTGTTGTTTTAAATAGATCCAATTCTGTTATTTGGGCAGAGTGTCTTTGTCATTCCTACTTTTGCACCTGCCTCTCCTCTCTGAGATTTTTCTTTCTGACTATTATTTTTCATAAGCCTGTGATATTTGTGGTAGATCAATCCCATCCTTGGATACAGTACTGCCTTCATCAGAAGCTTCTAGGACCAACTCAGTATATAGAATCTAGTATTATTTTAGCATTCAAAATAGAAAAGAGTGATTTTCATCCAGACTCCATTTTCCAGTGATACTATCCCAAATTATAGAGCTTACTCTAGGATGCTCAGTGCAAATAAAAGCAAATAGGAAACTTTCTCTGGCCAAGGGAAGTTAAGTAAAATTAATTTTCCATCTTACATGAAACATATATAGGTAAAACACAGGGAACATTGCTTTTAAGGCATTGAACATCAAGAAAATATGAATAATCTATGAAAACAGATTAAATATCCCATTTACGGCTTCAAGAAATCATTCAGTCCACATTACTGGGAGACAGAATCTTCATAAAGCTGGTCTTTTCAAGAGCTGAAGGGGTAGTAATAAGAGTATGTATATTCTAAGACACAGTACAAACTGAAGAGGATAAAGTTGGTTAGCTCCTTAAGAAGTCAATGGTAGTGGCATGTCAGAGCTCTGAGCAACACAACAAAACATTAAAATATGCAGCAAATAGATGGTTTTCTTTCATGCAAACATGAGAACACTGTCCTCTTAATTTAGGAATTACAGAAAAGTTTAAAATGCATGGGAAGGGGTAGCCTAAGTGGAAGGGTCATGAATGGAAGATAGTGATTAAATAGGCCTAGGTGATGGAGCCTGGGCCACAGGGCTCCATAGCCAAATACACCAGGAGAATGCTAGCCTCCCAGGAGTGTGGACAAGACCTTGAATGGAGGTAAGACAAGCACCACTGCACAGCGGGATCTGCCTAGAATCCTCAGGACACAGGGACCAAGGAGCAGCCAGGGACAGGAGCCTTCCAGTTTCCATCTGTGGCTGGGGAACCTCAGCCTGGGCCACAAGGCTCCATAGCCAAATAGCACTAGGAAAAAGCTAGCTTCCAAGGAATGGGGACAAGCCTGTGAGTGGGGGGTAAGACCAGCACTTCTGCTCAAAGGGATCAACCCAGAACCCTCAGACAGAGACTGAGGCATGGTCTTCCAGTTTCTTTCTGCGACAGGGGGCTGATCCTATGACACAGGGCTCCATACTCAAATAGTGCCAGGAGACAACTGGTCTTCCAGGAGTGCTGACACACCTTCAAGCACAGGCAAGACCACCACTTCTGTTCAAATTTCTGGATCAAGAGGGACCCTTGAAGAAGCATCAGGACAAAGGAACCAAGATACAGCTGGGGACAGAATCCTTCTGGTTTCTGTCTGCACCCCAGAGCTGACCCTGTACCATAGCTCTCCAACACAAATTCTTCTCATAGAGAGCTGGTCTCCAAGGAGTACTGATGCAGAGGCTTGCAGGATGGACAGGCCACAGTCAGAGAGAGCAAGACAAGCTAACACCAGAGATAACCATATGGCAAAAGGCAAGGGCAAGAGCATAGGAACAGAAACCAAAGCAACTTGGCATTATCAGAACCCAGTTCTCCTACCACAGCAAGCTCTGGATACCCCAACACACCAGAAAAGCAAGTTTCAGATTTAAAATCACAACTCATGGTGATGATAGAAGATTTTAAGAAGGAAATAAATAACTCCCTTAAAGAAATAAAAGAGAACACAGGTAAACAGATAGAATCCCTTAAAGAAGAAAACAAAAATCCCTTAAAATCAGTTACAGAAAAACACAATAAAACAGTCAGAATTGCAGAAAAACGATATCAAACAGGTGAAGGAAATGAACAAAATCATCCAGAATCTAAAAATGTAAATAGAAACAATAAAGAAATCACAAAGGGAGACAACCCTGGAGTTAGAAAACCTAGGAAAGAGATCAGGAGTCACAGATGCAAGTATCACCAACAGAATACAAGAGATAGAAGAGAGAATCTCAGGTGCAGAAGATACCATAGAAAACATTGACACAACAGTCAAAGAAAATGAAAAATACAAAAAGCTACTAACCCAAAACATCCAGGAAATCCAGGATACAATGAGAAGACAGAACCTAAGGATAATAGGTATAGAAGAGAGGGAAGATTCCCAACTTAAAGGGCCAGTAAATATCTTCAACAAAATTATAGAAGAAAACTTCCCTAACCTAAAGAAAGAGATGAACATAAACATTCAAGAAGCCTACAGAACTCCAAATAGATTGGGTCAGAAAAGAAATTTCTCCTGTCACATAATAGTCAAAACACCAAATGCACAAAACAAGGAAAGAGTATTAAAAGCAATAAGGGAAAAAGTCAAGTCACATTTAAGGCAGACCTATCAGAATTACACCAGACTTCTCACCAGAGACTATGAAAGCTAAAAGAACCTGGACATATGTCATACAGACTCTAAGAGAACACAAGTGCCAGCACAGGCTACTATACCCAGCAAAACTCTCAATTACCATAGATGATGAAAGCAAGATATTCCATGACAAAACCCCATTTACACAATATTTTTCCACAAACCCAGCCATACAAAGGATAATAGATGGAAAATGCCAACACAAGGATGGAAACTACACCCTAGAAAAAGAGGAAAACTCGTAGCTCTGAGTACCTCCAAAAAAAAAAAACTGGAGAGAGCATACGCTAGCAGCTTAACAACAGGCCTGAAGGCTCTAGAACAAAATGAAACTAATAAAGCCAAGAGGAGTAGAAGGCAGGAAATAATCAAACTCAGAGCTGAAATCACCAATTAGAAACAAAAAGAACTATACAAAGAATCAACAAAGCCAGGAGCTGGTTCTTTGAGAAAATCAACAAGATAGATAAACTATTAGCCAGACTAACCAGAAGGCACGGAGACAGTATCCAAATTAAGAATATCAGAAAGGAAAAGGGAGATATAACAACAGATTCTGAGGAAATTCAAAAAATTATCAGATCCTACTTCAAAAGCCTATACTCAACAAAATTGAGAAATCTGGATCAAATGGACAAGTTTCTAGATAGATACGAAGTACCAAAGTTAAGTCAGGATCAGATAAACCATCTAAACTGTCCCAAAGCCTCTCAAGAAATAGAAGCAGTCATTAAAAGTCTCCCAACCAAAAAAAGCCCAGGACCAGATGGGTTCACTGCAGAATTCTATCAGACCTTCAAAGAAGACCTAATATCAATACTCTTCAAACTAGTCCACAAAATAAAAACAGAAGGAACACTACCCAATTCATTCTATGAGACCACAGTTACACTGATACCAAAACCTCACAAAGACCCAACAAAGAAAGAAAACTTCAGACCAAATTCCCTTATGAATATCAATGTAAAAATACTCAATAAAATTCTTGCAAACCAAATCCAAGAACACATCAAAATAATCATTAACCAGGATCAAGTAGGTTTCATCCCAGGGATGCAGGAATGATTCACTACCCAGAAATCCATCAAATCCATGACATAAACAAACTCAAAGAAAAAACCACATGGTCATTTCATTAGATGCTGAAAAGGCATTTGACAAAATTCAACATCCCTTCATGATAAAAGTCTTGGAAAGATCAGGAATTCAATGCCCATACCTAAATATAGTAAAAGCAATATACAGCAAACTAGTAGCCAACATCAAACTAAATGGAGAGAAACTTGTAGCAATCCCACTAAAATCAGGGACTAGACAAGGCTGCCCTCTCTCTACCTATCTATACAATATAGTACCTGAAGCTCTAGCTAGAGCAATTAGACAACAAAAGGAGGTCAAAGGGATACAAATTGGAAAGGAAGAAATCAAAATATCAATATTTGCAGATGATATGATCGTATACTTAAGTGACCCGAAAAACTCCACCAGAGATCTGCTACAGCTGATAAACAACTTCAGCAAAGTGGCTGGATATAAAATCAACTCAAACAAATCAATAACCTTCCTATACCTGAAGAATAAACAGGCTGAGAAAGAAATTAGGGAAATGACACCCTTCACAATTGTCACAAACAATATAATGTATCTTGTTGTGACTCTAACCAAACAAGTGAAAGATCTGTATGAAAAGAACTTCAAGTCTCTGAAGATAGAAATGGAAGAAGACCTCAGAAGATGGAAAGATCTCCCAAGCTCGTGGAATGGCAGGATTAATATAGTAAAAATGGCCATCCTGCCAAAAGCAATCTACAGATTCAATGCAATCCCCATCAAAATTCCGACTCAATTCTGCATAGATTAGAAAGAGCAATTCTCAAATTCATTCGAAATAACAAAAAAACCAGGATAGCAAAAACTATTCTCAACAATAAAAGAATTTCTGCGGGACTCAGCATCCCTGACCTCAAGCTGTACTACAGAGCAGTAGTGATAAAAACTGCATGGTATTGGTACAGTGACAGGCAGGTAGATCAATAGAATAGAATTGAAGACCCAGAAATGAGCCAACACACTTATGGTCACTTGATTTTTGACAAAGGAGCAAAACTATCCATTGCAAAAATGGCAGCATTTTCAACAAACGGTCCTGGTTCAACTGGCAGTCGACATGTAGAAGAATGCAAATTGATCCATTCTTATCTCCCTATACAAAGCACAAGTCCAACGGCATCAGGGACCTCCACATAAAACCAGATACACTGAATCTAATAGAAGAGAAAGTGGGGAAAATTCTTGAACACATAGCACAGGGGAAAAGTTCCTGAATAGTACACCAATGGCTTATGCTCTAAGATCAAGAATTGACAAATGGGACCTCATAAAATTGCAAAGCTTCTGTAAGGCAAAGGATATAGTCAACAGGATAAAACAGCAACCAACATATTGGGAAAAGATCTTTACCAATCCTACGTCCGATAGAGGGCTAATATCCAACATATACAAAGAACTCAAGAAGTTAGACTCCAGAGAACCAAATAACCCTATCAAAAAATGGGGAACAGAGCTAAACAGAGAATTCTCAACTGAGGAAATTCGCAGGGCTGAGAAGCACCTAAAAAAATGTTCATCATCCTTAGTCATCAGGGAAATGTAAATCAAAACAATCTTGAGATTCCACCTCACACCAGTCAGAATGGCTAAGATCAAAAACTCAGGTGACAGCAGATGCTGGAGAAGATGTGGAGAAAGAGGAACACTCCTCCACTGTTGGTGGGATTGCAAGCTGGTACAACCACTCCAGAAATCAGTTTGGCGGACCCTCAGAAAAATGGACATAATACTACCTGAGGACCCAGTTATACCACTCCTGGGCATATACCCAGAATATGCTCCAACATGTAATAAAGACACATGCTCCACTATGTTCACAGCAGCCATATTTATAATAGTCAGAAGCTGGAAACAACCCAGATGTCCCTCAACAGAGAAATGGATACAGAAAATGTGGCACATTTACACAATGAAATACCACTCAGCTATTAAAAACAATGATTTCATGAAATTCGCAGGCAAATGGATGGAACTTGAAAATATCATCCTGAGTGAGGTAACTCAGTCACAAAAGAATGAACATGGCATGTACTCACTAATAAGTGGATATTAGTCCAAAAGTTCAGAATACCCAAGATTCAACTCACAGCAACTGTTGAACTGAGCGTTGAGTCCCAGATGTGGGAGTTGGAGAAGGGACTGAAGGAGCTGAGGGAGTTTGCAGCCCCATGGAGGGAGCAAAAGTGTCAAGTGGCCTGACCCCTCAGTGCTCCCAGAGACTGGACTACCTACCAAAGTATACACATGGAAGTATCCTTGGTGCTGGCCACATATGTGGCAGAGGAGGGCCTTGTTGGCTATCAGTGGGAGGAGAGGCCCTAGGGCCTGAGAATGTTAGATGCTTCATTAGAGGGGAATGCCAGGAAGGGAAGACAGGAGTGGGTGTGTAGTTGGGGAAATAGCCTCACAGGGGCAAAGGGAGAGGGGATGGGTTAGGGGATTTCCAAAGGGGAGACCTGGAAAGGGGAAAACATTTGAAATGTAAATAAAGTATCAAAAAAAAAAAAAAAAAAAAAAAAAAGCAAAAAAGAGGCCTAGGTGGGTTTGCAATCTCAAAAGCAAGACTCCCAATGACAAAAATGTTTTAAAATTGAAACTATTCTAAAGCAAACCTTGAAACATGCATAGAAATAGAAAAATACTTAGCATTAAACAAGTTAACATTGCTCCCCAATCGACTATTAGAAAATACAAACATGATGAAATATCATTAGCTCACAAAGAGGGGGGAAAAAAAAAAACCACAAATCAAAAACATAAGGCAAATCCAGTCGAAGCACAAGGGTTTGGAGCATAGTTCACTCATAGAGCACACAGCTAACATGTCAAGACTTTAGTCCAGTCTCCTTTAACACTAACATTACAAAGAATCATGGGATCTATAATAAAAACCATAAGCTTGGAGATTAAAAAGTACAGTGTTTGAGATAAGAAATACAGACATGCAGAATACCTGAGAGAGTAGTCATAGTAGGTGGGAGTTGAGTAAGCTTGAATGTATAGTAATAAAAGATTCCTGAAAAGAAATAATAACCTAAGAAATGCATCAGTAAGCTACTGAGCATCTTAAAGTGACTACGTGCATATGTTATGCTCATACATACATAGTCTTTGGAAAAGAAGAATCAAGCAACCTATTTTTGAAGTACTGTTTTGAAACTGTTAAGGTTGGAAGAAATTATATATCCAAAGATCAATGAAATACGGGTTTATTTTTCTATACTTGCAAAGAAACACAGCCTAATAAAATCATGAAAACAGAAGAGACACAAACTAAATTTCAAAGATATACAGAGAGAGAGAGAAGATAGCACATTATATGTAGGTGAATAAAGCTTGGTAAAAGGACATGTTTATCATAGACAATGTCGTAAGTGGATAAAGAGACAAATGCTTTAATGTGTTTGATTCAGAAAACAGACATTTTCACTCTAGTTATTATATTTGGCAAACTTTTCAGAAGTGAACTTAAAATAGGGAGTTTTTCACAATTACAAAGAAGAAAATATTAATCAACAAAACCATATATCCACAAAATGTTAAAGGTAATTCCTCAAAGAGAGGAAAAGGATACAAGATGGAAATGTGGATTTTTCTGTAAGAGAAAAACATAACTGATATAGGAAGGATAATAAGGATAAATTATATGTAGGTGCGTGGGCATGTGTGTATGGTGTAAATTTTTTTAAGTGTAAGTGACACTTTAAAATAGTAGCAATGTTTTATAAATTTATGGTTATGTAAGTCAGTAAAAATACTGAGTGCCTGATTAAAATGCATTAGTACTAAAAAAAACGAGAGGAGAAAATGGAGGGAAAATGATTGGTCAACTGAAAACAGGCTCGTTCCCTGACTTACCACATTACTTTAAGGAATCTGAATGTCTAAATGAAAGGCGAAATGCGAAATTCAACGTTGAAAGTGTGACCCACACTCTTCTTACTTACAAAAATTAAATGCATACTTATAAAAAGGATAGATAGGGCAGGCTTGTAAGGAGCGGCTAGAGTATTCGCCATTACAAGATGGCG
>CM052705.1:25358332-25386656 GCA_028551405.1 Uromys caudimaculatus
GGGCGCGCCAACCAATGGAGGACACGCTGCCTCGGGGCTATATAACAGCGCCATTCTGGGGCCCCGGGGTCTTTCCTCATTTCATCATGCAATAAACGCATTGCTGAAGAAGGATCCGTGTGTCCGCGTGGGTTCTTGCTGGCGAGAGGTGCGCAGGACACAGGCTTTACTGACTTTTCACAAAAGGACTCTAAGCAGTTAGTGTAACAATGAAATGAAGACTTGAGGCTAAGAGAGTCCCCCTCCCAAAGACACAATGGACAATAGAGAAGACAGCAAAGAGTGAAAGAGCCAGAGGCTGGGGAAGACTGCTAGAAAGCAATGCCTGAACATGACAGGGGGATTGAACTCATGAAATCAAAGCAGGAATAATTACCTGCCGAAGAGCAGTTCAGCTAGTCATCTAACTCAGATGGAGGAGGGGATCATGTTGCCCCTCCCTTGGCAGAGGAACTACTATTGGCTGTTGATGGCTACAGGGGAAGAGAAGTAAGTTTTCTCAGGTGTGTGGCCCCAACTCTGGTGGGTGGCTGGGATACTAACATCCATGACTATACGGATAGCTCTACTTAGGTTCAGTGAGTTCTAACACAAAATTAAAAACAAACCATGCATCACAGTACTTACACTGAAAGAAAATGTGCTAGGACAGCCTAATAGGAATTGGAATAAGGGTGCCTGGGATGAAAATACATTGTGGACAAGTATGAAATGCTCATATATTTATATTTAAATATAAAAATATATTTAACACATACTTTCTAGGATGAAGGTTATTTTATATGGATGGAAGTTAGTATTGATCCAAAGAGGCCAGTATTCCTAATGATTCTATACCTGACAACCAATACATAAAATCTATGATGCAAAATCTAACATAAATACGAATATACAAACTTGAATTACAGCTTGATACTTCTTCACCCCTCTTGCTAATATTACTAGAACATGTAGAAACAAAATCGCCAGAGTGTACAGTGGTTGGACAACAGCATGAACAAATACCTATTGGCATTCCCAGAGCACTCCAAGCAGCTACAGAATACACCTACACATGCTGTTCAAGGGTGTATGAAATATTTACCAAAATAAACTGTATTCTAGATCATAAAAATGCCTCAGTAAATTTAGAAGGATTCAAGTCACAAAAAGTATGTTCTCCTTCGCCCAATAGAATTGAATTAGAAATCAATAACAGAAAGTTCTCTGGAAAATCCACGGGTTTTTCAAAACTATATAAAATACTTATAAATAATCCAGGCACCAAAGAAAAAACAGAGAAAGTAGAGCATGTTTTGAACTTAGTGGGGAAATGAAAACACAGCATATCAAAGCCCAAAGTTGCTACAAGAGCAGTAATTTAGTAGAAAACCTTCAGCACAAAGGGCTAAAAGAGGAAGAATGCCTTCAAATCAGTGACCTCCGCTCTGTCAATGACCTTGATAAATAAAGAGGAGAAAATTAAACCCCAAGCTGAATAAAGGAAATTATAAAGACTGGAGGTGAATTCATTGGAATAAATGATGGGGAGGAAGAAAGAGGAAACCAATTAATGCAACAGCCCATTCTTTAAAATCAATAATGTTGACAAAACTCTTGACGTGCAAAAGAACGTTAAAGAGATGGTGAAAATTACCAAAGTCTAGAGTAACTGAGTTGGTGTCATTGCATAGCCTGCAGGTAGAAAGAAGAGAATATGGGCCTATGTGAATACACACGTGTGGATAATGAGAATACTTAGATATGAACATATATGTTTAATGACAGAAACCTTTGATGTGCATTAACAGAAAAAATCAGTAACATATCTTTAATACATTGAATTTACAAGTTTTTACTTTCTCTCTGTCTCTGTCTCTGTCTCTGTCTCTCTGTCTGTCTGTCTCTGTCTCTGTCTCTCTCTCTGTGTATGTGTGTGTGTGTGTGTGTGTGTGTGTGTGTGTGTGTGTGTATACGTGTGTGTGTGTGTAGTCAGAGAAGTCCACAGATGGCAAAGCAGGTGTCAGATACCCCTAAGCTAGAGTTATAGGCAGTTGTGAGCTGCCCAATATTTATGCTGCGAATTATGGTAGAAATCTCTGGAAAAACAGCCAAATTTTTCAACTACTAAGCTCTTGAATTTATTTTTAAACTCTTCAAAGAAAAAAAGATAAGGCAGGCAAAGGGGCCACATGCCTTTGATCCCAGCACTGGGCAAGCAGAGGCAGGCAGACCTCTAGGTTCAAGGACAGCCTGATCTACAGAGAGTTATTCAGAGAAACCTGTCTCAAATAAATAAATAAATAAATAAATAAATAAATAAATAAATAAATAAATGAGTCCAGATGAATTTACTTCTAAATTTGTTCTACACATTAAGGAAGAATAATATCAAGCAACCATTGTTGAGTAAATTTTTCATTATATTAGAAATAGTAAGAAAAATCTACAACATATTGAGAGGAAAAACAAAATGATTGATTCTCAGCATTTCTAATGGCATTAGTCCCTGAAATACTGTAAAAAGATTAAATAAAAGTCACTGGAGAACTATTGATGTCAACCAGTGATAGAACTACATGCCTGCTTAGCTTGCACAAAATCCTGAGTTCATCCCCAACACCACAAAGAATGTTAGTTGGAGAAGAAGGAATTAATTTTCACCATTAATAAATAAAAACAATACATATGTAAGAATTGACGTAAAATTTATTTTAAAAATGTAAAATTGCTAAATTTGAGTTATCAAATTTATAAACTACATAATACACAAAATGATTATGAATATAATAGTTTCAAGTTATTGAAAATAGAGTAGGTATTTTTATTACCATTGTTATTAAGTATTTAATAAAAAAATCACAAAATATGTATTAAGAACTTTGCTTGAAACTATTTAAAGTACAAACAGACATTGAATAAATAAATAAACAGAGAGATAGGAAGTTAAAGGGTAGGAAGACACAGAAGTGGTAAAATGTTAATCCTCCAATTTGATTTATAAATTCAACGAGCTATATCATAATCCTCACACACTTTTTAGATAATGATAAGCCGATTATGAAATTCATATGGAAATGTGAAAAACGTAGGCTATCCAAACAACTTTGAAAGAGAACAAAGTCAGAATTCACAACTTATGATGGAAATAATCAGAATAGCAGGATGGTGACACGAAGAGACAAATAAATTTAAAAATGTGATTGTATACATAGAAATTGATACACACTTAAGAATAATCTATTTTTCAAAAGCATTAAACATTTTAGTGGAGAAAGATTAATCTTCTAAGTAAATGATGTTGGAAAACTGAAAGAAAATAATTTAAATAAAATTTTAAAAAATCAAAGTTTAAAATCTTCTGCTCCCTGTAAGGTATCCTTAGGAGAATAGAAGTACTAAATATTTGAGAGCATTTTCAAATCATATATCTGATGTAGGACTCATAAGTAATTCCCTAAATAACTAAATATAAATCCAGCTAAATAATTTAAACAGAGTCTTCAACAAAGACACTGTGTCGGAACATGTAATTATAATTAATTTATTTACTATATGGAAAAAGCAACATGAACTAGATAATAATAATAACAATGAGATACAAACATATACCTATTTTGAATGGCTAAGTTTAAGGCTGGTCATAGCAAGTGTGAGTTAGAATACATGTGATGTAACTAGAACTGTCTACACTGCTGATGGACTATAAAAGGTAGAAATGTTCTGGGTGGTGGTTGGTCAGGGTCTCACTGCTATTGATCACATGGTTTTCTTGCAAATCTGGGTTGTAGCCTCATGCCCCATGTGGTAGACCTTGAGACTGGGGTTTGAAACATAATTGATTCATAAAGGGAGAGACCTTATGATTCAGATTAGTTCCTCAAAGACAAGAAACTCTCCAAGCCCTTTTGTGCTTCCCTGTACTCATCCATGTGGAGATATAAACCATCTGAACACCAGGAAGAGGACCTCATTAGACATTGAATCTGTACGTACATGTTTTGGAATTCTAAGCACAGAGTCCAGTGAGAATATACTCAGTGAGTATATACTCAGTATGTAATGTATTTGCTATAGCAGCTTTATCTTGCTACCATACATCCAAAATGAGTCATTCAACCACCATGAGCCAATGAGTCAACCATTCTGTTATTAGGTATCAATCATATATATGTTTATATGACTCCACCAAAATGGCATTTCCTGTGAGCAAGTATTTTAATTGCCTTTCTCAATAAGATATAATATACTGATGGCTGAACATGATAGCTTTTGTGAATGAAGCTGCCTGCTGCTGAGCCCAACAATTTGAAGTGGATTGCCAGAACCCAAAAGTTGGACAGGAGAGCTCATTCTTGTAAGCTGTCTTCTGATCTCCATGGGTATGTGTGTGTTCATGTGTGTGTCTGTGTGTGTGTGTGTGTGTCTGTGTGTGTGTGTGTGTGTGTCTGTGTGTGTGTATGTATGTTTGTACATGCATGTGGAGGTTCCAGGCTTGTGTAAGATATCATCCTGTATCACTCTCCATTTTATAACTAATGCAGAGTCAATCACTAAACCCAGAGCTCACTATTAGTCTTGCTAGGTTGCACCTGACATTCCCTATCTCTGCTTCTCCACACTGGGATTCCAGTTGGGCTACCACACCCACCCTTCTCTGTATAGACTCTAGATATCTGAATTCTGAGCTTCCTGTGCTCATCTGTGTCCCTACTTCTTACCTGTTAGACTTCCTGTGTGCATGGATAGGAACATAGGAATTTAAACGAGTTGTCCGGAAAGACAGCCAGTCAAATTGGGTAAAGAACAGCATGCTGTTCATATCGTGTCTCTCATCACTTGACTGATTAGGACGAGGCAACTGGTACTTGGCCACAACACATGGGGAAACAAGAAAAAATGAAGACATTATACATTTGTGTATTATTTAATGTTAGTGGAGACTTACTGACTTCCAACACAGAATGGCAATTTATAAGCTGGTTTATATACCTTTTCTATGAAGCTAGAATGCTGGCAAGAAGGAACAGCAGGATGATGATATATTCAGAGGCAGATTCTCATTATTAATGAGAAGAAAAGAAGGTCACTTTTCAAATATGGAGAGGAAATGCTTGTCATCCCCCAAAATAATTCATTCAGTATGTTTAGACCCGTAGAGCTCACATGCTATTGTATCACAAGCTGATTTTGTGCTAACTATCAGTCAATAATATGATGTGGTTCCTGCAAAGAATCATAGACAGAGGTTGCATTTAAATAAGAAAAGTAACCATAGGGTCCTATAATGTGGTATGTCCATTGTGTTCTCAATCCTCTGTAATAGAGCTGTCGTATTGTGCTTATTTGAAGAATAACAGGAATAATATGAATGGAACCTGTTCATGTTCATCTTTGTGTTGACCTAATTAGTGCCACTGAAAGCAGTGGCCCTAGAGATTGGACACCACGGGATTCCCCCTCTCCTTTGTTATGACTCTAGAATTTATATCCAGAAAGTGCCCAGCAGCTTGAGTCTGGGTCATCAGAGGAACTGATGGAGAAGGGATGTGTCATAGAGCTCTGTCAGTGTGTGGAAGTGCAATAGTCTATCTAGAAGGTGGAGCTACTTGGTCTGCTTCTAAAACATACAGAACTCCTGGAAGCAATATGAGCGGAGTTTTTCCATTGACCCACTTCTGGTGCATTAGACCATCTAGTTGGCTTTAATGCCTACCTCTGTTCCCTGTTGTGTACTTTAAATATATTAATCAAATACTGAAGAACATACATTTTAAGCATTTCACAAATCCATTACAATGAAGTTTGATTAGTTTTTTTACCAGTCCTATAATTGTATGGAGTGTTGCATGTAATTAGGGGCAATGAAGTAACTGGGCTTAGGCTGATGGAGAAAAGTTCCAAGCGTCCAGAGAAGCCACCTTCAATTCTTAATGGAATTATTTCTTAGATTTACATAATTCCATACTGTAGAGTACTCACTTTAATAAGCATGCAGAAATAGCTAGAAGATGTAGCCTGACCCATCTCCCTATTCCTGAGATATGTGACTGTTCAGAGAGCAGATAGCAATCTACTAGATGATAAGGCAATGTGAATGAAGGATGAGCGTTACATAATCTTGTAATAAATTCAAATAAATGACTTAAAATGAACACAATTTAAAAAAAAAACTGCTTTGTAATTTAGGGGAAGTTCCTCAGAAATATCTGTTAAGTTTCTTGAATAAACATAAGGATCTGATAGAGTTGGAATAGCACCTACAATACTTGTGACAGAAAATAATTGGTATCTAGAATCTAATACATTTATCTTTTTTAATTTCACACACACACACACACACACACACACACACACACACTTGTTTCATTTCACATTATTTATTGTGGGACAAACCTTATAGTTATCTTAAGGGAGTGAATTCATATCTATAACCAATTTTTCCGATAGCTTATGATGTGTCTTGCAACTGAATAATCTTCCAAATCACTCAGAATATGGAAGACCTTAAATAAGAGAATGGAGGCTTATTCTTTCATGTGAATGTTAGCAAATAATAGAGGGTGATAAAAATAATGTAGTGATATGGGGAAAAATGTAGCATGTTCCTACTGTAGTCACCAAGCCACTCGACTTGCACAGATTCATTAGCCTCCACATCAGTTTTGCTATTGAATGCCTTTACAGAAATTCATGCAATGGAATGGAATATACCTGCACCTTATTATACAAGTCTCTTGAATATGAATAATGCAGAAGGCCTGTTCCTTGCAAAAAGATGTTGTGTTAGAAAAAGAAAAACTGTAAACAGATTTCTAGTGATAGGTATTGTGTGTGTTGCAGGCAGCATCAAGCTTTATTGCCAGTGCAGAAGTAAGTGTGGATGGGTGGGAGCGCAAGAACCTTTAACAACACTGGATTTGCCCCCCCTCTCTTTCTTTTCCACTCCTCATGAATCTCTACAGAATCTGTAATGTGAGTGTTCTTTGTTCATGATATTGTATACAAGCTTCTCCCTGAAAATTAATAAGGCTGTTTCCAATCCGCAGTCCTATTTGCATACTTCTCCCCCACCGGTTAGCTTTTGATTTCCCTCTCTCTCTCTATCTGTGGGCTACAGCTGAGTAGTTTCTGTGCCAAATCTCAAATCAACCTTTCCCATGACTGTTTTTCTTCCATTCTGGAGCTTGTGTTCTGAGCATTCAGTACTTTAAGGCTCCTGCAATAATTTTTTATTTCTTTTAAAGATAAAACATGTAAGTGCCAAATTATCTTGATAAGACATTGCTAAAGGGTTAATGGAAATAGAATCCTCTAAAGATAATTAAGATTACAACCAAGAGCTTTTGAGGAAAGTGCAACTAACTCTTCAAGAGTGTAGTATTAAGCCAAATCTAATTTAGTAGACTGTTGAATGGGTAAATATCCAGCTCCTAAATATCCAACTCATTTTTCTTTACTTCTGGGATTCTCTCTGAGAAGAACTCAGTGAGAAGCACACTTAACTTGGCAGCTCCTTTATGAGCTGATATAATTGAAGTTTTGAAGCATGGGCAAATACAGTTGAACTTGTTAAGGATATATCTCTCTTACTCTCTTCTTTCCATTTTCTCTCACCCCTCCTGAGAAGTTTCTACTGTATATTATTGTTATTTAATCAGGTTTATGAGGCTATTATTTATTAGCTCATAACTTTAAGACTTAGATTAGTCATCCCATTATCCTTTCAGTAAGAGGTATATCACTTCTGCAGAAGAGAATATATTTGGCAATTAGAAATCTCATGTTTCTTGACATGCCTATAAATATTAAAAAATACCTTCTTCTCATAAAATCTTATATTATCTTCATAACTGTGAAGATCTCCAAGGATCAGTCAACAACTTACACATCCTTATTCTTCAAGATGGAAGAATATGAAAGCTCCAACCTTTTTGACTTAGGAAAAAAATATTGAGTCCACAATGGTAGTTTGTATTTGAAATCCCCTCCAGAATATTTACTGTTGGAAATGAACAAGAAAGGGTGAAGTTGTCTTTGTGATAGCACATGCTCAAGTTTATAGCTACGAATGCATTGCACACAGACATCTTGAAGTAAAGGAAAGTTGCCCTGCTTCGCCCAGATTGTGCCCACCAAGTCTACACGCACATGGACTTTGCACAGACAAAATATACTGTCTCTATACTGGGCATGGGCACCTGCATAGGCAGGTAGCCAAATATTTACATACTTATCTGTGTGGATTTGCATCTATTGCCTCAAAATTGGGTGATTTATCATGGTAAGGAGTATCTGGGATTGACTCACTAATTACCATTTGAATGATTAGGAAGAGCATGACAGCAAGTTTGAACTCCACTGAGGAACCATCAGTGGCTCTATTCTGGGACTAGCTACTCAAGTTATTTCCCACATCCCCTTTCTAAATGTTAACTATTTTTTAAAAGAATGTTTCACATGTGTACTGTATTCATTTCTTTTCTACATTTCTGTCCCTGATCCAACTCCATCCATCCCTTCCCTCATACCCTCTCGAATAAATGATATTCTCTTTTATTATAATTATTGCTATTACTACTACTACTACTACATACATTCACCTACTTCTTATTACCCCCTGATATTTTTGCAAAATGAATCACTTTTGTATTAGAAATATAATGAATAAAATTTGTGTATAGGAGATGATCTTTCTCAGTTCCTTTTCCAGCTGCAATGATAAAATATTCTGGAAAAAGCAATGGAGGGAAGGAAAGGTTCATTTTCACCCGCACATTCCAGTTACAGTCTGTCACAGCACAGGGACCTGAGGGAGCTGGTCATACTGCATCTACAGTCAGAAACAGAGAGCAATAAATGCACGCATGCCCCTCTCCAGGTTACTCTCTTATTTTCATTCATTCCAGGGCCCACATACTGCTATCACCCAGGCTGGGTTTTCCTACTTCAGTTAGCACAATGAAGGCCATCCCTCACAGGTCTCTTCACAGGCCAACTTGGTGGAGATGCTCTCTCACTGAGGCCTTCTTTCAATGCGATCCAGATTATATCAAGTAGACATTTTCTACAAGCCAGCACAAGATGGCTGAAACCTTACGATAATCTCATACACATAAGCAGTGCTTGTTTTTTTGAGAGAAAAGATTTGTACTCAAGTTGTAAGCAAGATAGTACCTTCTGATAATTTATTATGGACCTCAGGTGAGAAGAGCAAGGGAGAAATTGGATTTATTCACAAGACAAATTCCCCAGAAAGAAATCTGTTTCCTATGAACTAAAACAGTGGCTCCTAACATGTGGGCCATGACCCTTTGGGGGTGGGGTGTCAAACAACCCTTTCACAGGGGCCACATTACAGACATCCTGCATATCAGATATTTATATTATGATTCATAACAGTAGCAAAATTACAGTTATGAAGTAGCAATGCAAAATAATTTTATGGTTCAGGGAGGGGAACTGTATTAAAGTGCCAAAGCATTAGTAAGGTTGAGAACCACTGGACTAGAAGGCTAGTTATAACCAATGTTATTCTAGAATATTCCTCAACAAATGCAAGCTCTTTCTGTTATCCACGTTTCATTATGCACCCGGAATGTCTACAAAGTCGCAAACATTGTTGTGTAGAATTAAACATCAGCAACTCAATGGAGCTACATGGTACTCCATTTACTTCCTTCCTATTCTGCAAGTCTGCAAGGAGAGGGATAAAAAGGAATGGTGCTGGAATACAGTTCAGACCCAGAAGCAAGTCACTTTTTCTTAAATACCTTACAGGAATTTCTTCCTCCCAGAGAGGGAAGCCATCACCAGCATTAGACTGACTATGGACTTAAAAGAGAAACGACAGTAAATCTTAGCTTTTACTAAATAGTTGTTAGAGGCATGATGTCTCTCATTACTGCCTTTAAGAAATACCGAGAAATGCAAGATGAATTTTCCTTTGAAAGATGTCCCAAGACTGTTTTGTTCTGGGATCTGTTCTCATTTCCATGATTTGCTCTAATTGTTGCTATCAGCTTTCAGACTCTCTTTGTTCCTAATTGTAAGTCTGACCCTTGAGATTTCTCCCTGGGCTAGTAATGTATAGGATGTAATCAGGTATGAAAAAGAATGGGAGTCACAATGAGATAGAGACACGAAAGGTCAAGAGATCTCCTGTGCTGTTCCTGGATGTACAAAGAGGAGAGACAAGATATTAACAGAGTCCTCTACTCTGGGAAAACAGCTCAGTGCTGGAAGTTTTAAGTGGCCTCTGCCTGATTTTCTTGACTCCTTATTCACCAGGTCCATCAGTTTTCTGGTGAATCTCTGCTGTTGGAACAAATGTTCTTGTATTAGAGAATTGGTCCTGTTTAAACCGTCATTTATCGTCATCATTTATTTTAAGGGGCTAATGTAATTAGTGTTTTTACTTCAACAAATGGATGAGCATTAACTTTGAATTTCCACTTCTATCTGAGGAAAAAGAAAGCCTCACAAAA
This sequence comes from Uromys caudimaculatus, assembly GCA_028551405.1. Lineage (NCBI taxonomy): Eukaryota > Metazoa > Chordata > Mammalia > Rodentia > Muridae > Uromys > Uromys caudimaculatus. The sequence goes on from CM052705.1 coordinate 25,368,799, forward strand.
GTAGGTTTCCTAGCTTCTTCCTGTTTCCATTTCTCGTCGTCATGAACACACTTCCCTCAGTATAACTTGATTGTGTCCCAATGCATGCTGGGAACACAGAAGGTCCTCTAAAAGCTCCCATTTCTGGGCTTAACAGTAGTTCAAATGCCATGTGGTGTGTGTGTGTGTGTGTGTGTGTGTGTGTGTGTGTGTATGCTTTATATATTTGGTGCATGAAAACATGTGTGCCCACAAATGTGGGGGCCAGAGAAGGACATGGATTATTTTCCTTATTTTTCCATTTAATTTTAAATTGTTAATACTTTTTTCAGAGTTGAAACATCCAGTCAAGATTTAGGATCATTTCTTTGGTCAGCTTGGCTTTACTTGTTACTGACCACTAAATTTATATCTCTGTAGGATTTGGCTTTTTTTTCTCCTTCTATTTACTTATTTGTATGATTTTTACTTGTGGTGGTTTATTTGATGAGTACTTGATTGGATTTAGAAATGCCTAGAAGCTGGGAAAATAATCATCTAGTTGTGCCAACTTGATTTAATTAAAAAATACATAAAAGGTTAGCAAAATACAACCATGGGTCTACCTGTGATGGTGTTTCCAGAGACAGTTTGAGTAGGCTTGTTTTGATGTAGCCAGCAAATTAATCTTTACATGCAAAATAATAATAGTATGTCAGCATTCTTTGGAAGTGTTGAAAGGTAGCAGGTTGATTGTAATGAGAAGTAGATCATTGGGAGAATGCCGTTGTGGCTGCATGTGACACTGGTCCCTTCCTGAATCTTCCCCCACCCCCACTGCCCTGTTTTCTGTAAGCCATAAAGAAGCTCAAGAAACCATTAACTGAAATATCTACAAAAATAAATCAAAATAACTTTTACCTCCTTTAAATTGCTTATGGGAGATATTTTGATCACAGCTATGCAAAATAAACATTATACTACTTTATTTTGAAAGGTGCAGGAAAATGGTTCTTTTTTTTTTTTTTTTTTTTTTTTTCATCTCTAATAATTTCAGAGGGTTGCAATTACCCACTAATGAAAATGTAGCACAGACTTTTCCCCACTTGGGATTTTATTAAAACCTGACTGTCCTCTTGCATCTGCTCACAACGAGCATCCATATAATGTATTAAAACAGAAGTTAAAAGTTTTTTAAGTAACTTCCCTTAGCCTCTCTGAAAAAAGAAATCTCCCCAGCAGGAAATCGATAATTTCTAGATATTACTATAAAATTTTGCTAGTATTTTCTCTTGTTTTGAACTTGAACTCCTGTCATATCTGATGCTTTCTTTTGAACAATGGGGTATTTTCATGTATCTGGCCATTTTTCACAGAGGGGATTGTTTGTTCAATATTGGGATTTAAGCTTGGTCTGTCAGAACTTGTGCGAGTTCCTATAAAACCTTTTAAGCCCCAAGGAAGGGGTCAATGCTCACCCCAACTCTAGGCATTTTTTCAATAAAAATGAAGCTTGGTGATCATTGAGAGGAGCAAATAAGCTACAGCTGGAGCCTGCCTGACCAGAGACTCACTGCTGGGCCAGAGAGATTATTTCCTTGTACACTAAGAAAACTAAGCAGTGCTTTTAGGAGCCTCCTGCGGGTCTGCATCTGTGGCCTCAGAAGTTGGGATTTGTAGGGGCACACTGCTCTTTTGCTTGAAAAACACCTTAGCAGACAGTTTTCAAGGTGATTTAGTCTCTTTTGATGGTGAAGATCATACAACAGAAGGGTGAGCAGTAGCTCTGTGTACCAGAGCAATGGGAATTGAGTTGTTCCCTGAAGACCAAAAGAGATAAGGAAAAGAGAGAATTCTGGGAGATAAAAGAAGCCATAAATGGCAGAATATAATAAATAAAGGTTGATCCATGAGAAAGTCTACTGACCTTGCATTCAGTGAAACTGAATATGATTATGCTTATCAATTAATTTCAGAGTATTCACTTTGTGCTTTATATCTATTAGTTACCATCAAACCTTTAGATATTGTATATTACAAAGAGTGGAATTATAACTAATTATACTATTATATAGTGAAGGTTTACTATCTCAGGAAAAGATTATCCTATCCCCATGTACCTAAGAAGGAGGCTGGATTTTTCCATACTCCAGTAACTTATAATTAAGAAATCATTAAGGAATCAGATGTGACAAGAGTTTGGTTGGCACTAAAAACAAAAATGATGCAACTCTTTACCTTATCTAAGTGTCTTCAATAAGCAAAATCTTCCTCTAACATTGTCATGGCCAACCATATGTGGGACTATGTCTCCAGATGCAGAAAGTATGTTGAAAATAATTACTTTTTAAATTTTCTAGGTTGAAGCATCAAGAATGATTTCTGTTCATCTATCCATGATCCTCAAAGTATTCTTGGTTTGCAAAACTGATGGAAGTAAGGGCAGAAGGATAGTAGTCGAAGAGTAATGGCAATGTTGCTTGGTAGTGCAGCATACATTTGCATGCTCCAGAATGTGACATAAGAAGCTGCACAATACATGTACTTTATAGAAAAATCCCAGGAAGACATTCAGCTGATCTTTCACAAATCTCATAACATATCCAGTCACTATGTTATTTAGGTTGGCAAAGTATGGCTTCACAGGGGCTCCATCCACTGTCCCTAGGTAGCCTTTTTATTCAGATATTCTATCAAAAATTCTACCTGCCATAATATATATATACATTCATATATATGAATTTATTACTATTCTGATGGATGAAATTTGAATTGTAAAATATTTCATTTTATTTTAATTTCATGTGTATGGTTTTTTTTTTTTTTTTTTGGCTGTGTATCATGTGTATATCTTGTGCTTGATGAGGTCAGAAGAGAGTGTTAGAGGCCCAGAAAGTATCTTTACAGAGCTATTAAAGATACCATATCGGTCCTGGAGTTTGAATCTGCTCTCTCTGTAAGACTAGCCAGTGTTCTTAACTGGTGAGCCATGTCTCCAGTGCTCCCTATTTTTTAGACTTTATTATTTATTTATGTGAATGTGTGTATTGTACAAATATTTAATCTCAGTCTGGGGATTCTACCCTGCCTTTGGCCATTCAGTCCCTGGATAAAAGACACACAACTTTTATATTTAGAGTAAGCTTTAACCAGCACCGGAGCTGGGCAGATATCTATCCTGGGCAGATATCTATCCTCATCACTGTTAGAATCTATTACTCCATCATTAATCGTATTTTAAAATTTGCAATGTTGTGTCGGGGCAAATCTTACCTCCAACTGGGCAGCCCTCATAGCCATATTTTTATGACTCACCTACCCCATGGTGGCTTTCTTCTCTCTCCACCTTCTTCTCTCTCCTTGTAGTCTCTTCAGATCCCAAGCTAGGGAACCCAAGAACCCACCTATCTCTTCTGCCCAGCTATTGGCTGTAGGCATCTTTATTCACCAATCAGGTATAATGTGGTGGATGGGGGCAAGGTCACATAGCAACACTTGATTATGTCACATGAATATGTGCAGATTGTCATACTTTGGTCTAGGATTTATCATTAAGAGCAAACCTCAACGTGTGTGTGTGTGTGTGTGTGTGTGTGTGTGTGTGTGTGTGTGTGTGTGTGTGTGCTGATACTCAGGGAGAATAGAAGACACTAAATACTTTTAGCACAGGCACTTGTGAAACCTTGCATGTAGGTGCTGAGAAGAGATATTTGGTCTATTAGAAGAGGACCCTGTGATCTTAAACACTGAGCCATTGCTCTACTTCCCATAAACAATTATCTCATTTTATACTTTATCTTCTTTTTGTGTGTTTTAAGAGGGTAACCAGAAGCTCAATTTGTTGTATTGAAATCAATTGCTTCTTCTTGTGTTCATACAGAGTTTTAATACATCTTTACGTGCTAATTTCTTTAAAGTCTCTTAAATGTTTGAAGGAAAAATTACAACTGGTGTGCTCCTTAATTAGTTCATCTTCCCCAGTGCCTTGTGAGGCATATATAAAATGCTAAGGTATTGATGAGTTTATTCTTTGGGGAGGTCATGAATGTATTTGTTTCCTAATGTGACAATAAAAAGTATTTTTAACTTAGTGTCTTAATCCAATACAAATAAATTACCCTATTGTTCAAGATGTCCCATGTCTCAAATGTTTTGACAAGTCTATCTTCTTTTTGAAGGCTTTTATTGAAAATTTCCTGATGTCTCCATCTTCCATAGGTTGCTTGCCTTCTTGTCCTCCAACTTCAAAAGCAGTCATGGCATTTTCTGGTCATCACCTTGACCTCTACCTCTGTGATCACATCTCCTGTTACCTCCTCCCTCCATCTCATAAGGATTGATATATTCTCTTACGCTTACAACGATGAAAGAGTTTTATATCCTAGTCTCAATACTCTTAACTAGTTACTTGCAGAATAACTTTGGCCACACAAAGTAATACAGCCACAAATTCTATCCACCAGCCTATGAGCATTTTAGGGGCCAGTTAATCTGTATACTTTAGCATGTTCATGTGGATTTCAGGGCAATGACTAAGACTTGCAGGGAAGGGAAAATCCTCCTATGTTAAGCTATTAAACTCAAAACCTGCTCCATGAAGCATCTCTAGGTGCAATGAGCCAATCTGCCTCATGGGATGGTTGGAACAGCATCAGCAAATAAGGTGTCATCTGGCAATAACCACTATGTTTTCTCTGCAGCCTAGAAATACGAATATTTTGGGGCTAGAAAGACAGCTCAGTGGTAAAGTGTACTTCTTGGTCTTGCAGCAGACAGTTTGATTCCTGCACCCACATGCTATCTCACAACCATCTTGTCCCAGGGAATCTAGTGACCTCCTATGACCTCCAAAGGTGCAGATAGAGAATACAGGCATACATTCAAGCAAACATTCATACATATAAAAATTAAATAAGCAGAATACTCTGAAAGATCTACAGTTTATTACATAGACTAATTTTGCCATCTCTCTTTCTCTTTTCATCTTGAGATGGTATAGCTAATTAATGTTGAAGTACTGTTGTCAGGTGTAATTTTGTAGGCCTGATGACTTTGGACAACATTTTGTATCTTAGTACTCCAAAGACTCTGAGTTGCTCAGTGAGTAATTTTAGAGAGCTAATAATCTCGTAATTAGAGAAATAATTGATACAGTTCAATTATATGCTCCTGTACAACTTTATTAATATTCAGATTTGAGCACTCGATGCCTTTCTGCCCTTTACATACCTTGGAGAAAACATAACCCTCCATAGGTTTGACAGAACGTGCCAAAGAACCCATGCCAGAGCCCAGGATATGTAAATGAACTATCTTGTTTTAAGGCATTAGCATCTGTTTTGTTTAATTATTAACAAGATGGCAAGTGTTTGCTATAAGAAAGTAAAACCAAATGAATGGGTTTTGGGTTCATGTTATTTATTTCAATTTATTATTCAAGGACCTTCAACCAATTTAGAAGTGTTGTTTAAAGCAAGAAGTGTGCTGCTATTGGTGGTTTCTTTGTGTGTCTAGGCTGTGCATGAGGTGTGTTGGGACTCTTGGTGGTTGATAAACTGTTGAGCCAGACTGTACTTAACAAGGCATAATTAACAAGCTGTTAAAATATTTTAGTTATAATACTAAGTGAATATATTTTGTGAATATAAATAGTAATTATATTATTAACTATCACTACACGAATAAAGTAATTTATATAAAGGTGTTTCGTTCATAGCCAAGGCACTAAAGAAATCTCAAGTTATAGAAAATATTTATGTGCCTGTTAGAAGCAGAAGAAAGGCAGAGATATTTATTATGTTAGATACTTTCTATTTAAGATACTTTTTAAAAAAATCATGTATAAACTAACACATAATTACAACTCTATCAGTTTAAAATCTAATCAACTTATTTTCTGGAAGTTTCCATGTCTGATATTCCAGGAAATACTTTTTTTAACAACCACTAAAATATCACTGGCTGCATTAACCTAATCATGTTAACACAAAACTTGGTTTATAGCTTTATTTATTACAAAAAATTATACATATTATTTTACTTAAAATTATTTTTATACAAATAACTTAACTGAAATTGTGTTTGTTAAGTACTTTATAACATCTCTCTCTTTCTCTCTCTCTCTCTCTCTCTCTCTCTCTATATATATATATATATATATATATATATATATGCACATAGAAAGATAAAGAGTTTAATTAATTAATTAAATATTCATAAAGGAACTCTCACAAATGAATAAAAATGTCATAGCTCTTGCATTGGTGAGGATTTGAAAAAGAAATCAACACTTGTTTCTTGGGGTTTGCAGAAAAACATCAGATACAAAATCTCTCTCTACTCCAATGGTCCAAATTATAGTAACCCAAAATAATCTAATTACATGATTTCTGATTTAATTTAGGAAGCTCTGAGCAATAGCTTGACCTTGTAATATTTTTCTAGAACTTTTAGCTGCTCTTAGGCAGAGGTTTGAGATGTATATACTATGATCCCACATACACCACAGAAGGAATTTTATAGTGAAGTCTCCGCTTTACAACATAAACTAGCAACTATGCTAGCCTGAGTGAGTTCAGGATGTAAGAAATAAAATAAAGTTATCTGAAGCAAATGCCATAAACAATGTCCAAGAACTGGGAAGATTCAGCGTGTGAAAGTTCCCACCAGTTGCTGTCATAGGCCATTTATTGGAATGATATTCATTGAATTTGACCTTCAATTAAAACAGTGCAATAAAATGTTGGATATTATTTTTGCTGTCTGAGTATTGTAGATGTCAGTTTAACAAGCAAATCTGTGGGGAAGATCAATATACCCTGATTAGGAACAAGTTGGTCTGTTCAAGGAGACATGGGCATGCAAAGGAGGAGCTTGTTAACAAAAGCCACTGAGCAGAGGGCTGTGATGCCCCATTGGTTGGAGACACTTAAGATAATCAGGAGAGAAGATTCTCCCTGACTACTCATTTGAACTTCTAATCAACCCAGTGTTTCCTGATTAACCAGAGTTCTCTATAGCCATGAGAGCAAATGTAATGCACCAGAGGTCAGGATCTAGATGGGGAGTTTGTGACTGAGCTATAGGAACAGCTGGTTAATGCCTTCAGCAAGTTGGGTACGTCAGTGGCCTGCCTAGTTTGGTCATGACTACTGGATGTTTAGGGTGACTTTGTCATAGAGCAGGCCTATTGCTGGATGTAGAAGTCATAGAAGTTGATTCCAGTAATGAGGTTTGAAACTTCATTCTTATAAAGTCCCCTCTCTCCACTTCCAATTCTCCTGACATCTATTTTTTCTCATCATCAGTTAGAGAAGACAGTAGAATTAGAAAATGCTCATTTTTTCAAGTAGCATGAGTCTCATGTTGTCTGAACAATTCATGTGGATACAGTTGCAATATCACTTTTTTCTCCACCAGTGCTAAAGACTGAACCCCATAACTTGTGTTGGATAAACAAGCATTGCACTACTGACCAACATCGCTGGCCATCGGTGTATCGCGTTTGAGGGAAAAGAAATATAATTCACATGCAAAGTCCCATATACTCAGCTCTGACAGATATGGAAACAAGTCACCATCTCCACCAATATATAAGCAAGAAGTATGTCAGGCATAAAACAATGACTTGTCACTAGTTTCAGTATTACCAGGCTTCTGCCAGGGACCTTGTACTTTTGCTATAGATTTACAACATCAAGGAACCCTTGATATTTCCACTACCCAAATAAAAAGGACACCATTGCTCTTTAAAAAATTGTGATGAGTGAATAAGATTTATAATCATAATCATAATCATAATCATAATCATAAATTTCAGAATGGAGCAACTGAAATGTTTTGTATATTTACTATGATTTTTATACACTGCTATAACACTTACAGTAACAACCATAATGCTTTACCCCCAACCAGGATGTAATTTTAAAGCACCACAAATTTAGTACAGATTGCATATCCAATGAGTAAAAATGATTAGAAACACAGGGCTAATCCTATAATAGAGATATCTCAAACTTGCTGGTAAAATTTGAAGTGTGGAGAAGCTGGGAAGGAATCTGCATTCTGTGGAATTATAGAATGTAATTTAAAGGTTCACATTCTAGAAAAATTCAGCATATAGTGTTGCTGAAGCAAAAAGAAAAAGTTCTGCTTTGTCATTTATAATTTTTATTGTATGTTTTTACATTTGCATTAGTTTTTTTAAGAGTTTCTACAATGCGTGTTGATCATAGTCACCCTTTCTCTTTATTTCTGCCAGATCTACCACTCTTCCCTACCCACTAAAGATTTTTTCTTTCTTTACTATTTCCTTTTAAAAAGCTATCAAGGGCAGTTTGTGCTGCCCATATACTGTTGGATGTGTGTCCTTCACTGGAAAGTATACTGTGAGCCTGGAGCTATGTGCTTAAATGTAGCTGATTCTTCATCTTGCAGAAACTGTCAATTGCCAATAGCTTCTTAGCTAGGAATGGATTCGTGCCCGCTTCTCCCCATGGTCTTAGAGTCTTTCTGCTTATCCTTCTGCTACAGTTTTTGAGCTTTGGGTCAAGGGGTTATGATGCATATATCCCATTCAGAGTTGAATGTTCTGTAGTCCCTTATTCTTTGCACATTAGTCAGGTGTGGGTCTCTGTTTTAATTGCCATATCCTGTGATGAAAGATTCTCTAATGAGGATTGACCCAAACAGTCACCTATGGGTATAATTGTAAGTCACTAGGAGATAGTTTCAAAATATCTCCATTTAATAAAGTGAGAATAGTAGGATCTTCCCCTAAGACCTATGATCTGTCTAGACACAGGTTTTTGGCCCCAATAACAGTACTGGTTACATGTTTCAACTTGTGGAGTGGGTCTTAGATCCAGTTCTAAAATGATTGACTACTCCGAAAGCATCTGTTCCACTACTGCATCAGTAGGCAGGTCTCCCCTGGCCTTTCATAGTTGTAGCTTACAGGCTTCATAGCTGGATAAGACTGGTGATTGATTCCTTTTCTCCTCAGGACTGTGCATAGCATCTTCCAGTATCATAAAAGCTAGCCAGTGCAGGTGAGGCTTCCAGATAAGTACCAGCTTGGTTTCTCCACATTCTCTGACTCAAGTGCATTATGTTGCCTCCAGCAGTAGGATCTTACTGTGAAGTTATGGAGGGTAATTAAGAGCCTGTAATGTCTGGGAGTCTATGGGACCTTAATTGCAACAACTCCAAAGGAAGTAAGCCATGTTCTGGTTTTAGTTGGTGAATAAAAGGGGAGAGGCAATGGCCAAAGGAGAAGGGAAAGAATAAAGACTAGTTCAGTATATCTGTCTTAAGGCAAAAATGTTCATGATGACAGAAGACATGTTAATGCTCTCATTTAAAACTCTTCAAGGGGATAAACTGGAAGTAATCTGAGAGGCACAAATAAAAAGAGAGAGGAGAAGAGATGCATGTGAAAGAGAGAGGGGGTAAATAAAGCCAGAGAGGACAAGAAAAGGATTTAGAGCTGTGGAAATGAACCCTTAAGCATATCTAAAGGGATTTTCAAGGTAAAACTAGTTTAAAAATTGAAAGATTCATCATTAACATAGGTGACCTAACATCATATATTGTGGTCTTACACTAAAGTGAAAAAAGAGAGATGAGCAGCAGTCTTCTCTGCCTCTTCTTTGTGACTGAGCATGTACTGTGACCAGATGTTTCAAGGCTGTATATACCATGATCTCTAAATCCACAAATACAAACCAAAGTGAAACATTTCTTCCACGAGTTGTTGTTGTCATTTATTATGTCACAAGAACAATGAAAATCACAGAAATACACACACACACACATATACAAACACATATACAGACACACACACACATGCATACATCCAGAGAGATATGCACACGCACAGACATGCACACACACATACATACACAGAGAGATGCATACACACATACACACATTCACACATGCATACATATATACACACATAAATGTGTGCACTCACAGATACACACATGCACACACATACACATATACACACACATGTACAAACACACTCATACATATACATGCATACATACACACAGAGAGCTGCACACACAAACACACACATGCACGCACACATACATATACACAGAGAGAGATGCACACATATACATACACACAGAGATACACACATACTCACACATACATACATACATACATACATACATACATACACAGAGAGAGATGCATACACACACATGTACACACACGCACACATATCAAGGATGATGAAGTACAAAGTACAACATCTCTAGAGAAAATCTAAGAATACTTTTGTTATGGAAACAGTAAAGGGACAAAACATTGGAAATAGAGGAGAAGGAGAGTCGGATTGGGGGAGGGATTTTAGGAGGGGGATAGTGTTTGGGATGTAAATAAATTAATTAATTAAAAAACGAAAAGATTCTAGAGCAAAGCATCACACAGTATGTTGATTTGATTTGCACATGTGCTTGAAAGGTAGCATTTTGACACCTGGATGATAAAGGAATTAGAAGAGTCAGGCCAGTACTGCTTACATCAGGAATAATCTTGGATTAAAATACAACTTAACATGGATTGGCATTGTACACCTTCATTCATCAAATAGGGCATTCAATCTCGTGAATGAATGATGAAATAAAGGGATGAATTAAAAGCAATATATAAATGCTTACTTTGTCTGATGGTGGTTTTCAAATCATACCAAATTTAAAAAGGAGTTTTCCCATTAAAGTCTAAAATATGTTCCTGGCATAGTAACATGAAGATGAGATCTTAGAGGTAGTTCTGGGATTAATTTTCCATGGTTTTGTTTATAAGTAGGACAATGTCTATTTTGCTACTTGAATAAAATTGTAGTTTTATGAATGCTTTACCCCTAAATTTGAGATTTTATGTTTGGTAATCTCAGATGCAAGCTACAGCTAAATCATAACCTTTGAAAGGCTATGAATTCCAGTGTGAAAGCATGCTGGTTATTTTTTTGTGGCACAGTGTCATGTGGAATTGTTTTATGCTTCTCAGATCAAAGTAAAAGTGTAAAGAGATCATCACTTAGCTGATAAACTGTCAGCTTCCAGACAAACACTGAAACTGATTTACAGCTGTTCTTCCTCCAGGATAGCTATAGTTATTTGATATATCTCCACCTGATCATTGATAGCTTGGGGAACATTCCTTTAGCTGTATGCAAATTGGGCAGGAAACATAGAAAGCCAGGCTATGCCCAGAGTGAGTTCTGTTATGAATATAAACTGTAGAAATTCTAAGCTATTCATCAGGCAAGGGGTACTCCACAGGCTTAGGAGTAATGGATTGACTGAATTACAGAGCGGTGTTGGGACATTTGTATGATACAAGAGCCCTGATATTCAATAATTGATCAAAAATAGCCTGATAGGGGACAAATCAGAAATCAATCATAGCTTTGTTGCTTGGATACATGGTAATAGTTCCATTTAAAGTACGTGCTTTGCAAAATTTCTGAGAGAGGAAAAATAGGACTTAAAATTAGGCTGTTAGTTGCTGATGTAGTAAATTGAGATAAAAAATCAAGATAACTTTTTCCCATATTTTTAAGGAAACAGCTTTTAAACTATGCTGATTTGGGGTCATTAAGGTATTTTTAGGCTTTTACTCCTGGACAAATATGAAAAGATGTAAGAATAGAAAAATGTTGCTTTGCAATGACACATTTAAAGGTAAAGAAATATTGTGACTGGGGCTGGGGCTATTTGTATCACAAGCTAGAATATATTTGAGAAAAACTTAAAAGAGACTGCATTCCTATTCATTGTTCCAAGAACTCTTTTAGGAACCAAAGAAATGTCCTTTAATTCTGAACCCAGGGCTCTATTAATTTCTATACCTTATTAACATCTTCCCAGATACTTAATGCTTAATGCTTATTTTCCTTATGCAACAAAATATTAACAATCATCTTTAGGATACTGGAAGATATTAAATGAAGTAACAAAATTGTAGTATTTAACCAGATCTTGAATACATACCTAAAAATGCATTTAAAAGTTAGAATCCTACCATGTCATATATTATATAAGCAAAAGAGTAAATAATTATAGAAAGTGTTACTATGAGAATATAGAATGGTATCAATGTATCTTGACAGTTCTGTGTGACAATACCTGGAGACAGATATTTGATGTATAACTTTTCAATACTCTACCATCACTTACACCCCTTGAGCAGGAATGGAGATATTGGAATGCAGGGAATAATTCTCAGGAGATTGGAACACTGTGTTGCCTCACACAAGATTTATTCTGATTCTTTAAACCAACAGAGGCCCAGGGATGGGAATTTATATAGCTGTGTCATTGGGGAGCAAAAGATTTCTAGCTTAAACATCAAGAAATTCAATGAGTCTGCTTGGGTGAAGTTTCTTCTAATAAAGAGAAAAATGGTACCTATGGTTTCTCATTAGAATTAATTATGGAGACTAGTGAATAGGAAAGAAGTTACTGAAGTAACTGGATTAAGTAATTATGCTTATTAAGGGGAAATAGGTAAGCTGATCTAACAATAAGAGCCAGAAAATTATGCCTGGACAGAAGAACCAGTGGGTTGCATTTGGAGATTTCAGAAACTCAATACAAAACCTACACTTGCCAAAAACTGAGTTTGAATTGCCCACAATGTGTGGACACCTTTACATTTGTGGTTCAGAAGAAAGGAATAGGATAAATTTTGAAGGGTAGAAATTATATTTAATAACTAGCTATATAGTCAGTTGTAGAAACAATGAAGTCATTATGAATACTTCTCTATGCCTGTTTTTATATATTAAACACAGTTATTCCCTTGGTCTTTTTAACATAGAAGGTACTTTGTTGTTGGTTTTCATGTCATTTTATTTTATTAATTAATCTTCGTGTTGTAGCTTAGAGTAAGGCATGGAATGGTGAGGCATTTACAATATAAAGTAATTGAGGGTATCAGATAGAACCCTTGGTCTTCTTCTTAAGGCACCGAGTAGCAGGTTTCACTTGTATGAGGGGCCATTGTATCACATTAGAAATCACCAAGTAGATATGTAGCCAGTGTTAAGAAGTACTCATGGGCATCTATAGTACATTTATTTGTTTCTTTCCAGCTTCAAGGGTTTGCAGCAGCTATAGTAATGAGTGACTCCTGCTGCTGCTGCTGGATGTGTGCTGATGGTTTTACCTTTAAAGGTAAATGTAGTAGTAGCTCCCCGATATAGCTACTGAATCCTTTTTGTTTGGAAAAAAAAAAAACCCAAATCCCAGAATAGTTTGTTTTCTTGTAGAAAGCTCTGCTGTCTAAGAATTTGTTAAGGTGCTACAGTAAAATCTTTTGGACTAACAGCTTCAGGCTGAGATGCTTTTCCTGTCTTCAGGTGAATCAGAACAAGCATTACAGGTCTAGCACAGAAGTAACACATAAAGGGTCCAACAATATAGTTGTGTGATAAATGAATGGATATAGGGAAATTAAAGACTATATTAATATAAACAAGGAGATTATTTAAGATGCATACTTCTAAACATTCTAAGCAAGCACATGACTGTGAGAAATAATTAGCACAAATGAATATAAGAGAAATAAATAATTCCAGAGAATTGTGAGGCTGACTTGTCAATTTCTGTATCATGTGCCGGACTTTGTAGTAAATATTTATTGTGCAGTATTTCTTGTAAAACCCATACAAGGACATGATGTAGTTACTGTTACATTACTGTTATCCATGTAACTATTGTAACCATGTATCTGAAGTAGAAGCTAATATTCTTACCTTTTATCTTCCTAGGCACTTAAGGTAGATAAACTTTATTCTCAATCACATAGCTTTGACTCAGCATCTGTATTATTCAAGATTTCCCTATATTACCTCTCAGTGAGATCTCTTAGCAGAAATGGATAACATGACAAGTGGAAGAGCTTAAAGGTATTTTGGCCCCTTTGTTCTCTGCCAGTAGTGATTTTAGCTATGAAGAGCATTTGAAACTGTTTGTTTGGAATACTTTTATAATATTGATTGACAATTGGGGTGTATATCTTGCATTTCACAGGGTGCCCTAATAACTGGACTGCTGCCACTCCACACAACATATCACCCTACAAGAACAAATGATCTATTGCAGAAATGTCAATGGCACAAAGAGTAGGAAAGGTGGGTTGGTCCATGCAGTGCCTTGGCCAGGAAAATGTCTGACTCATAAGCTTCATGATTTGAGTATGAATACCCAGCCCAAAAATATGCATAAAAAATATGGACGTCATAGCACCTGTAACTCCAGTTCTGGGGAGATTGACATACAAGGATTTCTGGTGTTTGCTTGCCAACCAGTCTACTTAAATAAGTAAGCCACAAGTTCAGTGAGAAACTGACTCAAAAAATAATGTAGAGCAAAAGAAAATAAAGCTCGTTGTTTAGCTCTGCCTTCAATAAGTATAAGCACACAAGAATAAAAAAATCCTATGTACATATACAATACTCAGTGTTGAACTGTCTTTCATAAGCCTGTACACAAACCTGTGTACATACGCATACCTACACAATACTCAGTGTTGAACTCTTCCTTTCATAAGCCTGTGCACACAAATGTACAAAAACCTGTGTGCATACACGTAAGTGTGCATAAAGAAAGAAAGAGGGAAAATGTAAGAGCTATCTCAACATTTACCCCGAATGCTTCTGTAGAATCTCTGTAGTTGTGTTCTTCAAAGAACAGACATATAGTCTTTAAAAAAAAGTTTTGGAAGTGCCAGGTACTCTATTTCATTTTGAGTCATCTTTATGAAAATTGAATTTTAAATCTTATTTTAACCTGTAATTTAAAATTCTGAAAAGTGTTACAGCTCAAGCACCTGCTTACCTTGGTGTCTGCTGTAGGTAGGACTATTCATAGGATTGCAGATGGGCGGCATCATGACAGTCCCATGTTACTTACCCAAAGTATTGGAAGAAAAAAAAAAAAACAGATTTCAAAGAAAGTTCTTCTGACATCAACTCTCAAAAATGTGTTTTTAAGCAAAGTATATAGCAGTCCCAATTATAATAGCCAAATATCTGAATCAAAAGGAAATTACCGACATGGAATAAATATATTTAGAAATTAAGTCAATCACTAGAAATCAAGCAGAATCATAATGCAAACCATAGATACAAGTATGTGTCAACATGTTTCTTCAGGAGAAGGATAGTGAGAGAGCAGAAGTGATCATGGGCAGATACAGAGCTTTATGCCATTAACACATTGGGTTTTACTGCTGGCTGTGACAAATGAAATGCTGCTATTCTAAGCTACAGAAAAAATAATGCTATGAATTGACTAGCTTCTGTGAGATTGTTCCTGCTCATGGTGTCACTCTATTATTAAGTTGTATGCCCGTCTCAGCCTTGAGTCTCTTTGAAAAGACTGTGGAACTGAAGTCTTGTAAGGGTCCTCCTTTAAGTGATGTCAGTCTCCCAGCCTTGCAAGCCCTCTTCTGCCTAGAATGATCCTTATAGGGCTGGAAAAATAGACCAGCTGAACTGTTTCCTTTTTATTCCTGAATGGAAAATACAGATGGCTCACCTTTCAGTGTATTCTGAAAGGGATACTTAAAGAATATTAAAACTAGAACGGTATTTCCCACCATACATAAGCCAGAGATATAAGTATGGTGTCTATATCTCAATTTCTGCCTATCTTTGGTTTCTCACAGTTTAATGGATAGCTCAACACACCTTCGGGTTCCCTCAGATTTGGGCTCAAGTGGTTATCCCATTCTTATAATGATATCTAAAGAAGCAAAACCAAAGCCAGGGCTACAAGTTAAACACTTCCTGGAGAGGTGGTGCCAGTGACTGGTGGTGTAATGAACTTCTATTTAACTTTCAGATTTTGTTAACAACAGTTTGACTTAAACTGGTTGGAGTTAATTAGTTACTGCAGATTTTCCATTAGTGGCTTATAAAATGTGACTTAGCTTGCACATGTAAGCAATTCTCTCGCAAAAATTTGGGAGCAAACAGAAGGAAAGTGAGAATCTAATGTACAAATTGAACTTCATTGTGGGTTTCTTCAGTTTTAAGACTGTCTACACCTCAGGTAAACTAACAATGGGGTGAAATGAGCTGGGCTCCTTTTGTGAGCAGCTCTTTTGTGAAGCATGGCAGAGAGTTTATAACTGCTTCATGGAAGGCAATATGGACTATGTAAGTACATGGTTGGCAATGACTGAAGAAGTCAGGTGCTGCTACTATTGGGTAGTGTGTTGTGTTGGGCATTTTTAGATGGAAAGGTATTCATTATGGCCAAGTTCATAAGGCTTGGTGAGGGTCCTAAGCCATAGTACTTTATATTTCTTCCCAGAATAGTATTCTCATATAAAATCAGAATAAGGTTGTCATTAAAAAAAAATAGAAAATAAAAGACATGATCAAGAAATATGGAGACGAAGTAGAAAGAACCAGTGTTCTGGTGGTTTTTGGACATCATTTATGGGCAGAGTGGAAAGTGCTTCAGAGACCATAGTCTTTCAAGCCCTCAAGTTCTGTTCTTGATCTCAACGGCATTGGGTTCCAACATGGATGGTTTACATTGGTGGGCTATGGGCCAGCTTGCTCTTAGCTCTGGGTTACTGCACTAGGAATAAGTGTCCCTCCACCCAGTTTTTAACATTAGCCTATGATATTTTTGTAAATAATTTTGGACTTCTGGTACCAATATTAGTGTTCTGTGAGAATCTTGAGATTTTTTAAACATTTTTTAATTTGGCTTCTTCATTCCTAAATAAAGTTTGAAATGCAGGTATCCTGGTATTGACAGTTATACAATGACTACATTTAGGACATTCTTTCTAGATTCAGTGGTTTGATTTTCTAATTGGAGAGGCTGTTGGCTGGTTCACGTGCTCAGCATCTAAGGTATTATGAATCACTGAAGAAGAGAAGAGAGGGGATGTGGGTTGGTTCTAGTTCAGAAGAGGCAAAATGAAGTTCACAATGTCATTTACTAGACTTAACAGAATTCTTACATTAGCTGTTAAGTCTTCTTCACAGAAAATGGAGCAAAAGTCAATGAATCTTCCTCTATTGACAGTGTCCTTTGCCTTACAGAAGCTTTGCAATTTCATGAGGTCCCATTTGTCGATTCTTGATCTTAAAGCATAAGCCACTGTTCAGGAACTTTTCCCCTGTACCCATGTGTTCGAGGCTTTTCCCCACTTTCTCTTCTATTAGATTCAGTGTATCTGGTTTTATGTGGATGTCCTTGATACACTTGGACTTGAGCTTTGTACAGGGAGATAGGAATGGATCAATTCTCATTCTTCTGCATGTAGACCGCCAGTTGAAGCAGCACCATTTGTTGAAAATGCTCTTTTTTCCACTGAGTGGTTTTAGCTCCTTTGTCGAAAATCAAGTGACCATATGTGCGTGGGTTCATTTCTGGGTCTTCCATTCTATTCCATTGATCTACCTACCTGTTAGTGTACCAATACCATGCAGTTTTTATCACTACTGCTCTGTAGTACAGCTTGAGGTCAGGAATGCTGATTCCCCCAGAAGTTCTTTTGTTGTTGAGAATAGCTTTTGCTATCCTGGGCTTTTGGTTGTTCCAAATGAATTTGAGAATTGCTCTTTCTAAGTCTATGAAGAATTGAGTTGGAATTTTGATGAGGATTGCATTGAATCTGTAGATAGCTTTTGGCAGGATGGCCATTTTTACTATATTAATCCTGCCAATCCATGAGCACTGGAGAGCTTTCCATCTTCTGAGGTCTTCTTCGATTTCTTTCTTCAGAGACTTGAAGTTCTTGTCATACAGATCTTTCACTTGTTTGGTTAGAGTCACACCAAGATACTTTATATTGTTTGTGACAGTTGTGAAGGGTGTCATTTCCCTAAGTTCTTTCTCAGCCTGTTTATCCTT
>CM052705.1:25387156-25401942 GCA_028551405.1 Uromys caudimaculatus
GATGGATGGATGGATGGATGGATGGATGGATGGATGGATGGATGAGCGGATGGATGAGTGGATGAATAGGAAGGTGGATAGGTAGATGGATGGGGGTGGGTAGATAGATGGGTATATAGGTGGTTGGGTGGGTGGATGGGAGGGAGGGGGAGAGAGAGAGAGGGAGAGAGAGAGAGAGAGAGAGAGAGAGAGAGAGAGAGAGAGAGAGAGAGAGAGAGAGATTGATTTAATATTTAAAAACACAGAAAGAAGGGCTTTTCACTCTGGGAGCTGACAGCAGAGCTGGGTGGCTTTGGAAGTGGTTACCTTGAGGGCAAGGCTGAGAAAGTCCTGTCACTTCAAGGAGTTTAAAGCCGAGCCTTAAAGCTACCTGGCTATAAAACTGGGGCAGTTTCCTCATTAGATCATAAAATATCCTTTTGGTTTTACTAATAAGAAATAATGAGTTTCCAATTTTTCTCCTTTATAATCTGTAAGCGCTTAATTGCTTGGAACTGAGCTTAGCCTCAGGGCTCCACCCACAAGGGGGTGAAGTCTTATTTTCTCCCAGTCATTACAGAAGACCTGCTTATTAATTTTTATGCTTAGAAAAACTTTCAGCAAATGTTAATTATCTTAACATACTGTCTTTCATGCATTGACACTGCTTCCAAATACATAAAACTTAGCATATATTTCTATAAGCCATCTTCGTACATGTAATTTCTGCACAAAGGGAGGCAATGGGCTATAATTTTAAACATATCCTGAAAGCCTTGGCATACAATTCTCAAATATTTGAATTAATATATGGACTGGGAGAATGGATCATTCACTAAATTGTTCTCAGCAAGGTACTGGGAGCCTGGTGAACAATTAAATTTATATTAAGTAAATAAATGAATTAAACCAGAACACATTTAGTCCCTCAAGCATTGAGAAGATTGTGTTCCTATGAAGGCTTTGGATTTTGCTAATGGATTCAGGATAGCTACCACTCTTCCTGGGGAGAGCATTTTCTTTGATTTTCATAATGTCTATCATTAAGAAATTTATGATGCCTCAGTTCAAAATTAGACCCACCTAGCAGATTAAAAAAACAAATGTTATTATAATCAAGAATATCAAATAGCATTACTCACATACTGTGGATCAGAAAACTTATGCTCAGAGGGGGCAAGACATTCGCTTACGTTTCTGAGGCAAGGAGAGAGCTGAGCCTGCCTCAGTCACTGTGTGGCTGGTCCAAGCTGATATAAAGCCCATGGCCTTCTAGCAAGCCAGCTTGCTTTCTTTCAAGAATCATTTTATATAGCTCGGAAGAACATTTTATTATTTGAGTTTCTACATTTTAAATTTCAGGATAAATGTTTTACCACGCCAAAGCCAAATTCTCACTAATGTGGCTTTCGTCCATTGAGCCTTTTCACAAAAACACGATCTAGACACAAAATCCCAGGCTCTTGTATTTGTAGCAGGATTATTCCGAGGCCTGGCTCCTTGTAAACATAAGAAAACTCTTCCCTTTTCATTTAGACAGTAACTCAAATCAAGTCATTTTTAATTTTTGTTTGTTTCTTTCTTTTTGTGATTTTTGTGTGGTGAATGAATGAAACTGAGAAGAATTTGACTGTTTTGCTGTCTTAATTGTAAAAATTGTCAAAAAGCAAGTGTCCCTGACTCAAGAATGATAGCCAGAGTACACAGCACCATGGGACCAAAGCTTAATGTGGCCAACCTGTGCACTTGCTGTCTCCACCTGACTTTCTAACATTTCACAGCTAGAATACAGAACTGTTTGTGGTGGCTGTGCCTCCCAGGTGTAGGAAAGAGCAAACGCTGAAGGACTTTCAACTCAGTGGGCTTCACACAGACTATGCCCCAGAGAGAAAATCTAAGCAGTGCTTCAGGCAGGTGCATGATATGCTTCAGAGGCAGAAAACATTTGATTCACGAGCAGGAGGCTCTAAAATAGAGCGCTGTGAAGAAAGGAGGCATCAAGCGATGATGGGAGCACTATCACGTTTCAGTTCCAATGATGGCGCTGCTTCTTGGTGCTTTTAGTTCAGAAAGGATCAGAGGAGCTGGCTGGCAGGGCAAGGGAGCCACAGCTGCACACCAGACCCAGGCATCCCAAGGAGCAAAGGGGCCATCTCTCCAAGGAACCGAATGAGACCTGAGGCACAGAAAGAAACCCCTAGAATCTTGTGACTGGCATAGGGCAAAGTTGCATTATGTGTGCCTGGATTTAATTTACTGATTCCTTTGCAGTTCAGTAAAGTAACTTGCTATTTTTCTTCTTCCTCTTCCTTTTTTTTTTTTTTTTTTTTTACATTCCTTTTTCCTTTCTGTTTTAAATTTCTTTTCAAAGAAGATTTGATGGAATTATTTATTTTTATCTCTCTTGAGCAAACAGGTTTTGGTTTTGAAACAAACAGTGAGACCCCAGATATTTTTCAGGGTTTAGATTTAGGAACTGTATTGATGATTTGTACTTATTTAGCAGGAAGACCAGGTCCTCCTTTGCAGGTGAAAAAGGAAAAAATAAAGTAAAACCAACCAACCAAAAAAAAAAAAAAAAAAAAAAAAAAAAACCCAACCGAGCAAAGATCCCTCTTCCTGATTTCAGACACTTTTAATTACCTTGTGTCTCCTCAGATTGAAGACTAAGTCTGGAATATGAGAGGGGGGCACAATTGAAATAGTCAAAACCCAAAAGAAGTCAATGAACACACACAGTTTAGCTTGCAAGAAGATAGCACAGATGCCAAGATGAGTTTGACATGGTGAATGCCCTTGCAGGGATTTTATCCCTCACACAATACAATTCATCTGACAATATAAGTCTAACAACCACAGCTCTGCACAGGGGGAATAATGTATTCTTCAGACTAAGGTGTGTGGCAGGAGAGACAACACAGGTCCCTGTTAATACTCTACTCCATAGACTGTGTGTCCGATGGTTAAAGACATTTGCAACATTGACATTCTCAGCCCTTGAGGGAGCTGGGGCAGGCCTGGAGGCAGGGAATGCCCAGGGGCTCCTCACCTCTAGGCTCCACGAGCCTCTTCTTGCAATTGCAGCAATGCACTGTGCAAATATTATCATTTTCTGTGTGTACTAATGTTGCTATGCCCTCTGCCTTGTAAACTCTAAGATTAGTCATGGATGTCAACAGACCAGCTAAAAAATAAACAAACATCACAGTGAGATGCCTGGGTATTCTATAGACAGGATTTATACTGGTTTAAAAGGCTTATTTTCTCAAAATATCTCGAAGCTTTATCTACAGTATGTTAAATGCTGTAATCAATAGCAGCAAGCCTTTTACCAACTTGGAGGGTGTTTTTCCCACAAACGCTGTGTGAGAATTATTCTCATGGATATGTGTAATTGGCTCATTTATTTTAATTGTGGAAAGTTATACAGCTGTGTGCATTGTTCCATTTTATTCTAACATTGATACACATTTAGTGTCTCGCTGTGTTTGCTGTTTGACAGTGCCGCTACAAACACCCATAAGCAAATATACTGGAGATTCTCTGGAGAGATGGATTCCACCTTTGGAGATTCATTGTCCTTTTAGGAAGTGTTTAGAAAGGTGTGTGTGCTGTTTGCTCATTCTGGTGGCCTACAGGACTAAGAGCTATTGACACCGAGGGGATGGCGAGGAAACTAGGGAGGTTTAATATCCTGTAGTATCTGCTACTGTCAGCATCTAGAACACTGCAGCTTTCCAATGTTAAAATGTGCCTTAGGTTGTATGCTTAGGAGAGAAATTACTCATGTAGCAGATGCAGAAGAGTGATACTATTCTTCCATTTTTTTCCTTATTTGCTACCATTCCTGATAGACCTGGGAAGATAGAAGACCCCAGCTATAGTTTATCTACTGGATTCAGTTACATGTGGCAAGACGTAGAAGAAGGAATTAGGTGAAGATGGCTTGCTCTTCTAGCAAGCAGACACTTTGGCTATTATTTATTTGTCATTTATTTAATTATAGGATCAGATAGTATCCCTTTCTTCACTGTTCTATGCAAGGGAAGCGAGTAGAGCACAGTTTTAATTAGGACTGTATCACTGTGAAAAGATACCATAACCACACCAACTCTCATAAAAGGACAACGTTTAATTGAGGATGGCTTAGAGGTTCAGTCCGTTACCTTCATGGCAGGAAGCACGGCAGTATGTAGGCAAACATGGTGTTATAAAAGGAGCTGGGACTCCTACAGGCAGCAGAAGGAGACTATGTCCATACTGGATGAAGTTTGAGTGCAGGAAACCCCAAAACCTGCCTCCACTCTTTCTCTGACAAGGCCATGCCTATTCCAACAATGCCACACCTCCTACTAGTACCCCTCCATATGGGACAAGCATTCAAACACATGAGTCTATGGGGGCCATACATACTCAAACCACCAAAAGCACATACTCCCTTATTTACTTATTTATTTTGCCTGTGAACTAATGTGCATGGCATGGCATGTCACAGGCCCAAGAATGAGAGTCATAACTTCTTGTTCCTGGAGGAATTCTCTCCATTTCAGCTCTCCATTATCTCTGTTGTGGTGGTGAGAGGATGTTGGCATGGAAGTCTTTGCAAGGTTCTGTCACTGTCTTTAGCCTTGCTGAAACTTCTAAATGTTCATACCTCCTTCTTTTGAAGGAGTTTACTCCTCCTATATCTAGATTTGTATTCATTATACACAACTTGAGTATTGTATTAGAAATTAAGTGTCTTTGTATGAGGTTTTGTTCTGCTGCTCTTCCAAGTAATTGGATCCATTTATACCACCATGTGTGTGTGGGAGTCCATATGTCCTTGTCCTCACAGATAAGAGGGAAGTGCCAGATTACTGATAATCCTCCTCCCCTTCTTCCTTATTATAATTAATGTCACAATTATCTGATGGTCCAATAATTGCAAAAGAACATATTGTCTCAGTTAGTGAGCCCTGACTAACAGTGATAGAGCAGATGTTTATCTTCCCTGTTTATTTTGCTGTCCTGATAAGTACTTTCTTATCTTCTAGTTTGTTACTATATTGATCTATTAGTTTTGTTTGTGTTGATCTATACTAATTCTTAGGATATCTACTATTTGATCAGTAATCATTCTTGGGATATCCACCATTCTCAGATACTATCTTGAGATAACCCAAGAGGCTCACAATCTCAACTCAGCAATGGCTTTCAAAGCTTAGTAACCATGGTCTTTGGTCAACTCTTAACTTTAGTGGGTGAGGCACCTTCTCATGTATCTCACACCCTTGCACTTACATAGTTTTCATCTGGTGGTTTGTTTTTCTTTTTCTTTTTTTTTTTTTTACATCTTTAGCAATAATACCTACATACTTACTCCAAAAAGCCTTTATAAACCATGAAGAATGAAGTTAATGAGATGAATGAGATGCTCCAATGCTATAGAAGACTCCTGCTATAATGGACACTCATCTTCTCTCTAATTTACCATCCATTTTTGTTTACTCAACTACCACTAACATAATTTCTAGTAGCCACCATGCTGTGAATCCAGTGTGTGCAAATCTTGGTGCTCATTTGATGTCCATAGTTGCAGAACTTATGCATTTCTACTTGCAATAGCATATATATCATTAGGAGATAACTAACTGTGTCACTTGGGTTTGATATTTACTTTTCTCCACATGTTAAGTAAAACTGAGTTTTATTTACTGCTGATTCTGAATAACTATCTTGACCTATAAGCTAACTAATTTTTGGCTATTATTCCATGAGCCAAAGGTGTCCACAGCATCCTGGTATCAGGTATAATTTATAATGCAAGGAGGGTTACTATGTGCTTCCTCTAGTAGGACTGTCTATGTTTGGTGGGCTGTAAATCTAATCCCACAGAGCTTAGAGTTATGAGGAAATACATTTTAATTAATTCCTTGGGAGCTACACACCCACTACTTGGCTGCTGAACACATGCTTTCATTTTTAGCAAGGATGTAGCAACAACTAGGATGCTCATTGTTTTAATAAATACACTGCGAATCGGGATGATGACATCTGTTTTTCCAGTATTTACTACAAGCTGCCATTTCAGCTTTACTTTCAGAGAAACATTTTAATATTCTCTAAACTTTGATGTCTCTTGGTGGAGGGCATAGTACATGATCCAACCAGGGAACCTCCTAGGCAGGAATGAGGCCAGCACTTCTACATCCACATCAATGCTTGGCAATGTCATGCCTGTATATCAGCCACTGTGAATGCCTCGAAATCACGATCATGGCTGGTACTCTGTGGGAAAGAAAGAAAATCCATACCCAAATACGTTTTACAATGCAGATAAGCAGATGGACATTTGAAAGAAGCCAATGGACTTACTTGATGACAAGTTTTCTGACTCCATCAATGATAGCTCCATATCAGGTGTTTAGTGTGCCTATTATTGATAAAACTAGTTCATATCTATCAATAGGTTTCCTTTAGTATGTAGGAGCTCATGAAATTACTCATTGACTGTTTATTCTTCCTCTATAACTAGTATTTTATAAAATGTATATGATATTTTGGGGGTTAGTGATGACCAAAGCTAAATGAAATCAACTTCATAGTTTAGTCCTGGTTTGTAAGTTTGACACCTGAGGTTGGTGTATATAATAAAAACCTGATTTTGTGTCAATTTCCACGAGATAGATTATGTGTATAACTGTGCAAAACATCCCTGATCAAATATGTTTCCTTCTAGATCTTTCCTCAGTCCATTTCTCCATCTATCAGTCTGAATGTTAAGATATATATATATTTAGAGTTAGTGTGTGTTTTGTGGGCATTTTTAAGTGTTGATTTTTTTTGAAATTTTATATTGAAAATTCCATGCATTCATATCAAATCTCTGTATCTAATCTGTTTCCCTTTTTCTTCCCTCCTCCTAAATCCTTCCATCCCTTTACCACCTCAATCAATGAGCTCTTATTATTCATAAACCCATCAAATCTATTCCCTGGTACATTTATGTAAATGTCTGTAGCAACATAAACTGGAGAATATGCCACTTCTAGGAGCAGCAACACAGGGAAACAGATTCCCCTCTCTCAGCCTTCATTACTTGCTAGTCACTATTCTTCTAGGGGTAAGGCTCAGTGAGCCCCTGCCACAGTTATGCTAGAATCAGAGCTGGCTGGATGATGTTCAGGCATTTGCATGTAGATATTGGTAAGGGTGACCAGACTGTGACATCTGTTCATATGTTTTTGTTAAGAGACATGTCGAAATGTGAGTCTAAAGTCAAGACCTACAGAAGCAGCTCAGCTACTTTCCTTGTTTACAGTTGGATTCACAGGTGAGTCCACAAATACAAGCTGGTGGAATGTTCCCAGTAGCATGGGTGAATTGCAATGCTAACACAGGACATATATCTCCAAGTGCATGCTCTTAACATAACTTGTTTCATCTGGGATACTTGATTTCCGTTTGTAATGGGCAACAGCTGCTGGCCTACCTATCCTTGATGGAAGGACAGAATGCAAACCAAATGGGAAACAAAGTCACTACCACTCATCGAGATGTTTACAGTATCTAAAAGCATCAGAGCGGCGTCATAATATAGTGTTTCTGCAGGGATTATAATAGATGGCATGGTTCCACACACCAGTAAACTGTGCTATGACTCTCCCAAGAGAGACTGATTCCCAGCACTACCACTTCTCGCATCATTGCTCAGTTGCATCCTATGGCTAAAGGGGTAACACTGTGGCTCTTGAGCCCAGAGTTGTTACTGTGTCCTTTTCTACACCAGGAATTCTGGCAACCTCTCTTGTTCCCTAGCAATTAGTCCGATATAAGTGTGGATGCACTGTCTAGATAAACAAATGGGTCCCCTTTTATTTATTATATTATTATTATGTTATATATTATATTTATCTATATTATTTTATTATTATTATTATTATTATTATTATTATTATTATTATTATTATTATAAAGAAGAGGCAGCAGCAGGAGGCTGAGCATCATACTGAAGTAGTACTAGAAAAAGGAAAAGTTTTTCTGCCCACTGGAATTCAAACTGTTACTGATTTTCCTTTTAAATTTTAAATGGGAATGAATGATTTGGTAATCAATGGTTAAACATGTAACTAAGGCCTTGTTAATCTATTTTTTAACAGAGATATATTTGCTACTGCAACTGAGACTCTTACTTGATCAAAACTTTTATATAATATTGTCAGGGATCCATCCAGTGTCTGCAAGGGCCTTGAGCACTGAACCAGGTGAGGAATCCTGAACTTGAATATTTTAAGACCTTAAAGATTGATAATCTTTAGTCCACTTCCTTTAGAGTGCAATCATAAATCTTCTCAAACAATTTTTTTATTCAAAATTTATGAAAAAAATTAATCATAAAAAAATTCGCTGAAGTAGCATTTTGTCATTTGCTTTTCTTTGCCACGATAAAAGACCATAATCAAGACAACTTATAAGAGTTTTTTGGGGCTTATTGTTCCAGAGAGTTATTGCCTTTATGGCTAACAAATATCATATTTATGGATATCATATTATATTTATGTTATATAATTTCTCTATCCATGGATCTATTGATGGACAAATGAACTGTTTACCATTTTTAAACATATGTATATGTACACATCCCACATATATACATATGTATACACACACCTATACATACACACACTCGCACACACACTCACACACATATATATAATGGGTGCCTATGTCTACTTTAAACTTACTAGTATACATAGTTATGAGTAGATTTATGGGGATATGTGACAATTTCATGTTTTACATTTTGTGTATCTGCCAAAATCTTTTTTCATAGAAAAAAATGAACCACTTTTAATTTCTGCCAGAAATATATTAACATGTTTGCAAATGTTTATTTTCTAAAAGAAATATAACCATCCTAGAGGGTATGAAGATTTTTTATTGTAGCTTAGATTATTTTTCTCTACAAAAGAAAGTTCTAAAATATCTCTTCATGCACTTGCTGAGCTTTTGATAGGTTCTTTGAAAATATCTATTTAACCTAACTAGTTTTTAATTATATTCATTTGTTGTTGAGTTGTAGGAGTTCTTTATATATTAACAGGATGTTATTAATGTATGATTTTCAAATATTTTACATTCTGTATATTATATTTCCATTGGATTTCTGTACAGAATATATTTAGCTTTTCAAACACCAATTCCTTTTTATTTTCTTTCTGTACTAAGAATATTTATTTATTTATTTATTTATTTATTTATTTATTTATTTATTTATTTATTTATTTATTTATTTATTTATTTATTCTCCAGATTGTATTCCCCTCCCAGTCCACCCTCCAACTGTTCCACATCCCATACCTCTTCCCAACCCCCCTGTCTCCTCACGAGGATGTCCCGACCACCCACCTCCCACCCCTCATCTCTCATCCCACCTGACCTCTAAACTCTCTGGGGCCTCCAGTCTCTTGAGAATTAGGTGCATCTTTTCTGACTGAACCCAGATCCAGCAGTCCTCTGCTGTATATGTGTTGGGGGCCACATATCAGCTGGTGTGTGCTGCCTGGAGGGTGGTCTAGTGTTTGAGAGATCTCGGAGCTCCAGGTTAGTTGAGACTGCTGGTCCTTCTACAGGGTTGCCCTCCTCCTCAGCTTCTTCCAGCTTTTCCCTAATTCAACCACAGGGGTCAGCAGCTTCTGTCCATGGATGGGGTGCAAATATCTACATCTGACTCTTTCAGCTGCTTGTTGGGTCTTTCAGAGGACAGTCATGACAGGTCCCTTTTTGTGAGTGCTCCATAGCCTCAGTAATAGTGTGGGGCCTCCTCTTGAGCTGGATCCCAGTTTGGGCCTGTTGCTGGACCTTCTTTTCCTCAGACTCCTCTCCATTTCCATCCCTGCAGTTCTTTCAGGCAGGAACAATTATGGGTCAGAGTTTTGAGTGTGGGATGGCAACCCCATCCCTCACTTGATGTCCTGTCTTCCTGCTGGAGGTGGGCTCTATAAGTTCCCTCGCCCCACTGTCGAGCATTTCATCTAAGGTCCCTCCCTTTGAGTCCTGAGAGTCTCTCACTTCCCAGGTCTCTGGTGCATTCTGGAGGATCCCTACAACCTCCTATCTCCTGAGGTTGCATGTTTCCATTCCTTCCGCTGACCCTCGGGACTTCAGACCTTTCCCCCACCCAATAACAGATCATGTTCCCCTCTTCTCCCCCTAGTCCACTTTCCCTCCCAGTCCCTCCCTCCTCCCTTGTGATTGCTTTCTTCTCCCTCCCAAGTGGGACTGAGGCGTCCTCACTTGGTCCCTTCAGCTTGTTGACCTTTTTTAGTTCTGTGGACTGTATCTTTGGTGTTCTGTACTTTTTTTTGGCTAATATCGACTTACTAGTGAGTACATATTATACATGTCCTTTGGGGTCTGAGTTACCTCACTCAGGATGATATTTTCTAGTTTCATCCATTTGTCTGCAAAACTCAGGATGTCCTCATTCTTATTGCAGAGTAGTATTCCATTGTGTACATGAAACATATTTTTTTCTATCCATTCTTCTGTCATGGGACATCTGGGTTGTTTCCAGCTTCTGGCTGTCACAAACAAGGTCACTATGAACATAGTGGAATACGTACCCTTTTGGCATGGTGGGACATCTTTTGGGTATATTCTCAAGAGTGGTATTGCTGGATCTTCAGGTAGATCTATTTCCAATTTTATGAGGAAACTTCAGACTGATTTCCAGAGTGGTTGTACCAATTTGCAATCCCACAAGCAATGGAGGAGTGTTCTTCTCTCTCCTCATCCTGGCCAACATGTGTTGTCACCTGAGATTTTGATATTAGCCACTCTGATTGGTGTAAGGTGGAATCTCGGGGTCATTTTGATTTGCATTCCTCTAATCACTAAGGACTTTGAACATTTCTTTAGGTGCTTCAGCCATTAGAGATTCCTCTGTTGTGAATTCTTGGTTTAGTTCTACACCTAATTTTTGTTTGGGTTGTCTGATTTTTTGGTGGTTAGCTTCTTGAGTTCTTTATATATTTTGGAGATTAGCCCTCTATTGGATATGTGGTTGGTGAAGATTTATTTTCCCAATCTGTAGGCTGCCAATTTGTCTTATTGACTATGTACTAAGAATTTTATGGATGTAGGTTTTACACTTATGATGCTGAGCCATATTTGTTTAATTTTCCATAGCACGAGATTATCTGAGCAACATTTCTGAACACAACTTACTTTTTGACAGAGTTGTCTTGATACCTTATGAAAATATTTGTCATAAATTTGTGAAAACAAATTATTTCTTCTCATTTTAGAGGCTAAACACTTGCAATCAAAGTATCCATAGGGACATCTTCTTCCTAAAACCATTTGAGGGCTTTCAGTCATCTCAAATTCTTGTATTATTTCTATACTCACTGGCATCCTTCCCACTGGCGTATTATTCCAGCCCTGACCTCGTTGCCACATGGCTTTCTCCAAGGGTGCCTGTGTTTTTACATCGTTGTCTTAAACAGTGTCAGTCACAGTAGGTTAGGGACCCCCTCACTTTAGTATGAACTCTTTTTAATTATATGTGCAGTGACCCTTTTTCCAAATAAAAGTCACATTCTGAAGTATGAAATCTATATAGCTCTTTTGAATGGGATGCAATAAAGTCCTAAATATATTGGTTCAATACTAGATAAATTTTTTTTAGTCCATTGAAGTATTTGTCTTGTGCCAACAACATGAGTTTTGGTTATTTTGATGTAATTAATACAACTTTGTTCTTCTTCTCAAGATTGATTTAGCTATCCATTGACTCCAACAACCCCTTATATAGTAATGTTTGGCTTCTCCACTTCTACAAAAACAGCTGTTGAAATTTTCATAGCATTTTTATTGAAACTGTAGGTTACTTAGGTAATATTGTCATATTGATGACAATAATTCCTTTCATATATTAGCACAGCATATCTTTTCATTTGTGTAACCCATATCATAGTTTCTTTCAGTAATTTTTTGTACTTTTTAATGTACAAATAACTCCCCTTGTTGCTTATAACTTATTTCTTAGCATCTGATCATTTTTGATATTATAATGAGTGATATTACTTTTCTTTTAATAATCTTGGCTCTGCTGTATAGGATCACAAATGATCTGAGTGTTGATCCCATTATGTGGTTTTGCTAAATTCATTGATTGCTGCTAGTAGCTTTTCATTGATTACCTGGAATAGAGAATCATGTTATCTGTGAATGGAGATCATTTACTGTTTCCTTCTGATGTAGATATCTTTTTTCCCTTTTACTTGCCTCATTAATCTTAGTAGATGTACCTGTACAATATTGAATACCAGTGGTGAAATTGGAGATCTTTGTCTCAAGCTTGATTTTAGTTGGAAAGATTTCAGTCTCTTACTGCTGAGCAGGGTGTTAATTGTGAGTGAACTGCTGGTTTTGATACACAGTGTGGGGGGCTGCAGCACATTTACAGACCTTTTCATTACTGAAAATGAAACTTCATGTTTCTCATTGGAATGCAAACTGCGTAAGTCATTCTGACTGTTATGTATATCAGTTCCAATTTAACCCTTGAGGCAGGAAAAATGGCTGACAGATGAGTCTGTAACAGCATTTCATGAGGACTCAGGTGAGTTCCTGAATACTCTTAATGTTTAACCATGATGATATTTGAAACTTCTAGCATTCAAGAATACCAGATTATTTGTTTATTTATTTAATTAGTTAGTTTTATTGATTATTTTATTTATTTACATTTCAAATGTTATTCCCCTTCCCAGTTTCCCCTCCACAAGCCCTCTATCCCCTCCTCCCTCCCCCTGCCTCTATGAGGGTGCTCCCCCAAACTGCTCACCCACTCCTGCTTCAGTGTCCTAGTGTTCCCCTATCCTGGGTCCTCAAGCCTCTACAGGACCAAAAGGCTCCCCTCCCAGTGATGCCAGATAAGGCAATCCTCTGCTACATATTCAGCTGGAGCTATCATACCCCTGTGTACTCTTCGGTTGGTGGTTTAGTCCCTGGGAGCTTTGGGGTGTGTGGTTGGAATACCAGGTTATTTACACAATATAGTTTCACATTTTTATTTCATATAGACATACTTTTAAGATCAATGTTTGTGATGATTCATCTCCATTGTCAACTTGATTGTATTAAGAACCACCCAGTGTATTATGGAGGCACACTTTATGGTGTGCCTATACAGGAGAACATTTCAAGAGAGGATTAACTCTGAGAACAATGTTGGCTTTATTATCATTAAAGATAGGTTTCTATAGAGAAGAAACATGACAAAAGGAAAAAGCCAGTTCAACGCCAGCCTTCATTTCTTTCTGTCTTTTAAATGTTGACGCAATGTGCCTTATTTCCTCATATTCCTGTTGCAATCATGCTATTCTTACCATGAAGGACTGTATTCCCTCAGACCTAGGGCCAAACTAAAGAGCTCCAGTGTGGACTTGCTTCTTTGGGATTTC
Organism: Uromys caudimaculatus; assembly: GCA_028551405.1. NCBI lineage: Eukaryota > Metazoa > Chordata > Mammalia > Rodentia > Muridae > Uromys > Uromys caudimaculatus. Next base: position 25,400,590 of record CM052705.1, read on the forward strand.
ATAACAGCAGTGAGAAAACAGATATATGACTATGTATCTGTCAGATTTCATATAAGAGATGTAATGTTTGTTTATCTGAAATTCAAATTAAATTCAACAGTCAATATTTTTGTTAAATCTGGTGAAATTGTTAAATTTTTGTTATAAAGTTATAAGATCCTTTATCTTATGGACAAGTTTATATTCTGAGTTTTTCTAGATCCAAATAGGAGATTAAATCAGTAAAGGAGCAAGGGCCAATATCCTGGACTAGAATGAACATCCTTAGCTGCTGGTTCCCTTTCATGCTTTGTTTTTTAATAGGTACCACATATGTGGATCAACATCCTGGATGACTGTCATCTCTTTTACCTTTGGTGATACAATGCTCTGTTGTCTTACATTTCCCATTCACTGTGGAAATATAGCTATAGCTATTATGATCTTGTACATCATGATGGAAGTCACAGTCACTTAGACTATCATTTATTCCTCAGGATTTTATAATATTAATGAACTATGTTCTATGATCAATTTTCCTACCATTGTCCATGGAACTACAGTGGTTATACTTTTGTGTTTGTGGTGTTCTTAATAGCATTCTTTTGGTCTTTTCAAAAACTAAAAGTCTTTCTTAATAGCATTTTCTTAGTGCGTCTTCATGCCCATTTTGGCAACACAGTTTTCAAGGTGGGGGTGCTATTTAGCCTAACATACACATCCAATCCAGCAGTAGCTTTTCTCCAGAACCTTTCCTTCTTTCCCCCATTACCTTGAATATCTAATAGGGCAACAAGACTCTCTTCATCCATTCTCATTACTGAATGGGTACTTCTTATATCAAGTTCATTTATGTTTGTTTGTTTGTTTGTTTGTCTTTCTGTCTGTCTGTTTATCTCTTTGTTGTTTGCTTGTTTTCATTGTCATGTTTTTGAAAAAAGTCTTTTGTAATCCAAGCTGCCCTCACAATTTTTATGTAGCTGAAATAGGCCTTGACCTTCTAATCCTCCTGCCTCTACCTTAGAAATGTTAATACTACAGTTGAATACTATCCTGCCAGACTGATAGTTTTAGATAAAAATCTAGTTATTTTATTCAAGGCAATATTATTTTGTTTACTTTATCATTGAACTTTGTGGCTTTCAGTCAACTGAATTTACGTTTTTTTTCAAAGTTAGTTATAATATGGTTAGTTCTGTCATACCCTGATATGGGCAGCTTCATGAGATTGTTAGCACCTTTCAATGAACTTTAATCACCTTTTAGTTCTTAATATTAAACATGATTGTTGGGAGCCGCCACCCCCCAGATGCTGAGATCTCTATAGATCATGAGAAAATGAAGCCAAGAAGAACTAGAAAATATTATGACTAC
>CM052705.1:25402042-25413481 GCA_028551405.1 Uromys caudimaculatus
TGCTTGGTCTCCTTCTTCTCTCTCTCCTTCCCTCCTATTGTTTCTTCCCTCTTCTTTCCTCCCTCACCCTCTCTTTTTCTCCTCTTTCCTCATCTCTCCTCATCCTCTGCCTCTTTCATCTTCACTTCCCTTCGCTAACACTGCCTACTCTATAGTCTTATCTCTTTATTCCTCTGTCTTCCTTTCTCATTCTTCTTCTCTTCTCTAATATTCACTTCTCTCTTCCATTCTCTGTCCTACTCTTCTCTGTTCGATCCTCCTGCCTGTTCCCATCTGTTCGCACTTAACTCCTGTCCCTCTTTTACTTGCTGCACTCTTCTTTCTTGCATTTTCCTTCGCCATCTCTGACCATTCACCCATGATGTGAATTTTGACCATTTAGATGGCTTTCAAATTGTTAGAGTTCTTAAAGGGACAAGCACAAACATCTTAAGTCATTGATTTTTAGAATTTTAAATCTCTGGATAGAAAAGAGCCATAGAGGATTCCCTTTTCCTTTGTTTCTCAAAGGTGATCATTGACTCGTCCAAACTTTTAAATAAAGTCATGACTGAATAACAGTAACTATTGCAAAGATTTTCTTTAAAAGGAGTTATTAAGTTATTACTGTGCCACAGTCAACCCAGTTTTATTGCTTGAATCTCACAGAATGAGATATTGCTTTATAATGGTCACTCAAGTGTGCAGACTCTTTCACTGGCACACATATGCAGTTAGGCTAAACTGTTTCCTCCTCACTCACTCATCTCCACATCTAATTTTGAGGTTAGTTAGTTCACAATGCAGATCACTCTTCCTCAGCAATGTTTCAGTGTGTCAGTACTCACAAGCTGTAGGACAATGAGGAACCCTGAACTGGACTCTATTCTAGTGTCAGCTTCTGTTCAGTTCTTTTAAACTATCAGGTTAGATTATGTTACTCTGCACCTAAACCAGGTAATAACTCTATACTATTAATGGCTTTATTGGTGTCCAGTTAATCCATTTGTGTATGTATATTTGTATCCTTATGTATATCAGAGAGAAAGAAATGTAGAGATTATTCATGTATATAAAAGAGCATAGTCTCCATATATATAGTTATAAGCAATTAATATTCATTGAATTTTGCACAAATGAACATCACACATTTAATTTCTGGTTCCTATCTAGTTATAATAAAAATCAAAGAGATTGGATTTTATGCTTATTTTAGATGAATTTAAAGCCTAATATGTGTAAGGTCTGTCAAGGATGTAAGTTATGGAATTGGGCTTGCGAGAGCTTATACATATTAAAGAAATAGTCAGCTGTCAGTTTAATGAGCTTTTAGATAACTTTGATAGGTAAATGTCCAGACTTTCTCAGACTCAGGGACAATTTTTTCTGCTCTGTCTTTAGCTAAAGAAGACTACTGAGGACTTATTCCAATCTTTTGTGGAAATATGCTGAGTGAATCAGCACTTGGGTAATATATTGCATCAGCAGGATAAAATAATAAAGAACACTGAACAAAGTACCTTAAGACAGTGGAAAGCTAATTTTCTGTATGGGTATGATAAGGAACAAGGGAAGTCCTTCCTGGGTGATACATCAAGGTGATGATTTGCTCCATTAGGACAATTTGTTTTATATTTCTTAAAATAGATATGACTGTGGGAAATGACAGATGGAGGTCAGGGAAAAATTCATGAAGTCCTTCACCTTGCATTCATAAATCAATGACTTGGTCCTAGCAAATTGTCTAAAAATACATTTCTCTTTCAGATGAAGGAGATTAGGTAGCAGAAAGAAGAAAGTGTTGACTGCAATAACTGAGGACAGCATCTCTGACACTAATACTATCTTATCCTATTATGTAAAGGACATGGAAAGTGACACTTTCCCATTCATTTGTACATATCCAAGAAAACACACTCCCCTACATGCCCACTCATATATATAAATATGTACACATAAAAGTGTGACAATATTTTAGTTACTTGTTTTATTGCTGTAATAAATATCTGATAAAATCAACTTAAGCAAGTAAGTGTTTAGTAGTCTCATGGTTTGAACAAATGTTCCATCATGGTGGGGCATTCACAGTAGCTGGAGGGTTACCATGAAGCACCTGCTCATGTGTCCTCCACCTCGGAAGAAGAGAGTAGCGAGTGCTGGGGCTCAGTTCCCTTTTCTTTTTTTTTTAATCCGGCCTAGGACTTCATCCCATGGAATGGTGCCACCCACAGTTAAGGTGGCTCTTCCCTCTTTCATTGACCTTATTTAAATAATCTATTAGAGCTAAGATCAGTGGTTAATCTGACACAGATAAACCTTAAACCTTCGCAGCTGTTCTCAGACTCTTCTTTCTTGGGTAATTCCAGATCCTGTCCAGCTGAGCATTACTATAAACTATTACAAAGTGTGTAGTAGTTGAAATCCTATAAGTTTATAATGAGAAAGCAATTAAGTTAGGTTAAATGTTTGGCCATGGAGTAGGGGGATAGTTAACCAAAAATATAATAAGTGAACATGTATCAAATATTCCTATAAGGATCAATGTCCATCCTGAAGGGATTATGTTGGAACAGTAATCTATTTTAGATATTTATATTTATTATTTTATTTCATGTACATAAGTGTTTTGCCTGAATGCACACATGTGCATCATGTGTGTCTTGTGTTCTCAGAGTTTTGAGGAAGGCACTGGGTCCCCTGACTGGAGTTATAGATGCTTGTGAGCCACCATGTGGTTGTTTGAAGCAAACCCTGGTCCTTTGCACCAGCAACAAGTATTCTTAACTGCTGAGCTGTTAACAGATCATATATATGTGTGTGCTATGTATATAATGTTATAATATATACAATATATACATATATAGATATTAAAATCTAAGCATCAATACCAATGCCAGTTCCTAATGTTCATCATTGTATGACATAAAAATCTTAAGTTGAGAATGCCTTAAGTTCAAAATAAAATACTGATTTTTAAAAATTCCCTTTTGAAGTATGAATCTGTAACCTTTCCAACTTACAGTCATGTACAACCTAAACTCTAATGAAGGCACTTAGCATGTCAGGAAACAAGGGGAAAGCATTCACATAGTAAGGTGGCTCTGTATTCCTGGTGTGAATTGTTCTCGTATTTCTGCGTTTTATTGTATTCTATGAGCAATACAGAATAAAACATTCCCTTAAAGGAATATCATCTACATCATATCATTCATATTGGAGAAAACTCGTTGGATGCTTTTGTTGGCCATGATGCTGAAAATAAGTGTTGATTGAAGCAAGCATAGTCATATATTAAAGTCCACAAATAGACATGTTTGTTCAGTTTATTCTGCAGGCTCACTGCTGGAATGCAAATGAGGTTTTCCAGACCCAGTTTCAAGCTGTCAAGTGGCAAAGTGGGAGGGGGCAAGTAAAAAAAATCAATTGAATGAAACTAGCAGAGAAGTCTACAGATTAATTATGTTTAGAGGAACGGAAAACAATGTGTTTTTGTGTTGGCAACTTGAAAGATTGGTGCCATGAATACTCTTTAATATTATGTAAACAAATGGAGTCTGATCAATTGCTGAGATGGCAGTCGCTATGCCTGCAAAGGTGACAGGTGACGTTTCCTGCTGTTCTTTCAAATAAATGAATTAGGTACAGAAGTCAGGAGTCTTTAACATCTGCAGCCAGTGTTTATATAATGCTTATAGGATGCTAACTAGTGCCACTGTGGCTTCAAAATGCCAACTTATTCTTCCTTCCAAAAATCAGCATACTGTCCCTTCCGTTACGACTCCATAGTCCCAAGAATGCAAGGTAGTAATATAACCAAGTTATAATTTCATTCTGTTCTTCTAATTAACAACAGACACATGACCTCTGAGTCCTTTAAGTATATACGGTTCCCTACTCAGGATTTTAGTTAACTTGGATGTATGCAGCTAAGGTGATCACAGTGCTTTTAGCAACTACTAATTCAGTAAGTGGACAAGATATTTATTTTGAATTTTTAAATCAAATATGACTTAAATTTTAAACTTTTAATTTATTATTAAACAGTGAATATTCAGAATGTAGGAAAAGTTAGGAATGTGGAGTAAAGTTATTGAAAAATATGTAATAGCATTAAGTTGCCAAAAGGTTGATGAAGGAGACTTAATTATATACCAAAGGCATCTTTTGAAAGTGAAGAGATCCTCAAATTAACTGATGAATTTTAGGCTTCTCTGTAAGTCCTCACGACCAAGAAGTTTGCTGTGAAATTGTGTCTCCTAGTAACATTGGAACAGGATGCCTTCAATTTGCTTGACATGAAGTGTAGGGAGATAACTTATTTTTTATGATTTTAGATGAGATTGGTGATTTTTTTCAGACAGGGAGGCAGGTTTTGCAGGAAAGCACTAAAGAAAAGATAACTTTCTGAGATTATTTTGATTTTTGTTAAATAGGAGATTATAAGGTGAGATTTGTCAAAGTACTTGGAATAAAGAGTGCTTAGAAGATATGTTGCTCAGGTAGACATTTTATAATTTCATATGGTTACATCATCACTAAATCTAAAATGCACAGACACATATACCTTCACACACACATATACATGCTTCCACACACATATACACATACAATTACACACATATGTATATATACACATTAGCCTATCCATACATATATACATATATTCAGATATACATAGAGACACATTCACATGAATCCACCCTTTCCCCCCAAACACATGAAGACACACATTCACACACATATATTTAGATGTGAAGAGACATCCTAGAAAATGAAACTTCCATCTTAAGCCAAGTTATAGTAGTTTGTTAAGCAAAAGTACTTCATTATTCTTATCTTATGCATTGCCATCTGGTGTACTTGTACTTTTTTTGTGAATCTAGAAAAAGCAATTCGAACACAGACATTAACTAGACCCACAAGTAATTATGGACATATTAAGCAGCTCCTGAAGGCAGGTTTGAACACATGGATTCCAACAGCATTTTCAAAGATTGATTGCCCTAAGATTTTCTCATTGAGAAAAATATTTTGTGATACTATTGTGTAACAATTGGACAAAGTGTTTCTCTGTACATCTGCTTGCAAACACTTATAAAATGGCATGTTACAAAAGTAGTTTTACAATTCATATTCATTCCTTTCTTTTGATGTGTTTCCATGTTTTATTAATGGGGCAGGAATCCTCATAATGAGAAGTGTCTCAGTTCTGAAAATATCCAGAATGTTTGGCCTTGCAAGTTTCAGGATTCTGCAGAGTTTGAGGGTTTATGGATAGAAGTGTGTTACCTTGTGGCTGGGATTCCTGTGTCAACTGGATATTCAGAGGCTCTTCCATCATTTGTCTGGAGAGATGATGCTGATTTCAGGAGTAAATACTTACACATTTGCATAGTCCAGTCTTGGGGAATATACCTTTATATTTAACCTGAACAGAAAACCCTGCTGGCATTGTGCTCTGTAGGAGTTTGTAATTCTAGCTGTTTTCCACTTGGGAAGAATTCGAATTGTTACTACACTTACCGACAAATCATTCTCTTTAAGCATTATCCTTAAAACAGAATTCAATATTGTAGTTATGGGCAGTGCCAACAAGAATGGGAAGGGTTTGTTATACTTTAATCTCTCTACTGTGCTAATATAAATACAACAGTGATTGCTAGATCCCTCCATGTAGTCATTAGGCATTGCTTTATATGGCTGAAATTTATTAAGAGAGAATTGATAATAAAATATTGTTTTATTTTGTGTTTGGGAAAATCTTGCCATAGAGCATTTGGCTCTTCTTGAGCTCTTTTATTATTTGTTTGCTTTTGAGACAGAATCTCAACATATAGATCCTGTTACCCCTGGACATTTGCTATATATAGAGAAGCTACCCTCAAACTCACAGATATCTGCCTGCCTTTGTCTCATTGGTATTTTCATTAAAGGTGGCATGATCTAGTTTTGACTTTGAACTCTAAATCCTCCTTTGACCTCCCTAGTACCATCAGTAAAGACATTTTCCCTTATACCACTGGTTATCTTAAAATGAGATGAAAGATGATTTTAGTAGTTAATTACTTTTGTAAGTTCAAATATTTATTCTGAAACCATATTCATCTTTTATCCATTACATTCTTGGTTATTATCTGTTTCCAATTTGAAATATGTCTTTTCTCAATACTCAGCTTTTCTGATTAAACACAAAATAGTTTTGTCAAGGATAAAGATAAGTGACAATATAAAATTTAAATAAATATCTAAGTTATCACAATGATCTTATAGGTATAACAGCTTTATTTGTTCATTTTTTCAGCCAGAACTACTTTATATGTTATTTATTGCTTTCATAGTATATTTTCTAACTTGACTTCCAAAAGGATTAAAAGACATTTAATAACATCAGCATAAAGTTTATAAAAATCAGGTTATAGTCAGGTCATTTTCTTCCATATATTCCACTACAAGTCATTTATACAATATTCTCATATGTTTGGAATGGTTTTTCAATAACTCCATGATAATTTATCAATCTTTTAATTTTGAAACTAAACATATGGATATTTGAAGAAAATTTTAAATATAATCAAGCCGAAATTCATTTTAAGGACAATTTGTTATACTTGGCTGTTTACCCTTGTAGAAGATTGTGTGTGTGTGTGTGTGTGTGTGTGTGTGTGTGTGTGTGTGTGTGCATTCATGTATAGCATGTCTCAAATGAGTAAAAAGAGGGAGCCAACCCTGATTTATAAACTGTATATCACCTTCAACAATCTCCCATTTATTTGGCACTTCCCTATATTATGCTCATTGGTAAAGTGACAGATTGAATAGTTATATGGGTCCCTTTTTGTCATTATAATAAATATGTTAAATAATTGACTTTACAGATATACAAGCTTTATTTTGACTCTCTGAAGATCTAAAGTCAAGGGCCCTGTGACTTCCTACCTCTCATGCTCACTTCATGTAGGGATAGTGATGAGCACATAGTACCACAAACTACCTACCTCAGAACTAGAAAGAAAAGGGAAAAGGAAAAGATCAGGATCAGAGTCTCCTCCAAGTAATTCCCTTGGTGACTTAAGGACGTCCAACTGATTGCACGCAACCTGTTAAATATTGTATTACTGCCCCAGATCTACCAGTAGGACCAAGCCTTTAATGTAGGGTCCCTTGGGAGATACTGACAAATCATAGCAACTACAGCAAAAGCAGCACCAGGCATGCTGAAAAGGTAGAGCTTGGGTAAAAGGGAAGACGGAGGCTCTATCATACACCTGACCTGTTTTTACTTTCCTTTTGTCCTATTCAAATGTTTTTGTCACAAACAGAGCAATAGGTATCTAAATTCTAGCAGGGCAGTTCTACTACATGAAAATGATTAATGTATGCTAATCAAGCAAAATTCGATACAGAATTGTACCCTTTAAAGGAAAATGGTCAAAATATGTGCTATGATTCGGAAAATGATATATCCTTCATTGAAATGTTTTTGTTTGCTTCCAAGGTGTATTTATTGATCTAAGTCTATGATTACTAGTCTTAGGTAGGCCAAGTGCTAGATACTCTAGCATATTTAGACAAATAAGAGAGTCTTTTTTTTTATTTTCTGATACTTTATTTACATTTCCAATGTTTCCCCCTTTCCAGGTCTCCTCTTTGGAAACCCCCGATCGCCTCCCCCCCTACCCCCACCCTTGTGAGGGTATTCCCCCTCCCACAACCCGCTGGCCCACTCCTGTCTTGACTATCATTGTTAAGAGCCAAGGACAGCTATTGTTTCAGTGACACTGGCTTTGTTCTTGCTGGTCAAACAGACCCATCTCAGAACTACATAAATGTATCAGTAATCAAGTCCTTGACATTAGCCCAATAAATGAAATAACCAAGGCATAAATTCTTTTGAAAATCAGTGGGTAAGAAACATCTAAAGAAAGAACACTGAATGAAGGGAACTCAGCAAGAATAGCCAAAGGAGTGGGAGGAAGGCAAATTTCATTTTGGAATATTCTAGGGTCTTTCATGTTTTCTTGTATGTGTGAAATGTCACTTACGATTGAGAATAGTTCTTTCAAATATTAGAGATGCTTCCTGACCAGTCTCACCATTTAGGTGGATCTATTATTATTAATAGTAATACATTTTAGAATCATAATTTACTTGAAAACTTTGGGTTGTTTCTTCATGTTTCCTTCTGTCTTGAGGCAGCCCCATCTGCAGATTCTGTTGTCTTCATTCTTCTTGTGACATTCCAGAAGCTTGTTTTAGTAAAGGATCCAGCACCCATTCCAGTAGAATAGGTAAAAACAAAAATCCCATATCATATTCTTAAGTGCACTTCCAAAACTTAGAATATCAGCTAAGGAAATCTCAGGATCTTAGTCTAAATGGGTCTGTATCACAGTCCTCCGTCTAATACACGAAAACTACAACCAACCTCATCACCTTGATCTAAGTATTCCTTACTTTCAGTTTTCTAAATGAAAGCACATGGCTTCAAGTTCTATGATGAATTGACCTCAGTCTGAATCCTTAAGCAATCCATCCCCTGAGTGTTCACTTCCACTGATGCCAGTCCCACATTTGAAAGGCTCCCGCCAGTTTCTTGTTACTGCTTTAAACACAGCCTCTTACTCCATTACTCTCTAGCATGACTTTCACCAAAGTGGTGGAAAGTACTATTGGGTTTATAGTGCTTTATTCACCCAGAAAACTCACCTGAAATTTTTTATATTAAGAAGTCATGTCTGATGTTCCTTCTTCCCTTAAGGGTTTGTCACCTCCACACCTAAATTGAAGTTCTTAGGTCTAAGTTCTTAGCCCCATCTGTGACCTTTGTTTTACTAATTAATTAATTTTTTCTATTATGAGGTAGAAATTACAATAATTTTTTAAAGAAACATTTTTGCCTTCTTGTAGCTCCCAGGGTCTCTTTTATCATCATCCACTTCATGGTAATATCTAATTTCATTCATAAATATATCTGAATACTGTGTTTCCTGCTGATTGGCTATGAATTTCTGATGATAGCTCTTATATGTTTATGCTTTCATTAAGATGTTTGGAAATGCATGTGAATCCTCTATAACATCATTGGAACAGAGGCCAACATGCTATGCTCAACATTCAAGACTCTAGTCTGTTGGTTATTTGTATAAAGGAGGGTTACTGATCTTTTTTAGTTAATTTTCTGTCCGGGCACTTCATTGAGGTATTTATAAGTTGTATAAGTTCTTGGGTATAATTTTTGAGAACAATTATGTATACTATGACATGATCTGAGAATAGTAATACTTTGACTTCTTCCTTTTCTATTTGTAGCTCTGATTTTCTTTAGTTGTCTTATGGTTCTAGAATAAAACTTCAAGGACCATATTGAGTAGATATGGAGAGAGACCAGGCAGGCAGCTTTGTCTTCTCCCTAATTTTAGTGGCATTGCTTTGATGTTAGCTATTGGTTTGCTGTATAATGTCTTTATTATGCTTGGGTAAATCCCTTGTATTCCTGATCTCTCAAAGACCTTTACCATGAAGGGTATTGAGTATCATCAAAGACTTTTTTAGCATCTAATGAGATAATCGTGTGGATTTTTGTTTCAGTTTGTTTGTGTGGTGGTTTAAATTGATAGATTTTTGTATGTTGAAGCTATCCTGCATCTTTGAGATGAAGCCTACTAAAACTTGGAGGATGATCTTTGCAAGTATTTTGTGGAATATTTTTGCAGCAATGTTCATAACAGAAATTGGTCTGAAATTATCTTTCTTTGTTGAGTCCTTTTGTAGTTTAGGTATCAGGATAACTGTGGCCTCATAAATGAATTTGACAATGTTCCTTCTGTTTCTATATTGTGGAATAATTAGACAAGTATTGGTATTAGCTCTTCATCGAATGTTTGGTAGAATTGTGCACTAAAACCACCTGGCCCTGAGATTTTTTTTTTGATTGGTAGACTTGTAATGATTGTTTCTGTTTCCTCAGGGATTATAAGTATATTTTAGACTATCAGGTCTTGATTTAACTTTGGTAAATAGGATTTATCATAAAAATTTTCTATTTCTATTAAATTGTCCAATTTTATGGGGTAAGAGTTTTAAAGTAAGGCTTAACAATTATTTGTATTTCCTTGAAATTTGTTGTTATGTCCTCCTTTTTAGTGCTGATTTTGTTAAGCTGTATATGTCTCTCTGCCTTTAGTTTAAGGGTTTGTCTATTTTGATGATTTTCTCAAAAAACAAAAACAAAAACAAAAACAAAAAACACCTCTTTATTTCATTGATTCTTTATATTGTTCTTTTTGTTTCTATTTTATTGATTTCAGCACTGAGTTTGATTATTTCTTGCTGTCTACTCCTCTTCTGTGTGTTCTCCTTTTTTATTTTATTTTATTTTATTTTGATGTTTTATTTACATTTCCAATGTTTCCCCTTTTCTAGGTCTCCTCTTTGGAAACCCCCTATCCCCTCCCACTTCCCGCCTCTATGAGCGAATTAAACCTCCCAACCACCCGCCCACCCATTCCCATATTCCCACCTTGATATTCCCCTTTACTGGGGCCCCTAACACCCTCAGGCCCAAGGGCCTCTCATCTCTCCCTGATTGCCAGCTAGGCCATCCTTTGCCACATATGTGGTCCAAACCATGAGTCCATAGATGTGTATTCTTTGGTTCGTGGTCCAAATTCCAGGACGACCGGGGGTGGGGTCAGGCCTGTTGACTCTGTTGCTCCCTTCATGGGGCTGCGAACTCCCTCAGCTCCTTCAGACCTTTCTCCAACTCCTCCATCTGGGACCTCACTCTCAGTCCAGTGGTTACTGTAAAGTGAAACTTGGGCATTCTGAACTTTTGGGCTAATATCCGCTGATCAGTGAGTACATACCCTGTTCGTTCTTTTGTAACCTCGCTCAGGATGATATTTTCAAGTGCCATCCATTTGCCTGCAAATTTCATTAAGTCATTGTTTTTAATAGCTGAGTAGTACTCCATTGGGTAGATTTACCACATTTTCTGTACCCATTCCTCTGATGAGGGACATCTGGGTTGTTTCCAGCTTCTGGTTATTATAAATATGGCTGCTATGAACATAGTGGAGCATATGTCTTTATTACATGTTGGAGCATCTTCTGGGTATATGCCCAGGAGAGGTGTAGCTGAGTCTTCAGGTAGTATTATGTCCATTTTTCTGAGGGCCCGCCAAACTGATCTCCAGAGTGGTTGTACCAGCTTACAATCCCACTAACAGTGGAGGAGTGTTCCTCTTTCTCCACATCCTCGCCAGCATCTGCTGTCACCTGAGTGTTTGATCTTAGCCATTCTGACTGGTGTGAGGAGGAATCTCAGACTTGTTTTGATTTGCATTTCCCTGATGACTAGGGATGTTGAGCATTTCTTTAGGTGCTTCTCAGCCCTGTGAATTTCCTCAGTTGAGACTTCTCTGTTTAGCTCTGTTCCCCATTTTTTGATGGGGTAATTTG
>CM052705.1:25413981-25482283 GCA_028551405.1 Uromys caudimaculatus
CATTGGAAATGTATATAAAGTATCAAAAATAAAAAAGGAGGAAAAAAAAAAAGAAATCTAAAAAAAAAAAAAAAAAGAAAAGGAAGACATAAGAACAGACACTGAGGAAATCCAAAGAATCTTTAGGTCTTACTTTAAAAAACCTATACTCCACAAAATTGAAAAATCTAAAAGAAATGTACTATTTTCTCAGTAGATGCCACTTATCAAAGTTAAATCAAGATCAGATAAAAAAACATAAATAGACCTAGCTAGGGACTAAGTGTTGAAATATATCAGCCTATAGACATCATTTCAAATCCCAACTATAAAGTTGTGGTGTAGTTTTACATAGGTAAACAATCATATAACAGGATGCATTTAATTTAAATGTTAATGTCTTTGTAGTCTTATAGACACCACACTGTGTAAGAGTCCAAAGTCTAAAGTTTCTTCTAACACCCAATGTTATAAATTCTGTACAAGTTACATTCTTCTAGTATGTAACAATGAAGATGAATATCCCCATTTCCTAATAAAGGAACAGAAGGGTGTCAAGTAGAAATCTAAATCTGTAGCTATACTTAAAGATTTAACCCATTACTTTAAAAGTAGATCACATCCAGGTTTTGGGGATGCAGAAAATATAGGGTGAGGGTGCTGTGTATATGAGTGTGTGTGTTTGTGTTTGTGTGTGTGTGTGTGTGTGTGTGTGTTTGTGAGAGAGACGGGGTAGGGATGCAGGGAGGCAGGGAGGGAGGGAGAGGGAGAGGGAGTAAGAAGGAAGGGAAATAGAGGGAGGCAGAGGCAGAGGGAGGCTGGCAAGAAAGGAGGGAGAGAGGAAAGGAAGGAAGGAGGGAGAGTAAGTTTAGTTGCGTCTTCACCATTCCGCTTTCTATAATCATTCTGGTCTTCTAGGAATGATCTGTAAGCCATTATTACACTATTCAAAGATTTCATCAGTACACATCCACATACAGTTCCAGATGCCTTCCCCTAAACTAATTCCAAAACCTACAAATTACATGATCAGCTTTATGTCCACAACAACCCAAATCTCTGGTAGCAATGTTCTCTACTAGTTCTTTCTTATTGCTTTGACCACCAACCTGACAGGAAGAAACTTAATTAAGAAAATATTTATTTTTGCTTATGATATTATTTCCATCCATCATCTTGAGCAAGACATGGTAAGAGTTCTTTGATGCTATCTTGGCAGGAATACAAACTTGATTCCTGACATTTCCACTGATTAGGATGCAGAGTCTGGGCTGCAGAAAAAGCATTAATATCCAACCCCACCAGTGAGCCACTTCCTGAAGTTATGCCTCATCTCAAACAGTCTCTACAATTTCCTAAAATAGGGTAATCAGCTAGCAACTAAGGGGTTAAGAAATTTGCCTGTGGGGGATATTTCAAGTTCAGGCTACCAATTCGGTTTTAGTTGTGTGTACTAGCAGTGTTGAACACTGTTTAGGGTAATTTTAATGGGTTTAATTCAATCATGCTACTTGTTACTGAAATGAAATTATCAAGGCACAGCATTTGAACTTGAAATAGACCTGATAGAGGTACACACATGCCACACCAACTGTTCATGCCTGGAGCTCTCTGCAAGCTATCCAGTTTTTTCATCCAGAGTGGTAGGTGGCTGGACACCTTGGCCCAAAATGTCCATTGTTCCCAGGGGTATGTGATCATCAGGGCAGTATACCACATTTAATCCGGATAAGGAATATGATTGTGGCAGGGGATAGAGCAGACCCCTGAGAGGAGGATTAAGGCCACCACAATGCTCTCAATTATTCTTTATAGTCTTTGCAGTCATGGGTGGTTATAGAGTCAACAATGAACCCAGCCTGAGCTTCTTATACATGTCTGTCCTTTCCTCTGCTAAAGTTGCACGCCAATGAAGTCAATACACACGTGCATGCGTACGTGTGTGTGTGTGTGTGTGTATGTGTGTGTGTGTGTGTGTGTATTTGCATTTCCAGCTTAGCTGCCCCCAGGCTCTCCTCCAGTTCTATAATTTTTCATAAAATTTACTCCAAATTGGATTATCCAAGAAGCAAAGCTTCTCACCAATGAGTCATACAAATCCAAAGAGGAGCGGTTGAATATGAATATTCATAAGTGAGTATACATTAATGAAACAATGAGTTTGTGAAAGCTTAAAGCACTATCGCAAATCTTCGGTTCTAAGGACCTCCACCCAGCAGTGGATCATCTGCAATATTTGCATCTAAACATGCTCCTGATGTTCACAACAGCAAGTAACCTTTTGTAATGTTGCTCTGTTCTAATTACTATCTAAGGTCCAAGTTCGTTTCCTTTGAACATTTCACATCTACTGTCATCCTAAAGTGTTAAAAGTTGGAGCTGACAAGTAAAGCGTTACAAAACAGAGGTAATCAACAAAACCTTACAACTCTGCTAAACCAGTGATTCACACAATATTTCACAGAAACCCCCATTAATGCTAATGAGATTGGGTAGGTTACAGGCAGAAACTCTCCCATACATTGATAGGTGAATAGTTCCCTGAGGTACTTACTTAGATGAGAGAACTTAATTTTCTCTCCACTAATCCTCTCTGGATGAAAAATAAGAAATCGTGCTTCACAAATTAGATTTCTTTTTTAAAGTTGCTGGCACAAATTCATACCATTGGGATGAATTAATCAGAAACCACACTGGGGTATTGACCGGGCCATTCTGAACCAGTCAGACCATTTTCCACGCAGAAGGTACCAGGTGGCCTAAGTCTTAAGAAGTCAGATTTTCTCAGGGCTTTGAAAGAAAACCATTTAAATCCATTAGATCTTGCTTTTTTGTACGGTTCTAGGAAAAAAAAAAAGGAGCGAGAAGGAAATGTGCAATTATGTGCAAGAACTAGTTAGGAAGAAATAGAAATTCCTGATTGCCTTAGCGTGAATTGAAGAGTTCAGTCACTGATTTAATTAGCTGTCTAGGGAAGGAGAGATCATGAAATGTTGAGGGAGAAACAACGTAGGGTTACTCAAAGGCTCTTGCAATGTGATAGTACAGGTATAACTAAATTTCTGGGGCATATGTACTCTGTGTGGTTTAGAAGAAAATGGCAACTTTCAATGGATCATCAGGATCTTAGTATGACAATGATCGTTTGAAAATACGTGGAGTGGATATTTCATTACTGATATAAAATACATTCTCTAGTATTGCTGTTCTCATTTATTTATTTCCAAGTATGTACATATGGAAATCTATAGCCACTCTTGTGCAATTCATATGCTAAAGCTATATTTACTATACCTCCAAAGAAAGGGGTATAGTATAGTATAGTATAGTATAGTATAGTATAGTATAGTATAGCATATAAAATGAATCTTAAAATAAGACTTTTTCTAAACATCATCACCTAGGACCATGATATCACGGTCTTCTTAGCACCCTCAATTTAGATTTAGTGGTATTAGAAAATACTTCAAATATAAATAGCTCCCAAGTCCCCGAGTGACTCAATTCAATTAGGCATGATCATGCAAATAGATGTCCTTATGCTCTGTTCTTGGAGAAGTCTCTCTTACAATCCCTGTTTTGACTAAAGTCCAATTTACATTTAAGCATCAGCAGGCACAGTTTGGCTAATTATTTGAATCCAAAGAAATAGAAAATGTTTTTATTTTATACATTAAAGATTAGTGTCAATGCATAAAATCTACAGTTGTAATTGGAAATGCCTGAGTCATTGATGAAATGAATACAGTAGAATTTAGCAAAGATAGAGAAGACTGAAACATGTTTGACCTAATTGCCATTTACATGACAAAGGCAGAGGTCTCACATGAGATGGACAGTCTTTTTTTTTTTTATTTTATTATTTCTGGTGCACAGATACACATGAAACAAGATAAACCATATTTTGGGACATGAAAATTCTTAAAAAATTTCAGAGAATTGAATTATATAGCCTACTTCTTCAGATTAAAATGGAACTACCACTATAGCACAATAGAAAATAGTTGAAAATTTAAGACCTCAATAACTTAGATTTTAAATGTAATTTTGAATAAATAATTCATCAAAGAAGAAACAGAAAAAAAAATAGAGGGTTTTGAATGAAATGCAAGTGAAAATACAAAGTATACACATTAAGTAGTACTTAAGATATTTGATATAGAGCAAAAGGGAAACTTTGGAAACTAACCTAAGCAACTGAAAAATAAATGTCAATTTAACTAACAGAAAGAAGGAAAGAAACAGTAAAGATAAGATAAAATATAGGGAGAACTAAAAATTCAAAAGAAACAGAAAAAAAAGCTATAAAACCCCAAATGATTCTATGAAAATATCAGTGATAATAAACTCCTGTTGCTGGCCTGGACTCTTTCTTTCTATGCCTATATCCCTTCTGCAAACATGGTGAACATTCCCAAGAGCTCATGGACTTTCTGCAAGAAATGTGACCGGCGCCAGCCTTTAAAAGTCAAGCCCTATGAGAAGCTCAAGGATTCTTTCTCTGCCCAGTGAAAGACGAACTGACAAGAAACAGAGTTGGAAGACTGAGCCTATTTTTACACCAATTGTAAACCTACAAAGAAAAGTGGAGTAGACCAAGGATTGACTGTGTGGGTAGGTCAGAGATGTGAGCATTTTGAACTAGGACGTTACAAGGAGAGAGAGAGCCAAGTGAATCAGTTCTCAGATGATTTTGTTTTAAATACAATAAGTTATGAGTTTTTACTCACCTCAAAGAGGAAGTAATATCAAAGATAAAACTGGCAATGTTCAAGGAAGTATCATCATGAAAGAGAAAAGAAGACAGAACTCCCCAATACAATGAATAAAGAGGGATTAGGACTTCAGACAATGACAACATCAACATTAGACTAGAATTTTGAGAGTTCCAAGGTAGTGAATTTATTATACATAAACTACACTTTAGTAAATATAACTTAAAAGAGACACTGGTCTATTTTATTATATAAACAAAAGTCGAGCTTCCTAATTAGCAGCAGATTTGAGAAGCTCTTTTGTTTTGCTTCTGTAAGGCAGTCCAATGTTTGATAGCATTAGTTCAACCTCAAACTATTCCAAGAGCACACACTCATTTTCACACTGATTTCTCTACTAACCAACGTGAACAGAACTATTATTAAAACAATTTTCTTGCTTTGCATTTTGTGTAGGTTCTAGAATATTCAAAATATTTGGAATATATATATACATATATATTAAAATGAAGTCAAAGACTCATTTCTCTTGTGTGAGATTTATGAATTTGCATAGTTCTTTCAATTTTTTCCTTTTATATGAATCTCGGGAGTTTGTTAATGTTATACTAAAGCTCAGGGTCTACAAGGCTGGAGATTTATGTGGGGAGTCTCGATATTATCATATTACATTTGTATCTGATCATAGCTGTAGGCCTTGTGTGTTGATAGTCATTAGTATGAAATACAAATGCTCAGTAAAATGATCAGCAAGTATTCATTAACTGCTTATTTCTCCAGTAGAGCCACAAAGAAAGGATAATAGATCAAGGTAGCTTTTATTATATAAAAGATAATAACATAATAGATGTAATTTATTGAACATTGTATGTGCCAGTTTGTTAAGCAGTTTTCACTCATTACTTAAATTAATTCTAATAACATCATTAAGATATGAATATATTTCTCATTGTACCTCAAGAATATGATACTAAAGACAAAAATTATCCTTTTGAATAAGTTAAAATATTTAAGATGGGGAGAGTTACCCCATACACACTGTATACATTAAAATTTATGCATTCAACACGAATAAGTAGAAATTTAAATTTGTAAAACAATTCTTTTACTAAAACAATCCAATTATCTTATTATCATGCACACACACACACATATATATAAAATCAAGATCATAAAGTGATTTTATATCTCATCATGATAGACAGAAATTTATAAAGATAATACAGTAAAAAAAGAGTCATAACGGAAGAAAATGTATGATTGAAAGTGTTAATTTGAACAATTGTCAGGACAGTGACTTAAGTAAAGAATTGTTACATATAGTAGCCATTGACCTCATGCTAAATTAACTACGTGACATATATCTAAATGGTATTACATGAGTGAGTATATATGTATGTGTGTATATATGTCTACAACAATGAGTATTAGTCCAACTACCCTTATATAAAAGCTACATTTAAAGCATCATTCTGGGTCCAGAATAGAATTAGTCAAAAAACTTTAATTTGTAACATTTATCCTTATATTCTTTCAACACTAAATTTAGTTATAAACATCAAATGAAGCTATTGTTTGTATCTGGATTTTTTCATGTCTGATTTTCTGGGATTATCTGTTTTCCTTGCTGTAATTTTTAACCTCAGCTTATATTTGGATCAAGGCAAAAACAAAACAACAAAACAAAACAGAATTATTTTCCTGTGTATTTGTATCTGCTATTGCTTTCAATTTTTTTCTTTCATTTTATGTTTTGGCAATGTGGTTTTCATAATAACCAGACTATAGCCCTTCAACGAGAAAGCATGTTGTTGACATAGTCTACCAATTTACTCTAAATTTAACTAGAAAATGTTAAACTACCTACAAATAATTACGATTTATTTAATAAGGAAACTGAGGTTTTTTTTCTTAAGTATAGTGTCAGAATTAAGATATATCAAGGTAAAAATAGAATAAAATTGACTATAGAAAGCAACTCTAACATCATTAGAAAATATATTAAGACGCCAAACTCACCAATCAGTTAAGAATCGTTATTTATTAAATGTGAATATAGTTCTGCTAAAGCTCAAGCAGCTATTATAGATGGCAACTGCTCCAGAACATGAGAATACAGGGAAAATTATGAGATCATAGACAGTTAAATATAAAAATATACAGATCATAGACATTGGGATGTTTCCCTTTCATAATTATTTTAATATCTGTGTGTCCTGGGCCATTATGGACATATAACATGATTTTGAATCTCTGAGATTATTGTGCTTCCAAGGATGCAGAGAGTCTGTATGTATTAAAACATAATTTAAAGTGTCCTGAAGATTATTATTGGAGCAAGCATGCTTGTATTGTGCACTGGCAGAGACAGATGAGTAACCTTACTTTGGTGTGAATGGAGAACTGATTTAGGGAATATATAACAGCTAATTAATTGGGAGATATTAAAATGGAGGAAAATCTCAGATCCTATACAGGGATATTGAGCTTCCCTGAGGTGATATTTTTCTTTCAAATTAATAACAATAGGATTCTAGGTGACACATTTAAATTTGTAAAGACTGAAAGTTTATTAAAAAGCAATGCCTTGGCACCATAATGCAGAAAGTTTCTGAGAAGGTAGAACTGAAAAGTAAGCCACAGCATAAAAGAAAACCAAGTAAAGACACAGATATAATAACTAAACATAGAACAACACATGTTTGATCCTAAACTCATCTCCAGAAACATCTCCAAAGTCAGCAGTTACAGGTCAAAGCTATCAAATGTAGGGGAGAGAGAAAAGAGGAGGGAGGAAGAAAGAAAGACAGAGGGAAAGAGAAGAGAGATAGAAGGGAGAGAGAACAGACATGTTTAGATGCCCTGTTAGAAGAGAAAACAAAAGCAGCAAGATCTAAACATTGGAAGGGAAAATCAAATCAGTGGCTTTTCCACCTCATCCATCTGCCAGCACCCAGACAGCACACGGTAGAATCCAATAGAGTGCAAACAAGATTGGGCAACTTCAGCAGAAACACATCCTCTCCATTTTTAAAATAATGAAAACAGTAAGAGAGGCATGACAAGGAGCCAAATGGAAGAAACAGCCAGGGAAATTGCCCCGGGGATGGTCAGAGAGGCAGGGAAAGGGAGTTTATTCATTGGAATGAAAATTCAGCATGGTTGGAGCAGGCTACATGGATCAGTGGTCTAGAAGAAATGGGCTGGGGAAAAAATGTGAATCTACTAATGATCTCATTTGGTCAAGCAAGAAAACGGATGCTAGGATGCTTGAGAGGTGTGGATCTGGGTTTTGAGGTAGGATAATGAGACTGTTTAAATTCCTAAGCATGGTACTCACAGCTCACAGCATCTGCACGATGGATTCCGCACCCAGCATCTCGCCTGGTCAAAGTGCACTGCTCTTCTGTTTCTGCCTCAGCTTTCCTTGGACGCTAGGCCAGACAGATCCCTTCCTGAGGTTTGGAAAGACTTCGAGACTCTGCCCAATGCTCCCAGCCTGTTTTCTGCCCTTTCATTTTGCTCACTACACTCTGGCCACTCATCAATGCTACTGAAGCTCATGAAGGTCACCCATCATAACCATGTCTTTGTGATTGTTATTGATGCTGAAATGTTCTCTCCTTGCTTTTCATTCATTCACTGTAGCTACGTCAATTTCTCTATCTGTGTTTTCACACAGTTTACTATCATGCCACTCATTAAGCCACCTCAAAGCACACACCAATGTTCAGATAAACATGGATAATTTTGTTTTGTATGTCCTCCCGTAAAAATACAAACTGCTAACACATGTTTCCCTGGGCACTCGATCCCAAGAAAATGGAACATGAAAATTTGTCAAGAAAGCTGTTAGTAAGTTTCTCAGTAAATAAAAATCTGACTTAGAAGTCTTGAAGCTACTGTGGGAAACAGAGGGACAATGAGGCCTTCATCGTGTCAAGAAATAGTCTAGATTTTTATATACGCATTATTTTCCATGGAATCTTGTTTCCAAACCCAAGACATTGTTAACACCCAAAATTTAAAGATGGTGACTACAGCTTAAAAGTATTTATTAAAATACTAAAATGACATTACAGGGTCATATAGTTACTAAAAATTAATTTTTTCACACCTAATTCCAACTTCCACATTGAATATAGCTCAAAATACTAACTCTTTCCATTTACTTTCTTCTTCATTGTCCCATTTTCAAATATCAGCTGTGAAGCCTTCTTTAATGGCCTTTCTTGAGTGACATTCATGTCTCATTACCACTTACGCTTTTACAAGAAAATATAGATATATGCCATTTAGCAATGGGAAATAGTCATAAATAATGTCATATTAAAGGCTGGTAAGTCAACTCAGTGTGTAACGTGTTTGCTGTGCATGAGTACCAGAGTTTAAATTCTCAGCACCCACATAAGTGCCAGGAATAGTACTGTGTAACTGTGGTTCTGAGATTAGAATGCAGACTATCAGGTTGCAGGGGCCTTGAGGCTAAGCCAGTTTAGATCAAGTAGCTAGCTTCAAGTTTGGTGTGTGTGTGTGTGTGTGTGTGTGTGTGTGTGTGTGTGTGTGTGTGTGTGTGTGTGTGTGTGTGTGTGTACACGTATGTACGTACGTATATACATGGCTGGAGAGATGGCTCAGTGGTTAACAGCACTCACTACTCTTCCAAAGGGCCTAAGTTCAATTTCCAGCCCTCACATGGCAGCTGACAACTGTCTGATATCATCTTCTAATGTTCAGATATACGGACAGACAAAAGTACCCAGATACATAGATAAATAAATCTTTAAAAAGATTAGCCTAAAAAAATATTCTCGAAGACAAGAGAGAAAACAGTTTTAACTTCTTTCACACACACACACACACACACACACACACACACACACACACACACGTAGCTGCTTGTATTACGAATGCTAATTATGTTCCCCCAAAACTTGTTTACATGAGTCTCCACATAGCTTCTGGGAACCTGCACCCAGTTGGTTTAAATAAAGATGACAACCGTCAATGGCTGGGGAAGGTAAACACAGGCAGGATTTTAGGATTCCTTGGCTTGGGACCAGGAGGAGGGGAGAGGAGATCCATCCTGCTTGGAGGAGAGTGTGGACAGAGGAGAGACACAGAGGTTGCAGTGGGATCGGGAAACAAGGTGAGTGCTCAGCGCTGGGCTCTGGGCTAAGAAAGCATGGCCCAGAGGGGGCCACAAGTCAGTCCAGAGCCGCCAAGAGGGAACTTAGAATTAGCAAGTAATAACTCAGGATTAATAGCATGAAGATTAGGGGTTGGCTCAGCTATTGTGCTGTTTAAGGTACATTAAAATATAAAGGCTGTGTGTATGTGTTTCATTTGGGAACATAAACCACTGACTTGGATAGCGAACCTGCCGCCTGGATTTATTAATTAATACTTATTTCAACACTTACACAGCTCAAAAAAACACAATAAAATTTTATTATTGGTGGATTTAATCATCCTAGAAATATGAGTGCACTTTTACACAAACTTAGTATTTAGGCTACTGCTCTTTTGGGATATGTGTTTTACAACATATTATTCATGGTATATTGACCAAAATCTCATTGTGGAGTACATGTGGAAAATATTTGTTGTCTGTTTCTTTTATGAAAAAGTTTCAACATGACTAAGCATATGAAGTATTCACAATTTATTCCCTCTCCATTATCTAATTCACCCCTTTTCCGATTATATTACAGATTCTTATTCACCTTCTCTTCCTATCTTTCTGTAGCATATGCACTTAGCCTTGGGTTCCTGTATCTTCTGCCTTCTGCAGCCATGAGAGAAGCTTGTTAATGCAGCATAGGTAGGAGGGAATATTATAGTAAACATGCTTTTATGACTTATAAAAATCATGCTCATCACTTTAATGATAATAAGAGAAAGGCTGAGCTGGACAGCCATGTTTAGAGTGAATGACAGTTTCAATTGCATTGCTTGCCCACACTTGCTGATCATAGTCGAATTCCTGTCTTTGGTCATTTTCCCTTGAACTTGTATAACAATTCTGAGCATGGGTTTGGAGCAAGAGAAACCTGTATTCCAAGTCTGACTTGACTATTTCTTCAAGTTAATTTATGGTTAGTTCTCTACTTAGACTTAGGATTCTTTCAAAGGATTCTTAAAAGAAGTAAAAATCAAAATTGAACACATTTAGTTTGCTTAGCAAAATGTCAACCTATAAAGAGAATTAGTGGTATTCAAACGTAATAGAGACACCAAGCCACACCTCTGGAGGATTTATAGAAATGGGCCATGGGGAAAAATCCTTTTATTTTGGATTACTGTATAGAATTTCTCCAAAGGCTTTCAAACCCATTCACAAATTTTCCTGTTTTTATAATTAGGTGAGACCTCCTTCCTTAGAATGGAAACCTAAGGAAAGTTTGGTAGGATATTTATAAACAAAGAGGAGTTTTCATTTCATCAAGACGCTGTAACTGCCATTTCCCTCGGATTGCCACGGTTCCTCCTAAGTACGCTGATATTAGGTGTACATAGGACCTGTCTATAA
This sequence comes from Uromys caudimaculatus, assembly GCA_028551405.1. Classification (NCBI taxonomy): domain Eukaryota; kingdom Metazoa; phylum Chordata; class Mammalia; order Rodentia; family Muridae; genus Uromys; species Uromys caudimaculatus. The sequence continues at coordinate 25,425,208 of CM052705.1, forward strand.
TTCACATGTCTAATAACCATATTATTGATTATTGTAAAATATGATATATGCCACAAATACTCACAAGCAAGTGGGTCTGAGGTTCCTACTGTTTTGCGATTTGATAAGGCCATGTAAGAAAGAATGATATGTTGCCAGATAACATGTTTGTGGTTGATACAATGAGGTACCCTTTAGTATTTTCCAATCTTCTCTTCCTTTGTGAGATGTTCTAACAGATGTCAATGTTTTAAAGTCTGGGAACTTGAATCAAAAACACTGTTTTGTCCAGATATGAGAGCAATATGATTAAGAGTGTGGGTCTATAGTGAAAGCAACTAGTCATGCTGCTTATAAAGACAGAAAGAAATTATAAGATAAGCCTCAAAAGAATACCTTGAAGGTTCAAGATTAATCAAGTAGCAGGGAGAATTGAGTATACCTTGAGTGACCATGTGGAGAGACAACTTTTAGAAATATTCTCCTGGCTTTCTCCCATTTTGCCTGATACAGTACTCAGCTCTGGAAGTGTTTTGTTTTTGTTTTGTTTTGTTTCTAATTATTAAATTTGGTGTGGTCTAGTGAACTACAGAGATACTTTTCCTACCCAGCACAAAACAGTCCTGGAACAGGCTGCTGTCTCATTAAAACCCTAAATTATGTGTCACTGTTGTCCTGGGATCCTACAAGTACTGTGATTTGTGTTATAAAGAGGTATAACATTTGTTATAGGTAATAGAGTGATAAAATATGCCTAGTATAATTTGAGAGTTGGATTATATAAACAATATACTTGTCCTCTAGATCTAGGATACCTGAGAAACACACCGTAGTACTATGATTTGAACTAAATTAATCACATTTTATAGAGCAGTTTGAAAAGTGGTGAATTAAGTAACTAATTGTCTATGGGAAAAAAGTAAGATCAAATTCTTAAAATATTATTGAAGCTGACTCACCTCGATTGTCTGCTATAAGTGATACTTAACTAAAGATTTTCAAAGTCACTCTCCTGTTAAAAACTTTAGCTACAATTTGGTGAAACTTCTCAAAGGGTATTTAAGTACCTAAAGACAAAAGTAAGATCAAGAATCATCTACACAACGCTAATATAATGTCTGAACTATGTTGTATAAGGAACTAGAGACATGGCTACCCAGTTAAAAGCATTCCTGAGGCTCAGGTTCAATTTCTTGCACCCATATGGTAACTCACAGTCTCCTGTATCTTCAGATACCTGGGATGTGCATGCATGTGTGCATATGTACATGCAAGCTCACAAAAATATAAATAAAAATGTAAAAGTAATTTTTTAAAATATATTTTTTCAAATGTACTGAGTTCATAATCTAATTTATTGTACCATTTTGTCTTTGGTATTCAACACAGTAATATTTCAAAACAAGGAAATCATAAAAATCAAATAAATGTCTATATCATAAAAGCAACCACAAATTGGTTCCTAGTCATGAATCAAAATTGATTCAAATATATACTAGTCCAATTGTGTTTACTTTTAAAAATATTATTGTGTTGCTAAGGAAACTTTTCTTCTAAACTTATGTTTCAGTGAGACAGTAAATGATTCGTGTTGTGGAAAATATAGATTGTACCCACCCACTGAAGAAACAATTTTAACAATTCCTGAAATAAACTTTGTTACTAGGACTATGAAGACAGGGATGCTGAAGGAAACTTTACAGACTGGGTTAGTGCTTGGATTCAAGTTTCATTACAGATTGTCTGTGGAATACTGGGCAAGTTACACAGAAACAGCCATCATGCTGTTTCAAATGGTCATGATGATATTAATATATGCCACTGTTTGATTGCAACTAGTGCAAATATGCTTTAGGTATCCATGCATAGGTTGATAAGCTGTGGTTTGAGAAAGCATGATAGTCCCATACCACCTACAATAATTCAGATATTACAGAGGAGGATTATGACAGAGAGAGAGAGAGAGAGAGAGAGAGAGAGAGAGAGAGAGAGAGGGAGGGAGAGAGAGAGGGAGGGAGGGAGAGAGAGAGAGAGAGAGAGACTTCACAATATGGAGCAGGATGATTTTGAAGACAACGAGAAAGTGAACTTCCTCCAGGAGGGTGGAGTTAGAGAGCCCATATTCAAGGAGTGTCTTCTACTCCCAGTCTGTTCATTGCATGCAAATGCTTACCTAGCAGGATATTGGAGTTGATAAAGAGCAGAGACTGCTGGGTATCTTTCATTCATTCCTTTTAGGATGAGTGTGGCTACTGCAATTATCTTGCTCTCAGTCTGCATTATGTAGTAAGTACTTAGGTTAGAAAAGGTGATTATCTTATACTGCATAGCTTCAACTAAGAAAGGACACAATCAGATTTTATGAGGTAAGAAAAATAGCATACCTTTACACTTGCTTCATAAAACCTCCATGGCCTTGTATGAAAAGGGAAGAGAATATTTGGCAGAAAAATTAGTTAATATTACATTACCTAACTGGAATTGAAAAATGGCAATGTTTCTCATTTTTCAGAGTACAGTCTTTTGCTTTGGCTTCTGGTACAGGAATTTTGAATTATCCTTACAATTGAGTGGTACCTTATGGCCAGTGCTGATACAAATAAATCATAACCTTGTGCATGCCTGAGGTAGCATTAGTACAACTATCCTTATTGTGTTAATATTGCACTTACTATGAAGTCACTATGATAAGATGGCCAGGTCCCTCTTAAAAAGGAAAGTCTTCTATAAGGCAAAGGATGCTATCAATAGGACAAAATGGCAACCTACAGATTAGGAAAAGATCTTCACTAATCCTACATCTGATAGAGGGCTAATGTCTAAAATATATAAAGAACTGGAAGAGATAGACTCCACAAAACCAAATAACCCAGTTAAAATGGGGTACAGAGCTAAACAGAGAATTCCAGACAGAGGACTCTCAAATGCCTGAGAAACACCTAAAGAAATGTTCAACATCCTTAGTTGTCAGGGAAATGTAAATCAAAACAACCCTGAGATTCCACCTCACACCAGTGAGAATGGCTAAGATCAAAAACTCAGGTGACAATACATGCTGGTGAGGAAGTAGAGAGAAGGGGACGCTCTCTGACACAGCTACTGATCCTATGTTGTGCTTACAGACAGGAGCCTAGCATGACTGTTCTCTATGAGCAGCTGAATGAGACAGTGCAGATACTCACAGCCAAGTATTAGACAGAGGTCAGAACCCCTATGGAAGAGTTATAGGAAGTACCACAGGAGCTGAAGGGAATGGCAACTCTATAGGAAAACCAGCAATATCAAATAACCTGGACCCCTGGGAGATCCCAGAGACTAAGCCAACAATCAAAGAGCATACATAAGCTGGTCTGAACCCCCTGGCACATATGTTTCAGAGGCCTGCCTTGTCTGACCTTGGTGGGAGAGGATGTGGCTAATCCTGTAGAGACTTGATGCCCAGAGCAGGTGCATGCCCAGGGTGGCCATGCTCTCATAGGTGAAGGGGTTGTAGAATGTGAGGAAGAACTCTGTGAGGGGGGACTAGGAGGGGGCAACATTTGGGATGCAAATAAATAAAAAAATATATTTAAGAATTAAAAATAAAGATGGACAGATCCCAAGAGCACAAACATGGACAGGAGAAAGTTTCCACAGAATGCTTCCAAGTCCTCACCTGAACTTACAAACAAGAAATTAATGCTGTTGTGCAAAGCCCAGAGATTGTACTTGTCCATTCAAAGTATTTTCAGATGCATGAAAAAGCAATCAAAGAGGACAGAAGAAAATTTTCCAAATACATTTTATTAAGTCAATAATGTGCTATAGAGGATAAGAAAACTATAAGAAAGTAAAACTATAGGCATATATCTCTTCTATCAAACACCACAGAAACAAACATACTCTCAAAGTGAATTCCACAGCACACAAAAGCACAAGTTTAGGCAGGACTTACTGAAGGAATGCAAGGATGGCTCAGTAGTGGACAGTTTATAAAGGTAATCTACTGGACCACCACAGAGAAAAGAAAAACCTATGTATTCATCTTATTAAATGCAGACAATACATCAGACACATTCCAATATGACCTTAAATAAATAAATGGTGATGAAAAACTGGTAAGACAAATAAAATACGTTGAACATATTCCAGCAAAATGTCACACAGCTCAAAGTGCTGTATCAAAATCCAGGTATTTTCAACAAATAAGGAAAATTTCCAAAATTTGTGCAGAACTACGGTAGACCCTAAATAAACAAAATCAAACCTGAACCAAAAGAAAAAGTTGGAGGTATCACACTTCTTACATTTAAATATACTATAAAATTATTATACCTAAGCAACATGGAGTAAAATGAAAGGGACCAATAAACCGGAACAGAGATCCTACAAATTAATGCTGACATTTTCAGTCAATTGATTTTGAACGATGTGTTAAGAATATACATTGGAAAATTATACTCTCTTCATTAAATGGTGTCAGGACAATGTGACATCAACATGCAAAACAGTGAACTTAGATTGTTATATGATAGGCTTAGAAGTAAACTCAAAATGGATTGATTAAGTGTAAGATTTGAAAACTTAAGACTAATAAAAGAAAAAGAAAGAAATCTCCATGGATGTGGCTCTGGGCAATGATGTTTTAAGAAATGAGCATTAAAAGCATAGGTAGTAAAATTAAAAATAAACAAATGAGATTGCCTCAAATAAAATACTTCTTCATAGCACAGGGGCAGATGGATAGACACAGTCTCCTAACTGAAAGTATGTGTCTGTGTACCATATTACCATATGCTTGGCTCTCACATGCCTCTAAGTCTTCATGTGTTTGGGGGGTTGGTTGCAAACCTTTGGCAACACTGGGATGTAGTGGAACCCTTAGAAGGTGATGCCATTGGGAGAATGACCTTGAAGACAATATGCAACCCACTTTCCCTTTGCTTCCCAGCTTTCATGAAGGGAGAAGTTGCTTCTGCCAGGATATGCTTCCTGAACAAAGGGCCCATGTTAGCAAGGCTGAGTAACCCTGAGCTGACCTGTTGGGAAACAGAGAGTCAAAGAAAACCTTTCCTCCTTTAAATTATGTATCTCAGGGGTTTGCCACAGGAACTATGGGTTGACTTATATGTCTGATAAAGTTATAATATCTCAACTATGTAATGCACTGATATAATTCAAGACTAACCACATCTATATAATGAACAGAAAGTGGCAAAGAACTAGAGAAGACATTTGGCAAAAGAGGATCAATCTCCAATGGGATAAATATTCAAACTTACTTATCATCACAGAAATGTAAATCCAAACCCCAGTACAGTTCACCTTACACTTGGACAAAGAGCTATTAGCAAAATAATGAACAATAAGTTTTGTGAGGGTGAAGACAAAACTGAGTTCCTACATTCTGGTGGTGGAAAAGCAAATTAGAAAAATGACATAGAACAGTACAGATTTTTCTCAAAAAATAATGTTGTCTAAAGCACCTCCTCTCAGGCTGGTATATAAAACTCTGAAATAAAATTCATGCTATGAACTACAGAGTGCAGAGAAAGGTCATTGCTTGTAACACAGTACATGGTTACTTATGTGGAATGTGGTGGTTAATTTTAAATACAACTTGCCATATTTTTCACTTGAGCAGAAAGCCTCAATTGAGATCCATTCTAGATCAAGTTGGTCTATGTACAAGTAGTTTGGATGTTATCTTGATTATCTTAATAGATGTGGGAAGACACAACCGAAAGTATTAAATATATTTTGGTTTGGAATAGAACAGAATTCCTAAAAACTTCTGAAATAAATTTTAAGTCTTGTTGAAAACTGTAGAAAATACTCTATTTTTGTCAATATCAAACATCTAGCAAAGGTTTAAATCTGTACACTAAAGAAAGTAAGCAACTCCATCATACTATTAAGCAAACTGTAACTGGAAAATTAATATGTATATCAAAGACTTGATTTGAAATACTTTGTGATTTATCATATATATATGATTTGTAGACCTTCTTTATATAACAGTATATCTTGGGAAACATAACATTTTCTCACATGAAAAGGTTTAAGCAGCCTTGAATTCAACTATAGAGAAAATAGTACAGAAGAAAAGGAGAGAGGGATGCTGCTCATGGTATGAGGGGACACACTGGAAACTCCTGTGGAAGGAAAGATGATTTTTGAGAAAGTCAAGAGACTGTACAAACTTTTTTATTTGCAGAGCTAGGAATTTGCAAAGGTCTTGGGATTTATCCCTTGCAAATGTCAAGGGTCTTATGCTATCTCCTCATTGTAGAAAACTTGAAAAATACAGATGTACCCAAATGTCACTTAGAAGTGGATATGAATTTCATCTACTCCATAATTGCATTTTTAAAACATTTCCAGTGTCTCCCCCTCCACAGTATTCTCCCTAGCACATACAGGAACATATATTTCCAAACACTATCTCTTCTTTCTCCTGGATTATCTAATGAGAGATTTCTACATGCCTCTAACACTTGGTTAGCTTTTCAGCTTTCTAATTTTGCCTTCAGTTTGTCAAATCAGTCTGTAAGTATTTCACCGCCTCCCAATTCACACATATAAAAGTAGGCTTAGGACATCTCAAAGTGGCTGCTTCTCTAGATTTCTATCGTGTTCTTGTTAATTTGCATGACCTAGTGTTTTCAAATGATATTTTTAAATGTTCCTGGGCGAAGTCAGTTTTGTTATTCCGGTGGTTTGTTTTCTTGTTTCACATTTTATCTCTGCACTCAGACAGCATCCCAGGGATTCTCACCTTTCCTAATGCTAAACCCTTTAACAGAGTTCATCATGTTGCAGTCACCCCCAACCATATAATTATTTTTGTTGCTATTTCATAACTGTAATTTTGCTAGTGTTAATGATTCATTGTGTAAATATTTTTAGAGACAGAGGTTTGTCAATGGTGTCATGGCAAACCAGTTGAGAACAACTACAGTATCCTTAGTTGTTCAGGGACACGATACCTCTATTTTAATCAGACCCATACCTCACTGTTGATAACAGTATATAGGGTAAGGGAGTGTAAACTTTTCTTCATTTTATTTTAATTACTCAGACTTGTCATCTTCTTCTGTAACTATAGGAACAGCCTCCCAAACAGGTGGCTCTATCCAGCCAGGATTATATTCCACAGTCATATAAACACACACAAATATAAATCAGACTTTTACCAAACTGCTTTCTCTGGCACTATCTGGAAATCTTTCCACACTTTCTCACGGACCCCTGGCTTTTATCTGTTTCTTGTTATGTATAGGAATTGCCCATGTTTGCCATGTGAGAACTTATTTCTTCAATCAAGAGCATGCACCTCATAGACAATTGATTATTAAAACCATGCAATTCTTTACCATGTCAACAATCTTCTATACTCTGGGGTTTCCATGGCTTGGTTACCTTCATTTTGTATCTTCCTTAAAGGATGATTATTATACTCTCAGTTTTTCTCCCCATCCAAGTAAAATTTTCTTCTTCTTTTTTCTTTATTGAATATTTTATTTATTTATATTTCAAATATTATCTCCTTTCCCAGTTTCCCCTCAGGAAACGCCTTATCCCATCCCTCCCCTGCTTCTATGAGGGTGCTCCCCCATCCACCCACCCACTCCTGCCTCCCCGCCCTGGCATTCCCCTACTCTGAGGCATCAAGTCTTCACAGGTCTGAGGGCCTCTCCTCCCACTGATGCCCAACAAGGCCATCCTCTGCTACATATGCAGCTGGAGCCATGGGTCCCTCCATGTGTACTCTTTGGTTGGTGGTTTAGTCCCTGGGAGCTCTGGGGGGTCTGGTTGGTTGATATTGTTGTTCTTTCTATGGTGTTGCAAGCTCCTTCAGCTCCTTCAGTCCTTTCTCTAACTCCTCCATTGGGGTCCCCACGCTCAGTCCAATGGTTGGCTGTGAGCATCCACCTCTGTAAATACAGATAAATATCAGGATTTGGTAGAGCCTCTTAGGAGACAGCTAGATCAGGCTCCTGCCAGAAATCACTTCTTGGCAACCACAATAGAGTCTGGGTTTGGTGTCTGTATATAGGATGGATCCCCAGGTGTGGGAGTATCTGGATGGCCTTTTCTTAAGTCTCTGCTCTGCACTTTATCTCCATATTTCCTCCCGTGAGTATTTTGTTTCCCCTTCTAAGAAGGACTGAAGTATCTACACTTTGGTCTTCCTTCTTCTTGATCTTCATGTGGTCTGTGGATTGTATCTTGGGTATTCTGAGCTTTATAAATTCTTTACAAAAGCTTCTTTTGAAAAGGAAGATTATTTCACTTTTAATTGTGTGGGATAGGAGCTACATTCTGGTGAAAGCAGGGTCCCATCGGCTCTAGAAAAGATGGGCATAGTTACTGGATCTGGAGTTACAGATGGTTGTGAGATGCCAGGTGAGGGTTCTGACAACCAAGCACAGATCCAGTACAAGACCAATAGCAGTCATAATGGCAGAACTGTTTGTTCAGCTGCAAGATTATTTTTTTTTTTTGATACATAGCTTTCCAACTCCCCTGTACTGTCCAATTATATCAGGCAATTCCAGGAATCATGGTGACATTGGTATCTTAGTTTGGGTTTTATTACTGTGAAAAGACACCATGACCAGGGCAGCTCCTTTAAAACACAACATTTAATTGGAACTGGCTTACAGTTTCAGAGTGTCAGCCCATTCTCCTCATGGTGGGAAGCAAGGCAGCATGCAGCCAGCCATGGTGCTGGATGAACCAAGAGTTCTGCATCGTGTTCTAAAGGCAGCCAGGAGAGGCTTCTCATCTGCCCTGGGCAGAGCTTAAGCATAGGACCTCAAAACCCACCCCTACAGCGATGCACTTCCTCCAGCAAGGCCACATCTACTCCAACAAGGCCACACCTCTGAATACTGTCACCTCCAATGGGCCAAGCATATTCAAACTACCACAATGGTATTATTTATTTGCACATCTATAGACTTCACTTAATTCCATAAAGACTCCATTGTCCATCTTGTAGGAGGCATTCAGCAAATGACTTGTAGTTGTTTGTGATGAAAATTTCTCATGCCCAGAAATCTTCCTTGTCATCTGAACATAAGGTATCAAGTACCTGGGCACTTTAGCAATAGGGGTCAAACTCTTTACCTTGTAAAGTACTACTCTATACACTGAACAGTTTAAACAGAGAAATATCGTGTGGGAAAAGATAATCCCAATATCAAATTGGAATTTTTTCAATGTTCTATATGTTTCTGTTGATAGATTAATGAAAGGTTTACAGGTGGAATTATCAGCAAATGTATACCTGATGGTGATTACATTGGAAAACATTCTGAGTATAATTGCTTACCATGTTTTTATTGCTTAAAGAAATGTTATCTTTTATTTATCTTTAGATTATGTAGGTGATATTATATATTATATTAAAAATGGATCATAATGAGCACATGTCATTCATAAAGTACATATTACTTATTTAAACCTTTACATTCAATAACATATACTTTATTTGAACTTTCCCCTTTATGATACCCTAACAGAAAACTGTCAAAATACTTGTCAAATATAGATAGTCATTCCAATTTAGAATAATCTGTGCTGGTTTTCTAACAGAATATTTGGTGGACATCCAAGAAGACACATTGCCAGAAGCCATTCCTCCTCTGTCTAATCTGAGTTACCATATCTGACTTAGTAAAATAGGATTTAACTTAATGGATTTGAAGACATCCATTTAGGGCTACTATGAGAATTTAGAATTTTACTTAGTTGCCCTGAGTCTTAGTTTATCCATTCTAATTATAACTCCACTATCTGTTTTAGCAGTAAAGATTTTTTTTTTCATTTGTATCCGGTTGGCTTGGTACTTACAATAACATCTACTAGCTAGCCTCCTCTCCCCACTGACAAACGAAAACAGATCAAAGATAGAAAAGTATGAACAAATAATGATACAAAAAGCTTTAAATGATGTTTCATATAAGTGTGCATAAATGCATGTATTATGGGGTTCACCACAGAACAGAAATGACTCAGAGTATAGATGTTAACTGGGAATGCACCTGCATTTATGTCTGTATGTTACCATGTGTATAATGAGTATGAAGTAAAACATATATTTATGATTATATTAAATGAATATTTGCTTAGAATTATTGTTATGGAATGAAACAAAGATAGGCTTGAGATTCTATTAAAGAATTTGCTCAGGAGACAAATGAATGGAGAGTTACCTGGAATCTGCTGCGTCTGCTCTGCCAGTTACAGCATGGAGATGTCAGTGTCCCATGACGAGATGACCTCACACAGCAAGGTGCTGCTATTTTCCTCTGTGGGTTTTCATAACACTGTGTTGGAGAGGGAGAGAAGACATGCTTTATTGTAAGGGAAATTAACAGCCAGTATCTGGGAGAAAAGAACTGAAAATGACAGGCCAACTTTAAGGGACCTTTTGTTTGAGTATATATTTTTCACCTAGACATGGACACAATTACTGAAAATTAGAAAAGAAGCTAGGCTTTATGTAATGAAATGAGATAATTTCCCAGCCAAAACAAGTGGGCTTACATTGAAAAGAAGACCATTAAAATATACCTTAGCAGTAAGTTAATGGGGGAGAAATTCAATTTGAAAATGAGAGAATATTTTCAGATAGAAAGGGCACATTGTGGAACCGTGTGCTTAATGAGGTACAGTAGATATATTCCATTTTAATCTAGATCATTTTAGATAATTACAGAAAAAGCTTAGGCTGTGATTTTTCCCCCCAACTTTCCTCCCCCAAACTTTGCTTGATACCAAGTGTTTGTCTGTATTACCAAAAACATAAACAGGAGATGCACTATGATCCCATTATTTTTTATTTTGTATAAAGTCTTTCGGTAAAAATAAACAGTTCAAAGAGGTTTTTCCACGAGATAGGCATTGGTCAATGAAAGAATAGAATTGTTGTCCAATAATGTTTTGAAAAATGATGCTTATGCTTCTGTTCAAAGGATAAAAGCAGTGTGCTGGCTCCTGAAATATACATATAGAAAAGGGGGGTTAAATTGAGTTACACTATAAGAAAGACAATATCATAGGCTAGCAAGTGAAATTCACAGTGCCTGATATAAGTTATCTATTTTTGAGTTGCTGATAAGTGGGATTTCACAGATACCCCTACACACACATTGTAGGCTAATGATTCTTTGGTCACCTTCCAGAACTTGATGATAAGACTATATTGCTAAAGATATTGTATTTTTTAATCACAAGACAGAGATATGGAGCCAGTAGCAACTTATAAACTTCATTCCTGCTGTCTAGATTTTATAGCTAGAAAGTTCTATGCATGCTACCAAGTAAGAAAGTAATCAATAGCCTTATCCAGTCATGATTCCTGTGACCTACGTTCATGTCTGGATGAACATAATGGCCTGTGGTGCAGTGGTGGTATGCATGTTACAGGAGTAACTAACCACTTTCTGATTGGATTTAAGGCCCAATCTCCAAGAGGGAACTCATACCTGGAACTGTTAACTGGGCCAAGAATCCATTATGTATAAATCATGGACCCTACAGGAGAACGTGTTACCATTATTCTGTTAAATGGCTATGGTATTAAAGGTCTCCATAAGTACTTATCTTCACACCAATATTCACATGCATTTCTCAACCCGCATCAGAGAATATTATTTTTATAGTATCTGGCAATTAGTATAGATCCATGCCTTGTCAACACACCTAGATTAAAAGAGTGTGGACTAGCTAGCCCTAAATGACATGTATATATCATAACCTCAACCCCCCCCCAAAAATACTCAGGAATCATCATGGAATAGGAGACAGAAAGATTGGAAGACTCAGAGAAGTGGATGATTAATATAAAACAGTGTTTTCTAAACATGATGAGACTGTTGCACACATAAATTTACAAAAGCTGTGACTGTATGCACAAAGCCTGAACAAGATATTGCTAGCCAACATGTTCTAGTATGGACTGGAAAGAGGTTCACCAAGTCTTGTAGCTTAAGAACTATCGGCAACTGGTGGCTACTGGATGAGGAGGTTTCAGTTTTCTGGGGAAATGTAGCTCTACTCGAAGGCCCTAGACTCATGTACACCCTAGTATTGCCAAAATTAATCAGTGGGTCTAAAAACTATAGCCCATGCATTAGGATGGGAAAATTATATATGGGTTTTGGGTGAATCAGAATGAAAAGAATGTGGGTTGGTTTTGGTCCAAATGCATTATATGTGTATGTTCAGTTCTCAAACATTAAAAAGTAAAGCAAGCTTATCGTGTCACTTGCATGTGATGAGCTGCTATTCTAAGTTCTCCATCCTCCAGACTTAAAGTGATCTTACTATCTGTTAAATGAAACTCAGTCAAATATATTGCAATCTCAGACATTCCAACACAGTTGTTAATTCTTATAAAAGATTCCAGTACTTTCCATTTCCATTAATGACATATCAAGTGAATAATGTTCAGATGCCTGATTCCTTTCATTTTCTTCATATACTTAATATTGCCTAACAACAGCAGCCAGCTTGGACTAAAGTTTTACTTTATATACACTACCATGGAAAGCTTCAGAAATAACAGTCATCTGACATAGCATCTAACATGTTAAAACCAAAAAAAAAAAAAAAAAACCCAATAGTACATTGTTAATGAATTATCAAAATTCAGGAATGAATACATTCAGAAAAGAAGACCTTGCTTTGTGTCAAGCTCCTGAGCTAGCTGGATGTGATGGTTTCAAGTCCTCTCACTATAATCAGGAGTCATTCCTTAGTATTATTCTAAGTAGTGATCTAAATGCATTTTCTCTGATCTAAGAAGTTTGGAGACATGACTTTCTTTGAAGCAAAATCAAATTAAGTGTAGCAAAATGATTTAAAAACAGAACAGATCCCTGGGCCCAGATTTGTGGCCTGTACAGAAAATTCCCGGATGTCACAATTCGTGATCTTTGCTCATGTTTTCCACTACTTGTCTTAAGTAATAGTACTATGAAGTTAGTTTGTTCCTATATTTGAAAACAGAAAGTTGAGCACAGAAAGTTCTTAATCGCTCATGTATCTTAGGCATTGGTAAACACTCTGTGTCATGGGGTGATACTGATAAGTCTTGTGCTGTAAATTAATGTCTATAGGTACATCTGTGAATGTGTATATGCCTGCAGCAGATCATGAGAAAATAGACCCATAAAAGGAACTATGAAGTAGGAAGTCACATGTAAATGATGTAAAAAAAAAAAAGCTAGTATATATATATATATAATTTATCTCTATGGTGTTTTCTAGTACTAGTCAATATACAGTTTGTTAGAATGTCTATGTAAAATCATCCTTCAGTACCCACAGGTTCTTCAGCTACATATGTAACATCATAATCTTTTTAATAACAGATTTATACTAAAAAATAGAATAAGGAAAATGCTAGAATGCTAGTACAAAATGCTTAAATTAATTTTGGCTTCAAGGACAAATGATAATAAGAAAAAGAGTTACAAATAGTCGGTAGTTTGTTAGTAATATATTACAAAAAATTCATACATAAGAAGGCTAATGTAAAATATGGAATGTGATATATGAACTAGAGAAAGACAGACTGATCTCAGTAAGTAAATCTAGACCAGAACTAAATTTAGAGAGCAAACGGATAACTCAACACAAGATTGCCATACTTGGGAGAAAAGGAAAACTTCATTTTGACAGGATCAGAAATGAAAGGTAACATTTTTCCCCCCTTTGGAGGATACCAACAGAATTGGAGATATAATGTAATAAAGAAAATAGCAAAAGACCACTCAAAACAGAAGATGAAGCTGAGCCGTTTCTCCAACTCTCTGAACAATAAACACTAACACATCAAGATGGACTCACAGGGATATATGAGGGCAACACCCAAGTCAGAATCAGAGGCAGAATGAGGTTGATAGATGTTTAGGGACATCAGGAAATTGAAGATACCCAAATATGACTGAATGAGGTCAACTAATATTTGGAGAGCAAATAACTAGAGTTGTCCAAATTATGAATCAATGTATTTTGTCAGTAGGATTGCCTGTCATTGATGTAAACAGTCCACTGTCAGGAAAAAGCTGCATCAGGAGACATGTTTGAAATACAAAGAAAAAGAAAACTTGATAATAGAAAAATCAGGTGCTTTCATAAGCTGAAAAATATCAGGGCCATCGACAAGATGGCTCATTATTCCTCACTGTGCTCTGCTGGTGCCAAATATGCTTGTAGGATGAATAAGAAGTGTCACTGCTTATAACTAAAAGAATCCACAGGGGAGAATTTGTGACATCAGTGGATTTTTACCTGTACTTTGGGAGAATGAGAGAATAGGACCAAGTTTTTCTTCCTTCCTATTTTCCCATCCTTTGACTCCTCTCTCTACCTTCCCTTCTCCTGTTTCTGGCTGTTCCTTCTCTTACCTAGTCTTTTGCGTTCTTCATTTCCTCTCTACTGATCACTCTTCTCTTCTTTGTCTTTTTTTCCCAAAGAAAATAGAAATGTGTGGCTTTAATTTATTTTCAGGTAGAAATGCAATAAAGAGTGATGACAGTGGATTTGATTTAACATTTTCTTTTTTAAGATTGACTAGAAAATTGCATATTTTCACTTAATATCTAAAGCTTTCTACATAATTTTATTCTGGAAAATATGATAATGGAAAATGATTCATATTCAAATCACTCCATACTTTTATCGGCATTTACATCAATCTTGACATTGTCATTTGATCCTATTACAGAGTCTTGATAGGATGTTTTGGACAAAATGACTTCTATAAATTTGAGACAAGAAATGGGATTTCTAGTCTGAGATACTATATGGATAAGTAGACTTGATTAATATACTGTTATAATTACTCTTTAGCATTTGTGGCAAAATATTTATCTGTAGTATTATTTCTGGGAGGATACTAATGGGAAATTATTCTATTATTGGTAAAGTGATCCCATGACAGTAGAGCAGGAAGGTACATTTTCAATGCATTATCCAAGATCATAGTTAATTATAGTCTCGATTGCTAAGCCTAATGAATTAATTGATAGGAAACATGAAATATTTTGGCATGGCTATTTCCTATCAAGTTATTTTCTTGAATTAATTGAAGCCCCAATAATGCAGTGAATATTGTATCTTTTCTTTATAATCCATAAAATAAATGGATTACACTAGAGGCTTGAGAGATGGCTCAATGAAGAGCTTGCCTCACAGATGGGACAATATGAATTTGAATCAGCAGAACCCACGTAAATGTGGATGCAGTGACACTCACCTATATGTCAAGTGACACTGAAGTGAGTTGGAAGGCAAAGAAACGAGAATCCCTAGAAGTTCATGGACCAAACTAGCCTGGCATACACATTTGTAAATGTGTATCTCAAAATTGATGGGAAGACTGGAACCCCAAGTTGTTTTCTTGACCTCTATAAGTACACTGTGGCACAAATGTACGCTCGCATACAATGTATCATACATATTTGTACATACAGACACAACTCTGTGTGTCTATCTCTCTCTCTCACACACACACAGGTACACTAAAGCAATTGGTTACATTAACTTATTGGTCAGTTTTAATGAAGATTTATATTCAGGTAGCTATCTCCTTTTACTGTTTTTAACTGAGGTATGCCTTGATAATAAAGTACATATACCTTTCAGTCTAGCTGTGTGTAAAGGATATAAAAAAGCTGTCTCTGTCTTGAGAAAGCAATAGTTCTGCAAAATAAGTTCTTTTAGGGGAGTGTTAATGGCTTCATTTTACTTAAACAGCATTGCTGTTTACATTGGAGTTGAATTACATACTCTGTCTAACCTTCAAAGTCATGATGTATTTAGGAAACAGTGCAGGGTCTATGATAAAGCAGCTTAACTGTGCCGCTGGCTCTATGGCATTAAATGCAAGACCTAAAGTCAGAAATGAATTAAAACGGGAACAGAAGACAGGTGAAGGTAAGGGCAGGTACTCAAAACCCTGTGGGAAATCATCCAGTAACAATGGTGAAAACAATATCCAATCCAAAATGCTGAATTCAAAGTTAGGCATACTAAATATGTAGCTGAATAATTTTGAGTGTCTATCTAGGACAAAACCTGTATATCTCAGATGCACAGTTCATGTTTGAGGAGTTTCTCTTGTGTAAAATACACTATAATGATTGGGCTCCTTTGCCCTGCACTATCTATGAGATCAGAGAATGATGGGACTGTTCACAGAAGCCACTCTTAAAGAGACCCTTATGCAGAGTCAGTAAATACAATACCCTGGAAAAACCACTGATGTCACTGTCTCAGCTTAAGCTGAGAGTTTATGAGTTGTGTTGGTGAATGCTGTCCAGATGAGGAAAAGGAGGTGAACTATTTACATAATTTAGGTTTCTATGGGATCAATAAAATTGAATTAGTTGTGTTGATAGATTTATTAGAATCTCTTAAGCCAACTTCTGTAGTCATGTAAAAAAATGTGATTTCTTTAAAAAGGAAAAACAATTTAAATTGACACTCTACTCTGTTTAGCCATCTTGTTGGCCCCCAAAGTTGGAATATCAATAGTGTAATATCTATCCACTTTGTTTAAATAATAAAAACATGCATTTCATAGACATTGTCAGAATCTGAAATAATATGCAGTCTTGTCTTTAATAGATGCATAAATTATCTATGAATAGGTAAATATATTTTACAAATAGTTAGAAGCTTACATTGAAGCCAAAAGAAGTAACTTGAAAATCAGTATCCTACAATTAACCAGTTTACTACTTTTCTTTAGTAATTTATTTAAAAAGTGACAAGGAAAGATTATCTTGAATTTTTTTTAATCTCTGAGTCGTTCCTGAGTTTATAATTAATGAGCCTAAAGAAACAAACCTGTTTTGTTTTGCAGTATTGGTTGAGGTGTGAGCTACTAAAACATGAACAATCAATCATTTAATTTATCATCTTTCTCACATTATGTTTCATAGATCACCGATGTGAGAGCCTTTAATTCAAGCTTTAACAAATATTTATTGAATGTTGCACAGAATGAATTTGAGTACTTAGAGAGGATATGTGTCAATGTCAAAGCTCCTTCAACCATGTCTGATTGTTCTGGGTC
Source organism: Uromys caudimaculatus (assembly GCA_028551405.1). Taxonomy (NCBI): domain Eukaryota; kingdom Metazoa; phylum Chordata; class Mammalia; order Rodentia; family Muridae; genus Uromys; species Uromys caudimaculatus. Next base: position 25,442,267 of record CM052705.1, read on the forward strand.
CTCAACAATACTCAATTCATTTCTCTTAAAGACATCCATTTCAAGAAAAGCAGAAGTTGACTCTGCTCAGCAAACTTGATGGCCCGTTGTGTTATCTACCCCATTTGTGTTTTGTTATTAACCAGTGATTCATCTCCATACATACAATTCACAGATTAATAAGTGGAAAGGTTGCCATTCATAATTAATGACATTTTCTTTATTTGCCAAAGACTGAAACTCAATGAGCTGAGAACTTTTCCTAATCTTTTTTAAGCACTATAGCACACAATTCCCTGTGAGTTCCATTACCTTGTATTCCTATGATATTTTAAAGCTGCATACATCTTGTCAAAATATTTTGAATGGGCTAATCAAATTCATCCAAATTTCATTAAGCCTCCATTTTAAAAAAAGCTGGGTAGGATACAGAAATGGAACATATTATTTTTGTTCTCCTCAGGAGTTTCTTCAAGGAGCACATGGTGATTTATTGCTTAGGTTCATTAATATGTATATTCAGCAAATGGTTTTGTAGTTCTTACCTTTAGCCAGCACCATTATTGGACCTAAAGACTGACTGGTTTGGAAGATGATAAGGTGTTTTTGCTGTCATACTAATGCCATGGCATAAAAAAAATTTAGACCTGAGAATAGATTTAAAATTTAATAATGAATAGATATTTTAGTTTGAAACAATGTGAGAATATTTTAAAAGAAAACCTAACTGAAATTAAATTTCTGTGTATAGTCACAGCATTTGCATTGTCAGATTGTTTACCTAAATGATGAATCAGAGTCTGTCTAAATCAACAATAAAATAATTAATTAGTTTCTCAAGGTGCTCTCTGGGACTAGACAGAGCTCTGGAAGTTTGCCCAAAATGACCAATTTTTTTTGATTCATCAATTATTATCAGAACCTCATAAATGATTTTCATATGCATAGGAAGATACTGGCTTGTGATTTTAACAGTCATGTTGCAGCATCTTTGCAGAAAGCATATACACATGACAAGTTTAATGCGTGCTGGTTCTCTTATGACAATTCTCTTCCCCATTCATACTGTCACTCATCTGGAAGAGTTTCTTATGTAATTTTCTCTCTCTTCAAAAACTTCTTTAAGCCTCTATGAGCAAGTGATGGTTTTCTTTCCTGTCTTTGCAAAGAAAAGTCGAAGTGCGTATAAACGACCCTTCCTAAGCATCTGTCATTTCTACAGTGGCAGCCATGAGACTCGTTTTCTCCTGCTGTCACAGGTGAATGGCTTCTGTTTCTAGCTATGGTCTATCAGCTTGCACATGAGATCCCATCCGCTTTTGCCTGCTAAGGTGTAGTGTACCAATATCATTGGTTTTTAATCATAAATGCTTCCCTTTTACATCAGCACACATATGTTATTCTCTCTACTGTGTTTCCCTCTGGCCATCTTCCTTTTTCTTTCTTTTCCCACGGAGCAGAACTGTTGAAGAGCCCTGCCTACATTTGCTAATAATTTCTTTCTATCTATCTAGGTTAAATTGACTTAAGCAGAATTTCATTTCCAGCAGTCTCCTGAAAGATTCAACCAGGAAATCATCATTGAGGTTAACGTTTCTTCTTTGCCACACAATCTCTCCGGCTTTACTCACAATTTAGGTACCGTGAGCATCCACTCTGCTCAGTCTGTGCCAAGCTACCAGCATCCTTTAGTTGATCCTGTCAAATGATTTAACTGTGTGAGACTTTTCCAATAGTAATGTGTTTCATGTTCTCTGTGAATTAGAATCACAGGTTTCTTATGTTATATATGCTATGTACTATCATTATTATAATTTTAATTTTAATTATAATTATAATTATTATTATTACATCTATATTACCTTGATTAGAAATAAATTTTTACCTATTTGTCTTTTCCATTTTAATATATTATTTTATTGAAGTCCTGTTTAAATTTTATTACATTTCAATATTTGTATTTATTTTCATTGATTTAAAGATAATTTTTTCCAAATTCTAAATATAAAATTTGTTGGTTAAATGAGTTTTAAATATCTCCTATTCAGTGGATTTAGGCTTTATTTATGGCAATTATCTTTTTCAGGGTTGGTAGACTTTCCTTTGGCAGCCTAATTTGCAAGCAGTTACCATGCCTGCCTTTTTTCTTTTTTGTCATGAGTTTAGGTTATCCGAACAGTGTTCTTCACATCTGTGGGGCGAGTGCTTTATAGACTGTGTCATTTTCCCATCTCTGCAAAGGACTTTTGTCCATCAGTATATTGGCTCATGAAGATGAGTGCAACCTGGCTCTTTCATATCCTGTTGGCTGTAACAGGACTGTCATACCTTTCAACATGAATATTTATTTTGTGCTGGTGTTTGGACATACCTGACTAGTCCTATAAAACAGAGTTCATTATAATCCCAGGTAACTTATGATATGACTAAAACAAATATAAAGAGCTTTACTTTGCTAAAGATCAAAAGTAGTAAATTCTTTTAAAGGCTGAAATTTGATCCTACATAAACTGACTCCAAATGCCAGATGGCTCTTAGCTAAATTTTACTGCCTTCTATGAATATCATTCATTGGCATACTTTTGTCAATACACTATTAGAAATCACATAAATGCCATGGGATAGACAAACATATTTTGAAATGCCTTTCTACAGTGGGAAAATCATCAGGAGAAGAAATCGCTGGGAAAAGAGAACATGAGACACCATGGTCACTGTGAATACAGAGACACATCCTAAAACTCGCAAGTCAGTAGAAAACATTTGCATCACATCACACACGATCTAGTGTGGCTTTATTTCATTACTTTTATCCTGCCATAGGCATTTAAACTATTTTAGAAATTTAAAAAAAGAGATGAAAACAAATGACCAATTATGGAACTGTGGCCACCCTTGGGACTTATACCAAATGGAGTGTTTGTAAAGAGTGATTTCATTCATTCTTTGTGTGCCATGAATGTAGAATCCTAAGAACTAGATTGCATGGGATTTGTTATCGGAACCAGAACTTGTTTTACCTTGTCATTTTGTTCATAAGATATCAGGTATAAATGGAATGCTGCCCATGATGCTCTAGAGGCTATTGAAGCAGGTGGCACTGAGCTGTTGTGCTTACTGCTGGGGCCTGCCATGCCTTCCAAGAGTTCTAATCATTCACTCCTCAAAAGAAATGTCACACTGCTCATGCTGTCAAGAGAGCAGATGCTATACTGACGTCTTTGAGGAAGTGACTGGAAAATGGATGCCAAAGATGGAATAAAATTCTTTCTCTCATTCCAAAATTCCATGTTTCTCTGTCCTGGTGTGAGGTGATCAGCACCATGCATCAGAGTAGGTAATGGCTCCAGTTGGGAGCAATGCAAAAATATGATATTAAGGGTCTCTGATACTTCCTCTGATGCTGTGATAGAAGACATTGACAAAATCAACTCATGGAAAGAAAGGGTTATTTCTGATCAAATTTCAAAGGTGTACTATGTCATGACATAAAGGCAAAATGGCAGGAATCTGAAGAAGTGTTCACCTCACATATACAGTCAGACAATGAAAGAGCAACACATGCTTAGGCTCGGCTCCTATCTGCTATTTATACAATCCAGTATCTTCCTTCTACTGACATATATCAAACAAATATCCTCTATCTTATGCCTTTTTTCTTCATTTCTTTATAAGATTTATATTTTTCATAGAGATCTTTTACTAGGATAAAAACTAAACAGTAAAAATCACAGAAATGTAAACTGAGAGAAAATAAGTAATGGTGTCTTCAAAGTGCAGAGGAGGACTAGGCAGATAGTTCAGTGGATAAAATACTTCCTGCCTAAGCATGAAGACTAGAGTTCAGATTCTCAGAACCAAGATAAATACCAAGGAGGCGTGGCAGTCTCTTGTAATCCTAGCACTCAGGAACCCAAGAGGCTGAGTCTCAAGAATATGCTGGCTAGCTAGACTGACTGTGCTTTAGTCAGTAATATGAACAGTACCAGTACTTCTGATGTAAACTCTGAGCTTCTGTGCACACCCGCACACATTTGTGCCCATACACTTGCCATAATTAATGCATATGTGCGCTTATCCACACATTTATAATGCAGAGGAAGTTAAAATATAGAAAGGTAGGGCCACCTTCCGTACAATATGTATCTAATACCTTGCAAGTAGAAGATTGGCCTAAAATAAAAATATTTTCAACATGTCAAATAGTGGAAAAAATGATTGACTGTCCTTGGTGGTGCACACTTTTAGTCCCAGCACACTGTGGGCAGATGTTTCTAGATATCAGTGAGTTGAGACCAGATTGTTTTGGGACAACCAAAGCTATATAATAAATTTTGTTTACACACACACACACACACACACACACACACACACACACACACACACCACATGTGGAAAGGTTGTATAGAATGTGCAAAGCCAAAACTATAGAAATTTCCTCAATACACGAGTGAAATTGTCAATATATTTATAGCTAAAGACATTTTCTCATTTGAATGTTTTAAAGAGGCAGGTGTTTATAAACTAAAAGAAAGAAATTCCAATCTATTGTAAAATTTTCATTAGATGTAAAATTTAACATATCAGTAGGTTGATAAAGGGGAAGAAGAATTATGCTGTTGCAATGTTAGTTTCATCATCTATGTAAATATAGATGATAAACTCAAGTTAATTAATCAACAATGTAGGAAAGCATTAACAACAAAACATGATGATGATATTTGAGCCAATAGAAAAAATTATAAAGTTCTAGAAATGGCATCAAAAGAGGGTAGAAAGACAAATATAATCTAAAGGTAAAGATAGAACAAAAGAAAATAATAACTTTGAGAATAATAATTACCTTCAACAGTAATCACAAAATAAAAACATTCAAAATAAAAAATAAAAATGTACAAGAAATGGGAACACAACTTATAAGTTATTTTAACATAAATTTATGTCTTTCAGTATTAAAAAATGAAAAATTCACATACTATGGAAACAGTAGTCATAAGAAAACTTCTCTGGATTATATTAGATAAAGAAAACTTCAGGACAAAGATGATTTCCATAAGCATGCTGTTTTTGTCTGAGGACAATAAAGTGTCAAATTCTCAAGACTGCAGAATGCAATGTGTGAAGAATATGTGAAGAGGTGAAAGCTGAAGGAGATCAGCAAATGTGCACCATGTCACCCTTTCAACAGTTCCGTGATTTTAAAAAGTTAGAATGTTATAACAGTCCCTTCAAAACACTATTTTACCTACAACAATGACTGACACATTCTTTTCACTTTTTAGAGAACATTACTAGCATTAATTCATGCTAGGCCATAAAATATGCCTTTGAAATTTTAATCATCAACATTTTCATAACTTCTCTGCTCCAAGTGAATGAGTTTTAAAGGAAAGGAAAGAAAGAAAGAAAAGGCCACAAATTTTTCAAACAGTGTAAAACTAAATAAAACATTATTAAATGTTTCCTAGATCAAAGGATGTATTTTAAGAAGAATTGTGAAATACATTAAATTGGACATACATAAGCATGATTTTCATAAAAATTACAGGGAATATTTTTAGACATTCTGTAAAGCTAAAAAGCTACAAGGAATTAAAGCATGAAAAGTTATCATATGACCATGGCTTGGAAGACTCAATGTTAGATCATCCATACCACTAACGATGATCTATAGATTCAATTTAAAATCAAGGATATTATTTATAAAATAGAAACAAAAAATCATTCAGTTTACATAAAATTTCAAAACTTATGCACATGTATACACATATGCATGTGAACACATGCATGCCCAACACAAATCCAAAATAGCCAAAGCAGAGGTAAGGATAAAGTAAACAAACACACAGACCAAAACATAGGAAATCATACTACAAAACTCTTATAATCCAAACAGCATGGCACACACACTAAAATAGGCAAGAAAAAGAGTATAGAGCCTAAAAGTCAAACCATGAATTTATAGCCAGCTGATTTCCACAAAGTCTTACCACACTGATATTAAAAACAGTATAAAACAGTGCTTAGGAAACTTGATGGACACAAACATATGTAACAAGCACCTATTTTGCCAATTGTAAAAACTCCAATGGATTTAAGAATTAAATGTTATCCCAGAAACTGGAACTAATAAAGAAGAGCAGGGAACATTGAAAAATTGAAATGAGCTAAGCATTTTTTTAAAATAGGGCCCCTAAAAATAGGGTAGACAAAAGCAAAACCAGACAGATGGGATTATATCAAACCAAAAAGTCCTCTTCACAGGGAGTAAAAAAACAACATACTTAAGAGGCAGTCAACAGATTGGAAAGAAAATATTTGCCAACTAAACATCTGAAGAGGATTTGATCTTGGAAAAGTCTGGAATTCCAAAAGTTCAATAGCAGCAATAATCTCAAATAGTGAATTGAAACATGGTCAAAAGGCCTAATGTTATATATTGATGAAGATGTACCTATAGTGAGAATGTATGTATAGACTGCTCAGGTCACTGATTATCCTGGAAAGACACACCAAATTCACAAGAAAGGATGACAGATGCAGAGACAGTGGAAAATAAGACAGTGTCTGTCACTGTTGATGCGGCTATCAGAGCAGCCATCATGGAAACAATGCAAATGTTTCCCAACATCATTTTTTAAAGATTACCATATAATTCAACAGTCTCAATATTAAATTGAAGATGACATTTTCCAAACAATGATGTTGAGCTGACAAGTACCTTCTATCAAAAAGAAAACTTAATTTTGATCAATACTATAAATGACTTGAACCACTAACCAAGGTCAATTCAAGAAGTTTCATAGAGACAAATAAGATTAGACAATTACATCAATCAAATTTCTAGAATTAAGAAAAAAAGAAGAATGTATTTATGACATTTGCAAGAGCAAAATTTTCTTACAGAAAGTACTAGGACATAGTAATTAGAGAATACATTTACCTTAAAATGAACTCTTTGAAACAACAAAAAATCTAAACAAGAGGCAACATATAAATAGGAAAATCAGAAAGTGACAGAAAATATTCACACATCTTTTGTTAATGGTTTGTTCCAAATATACAATTAATTACCTCATAAGCACCAAAATGACAATCTACAAAATTCTTCCAGAAAAGGCTTAAACAAGCATTTTACAAAGGAAGTCTATTATAAGGCGTATGCACAAAAATGTGCTCAAAATCTTTAGTTATCAGAAATGTGCAAGTCAAAACAACGATGAAATATCACTCTATATTCAATTAAAAATATAATGTCACATATTTTACCAAGAGTTCAGCGCTACAGAAACACTCATATACCCTGCAGGAGTATTCATAATACCCCCTATCCACCAGGCCCATTTATAAACCAAAAAATAAAATACAGATATAAGAGAGGGTGTGTCTATCATAAAAGATTTGATAAATAGCCACATTTCCCAACAATAGAATTTGATTACACCAAAAAATATGCTAATGGTTTATAGCAAAGCATGGAGTAAATCTCAGAAGTATGTCACTAGATGGAAGGAGGCAAATGCAATGGAGATGTTGCCGTATAATTTCACCTAAATAAGGTTTCACAGTCGCAAAACTAACATGTAATAAAATCTAAGCTGCATTTCCAGAATCGACCATTCAATAGCACTTGGGTTCCTCTCAGGAATTTAGAAAACACAGTTTTGTCAAGGCATGAGTTACAGGTTGTACACAGTTCTCATAACCCGTGGATAAATACTTCTGAGATCCATTTTCTTGATTGAATATAAATATTTTCTCCATTTTTGGAAAAGGGTAATATTGAACATACAAAAATATGTGAAAATGATAGTAATTGTTACATGTAAATGTTAATAATGGTGTCTTAGTTTATTTTCCTTATTGCTACGATTTAAATACCCTGAAGAAAACAAATTAAGGAAGAAGGGGTTATTTCAGCAGACATTTCAAGGATGCAGTCCATCATGGCAGGGAAGCCAATGCAGCACGCTTTTGAAGCACCTGGTCATATCTCATCCACAACCAGGAGGCAGAAAGGACTCAGGGTTGGCTCAGCTCCCTTTCTTCATGTGTACCATCCAGGATCCCAAGCAGGGAATGAATGATTTTATCCATATTGGATAGCTTGCATCATTTATATCAAATAATCAAATCTCAATAGTGCCATAATGAAATGCCTAGAAGACTATCTCCCAAGTGGCTTTAAATTCTTTTAACTGACAGTTAAAACTAACCGTCATAAATGGGAGACCCAAATTTCCATGGGTTGATTCATTTTTGTTTAGTTGTTAAAAATTTAGTGATATAAATCAAGTATGGTGTTTCATTTATTATTTTAAGTGACAGAAAATTGCATATATTTATTATTTTGAAGTATTATCATCATCATTAATTCATATCTTGAATTAATATTGAAGATTATGTATTATATAGAGGCTAAATGCATACAATTTAGATATATATATTACCTTGAACACAAAATATTGAGAATATTTAAAATGTAATCTGCAGTTTTCCAGGATATATTGTGATTGACTATACTTGTTTCTGGGTATACATTATATTTCTTATACTTATTAATTTTATGTAACTGAACTTCTGTGTTTTTTGAACATCTCTCCTTCATCTTCTAGTAATTCCACTCTAGTTCTTCTTACTGGATTTTGATGTTTTTGATTCTACACATAAAATATTTTCTAGTACCTGAGGAATTTCACTTAGGATAATACCCTTCATATTCATCCATACTGTTGTAAATGACTGGACATTTTCTTTTTGAAGTCTTAATTGTGTTCTATTGCTTGTACTATTAAAAAAAATACCTTATCTGTTCACCTGTTGACACACAGGTTGCTCCAGTCTTGGCTATTCTAAATAATGCTACAACATGGGAAGCAAAATGTCCGTTTGAATAGTGATATCATTTTCAATGAGTACATATATACAAATATGCAAATAAATAAGTTCTTCAGTTTAATGATTAATTTATATTTTTTGAGAAAAATCTCTGCTGCTTTCTATAATTGTTCGCTAAACTGAGTTATTTCACAATAGTGTGCAAGGGCTTGCTTTTCATCATGGCCTTTCCACCTCTTCTTGCCTTGTATCCTTTGAGGATTGCTTTATATAATGGGTGCAGATATAGAGTAACATGTAACAGTTTTAAATCAGCATTTAACTAATTATGAGAAATAATGAGTGCTTTGCTGTTTCATGTCTCAGTTGGCCTTTTCACAGTCTATACTTAGGCTTTGCCAACTTTTGATCTCCCAATTTTTTAGTTGATTTAGTACAAACTGGAATTTCTTGTATATTTTATACATTAATAGTTTATCAGACACACAGCTTCCAAATGTTTTCTCCCATTCTATACTTTTTTCTCTTAATGTTGTTGATAATAACCTTTAATATGAAAAAATTTAGTTTCATTCAATCTCATTTATCTGTCTTCAGTTTCAGAACCTGTATCTTTGAAGTTATTTCAACCAAAGTTATTGATTGTCTAGACAAATTACACTGGGATTCACATATATTCTAGTTATTTAATATTTTAAAATCTCACATCTAACTTTTGACATGCCTTAATTTATTTCTCATAAGTTTTGATGGTTAATAATGTGCTGTTCTTCCAGAGAAACTAAGTTTGATACCCTGATCCTATATCCAGCAGCCTACAACTTCCTGTATCTCCAGATACAATGAATGGGATATATACCTCTTGGTAAAATAAACACACACACACACACACACACACACACACACACACACACACACACACACACTTAAGAATACTAAGAAAGAATAGGTAATAATGTTAACTATATTTTAAAAATCAACATTGCAGCACTACATCAAACCTCTCTCTTGAAACAAATCTGCACATCCTTCTCCAGGGTCTAGGCCAATTAGTCTCCCTGAACTTTCTTCTATGCACCATAGCCAAACTGTGGGGTATACACTGGCTTCCACATTCACTTCTGAAGCCTAGTCTAGCCACTTGTGCTTATGCTTCAACAAATCTCGAGGCTTCTGCCAGGATCAACCCTTCCTACCTGGGGTCTCACAGCCCCCTTGCATGGCATATCCAGCATTCCCATCCTGCCAGATACAGTGGTACACTCTAGTTTGAACCAAGGACCACATCCTATATATTAACCCTGCCCCCCCATCCATCTGATTTCAGTCTACCCTTTCTGACCTTTAGATCCAATTTGCCCACATATTTACTCTTCTACCTCTACTAATTATTTTCATATCAGACTTAGACCTAACAAAAATAAGTCCACATATTCAGATCTCATTGCAAAAGTACCAACAATATGAAAGGTCATGCCAGTATCTTCTCCCCAAAACAGAAGAGTTCTACAGGAATGCTTGTTTAGATGAATCTTAGGACAAAGCTGAACTTAAAAGAAGAATCATAAATCCCATCAAATAACCCAAGGAATTTACAGAAGACACATAGAAATGGCGGAATGGAAGTAAGAAGAAAAAAATTAAGGAGAATAAATACCCAAGTGACAACCAAGACAAAACAAATATAAGGCTGATAGAATGGATAAAGACAATTTAAGACCATTGTCAGAGTAGGAACATAGGAGATCAATACAGAGGGGACAAGCAGAGAATAAATGATCTGATAAAAGACATGGGAAATTTGAGGGTTAATTGGACAGAGGAGATAGCTAAATACAAAAGGAGGGTAATAATAGTAAGGATGTCTAAAATATTTTTAATTCATACTATTAATTATCTACCTTAAAAAACCTAAAGCACCTGGAAGTCTGCTTATAAATATGCATATATGGTTTAAAGGAAATTTTCTCACCTGGGGCAGTAATGCTACATCTAAGAGCCAGAAACTATCTTACAAAAACCCAGCAACAGGCATGAGAAGCCAGCTTTTGAGTTGCTAGTCAGAGCTGTCCAGGAGACTCCCAAAAATTTACAAAATATGACTATTTACCCTTTGTAATAGCATCAGTGGAAGATAAGTACTAGTTGTTGATGACATCATGCATTTCAGAGGCCCTTGAGCAGGAATTTACCTGAAACCCTCCTCCTTGATGGAGATATCAAGGTGCTGAAAGGTCCTGAGGGGGCAGTCATCAATCCTACCTAGCTATGATGCTCATGAGCTACAACAATGACCAATATTGCACTATATCCTTAAGGGCCCTGTAATAGCATGCATACCTTGGCAGTAACCAATGTCTCCTAATTGGACTTAAGACCCATTCAACAAGGAGGAACTTATGCCTGATCCTCAAAACCTAGCTAACTCTCCAGGACTAGTAAAGTAATGGATTTTGGAGGAGAACCTACAATTAAGTCTTTATTAAACTAGCATAATTTCTAACTACATTTGGAATATTTGTCCTTATCCAATATATAGTTTTCACCCTCATAGAAAAACTTTTTTTTGCAATAATATTCCATTCCACAAAATCATAAACAATCAAAATACAAAGTTTTAGAGTCAAGGCCCAATATCTATATTGCCCAACTAATAACTGACCCAACTTGAGACCCATCCCATGGGTAAGCACCAATCCTTGACGTGATGTTCTGTTATACTTACAGGCAGAAGTCTAGCATGGCTGTCCTCTGAGAAGCTCCATGGAGAAGCTGATTCAGTCAGTAGATGGAGCCTGGGGACACTTACAGAAGGATATGGAGAAGGACTGGAGACCTGAAGGGAATAGAAACCCCATAGAAGACAAACATAGGTCAGCTAACCTGTACCCTAGGGGCTCTCACAGACTAAACCAGCAACCAAAGAGCATGTATGTGCTAGAATTAGGCCTCTTCGGACATATGTTAGCAGATGTGGAGTTTGGTCTTCATGTGGGTCCCAAACAACTATAGCAGGGACTATTTCAAAAGCTGTTGTCTGTCTATGAGATATGTTCTTCCAGCTGGGCTGCCTAGTCTGGCCTCAGTAGGGGAGAATGCACCTAGCCCCATAAGACATGAAGTGCTAGGGTAGAGGGATATCCAGGGGGACTCAACAACTCAGAGGAGAAGGGAAGGAGGGAGGGGGAAGGACTGTTGGATGGGGTGACCAAGAGGGGGGCAGTGAGCAGGATGTGAAGTGAAATATTAATAATAATAATAATAATAATAATAATCCCCCACACCTAAGGCTCCTCAGGGAACATTGTGGAATAGGGTCAAAAAGAGTTTAAGAAACAGAAGATTAGGGAGTCTTCTTTGAGATTTGTTTCTCCTGATAATGTCAGAAGCTACTCCAGTAAGGTTTTACCAACATAATTACCTAAATATTAGTTGAACAAGCACAACAAAAATAGATATGCCAAAGTGGGCAGAGGGAAGATAACCAAGCCTCTAACAATACATAAACAATATAGATGGCCAAGGAATACTGAGTATGGGAGAAATAGTCTTTCCTAGGGAAAAGCAAACCAATGAGTTATCTACTATCATTAGATAGTCAGCCCAGGAAATGTATACATATAGACAGAGCAGGACACATTTTGGAATATAAGTACACACGCACACACACACATGCACACACACACACACACACACACACACACACACACACACACACACACACAGCAATAGGCCACAGATATGAAAAATATTGAGAAGAGATATATGGGTGTAGATGTAAGTGTTTGGATGAAGTGAGCGAAGGGGAAAGCAATGTGATTATAATATGACCTCAAAATAAAAGAAAGTGTTAAAAGTTAAAAACAAAAAAAATTCAACAACATTGTATAGCCATCCTAAAATATTTTCTGATCCATGGACATAGAATGCTTTTTCCTGTTTCCTTTTTTCAGCACATCTTGCAGTTAGAAATCTCAAGTTTCTCTTTTAAATTCATTCCTAGTTATTCTACATTTTCATGATATTATTAATGAATTTGTTTTTCTAATTGCATTTTGAAGCCTTCATTGCTATTGGCTACACATGTGGTTAGCTTTTATCTCAATTGATTTTATTTTGATGATGAATTACCTAAGATTAAGCAGATTTTATTTCTTTTCAATTTTCAAATAATTATGCATTTAATGAAATATATGTGTTTTCTTGCTTAATTTCTTTCTAATATGAAGTATCTAGCTTGACCCTAACATATTCTCTCGGCTCCTTATTTTTTATTAGAAATCATTTTTAATTGGCTAAAACAAATTGAAATGTTATATTCTATCATAATGAACTACTAGGATTTTTCTCATTCAACTCTTTCAGTGAGTGTGTGTGTGTGTGTGTGTGTGTGTGTGTGTGTGTGTGTGTGTGTGTGTGTGTGTAGATTATGATGGACAGAATCTTGACAACATATTGTATGTTGCCCGACAATAATTGGTCAGATCAATACAACTTAGTGCACCGTCATGGGAGATGACAAGAAAGTCAGCTGTCCTTGAGTATACAGTCACCCTGCTGCTTGCTGTAAAGAGTGACCTCCTTTACTCTGGTAATTACTGAATCCAGACCTAATGTCTGGTCTCATTTAAAAATCCCTACTTGCAATGCCTAAACCAGAGCCAAGTACAGTAGTCAGTGAACTATGGGAGCTGCCAACAATTAGAACTTTGAAGCATATCTTTGCCAGCAGATTATCATGCCTGCTCCTGTTAGAATCAACATTGCTTTTTTTGGCTCATAATGTAAAATGCAATTCAGTTTCAAAGATAACTACTTTAATTCACAAATGGTTGACAGCAGCAGGATTATAGTGTAGGATCTGAGCTTAAAGAGTAGTGAGGGTTGGGTTGTATCTCTGTATTGAATAGTATTTCACAGGGCAGCAGCTGAAGTGAGGATAGCAGTATGTGGCATTATCAGCTCATGCATAAAGACACACTGAGGGTATGACAATTGAGTAATGGGATTTGGAACTGAAGTCATGAGTTTCTATTTCATATTAGGAAACATTTTGAAGAAATAATGTATAAGTTTCATTAAAATTGATGCTGTGATTTATTTGATTAAACTCCTGGAGTGATTTATTAGGCTTAATTTCAATGAAGAGGTGGTTTAGTTTCTCCCTATTTGGGTAGAAGTTAAGTACTCTTGAGTCTAAACTTGGGGGACATGTCCTCAATAAAGCAGAGCTCATAATTAACATTTCTGTGCATTTCCTTTAACGCAAACATGCAAGAGGGAACATTTAAATGCCTCACAATTAAAATGAAAACATTTTACTTTTACTGGCAGTATTTAACTTTTCAGTTCATCATATTTATGGCTATCATTATTAAACATCTGGAAAAATATAGTTATGCTTGCTATTTATAATAGAAACAAAAGACTCTGAATCACTTTGTAGACATGATCTCATTAATGCTCTCTACATCTCTGTGAGGTAAGTGCAATTATCTTCATTTTATTGAGTTTAAATTACTTTCCAAGGTGTCAAAGAAAATTGTTGCAGGATAAGGGGAAAAAAATTAAGGTCTCTCAGTGTCCACTGTAATGTTAAATTCCGTTAAGTAAAATTAGAAAATTAAGAATCAAGTTGTAAGTGGCTAAGGCATAATTTTCTATAAATAGTGATTTAATACAGCTTGTTTGAGATACAACATTTAGTTGCCATTTACAGAACAATTTATTAGCCTGACTCATATTTTAATGTATTTGTCAAACCAATATTTTATGCAGTGACATTACTCAAAGTTTCTAAAAAACCAAAAAACGTATAAAGAGAAAGAGGAAATTCTTTTCATGAACACAGAGATTGTCAAAATTGTTATCACTTTTCTAATTATCTCTTTTCTTCCTGTCTTGTTTCCACAGCCAGAGTTACAATTTAATTTTGATTTTAGGGAGTTATTTATTTGGGTATGGAGTGCTATTTTCAGGGTTCATGTTGGTTGGTAATGATTTTACAACTGTTTGCCCTTAATCCCACTGTTTTTTTTCCCACATTTAGATGTCTCTGAAGCTAAAATACTATGTTGGTTGTTTCCTCTCAACTCTTGCTTCTATATGTTCAAATGTGGGAGGTATTATGACTAAATAGTTCCTTTGGCTTCGCTTTTCCTCTTATTTTTAACAAGAGTTCTGAGATCATTCCACTGGACAGGAAGTGGTTCTTTAACAATGTGTGCTATAAATATATATTCACATGTAAAAAGGTAAAGCTGAACACTTACTTCAAAGTAAATCTAAAACAAAACTGAGACCTAACTTTCCACATAATTTTCAAAACAAAACAACACAAATAAACAAAAACAAATGTGGGGAATCGACATGCTTGGCTTTAGCAATGGCTTCTTAAATTTGCAACCCATATTGGAAAAAAGAGAAAAAAATATACAAGCTAGGCTTCCCCAATATAGACAGTACTCAATATGGACTCAAGAGATTATTGATAACAATTTAAAAAAAAAAAAACATAAATTGGGAGGGTGATAGAGTGGGCAACCCTAGGGGAGCTTAGAAAGAGAGAATGGTTATTCGCAAAATACTTTGTATGAGTGCATGGGATTTACAAACAAAACAATGCGTATGCATGATACAATGCAAACTACTGTGAAGACTGAAAAGACAACTATCAGAACGGGATAAAATACTGGCAAATCAGATTTTGATGAAGGCTCAATATTTTGAGTATACAAAAGCCTCCTATAATTCAAATCCCCCAAAACAAACAAGCAAACAAACAAAAAATAGGCCAAGAAGAGTTGTGGTTGTAGCTCAGGCGTAGAGTGGTTGCCTAGTAGAGATTCTCCCTTCAAAGCACAGGATTGCTCAACCCCCAAACTTAAAAATAAATAATAGAGGCAAAATATTTAGATGCTTCTCTAAATATTGTCTAAATATCAGATATACATTACTAATAAGCCGGAAATAGTCACTCAACATTACAAGTTGTTAAGGAAGTCATGTGACACTCTTTTTACTTTATATTCCTTTAAACAGCAAAAGGAATCATTGTGATGGGTGTGACCAGGACACAGCAAAGCTGGAACACTTGTACAATAATAATGCACAAGGGGGCTGGGTCAGAGCCCTGAAATTAATTCCCTCCCCCATGAGCTAAGATGGCACCTTCTAAGGAACTGGAAATAATTCACGTAGAATCATGAACACTAATTTTTTTCCATAGAACCATTCATAATATTAAAAATTTGGGTATCCCAGTGTCTACCAACACACATGTGTACGCCAAGTGTGGTAAGTTATATGGTATATCATAGCACTTACTCAAAAAATGAAGTTACACATTCACACACATCAAATATATATATTAACATGGATGGACTTTTAAACATGCTAAATGAAATAAGCCAGAAATTAATAACAAATATTTCACAATTCTACTTTAAAAAAAAATTCAAATAAAGCAAATTTATGGAGGTAGAGTATGGAATATCAGAGACAAGAGGTACAGAAAAGTGAAATTAGTGCCTGTAGTGCAATGTATAAGGTTGGGTAGATTCGTAGTCCTGGCAATAGTGATATGGCCATGCAAAATCCTGAATGTTAATTAATACTGAATTACACAGAAAAAAACTGCAAAATGATAAATTTCATGTATGTATCTATTTTAATACCACAAACCTAAGTTTATTTTGTGTATTTCAACCCAAACTAGCCTGCACCACATACCCATGAAACATAAGTATTTATTTTTATGTTTCTTAAAAAATACTATTATCATTTTTGTAGTATGTTTAATTTATTGATTGTCCAAGGCATATCTGATCATGGAGCATACAGACGTTCATTTTACAGTTAGGGCAGATGGTGCTGAAAGACATTCTTTCATTGCAAATCTCTAAACTAAATATCTTTTAATATTTGAGGGGAAAAGCTTTCTTGATTTTATTTCAAAAGCAAGCATTTAGTACAGGTAGTAGAAATTCGGCCACTCTTTGTAAATGAACAATTAGCACATACATGAGGTAGTCATTCTGATTATTTCTGTTGATTTGAATACACTAAAACATTATGATAGAAAATGCCACTCTGTAAATGTATGTTCATCGATATCCAAGTCCACATTTTCAGGACACAGCTATGAGCCCTTGAATACGAGCGGGGCTCACAGTGGTATTATTGTTTCTAATATATTTCGCCATGATTTGTTATATGAAAATAATGTCACACACTTCATCCATTAATAGGTCATGTTACACTGTTGCAAAATATAGAACAGGTAATCTAGGATGGATCCCTGCCATGAAAATGAAAAGGTGTGGGTAATGAGTGGCTGACTACATTTTTGCATCATGATAACAAATGACATTCAACACAAACATTATCAGAATGAGTCACTAAGCAGCTTTTGCATCTATGGAGTCTGCAAAGGAGAGATTAATGTCGGTTTTCGGATACATTTTTATTATCTGTTTTATTTTATTAAAAGTTTTGTTGTAAATGGTAATCAAGTTCATCAAATACAAGGAAAAGTATATTTTAAAGTGCTATATTTGGGTCTTTCAAAAGGGGATGGATTTTGCCAGATGGGACCAGGACTGCAGAGAAAAGATAAAATAATGTTACAGATGACAATATGGCTATCATCCTTTTCTTCCGTCCTCTCTTTTGCCTCCCGTTCTCCCTTCCTCCTACTTCCTTCCATTCTTCCTGCCTCTTGCTGCATCTGCTCCTGCATCTCCTCATACTTCCCTGTCTTATTTCTTCTATGGAAATAAAAGGTGAGGAGAAAACAAATCCATTAAAACATCAGGGCAATCTTTGTCCAGCCATACTGCAGGGTCTAGCATTACCCACCAGTAGTGAATATATGTGATGGAAATGAAAAATATTTTGCTTCCAAACATGAATGGAATAAAAAGTACCCTTCCATCTATAAACATTTTCAAGTAGGTCTCCCTTCCATATACTAAGCAAGGGACTCTCGCCGATCCTCAGGCTGGCTGTTTAGGCTAGCTTGACTAACCAGCTTGCTCGGGGGCTTCTCCATCACTGTCTCTAACACCGTAGACCCTGGTCTGCCTACAATACACACAAGGATTTCATGTGGATTCTAGTAATCTAAATCTTGTGCCTCACAATTACTGGCTAAAGGCTTTAACCATTGGGTAACTATCCTAGCCCTATCCTTTTCTTAACTACTAACCACATTGAGGATCTTATGAGTCAAATTAATGCCTTAAAAAATACTGTTGAAATAATTTATTTGAAAATGTTTTTTTTAACTTTTTATTGGTGAGGACCAAAATTTCATTATATAGTATGGAAATTAACACATAATGGTGGCTCACAGTTTCTGACTTTTGTTGTTACTTCTGTTTTGAGATATTTAATTATATCTTGTAGGTTTTTTGTTTTGTTTTGGGGCCCTTTAAGGATGTCTGTATCTGTGCAGCTTGCATATTTTGACAGTGATTTTTGCGTCTTTTGCATGGCTCATCTATCATGTTTCTCGTCTCTGGCTGCTCTTTAGATTACCTCTCCCCCATTGTTTATACAAAGGCTGATATATTTGTCTTGGTGTGTTCAAAAGTCATTTGCTTGGTGTCCATTGAATTTCTTGGGCATATTAAATTGTTGTTCTACAAATTAAAAAAAAAAAAAAAAAAAAACGTAAACACCATTTCTTCTAATACCCTTTCTGGCTATCACTTTCCCCTGCAACTCCAACCATATGCAGCATACATTCTGTGGCTTTCCCATAAGTCAGTGCGCTGCCAACCATTGTTTTCAGTTATTTTTTCCCTATGTAGTTTCCTTTAGAACATTTGTTTATCTTCAAATTACTTATAGTTTTCCTTCAATTCCTTAGTCAACTATTAATGTGATAAAATTAGTTTTTATATAAGGAATTATTTATTTCATTCACAGAAACTCTATTTTCAATATTTTACTAAAATTTCCTTCTTTTCTTATCATTTATAGTTTTTCACGGTTACAAATATATAAGTAGTTTTATAGAAGCTTAAAAATGATTATATTAGAATTCCAATGCATATATCATCATTTTTCTTATATGTAGTGAGTTTCCCCCTCTTATTATAGAGCATATTTTCCAAGCTTGCTAATTTTCTAACACATGCCAGACAATTTGAATTTTTTAACAACAATTTTACAACATTGGCAGAATCTTTGTATTGTCATCCTATAATTAGCCTTGCATTTGGCTCTGCCATGGAATGCTATGACATGGAGTAATACCCTTTCGAGACGTCTCTTCAAATTTACTAGGACAAACTCACAGACATTACTAGTCTGGAGCTAATTTATTACCACCATTATTACAGTAATCTTCTGATAATTCTCAACAATGCCTTGTGTGCTATATTGCTTCCAACACTGATGTTTAAAAACAACCTCCAAGTTTTTTGTCATCGCTGGAATGTACTTAAATAGTAATTATCCGGTAGTTATTTCTCTTCTCAAACAGGTTTTTCTTAATATTCCACAGGTAGACATGCGTGTGGATGGATGCAGCCTTTAATCTTAGAACTCTAGAGGCAGAAGTAGGCAGTTCTTTGTGAGTTATAGGCCATCCTCTACATACAGAGTGGTCCAGGCAAGCCAAGCCAAGTAGTGAGATCCTATGTAGAAGTTAGGCTTTGTTCTATCTCCCAGCCCCATGCTCCCAGAAAGAAGACTCAGACTCAAACTATATTTACAAATACCTTAGCCATAGAGCTAGGCTCTTCTCTGACTAGATCTTAACTACAGATAACCTATTTATTTTAACCTACATTCTGCCACGTGCCTGGTTACCTGTGCTCAGTACCATGTGTCCATCTCCTCACATCTTCCCAAGCAATCTCTCCACACTGGTTCTATCCCAGAATTCTCAGATGCCCCACGTTCTATTATATGCATAAGCCATAGACCATCAGATTTATTATCGACTGGCACCACTTCCATGCATACATAAGATATTCTTTCTACAATCATCTCAGTCATCACTCTCTTCCTCCTTCTCCTCCTCATTCTTGTCCTCCTCATCCCTGTCCTCCTATCATCATCAGCAGCAGCAGCTTCTGTTGCTGAAGATGGTCGTTCAGGCCAAATTCAAACATATGTTTTTGTTCTGCTCTCCCACCATAGTCTCTCTCTTTAGTTTGTTCTTTTACATGATTGTCCACTACAATATGGCCAAAGTGCCTTATCTGCTTTTTTTCTATGCTACCAATTGAGTTATCTTTCTAGACATTCAGAGACTTTCCTAGTTACCCCGAAGCTGAGAACTTCTCCACATAGTCACTTGAGCTAATCATGGAGACTGGTTTGGGTTTCTTTCTCATATAGTCAGTGCCCTGCACCTTTTTGTTCATTGTCTGAATGCTAATTTTTCGTGTTTTGTGCTTTTCTTTATGATTAGAGAGTACTGAGTGTACATAGGTTTTATCCTACTTTCTTTATCTAATCATTGTGTAAGTGAGCTGAGATAGACTCAAGAGAGTGTGAATCTCTCACTGTCCTACCTCTGGGCTTCCTGATATCCTCAGCAATCTCTGTTGTTTGTGGTGATTTACTCCCAGTAATGATAACTATATTAACGTCACTGAGCTTCAGATTTACAAGGTGCTTTTTTTGTGTTAATTTGCATGGTTTTCTCTTCTTATATTTCAGTTTGCCTGACGTGGGCTCACCTATACCCTTTTCATTTTCTAAATCATATTATTTGGTGTGGTTTTCTGCATCATTTCTTTTCCAGACATGGTCGGTTCTCACTGTTCAGCTTAAGGCAGGCACAACATTACAGTCTATCCACCTTTGGCTCCCGAGTTTGAGGATTAAAGACATGTGTCACCTCGCCTGGCTTTAACACTGATCTTTAAGTGAGACCATCTGGTTGTGTTCTCTTAGAAGGTGCTTAAGGTGGAGTCACATGTGATGATAATCCTGATATGTATCGTCTCATATGTCATTATAATTTCTGTATGTGTGTTATGCTTTTGTGAGAATAATAAATGCTTTCATTAAAGTATTTTGGCATTGAACAAATACATATTTTTAATGCATGTGATTTTATGAGTTTGGAGGCCTAAAATTGTGATAGATACATATTCAATGGCTCCTGAATTTCTCTAGTATTACTATTGCAAATTTAAAATTATGCTTATTTTACTTTTTTATGTGTAGTATTATCATTTAATGTGAGACTTATCTCTTACAAACCTTGTGTTTGTAAAGAATCCACACTACTATGTAGAACATGTGTCCAATGTTTGCTCATACAGAATACCTGAGATTTTACACCTTTGAAAAATCATTCACAAATGTTCATGGCTTTGGCAACTACTATTGAATTATCTGCTCATATTATTTGTAACATTGCAGATACAGTGCAAAATGGTTATATGTACTGTGTCCTTCTCTGATAGACTTATTTAGTAAGTCCTTTAGGCTAATTCATGGTGCCACTGTTTTTTTGTTTGATGGGTGGTTGGTTGGTTTGGTTTGATTTCTGAGACAGGGTTTCTCTGTGTTGCTCTGGCTGTCCTGGGACTAGCTCTGTAGACCTAGCTGGCTTCAAACTCACAGAGATCTATCTGCCTCTGCTGCTGTCTTAGAATTAAAGTGTGTGTGCTACAACCTCTCAGGTTTTGTGTCATGGCTTTTAAGAATGAATATTATTCTACTGTATGTATGCACTATATTTTGCTTACCTATTATATGTATGTGCTGACTTAGTTAGAGTTCCATTGCTGTGAAGAGACAACCTGACCAAGGCAATTCTTATAAAGGACAGCATGTAATTGGGGCTGGATTATATGTTCATAGGTTCAGATAATTATCATCAAGGCAGGAAACATGGCAGTGTCCAGGTAAATGTGGTGCTAGAGAAGGACCTGAGAGTTCTATATCTTTTTCCAAAGGCAAATGGGAGAAGTCTGACTTCCAGGCAGCTAGGAGGAGGATATTAGAAACCACCCACATAATGACATGCAACAAGGCCACACCTACTACACAAGGCGACATGACCTAATAATGTCAGTCCCTGGGCCAAGTATATTCAAACCATCACATATGCTTGTGTAACCAGAGGTGAGAATGCAAGCTCCTATGCAGTATCATTTTCTTAAACATTTGAGAAACTCCTCACAGTTTTCCATAGTTGTTGAAACATTATATATTTTTATGAACCATGCACAGAAGTTTCAATTTCTAAAAGTACACCATCACCAGTATGGCTTTATGATTTAATTTGATGATAGATACACTGACATCTGAGAGGGGATGTCTCCTTGCAGCTTTTATTTGCATTCCCATATGAGTAAGGCTATTGAACATTTTGTCATGTAACTGGTGGCCACTTGTACTTCTTTGAAGAAATGTCTGTTTGAGTCTGTTGCTGATTTTAAACCAGTTTTGTAATTTATTTTTGCTGTAGGAAATCCTTGTGCATTTTAAAGATTAACTATTTGTTGGATATGTGGCTTAGAGATACTTTTGTCATTCTGAACACAGCTGCTGAGGTATTCAATGGTGTGGACTGAACAACTACATTCTTTGCAATGAGCAGATGGATGCTGTTGGATTTCCAGTCATTATTATCCAAGCCAGTCATTATAATATATACGTAGTCTATTACTTCCATTCCTCCAGAGAACCTGTACTAACACACTGTAGCTCTGTGATATTTTTTTACTTCCCAGTAGTGTGTTAAGCTTTCCTCTTTTTTCTCAGATTCTTATATTTTTATAAGAGTATCATTTTTCAATTTTGGAAAAACAACCTATTAGGAATTTTATCATTGAAATAGCAATAATATATGTATATCATTTTGGGTTGCATAGACATTTCAAGATAGAGTATATGTGTGTTTAACATCTATGTTAAAACTAATTGCAAAGGAAATACTTTGTGCACCAATAACACTGATCCTAGAAGATATAGATAGATTATTTTTTTTAAAAAAAATCCCTGTGTCTGTGGTGGAATACCTTCCTAAAAGTTATTGGAAAAGGAGGGAAGACACTGAGAGCCCAAAATGAAACAAGCTATTGTTGTTTCTCTTTGCTGTCGATACAACCAAGGTGATAATATTATTGCTGAAGACAGGGCACATTTTGGGTTTAGGACATAATATAATCAAGCTGGACCTGATTTGGAAGTTTCTTTGATGCTGTGTAGCTTTTTGATACTAGCAGGTGCTATGTAGGCTGCTAGGGACAAAATTAGCACAAGCAACCTTACCCATTTGTATATTTATAATCTGTTAAAAGAAACTGGTGGGTAACATGAGCCCACCCGTGCTATAGTGACATAATTGTTACTGGGGATAACTGCTTTCATATGGAATCTAAGACCTGTACTCTTGGAAGGTATGCAACCTCATACCATAAACTTAACCAAATATCCTTCTTTGGGGGGGGGGTCATATGTTCTGGGAGAAAGTTAAAATGTTATTTTTCTAAATGAATATGGTGTACTATTCAATTCAAGCTGCCTTCTAAATGTCTTTGCCTTTACTCATAGACTCGTGATGTTCATTTTTTGTCAGATAAACATCATTTTGTAGTGGACAACTATTAATGCATACAAAACTGGTCTCTGGTACCCATGCAGAGAATAAGTGACTATTTTGTA
Source organism: Uromys caudimaculatus (assembly GCA_028551405.1). NCBI lineage: Eukaryota > Metazoa > Chordata > Mammalia > Rodentia > Muridae > Uromys > Uromys caudimaculatus. Next base: position 25,465,727 of record CM052705.1, read on the forward strand.
CTCTTACTAACATTCCTTTCAATGCTTACATACTATACAGAAGAAGAGACACAGAGAATACAAGAGCTGGAAGATGGACAAGGGTGGATTCTGGATATGACATTGTCATTGAGCTCATAAACCCACTGAAGATATCTGTACAAGAGCTGGATATTAGGACTGTCAATAGCATCTCATGGATTTTTGTAGGAGTTCTCTGATGAATCATTGTAATTAGTGGTTAATGGGAGAGTGTTAGAAAGATTTTATTTAGTGTTGTAGCCCCTGGTAAATTGCCATACTCGAGCAAAGGATCCTCAGACTATGTTTATACAAGCAACCTCAGTTAAATACAGTGAGTCTCACACACAGAAGGGGAAATAGATGGGAGGAAGAGGGGTTCAGGAGGATTTGAAACAGAACAAGAAAGAGATACATTTGTTAATATATATGATAGCCACAATTTAAAAACAACAACAAAAAAGAAATTTAAGGACAAAGGTGTGGTTACCAACCCCATTGGTATTACCACTTGGACTGCTGAAGAAGGATTACAACTTTGAGGTTAGAGGAGGTATATCTGAGATGATACTTCTCCCCAAATTAAATAATTCCAAGGATACAAGAATAATTAGCAGCAGGTTAAGAAACCCAGTATACAACCACAAAGCCCAACATGCAACTGTAGAGTTGAAAATGTAACATATAAATTCGGAGCCCACAACATCAGAGTCTAGGGTAGTATTGCCCCATGCACATGACACTATTCTTCCCTGTTTATCATCAGTGTACAGAGCTTTTCACGATTACCTGTAGCTATCAGTAAATCTGATAGCTAAAATATGACTGGCAGTATATGACAACCAGTTAGATTTTTTACTATTTCTGTGATTTGCTACTTATGCAAAGGAAGAATATGGAAAGACATGGGTTTTCTAGACATTCACTGCCTGCTGTATCAGAATCTTGTCTTGAAGAGATGCTATTGCACAGATTCCGATGTGTCCTGAGCCAAACCAGAGCTGTAAGCTAAGATAATATAAGATGGCTAAGAGGATCTGTTCACTTTGGAAAGAAAAAGCATTTTCTGAGCCCTAAAATACATGAGGAAAACATTTGCTTGTTTTCTTTCCTTTTATTTATAGGAACAAAATTGAACTGGGTTTAGAATAATTTTGATTTAATTGATTAATTTACAAATTAATTAATTTTACACCCCAACCAGTTCCCCACCTTGCTCTCCTACCAGTCCCTCTCCTCACTTCCACTGTCCATCCATTCCTCCCATTTCTCTTCAGAAAAGGGCACTATGGATTTTAAGCTGCTATGACATATGAAGTTGCAGTAAGTCTTGTCACCCCCTCTTCTATTAATGCTGGACAAGGTAACCCAGTAAGAGGAAAAGGTTCAAAAAACATACAACTGAGTGAGAGACAAGCCCTTCTCCTACACTTAGGGGTCTCACAAAAAGTCCAACCTACACAATCCTAATATATGAGCAGAGACCCTAGGTCCATCCCAATCGGGCTCCCTAATTAGCAGTTCAGTCTCTGTGAGCTAGTATGAACCCAGATTAGTTGAATCTGTGGGTTTTCCTGTGGTGTCCTTGGCACCTCTGGCTTCTACATTTCTTCCTCCTTGTCTCCTGCAGAATTCTACAAGCTCTGCCTAAATTTTTCACTGTATCTATTTCCACCAGTCTCTGAGTGAAGCCTCTCTGATGACAATTGGACTAGGTATGAATCTCTATGAGTATAGCAGAATATCATTAGGCATCATTTTATTAACTTTCTTTTCTTTTTTTATCTACCAGTCCTGTTTAATTCTATCTTATGTCCTAGGCTATCCACCCTCAATGTCCTGGCCCTCCATCTTGTGGGCTCCATCTTGTGGAGGTGTGGACCTCAAGCTGGACCAGTCATTGGCTGGCCACTCCCTCAATTTTTGTTCTAATTGTTACTCCAGCACGTCTTGTAGATAGGACAAATTGTACATCAAAGGTCTTGTGGCTGGGTTGGTGTCCTAGACCTTCCAATACAAGTATTACCTGGTTACCGAAGATGGCTGGCTGGTTCAGGTTCGGAATCTCCCATTGCAAGGATTCTTAAATACTGATAGCAATGGGGTTAGAAATCTTAGACCCAGTGCTTTTCTATTCTATTATCAGTATATAATGCACTTTAAGAATGTAGTCACAAACACTTCCCTCTCTTTAGTTCCTCTTTCTCATATTAGTTCACTTTGTCTTCCAGACAGCTTTCCTTCTACTTTCAGCCCATCCGCATCTATCCAATTAGGTACCCATAGGATTGTTAATCTATAACCCATAAATGACAGTAAACATGCAAATGTTTATCTATAGGAGACTGACCTCCAGTTGCTTCCATTCACCTGTAAATGACATGACTTCCTTCTCCTTTACGGCTTAAGAACCCACATTGCATCCATGTACCTACCCCCTTTCTTTTATTCTCAATTTTATTGACAAGTACTTGGGTAGGTTCTATGCTTACCAATTGTGACTAGTGCTACAAAATTGTGACTAGTGCTAAGTATCTCTGTGACATGTTGATTTGCAGTCTTTCCAGTGAATATCCATAAGTGGAGTAACTGGGTCATATGATACATCTATTTTTAGTCTTGTGGCGAAGGCTTATACTTCTTAAACATCAAGCTAGTAAGCACTGATTCACCTCCCACCCAACTCCACTCTGCTCCTGGTAACTCTCAAATTCATTGTAATGTTATTTTCCACTTTTCACCTTACAGTTGCTCTATAAATGTGTTCCTTCCCATTTTCTTTCCACTTACAGGTCTTACTTTTTAGATGATCAATAGAAGCAGTCTCTGTGATAAAGGAGGTTAAGGGCAGAGGCTGTTTCTGTTCCTTACATTCTGTGTCTTTGCTCAGGAAGAAAACCTGAGCACCATCATGCAGAGCACTTCTCTGTTGAGGTTGAGGGTATTGATGTGCCTAATTTTCTTTGGAATCATTATCATTATCCTTTTATGCCTGCATATTTTTCCAGTTGTCTTGAGTTTTAGAGTTAGCCTATTCTTTCCTTCAGTAGTGACTTTCCTAGGATGTTCTGGTCTTTATTCTTCACTCTGTGGAATCTTAGACATCAGCATTTCACTATTGAACTAAAAGGCTCACATTCATAAGTACATAACTTATATACTAAATATATCATAATTCACATTGCTCTAGTAGCTTCAGATAGATTTTGTATGTATTCAATATACATTAATGGTTTATCATAGTAATCAAAGACAAATAAAGTCAATCTTCGCAGTGACACCTAAAAAGCCAAGTACCAGCCCAGCAATTGTAGATGTCAAGTATTTCTTCTGGTGGCTGTAGCTGGTGTTGTTTGACTAGTTCACACACTAACTTGAGGAAACTGGAGGAAATACTTTGCTGTTAAGCTAAGAGCAAAAGGACATGATGCAAATACAAAGGGTGGGAGAATTACCAGAAAAATGCAGAATGTGTGCTTCTGATTTGGGGATGGCAAGAGGACATGACTGAAAGTTAGTCATCTTTTTTGTCATTGGTATATATGAGGATATCATTTTTAAATGGATTTGAGCAATAGTTCAAAGAATGTTTTTCCATAAAAATCTAGTTATTGAATCTATAGTTTCATAGACCAGTGAATTTCTTTAATATATTGGACATTACTGAAGTTAAGACTAAGTCATTATGTGCTTGTCTTAACTTTTATAGTCAGTGATGAGCAGAGAATAGAGAATCATCTGGATAACATTGAATTAGTATTAACAATCTACTATAGTGTATCCAGAGAAATAACACATTTTAACGTTACTCATATACATATATAATGGCATTTCTTATATTTTTGGTTGTGAGCCTAGCCTTTAACGGCTGAGCCATCTCTCCAGCCCTATAATGGCATTTCTTATAAAACATATTTCAACATTACTTATATTACTTATATATACATAATAGCATCAATTATTATATATTACATGATAATTTACTTATTATATATAAAATATATTAAGGCTGTTTTTAAAAAGCTAATAACCAAGGCAAGATTCTGAGTATTTTCTCTTTGGAGTCATCTGTAAATTTTCAAAGCACTGAACAATTTCAGTTTCATCTAACATCCCTACTTTTTCTACGAAACAATATTAATCTTACTGTGCATCAGTTATACGCACATATTCACGTTCCTTTTAAGTTACTGTTATTTTATTAGCATCTCCCCTCCCCCATCTCTCCTGTCTTCCTTCTCTGCCTTCCTGATATCTGTCCCTCCCCCTTCATCTCATAGCCACTGGACCAGTGCCTTACACTTCGGATACATGCCAACTGTCTTCTCTCCTCCCCCCCCCACTTTCTGTAGCAATTCCTCTCTTCTTTTATTTGGTTCAGTTCAGTTTTTTGTTTGTTTGTTTGTTTGTTTTTTGTTTTTTGTTTTTCTCGCTCTCTTTTTTTAACCTTATACAACAAACTTTATCTAAAAATCAGACTCTACAAAAGTTAGGAAGTGTCCAGGATAAGGAAGTAATGAATAAAGAAACAAGATATTTTTCCATACACTCTTCTTGCATATATTAAACACAGGTTAGCATGGTGTCTATCAGATTCAATCCCATGCCATGTCATTGTGTTAGCAGGACTGTATAACCTTGCCTGGCTCTGAATGGTGCCTTTCAATCCACAAGTGTACTCTCATAAACCTTTGAAGATCTGGGGGGACCCATGGCTCCAGCTGGATATATAGTAGAGGATGGCCTTTGTGGGCATTACTGGGAGGGGAGTTCCTTGGTTCTGTGGAGGCACAATGACCCAGGGTAGAGGAATTCCAGGGCACTCAGGCTGGAATGAGTAGACAGGTGGGGGAGTACCAACATAGAGGCTGGGGAGGGGGCAGAGGATAGTGGGTTTGTGTAGGGAAAACTGAGAAAGGGATAACATTTAAAATGTAAGTAAATAAAATAACCAATAAATAAAAAACCACCAAAATTTAATAAATATGTTGTGCTCTGAGAGATGTCAGATATCACCATAGTCCTTTGTTTTTGTTGTTTTTTCTCTTTTGATGAGTTGCAATTTATATTCTAAAAGTTGAAAGATACATTTTGCTATTTTTTTCAAGAAATATATTTTTTAAGATTAATTAGAGTTAGGGTATTAGTGTCTATACCTATAGTCAACAGTAATTCAGAAGAAAACCTTAAAAGTCAACAAAACCCAGTATCTTTGAACTACCTTTGGTTATCCTGTTGAATTCTGCATCTGTCACTTGCCCAAAAAGCAAAGCATACTAAACAAAACATTTGAAATGATAAAAAATATTTCTATAATAATCTGTGGCTGGGGACCTCAGCCGGGCCACAGGGCTCAATAGGCAAATAGTGCCAGGAGTAAACTAGCCTCCCAGGAGTGTGTACAAGACTGAGATTGGAGGTAAGACAAGCACCACTGCTTAGCAGGACCGGCCCGGAATTCTCAGGACACAGGGACCTAGGACCAGCTGCAGACAGGAGCCTTCCAGTTTCCATCTGTGGCTGGGGACCTCAGCCTATGCCACAGGGCTCCATAGCCAAATAGCAACAGGAGAAGGCGAGCCTCCCAAGAATGTGAACAAGCCTATGAGCGGAGGTAAGACCAGCACCTCTGCTCATAGGGACCCACCCAGAACCCTCAGGACACAGGGACTGAGAAATGGTCTTCTGGTTTGCTTTTGAGGCCGGGGAGCTGATCCTGTGACACAGGGCTCTATACTCAAATAGTGCCAGGAGAGAGCTGGTATCCCAGGAATGCCAACACACCTTCGAGCACAGGCAAGACCATCAATTCTGTTCAAATTCCTGGATCAAGAGGGACCCTCACAGAGCCATCAGGACATAGGAACCAAGGAACAGCTGCGGACAGAATCCTTCTGGTTTCTGTCTGCACCCCAGAGCTGACCCTGTACCTCAGCTCTCCAAACCCAAATTCCTCTCAGAGAGAGCTGGTCTCCAAGGAGTACTGACACAAAGGCTTGCAGGAGGGACAAACCACAGTCAAAGAGAGCAAGACCAGCTAATTCCAGAGATAACCAGATGACAAAAGGCAAGGGCAAGAACATAAAGAACAGAAACCAAGGTAACTTGGCATCATCAGAACCCAGTTCTCCCACCACAGCGAGCCCTGGATACCCCAACACACCAGAAAAGCGAGATTCAGATTTAAAATCACATCTCATGGTGATGATAAAAGATTTTAAGAAGGAAATAAATAACTCCCTTAAAGAAATACAAGAGAACACAGGTAAACAGCTAGGAGCCCTTAAAGAGGAAACACAAAAATCCCTTAAAGAATTACAGGAAAACACAATCAAACAAGAAAAGTAAATGAACAAAACCATCCAGGATCTAAAAATGGAAATAGAAGCAATAAAATAATCCCAAAGGGAGACAACCCTGGGATTAGAAAACCTAAGAAAGAGATCAGGAGTCATAGATGCAAGCATCACCAACAGAATACAAGAGATAGAAGAGAGAATCTCAGGTGCAGAAGACATTATAGAAAACATTGACACAACAGTTAAAGAAAATGCAAAATACAAAGAGCTCCTAACCCAAAACATCCAGGATATCCAGAACACAATGAGAAGACCAAACCTAGGGATAATAGGTATAGAAGAGAATGAAGATTCCCAACTTAAAGGGCCAGCACATATCTTCAACAAAATTATAGACAAAACCTTCCCTAACCTAAAGAAAGAGATGAACATAAACATTCAAGAAGTCTACAGAACTCCAAATAGATTGGACCAGAAAAGAAATTTCTCCTGTCACATTATAGTCAAAACACCAAATACACAAAACAAGGAAAGAATATTAAAAGCAGTAATGGAAAAAGGTCAAGTAACATATAAAGGCAGACCTATCAGAATTATACCAGACTTCTCACCAGAGATTATGAAAGATAGAAGATCCTGGGCAGAATTCATACAGGCCCTAAGAGAACACAACCGCCAACCCAGGCTGCTATACCCAGCAAAACTCTCAATTACCATAGATGGTGAAATCAAGATATTCTATGACAAAACCAAATTTACACAACAAGTTTCCACAAACCCAGCCCTACAAAGGATAATGGATGGAAAACCCCAATACAAAGAGGGAAACTACATCCTAGAAAAAGCAAAAAAGTAATCCTTCAACAAACTCAAAAGAAGATAGCCACACAAACACAAAAATAACATAAAAAATAACAGGAAGCAACAATCACTATTCCTTAATATTTCTGAACATCAATGGAATCAATTCCCCAATAAAAAGACATAGACTGACATACTGGATACATAAACAGGACTCAGCATTTTGCTGCATACAGGAAACACAACTCAGAGTTAAAGACAAACACTACCGCAGAGTAAAAGGCTGGAAAACAATTTTCCAGGCAAATGGTCCCAAGAAACAGTCTGGAGTAGCCATTCTAATGTCGGATAAAATTGACTTTCAACCAAAAGTCATCAGAAAAGATAAGGAAGGACACTTCATATTTATCAAAGGAAAAATCTACCAAGAAGAACTCTCAATTCTGAGATGCTTCAAATGCAAGGGCACCCACATTCATAAAAGAAACTTTACTAAAGCTGAAAGCACACATTGCACCTCACACAATAATAGTGGGAGACTTCAACACCCCACTCTCATCAATGGACAGATCTTGGAAACACAAGCTAAACAGAGGCACAGTGAAACTAGAGATGTTATGGAGCAAATGGATTTAACAGATATCTATAGAACATTTCATCCTTAATCAAAAGAATATACCTTCTTCTCAGAAGTTCATGGTACCTTCTCCAAAACTGACCATATAATTGGTCACAAAACAAACCTCAAGAGTTATAAAAAGATTGAAATAATCCCATGCCTCCTATCAGATCACTACGGATTAAGGCTGGTCTTCCATGGCAACAATAACAACAGAAAGCCCACATACACATGGAAGCTGAACAATGCTCTACTCAATGATAACTTGGTCAAGGAAGAAATAAGAAAGAAATTAAAGACTTCCTAGAATTTAATGAAAATGAAAGAACAACAAACCCAAATTATGGGACACAATGAAAGCAGTGTTAAGAGGAAAACTCATAACTCTGAGTGCCTCCAAAAAGAAACTGGAGAGAGCATAAACTAGCAGCTTAACAGCACACATGAAAGCTCAAGAACAAATAGAAGCTAATAAACCCAAGAAGAGTAAAAGGCAGAAAATAATCAAACTCAAGGCTGAAATCAACCAAGTAGAAACAAAAAGAACTGTCCAAAGGATCAACAAAACCAGGAGCTGGTTCTTTGAAAAAATCAACAAGATAGATAAACACTTAGCCAGACTAAGCAGAGAGCACAGAAACAGTATCCAAATTAATAAACTCAGAAATGAAAAGGGAAACTCAAAAAATCATCAGATCCTACTACAAAAACCTATACTCAACACAATTGGAAAATCTGTATGAAATGGACAATTTTCTAGATAGACACCAAATACCAAAGTTAAGTTAGGATCAGATAAACCATCTAAACAGTCCCATAACCCCTAAAGATATAGAAGAAGTCATTAAAAGTCTCCCAACCAAAAAAGCCTAGGACCAGATGGGTTTAGTGCAGAATTCTATCAGACCTTCAAAGATGACCTAATATCAATACCCTTCAAACTAGTCCACAAATTAGAAACAGAAGAAACACTACCCAATTCATTCTATGAGGTCACAGTCACACTGATACCAAAAACCAAAACCTCACAAAGACCCAACAAAGAAAGAAAACTTAAGACCAATTTCCCTTGTGAATATCGATGCAAAAATACTCAATAAAATTCTCCCAAACTAAATCCAAGTACAAATCAAAACGATCATTCACTATGATCAAGTAGGCTTCATCCCAGGGATGCAGGAATGGTTCAATACTCAGAATTCCATCAATGTAATCCACTACATAAACAAACTAAAAGAAAAAAAAAACCACATGGTCATTTCATTAGATGCTGAAAAAGCTTTTGACAAAATTCAACATCCCTTCATGAAAAGATCTTGATAAGATCAGGAATTCAAGGCCCATACCTAAACATAGTAAAAGCAATATACAACAAACCAGTAGCCAACATCAATCTAAATGGAGAGAAACTTGAAGCAATCCCACTAAAATCAGGGACTAGACAAGGCTGCCCTCTCTCTCCCTATCTATTCAATATATTACCTGAAGTTATAGCTAGAGCAATTAGACAACAAAAGGAGGTCAAAGGGATACAAATTGGAAAGGAAGAAGTCAAAATATCACTATTTGCAGATTATATGATTATATACTTAAGTGACCCAAAAAACTCCACCAGAGAACTGCTACAGCTCAGAAAACAACTTCAGCAAAGTGACCAGTTATAAAATTAACTCAAACAAATCAGTAGCCTTCCTATATTCAAAGATTAAACAGGCTGAGAAAGAAATTAGGGAAATGACACCCTTAACAATAGTCACAAACAATATAAAGTACCTTGGTGTGACTCTAACCAAACAAGTGAATGATTTGTATGAGAATAACTTCAAGTCTCTGAAGACAGAAATAGAAGAAGACCTCAGAAGATGAAAAGAATTCTTGTGCTCATGGATTGGCAGGATTAATATACTAAAAATTACAATATACTAAAGAACAATCTACAGATTCAATGCAATTCCCATCAAAATTCCAACTCAATTCTTCATAGACTTAGAAAGAGCATTTCTCAAATTCATTTGGAATAACAAAAAACCCAGGATATTAAAAACTATTCTCAGCAATAAAAGGACTTCTGGGGGAATCAGCATCCCTGACCTCAAGCTGTACTCCAGAGCAGTAGTGGTAAAACTGCGTGGTATTGGTACAGTGACAGGCAGGTAGATCAATGGAATAGAATTGATGACCCAGAAATGTACACACATACCTATGGTCACTTGATCTTTGACAAAGGAGCTAAAACCATCTAGTCGGAGAAAAGACAGCATTTTCAACAAATGGTGCTGGCTCAACTGGTGGTCAACATGAAGAAGATTGCAAATTGATCCATTCTTATCTCCCTGTACGAACCTCAAGTCCAAGTGGATCAAGGACTTCCACATAAAACCAGATACACTGAATCTAATAGAAGACAAAGTGGGGGAAAGTCTTGAACACATGGGCACAGGAGAAAAGTTCCTGAACAGAACACCAATGGCTTATGCTCTAAGATCAAGAATTGACAAATGGGACCTCATGAAATTGCAAAGCTTCTGTAATGCAAAGGACACTGTCAATAGGACAAAACGGCAACCAACAGATTGGGAAAAGATCTTTACCAATCCTACATATGATAGAGGACTTATATCCAATATATAGAAAGAACTCAAGAAGTTAGACTCCAGAGAACCAAATAACCCTATCAAAAAAAGGAGAACAGAGCTAAACAGAGAATTCTCAACTGAGGAAACTCGAAGGGCTGAGAAGCACCTAAAGAAATGTTCAACATCCTTAGTCATCAGGAAAATGCAAATCAAAACAAGTCTAAGATTCCACCTCATACCAGTCAGAATGACTAAGATCAAAAACTCAGGTGACAGCAGATACTAGTGAGGATGTGGAGAAAGAGGAACACTCCTCCATTGTTGGTGCGATTGCAAGCTGGTACAACAACTCTGGAAATCAGTTTGGCGGATCCTCAGAAAATTGGACAAAATACTACCTGAGGACCCAGCTATACCTCTCCTCGGCATATATCCAAAAGATGCTCCAGCATGTAATAAGGACACATCCTCCACTATGTTCATAGAAGTCATATTTATAATAGTTAGAAGTTGGAAAAAACTCAGATGTCCCTCAACAGAGGAATAGATACAGAAAATGTGGGACATTTACCCAATGGAGCACTACTCAGTCATTAAAAAAAAAAAAAATAAGTTCATGAAATTTGCAGGCGAATGGATAGAAGTTGATAATATCATCCTGAGTGAGGTAACTCAGTCACAAAAGAATGAACAAGGTATGTACTCACTAATAAATGGATATTATCCCAAAAGTTCGGAATACCCCAGATTCAATTCACAGCAACTATTGGACTGAGCATGGGGTCCCAGATGGAGGAGTTGGAGAAGGGACTGAAGGAGCTGAGGGAGTTTTCAGCCCCATGGAGGGAGCAACAATGTCAACTGGTCTGATCCCCCAGTGTTCCCGGTGACTGGACCACCAACCAAGGAATACACTTGGAGGGACCCATGGTGCTGGCCACATATGTGACAGAGGAGGGCCTTGTTGGCCATCAGTGGGAGAAGAGGCCCTTGGGCCTGAGGTTGTTACATGCCCCAGTATAGGGGAATGCCAGGGAGAGAAGACAAGAGTGGGTGGTTGGGTGGGGGAATACCCTCATAAAGGCAGGGGAGGGAAGGATGGGATAGGAGTTTCCAAAGGGGATACCTGGAAAGGGGAAAACATTTAAATGTAAATAAAGTATCAAAAAATAAAAAAAAATAAAATAAAATAAAAAAGAAAATGAAGATGACTTGTTTTTTAGAAAAAAATGAAAGTTGAAGGCAGTTTGAGAAAAATAAAACAATGTCTATAATATACTTTAATAATTTTATAAATTTTAAGATTACCTCTCATGGTTTTTAAAGGTATAAACACACTACTGTTTTTGATATGCTATACAAAGAATTTCATTATTATAATTTAAACTTAGAAATTCTTTTCAACAAATTTTAAGCAATTATTTTCTGTTATACCATGTACAAATGTACAACACTGTTTTCTAAAACAACTAATAATTACTTAAATATCAGCCAAAAGTTTAGGTCACAGAGCATGTTCATTTTGAACAACAGTTCTTCCATATTATGTTCCAAACATTTTAATGACTTATGTTTATGATTTTTCTTTATGTGTATATGATGTGTCTGGGTGGATATATGCGATGCGTGTGTAGGTGACTGTGGAGTTCCAGAGCTAACATGGAGCTGTTGTGAACTACCTGATATGGAACCTAGGAACTACACTGGTGTCTTTAGAAGAATAGCCAGGGTTCTTAGGCATTGCACAGACTTTCCAAGACCCCATGTCAACATTGAGACACTACTAGTGATAGAATATAGGGATGCTTATTTAAATCCACAGGTGGCATTAAAAATAATTTTGGAATTATTTACTGAGCTTACACATCTTATTATATCTACCTTAATTTTTTCCATTTCTGATATTTCTAAGTTAATTCTTGTTTATGTACTTTTGTAGCTATTGGGTATGTCTTCTTATTGATTTATAGAAATTGGTCCTTTAAAAATATTTATCCAAGAAATGCATTGAATCCTTCTCAGGTGTAAATTATCTTCTTATATATTAAGGTTATACCAGCAAAGCAGATGGAGTCTGTGTTTTTACAGAGTTAATATTCTGCCAGAGAGATGAAAATGAATAGGGTGAAGAGGTGAAACCTGAAGCAAAAAAATAAGTCTGTGAGATAAGTAAGAGCAATGTCAAAAACAGAGCCATCAAGCAGAAAATTGTGAAGTAGACACGTGCCTGTGGTCAGATAATGTCGTGAAGACCAGATGATGACCAGGCACAGACTTACACGGGAGTCATTGTTGTGTTAGCTGGAGTTTGGATTACATAGGATCATGTTGGTCATGGTAATGACTTTTATTCCAAATGTCTTGAGAAATGATTGGTGAATATAGAGGAGTAATTTTTTATTGTTCATATATTAAGCAGATGGTTTATATCTGTGGTTCTCTAGGAGGAGTGCTTTCATACTCCATTTGACATTGTCTGGAAACATTTTTTTATTTAGTTATGCATTTGTGTGTGTAAATATTTATTTATTAGAAGGAAGTGGGTGGCAACATTGGGTAGTTATACAGGCAGGCTGTAGCTTAAAATCTTCCAGGCATAATGTTTTAACACCATAAAATGAATCGAATGCTAACTGTTAAAAAGGCTCAAGTTAACAAGCTGCTTCTCATCTTAAAAGGCAAAGTTGTTGATTTAGAATTGTCTTGAGATAATACTCACTTGCTCTTTATTTTCATGTGGCATGTTTTAATAGTTTACTGTTAGCTATTTTTCTTTCACATAAAGTTAAATTTAATCTAAGTGCAAAAAATATCATGTTTATTTTAAATAATTTAAAAATTTCTGGCAAGACAGTTTTCTATCCTACATGTAAAGAAATACTTTTATTCTAAAAATATTGTGTCTGTATTTATGTGTATAGTGATTTAAGTTTAACATCCATTATTTATTCATGGGCATGTGTATTTGCACGTGTGTGAGTGTGTGTGTTTGTGAGTGTGTGTTGGCATGTGTGTATGTGGTTCTAATAAACAGCATTTAGAGTTGATTAGATGATAATGACACTGTTGTTTTGTAGTCATGATATTGATTCCTGATCTGTGATGATGTGGATGACAAACAGTTGTGGCTTTCTGAATCTTTCCATGGGACACTTCTCCTCTTCCATTTTCTTACCATTTATCTGATTCTCCATTGATACATTTTTCTCTGTGCTATCAATGCTATTCTGAAAAATGTTGTTGACAAAGGGGTTTATATAAAGTCCTTCTGGCATACAGAAAAAAAGACAAAAGTGGATTTGTTAGGAACATTAAAACAGAAGTAACTCAAGTTTTTCAAAACCACATATACAAAAATAAAACAAAAAAAAATACAGTGGCAAAGATAATTTTCAGATGGTCACTCTATTTCAGCATTGGAGGACATTGATTGAAAATGATGAATAGGTTATTCATAGCCATAATTTTCCTGACAAAAGAGCCTACAAATTGTAAACATTTTATCCCTGATTTGATTGTCAATCTTTAATGTTTGAACAAAAAAGACAAATGTAAATATTATTTGAAAATTGGAATTGTGGATGCTTTACTGAATGCATATATGTCCTTCTATCTCTGTCTTTCTATCTTGCTATTCTTCCCTGATTTGTATGTTAAAAGGTGGAGAATCTAGGCTTTATGCAAACAGATTCAGACAGATGGTTTTCTGTTCTTGTAGTTCAACTAAGTATAATGAAAAGAACACTTTATCATCCATTCTAGATGTTCTCTATGTTTATTCTACTAAAACACATCTTTTTAAAAGATTTGAATTCTCTTGTCACATCTGACCACAGTCCCCAGATACTGACCGCTTCATATTATAATGTCTGCCTGTTTACTTATCTATAAATTCTTGATTCTACACTGTGAGTATTTAGAAGTAAAAAGCTCTATTTCTAAAAGAACTGATAGATTATACAGATGATATTATGTAATATAGAAAAAGTAAAAGAATAGTTTTTTTAAAAATAGCAAGGAAAGTAAAAGAATGGTCATTCTACCCAATAAATAAATGAATATGTGAAAGTCATTGCTTATGTAAAGAAACTATAAAAAGAGCAAAATAAAGCAGAAGTGCATGCCTATGAGATTATAAAGAACACATTATATATCTGTATTTCAAGGTGATAAATGCTTGGGTAAGAGCTAAATATCTCAGTAGGTGAAGAGGATATTTTCTATAAGAAATGTTGCTTACTGAAGTTAGACAATGCTAACTCCTAAAATCCCAGACAAAAAGAATTATGAACATAGAAATCTAAGCATTAATTACAAGGTTGAGGGCTTCAAAAGATTCCCTCCTTTACAAGAATTACTCAATTCAAATAAACAAGGGTGAAGTTGAATTCCAGTCTAGCAGAGCTTGCTGAGGACCAGAGTACAGTTATTGATTGATCACTATGTGAATTCATGAACAAAAGTTATACTAATATTTCCAGCTAGGTGAAAAAGCTGTAGGAGATACAAATATTAGAAGAAGTCAAAGTATCTTTATAGTCAAATAATATGATTCCATAAAACAATTCTACCTGAAAACTTCTACAGCTGAGAAACATATTCAATGAAGTAGTATGATACAAAAGTAACATACAATAATCAGTAAACTTCCTAATTACAAAAGAAAACATACTGAGAAAGAGATCAGGGAATATTTGTTTGTTTAAACATGTCTAGTGATTATGCTGGCCTAGTAAAATGATGGTTCTAATTCTTCCTCCAAGATCTACAACCTCACTTGCCCTGGATAGTTGGCTAGGTTTCTGGCCTAGGCATCATTTCCCTCTTGTTGAGTAGATCTTAAATCCAGCTGGAGAACTCTTGAGTACTGCCATGTATGAGTGCTACTGCTTTACCTATCAGGTTATAATGCCATGGTGGATATAGTTGTAGATCACGGGTATCATAGTTGGGTAGGATTTTTGTTGATGGTAAAGTAGTCATGGGTAATCTGACAAGGCCTCAAATCTACAGGAAGAACAAGAGGCAACTAAGAATTTCTGAGAACAGCAGAAATTGTCTTCCAATGGAAGAGAACACCAATTGGTTTTCTAATAACCAAGAGTCATTCCTGAAAATATACATAAAAGTAAATTATATGAATTGATCACATTTTATTTATGTATTTAGGAATATATTTGTATATACATATATACATGTACATGTATTAGCTAAGGTTCTCTAGAGTAAGAACTTATAAAATTAAGCTCTATTCATATATAGAAAGGGGAAATACTAGAATGACTTGTGGACTGTGGTTCAGTTAAACCCGTAATTGCTGGCTACAATAGAAAGTCCAAGAACCCAATAGTTGTTCGGTCCATGAAGTTGGATGTCTCAGGTGGTCTTCAGTATCCTCTGGAATCGCAAAGAATTAAGCTCTAAGCCAGGGAAGGTACGAAGTAAGGTGAAAGTAAACAGAAGAAGCAAAAGCTTCCTTCTTCCATGTCCTTGTATAGGCTCCCAACAAAAGTCATGGCCCAGAGTAGAGGGGTTGTTTTCTCGTTCAAAAGGTCTAGATTAATGGTGTGTCTTCCTACTTCATAGATATAGACTAGAAGTAGATCTTCCTGCTTCAAATCAAGCAAAAAATCCTTCTGGGTACCCTATCCAATTTTTGAGCTTTTGTTAATTCCACATGTAGTCAAGTTACCAACCAAGAAGAGCCATCACAGCATGATACAATTAGTTACAAAGAAGCTATAAATGTGAAAGAGAGAAAAGAGGTGTATATAAGAAGGTATAGGGGTAGGAAAAGGAAGAGGGAAACAATAGAGTTATACCATAATTTCAAAAAGTTAAGTAAATAAGAGAAATGTCTAGAGACCTATAAAATGTAAAGAAAATTGTATGCTGACTCCACCAGTATACAATGGCTGAACATGCTACCATATCTTTCAGTGAAGAAAGGTAAAAGGTCTGTATTAGCCACCAGTTCCTAGAGATTTTGAAATGTCATAGATCAGGGAATCTTCTTTGGAAATGTCCCATTTCTGGAGGGCTTTTCTTTTGTGTGGGAGAGGGGTTCTCCATATATTTGTTGAAAACTGTCCTCATAATCTTTTATTCTAATATTCTGTAATAGTCTTATCTGCCATAGTCATATTGGCCCAAAACTAGATACAATGGGTAATATATATATTTTCATAGCCTATCTCTTTTAAACTTTGCATCAAGCTTAGGATAAAAGCCATCGTCTTAAAACTGTTTTTTATATAGAAAA
>CM052705.1:25482383-25556078 GCA_028551405.1 Uromys caudimaculatus
AGGCCTCAGTAAAGGGGAATATCAAGGCGGGAAAATGGGGATGGGTGGACGGGGGTGGGGTGGGGTGGGAGGTGGAATTCCCTCCTAGAGGCGGGTTGGGGAGGGGATGGGGGGTATACAAAGAGGAGACTCAGAAAAGGGGAAACATTGGAAATGTATATAAAGTATCAAAAATAAAAAAGGAGGAAAAAAAAAAAAGAAAATTCATTCTATTATTGTATTTTTAAGGGTGGATTATGACAATTAATTATTGTTAGCCATAGGTTTCTTTCCCAGTTTGCCATTTCTTTGTTTTTCCTTTTTAAAATATATTTTTTAATTCTTTCTTTTTATTTAATGTTTTTTTTACACTCCAGATTTTATCCCACCCCATCCACCCTCCCACTATTCCGTATGCTGTACCTCCTTCCCGCTCCCCTGACTCCACAAAGATGTCCTCATACCCCCACCTCCCACCCCATCAGACCTCTAGACTCACTGGGACCTCCAGTCTCTTGAGGATTAGATTCTCTGACTGAACCCAGACCCTGCAGTCCTCTGCTGTCTATGTGTTCAGTGCCTCATATCAGCTGTTGTTTGTGATGTTTGTAATGTCTTCAATGGAAGCCAACACCATGTATGAACTCTGACCTTTAGACTCTTTTGAAATATACTTCCATTGTATATTTAATTTTAACTTATCTGAGTTTATTTTGTGCTGTACTCCACACTCAAGTCATAGCAATAGCAGAAGGCAAAGAGAAGAATGTTATATGCACAAGTCCATAACAATATTCATTGACAGTCATTAATATAAGGTTGACCAAGCACGTTATGAAATTATACAAATTCTTGGAAAAGCAGAGAAATGCCTGGTTTGTGTTTAGGAAGTTAATCAGTCTGCACAGGAGAAGAGGACCTTAATAAATTACCAGGTCAGTAGTAAGCAAGATATCTTAAATCCAGGCCAGAAGGAAGATCAAATATCTAGTCACTATACACTCATTGAGTTAAAGAGTGCACAAATCCCACATTTAGTGATTTCATAGTTAGCGATGGTAATTACTTACAGAATGAAGGCCAGGAATTGTCAATTCCTTATTAGCACTATTACCAGAAAGACTGGCATGTAGAAGATGACCAGCTTTAAGTTAAATAGGCTGTGTATCAATTCACAGTTATAAAACAATTTGCACATCCTCTCTGTGCATTAAATAGAAATGGGTATGGCATGCTTTACAATACACTATATCAAATCTATATATTTTCTGTCTATAGAGGAGGGAAACCTATAGTTCAATCATTATTAAAGTCTTATACTATCCTGCTTTCTACTCTTGGACACAAATACACTTACATTTGTTTGTTTCTTATTTCATGTAATAGCAGATAAGCTATTACTGAGAACTTCTGTCAACCCAAGTGGATACAGTACAAGGTAGCTACCATGGAAAAAGTACTGTCATGCTCAAATCTTATAGGATCGGGAGTAATTATCACATGTGGTGATGCACAGTATTGATTATGCTCTGGATTACAAACAGGAGAATACCTCATATACTACTGAGCATGTTCAATACACATCGGCAATGCATATTTACAATGGTTTTAATAATTATACTGAAGATTTGTAAAACAAGTTTGATATACTCTTTCCCTAAAGGGAAAGGAAATTTGTTATACTTGGAGACAAATACAAATCTATGAACCAATTTTCACAAAAAAATTATAAAATTCCTAGGCGAATAATCTATAAAATACATTTCAAAACCAATCCAGCAGACTAGTGTGTTAGAAAGGCAATTTACACATGACCTAAATCTCTTCTACTTATTTTAAATGAGTAATAATGCTAAGTAAAATGCATAACAACAAACATTAAAAAAATACATATCTGCATTCAATGAAAGAAATAGAAGACCAGGAAGTACTTATTGATTTGGTGGATGCTTAGGCTGCATTAAGCTAGAATTTGTCATTGAAGCACAGGTCTGGTGATGTGAACACCAGAACTATAGGCAGTTGGATGCTAGATCTAAAGATCTATTCCTACTTCTTGTGGGGACTCTACAAAGGAGGTACATATCCCATCCATAGAAAGAATCAGATAATATGCTTATGGTAAACACAAGATGTGAAAAATTCTTTAGTAACAGGATGATTTCCCAGTACATTTCAGAGTAAGTGTTTTTCCCGAAAACTGTCATAGCAGCAAACAGAAAAGACACCTTAGGGTCATCATTTGCAACCAACCAATTAAGATTTATACAAAGTATTTCCCCTTCCAGAATTAAACAAAAACAATAAATCATAACAAAACAAAAAAAGTAAATAAAAGTCCTAAACAAACAAACAAATTGAAATATAACATAGCAGAGTCTAAATAATTCACTGGTTAAGACAAAACCCCAAATGAAATTTGTAAAATTTACCTTTCTTTACGAAATGTCTTTTACTTATTTGGGTGTAGTGAATACGGTAATTAGAAGCAAATATATTTAACTGCATATTCAAAACTATGAATATTTGATAATGAATTAACTATTATAATAAAGATCTACAAAAACTCAGCAGGTTAAGTCTGAAATGTTTTTTAAAAAAGAGACAAGTTTAAAATACTGAAACAGAATAGAGATAGGTACATATATTGATAATAATACAGCATAGACAGGAGTGCAGACAAACCCGTCTAGTTATGGTCAACTGACCTTTCTACAGAGGCAGAGAGATAACAAGTGGGGCAATGAATTGTGTTAAATACATGGAGCTGAGACAACTTTGTATCTATGTGAAAATATCTACATTGGATGTCTATCTTACATTATATACAAAAATTACCTAAAAATAACAAATCTATAAACTTAAGACATAAAATAATAAAACCATGTGAAAAAGGTGGTGTAATTTTCATGAAGTTGACTTAGATGGATTTTTCTTTTAGATATGACACAAAAAACACAAAGATGATAAGACAAAAGAAGGCAAATTAAATTATATGAAAATGATGAATTATTTTTTTCTCTGAAGAATATAATAAAGTGAAACAATGCAGAATAAAATCTGATAAAATATATACAAGTCAAATACATCATAAGAGAATTTTCTCTAGAACACATAAAAAACTTATGCTCAATGATAAAGAGAATAATCAGGACTTGACAAATGCTTTCATAGACATTTCTCACAAGAGAGGTATTAAATAGCTACTGATCACACAACAATGCGATATTGTTAATTGATATGGAACCACAAATAAAACCCAAGCTAAGACACTACCTGGTATTCCCAAAGATGAGCAAAATGTAAAAGAGGTACTGATAATGTTTCCTAAAGATTCTGATATATGGAAATCATCAAGCCTTGCTATGGGGATATGCCATGGCACACATGGTCAGAGCCTCCAAGAGTCAAGTGTCACATGTGTGATTTTCATGTGACAAGGGAATTTCACTTTTATACATATGTATATTTAAGTTAAATAGCATGCATATTGACTCAAATACTGTACATGTACATTTATGATATTAGTAAATATAATGGACAGGTGTTTATAAACTTAGCATATAGTTTAAAAGGTTATGTAGTTCATAGAATGGAATATTAACTACTAACATGTAAGAAATCAGTGATCACTACTGTAACTTATATAAACCCTAAAACATCTACCAAACGAAAAAAAGTTCATCATAAAGTTGCATGGTTCTACTTACAGAACTATGTGGTAAACATAAGTATTTAGACAGATAGATTAATGGTTGTCTAGACCTTGGAGGAAAAGAATGACTAATGGCAATGATTAATAATGAGCATAGAGTTTGGAAAGAGAGTGAAATGTTCTAAACCTGTGCCATAGTTATAGGTGCACAATAGTTCGCACCTGAAAAACACTAAGTTGTGTACTACAAGAATGTTTACTTTGTAAATGTGTTGTTCGTGTTACCTTACTATATATTTGCATAAATGGAATTATACAATATGTAAGTTGTATTGTTTTTATATATGTTTGTATATGCTAAGTTCATATAATATTTCTGTGATTTTTAACACAGTAACTTATTTCGTTACTTAGTATGTATTCATTGTTCATCATCATTCCATAGTATAAATATGAGCATTTTATATAGCCCCAGATAGTGGGTATTTGCATTATTTTGAAGTTTGCCTATAAAAAGTATGCTAGGGAACCTTTACATTTTACTCTGTGCATGGATATATGTTTTTATTTCTTAGGATTTTTTGTTAGACTCTTAGAAATACCATCTCTAAGTTTTATTTGTATATGTTAAATGATGAGTTTCATTCTTTATCCAAACCTTACATATTTTGAAAATCATGGCCAATATGTGCTTCTTACTATGATTTAACAGTATTCTAAGGGCTGCTAATCAAAATCACATTTTTATATGCATATCAGATACTTTATACCTTATATTCAAGAAGTATCTTAAAGTAAATGCTCACATTTAGTTTCATGATTTGTCTTATTATATTGTAAGTAGTCTTTAGATATTAGATATCTTTTTCTCAGATATGTGAATTAAATATTTTCATCTCGTAAAATTTATATGTATTTTAGAATGGAACACATCAATTTGCACCCATTTTAAGTATATTAGTGTTGTTTTTTTAGGTGGTACAACTTACTGTTTCATAATGTATGGCTTGTGTTTTCATTGTTATGTCTGAAAATTCTGCCTTATTAAAGGTCAAAATTATTTGATTCTCTTCTCTCTCTCTCTCTCTCTCTCTCTCTCTCTCTCTCTTTCTCTCTCTCTCTCTCTCTTTCCCTCACTCCTCCTTCTCTCTTGTTCTCTCATTCTGTGTACATCTATGTTTTACTTAAAATTCATAGTTTCAGTGTCCATATTTATAACTTGTATATACTTTGTATTCATAGTTGTTTAAAATTAATATTAGGCATAATTTTTGGTTTTTCCATGTGTATGTCAAAACTATTTCTAGAAATTCAGGTTGTTTCTAACTGGGTCATGGCGATTCCTTTGTTTAAACTGTTGAGTCCTTGACTACTAATTCAACTCCATTAGTCTATAAGCCTACCCGTATATCTCAGCATTTTAATCACTATGTTTTTACAAAAGCCTTATTATGCATCATGTCATCTGATATCTGGAGATCTATAAGATAATTCTGCTACACCGAGCTCTTTGTACTTATGTATACTATTGTAAGATTACTATATTAATTACTTCCAAATACCCTGCTAATATTGAATAAGAATTTTGAGAAATCTGTAAGTTAGCAAAGAATTGCCATTTCTTTGATATATTTATGTAATTAGCAAACTTGGAAATTCTCTCCACTTATAAAAGTCCTTTTAGTATTATTTTTGCACTTTTCAATGCACATATATTAAACTTCCTGTATTAGCCATCTTGAAAATGTTCTTTTAATTGAAATATTTTCTAAATTTTATATTCTTCAGATTGTTCAGTACTAGTATATCAATTTACTCTGAAAACTTTGAATTTCCTATAAAAATAAATATATATTTGACTGAGATATATATTGTATATACATTTTATATAACATGAATTTATTTTTTATTTTGAGTCATAAATATATGTCAAAATAGTTTTAGAGGTGGGTCATTAAGATTGATAGTTAATATTCTTTCATGCACATTTTATTTTTCACCATTATCAATTCTATCTCCTGTCTATTCAAAAGTACAAGAGAATATGTTCAAAGAGACAAGATGGATATAGATTTTGATGACTTTTCATAGATAATACTTTCTGCTTTTCTATGAATGTCAATATTGCCTACTACCAATGCACCACCATCGAATATAATCTCTCTTTGATTCAATTCCACTCAAACAGGAAGAGTTATAACTATCCTAAGTACTTTTCCATGTATCATCTCAGAACTTACACTGAGGATAGTATAAGAGAACAGTCCCTCTTTTTGATTAAAAAAAAAAAGACTTGCAAATTTAATAGGTAAAGAACTACTTTGCAAATGGAACTGCCAGATAAAATGTACTACAGCACTATTTTTAGAAGTCCCAGAAAATTCTCTAGCATATGATCAAATTAGAGCTGAACTGGAAGTCAGTAGACTTACACTTATATAACTCAAGAAGTAACCCAAGAATTTGCTATGGTCTCAGAATCCCTAGAAGCAAGACTTGGGCAAGATAATTGGAGCAGAACCCATAAGAATCCAATTTAATATTTTTAAGCTGCTAGTAAAACTTTTTCTCAATATCTTTAAAAACCTAGGAAAGGACGTTAATCAGACAATAGCAGTCAATATATATTTTTTAAATCTTGAATAGTACTAGAAAAATATTCAGATATGTTTTGTATATATCCCTACAACATATCAAACTAATTCAAAAATAATAATAAAAAGCATGCTTGAGGCTATATTTTTTGTTAAAACCATGCAGAAAAAATTAACCAATTCTTACTGCTTTCTCTATTGGTAATGCTAAACATATGTACAGTAATTAGATTGTCTCTGTAACCAAAATCTTTACAAGAGTAGCTTTATACTGTGTTGGTTATAGTGACCAATATAGTTAACACTTACTTATTTTTACTAAAAAATGTCAACAGATTGCAGAGTTTGGTCCCAGGGATGTATGAAGCTTTGGGCTGGTCACAGAAGTATTATATTTACTTCTGAAATATTCTTATATAAAATATCAATGAAGCTTTGAATATTTGACTTTGTCAACTGTAATGCTGGCACACTGTCATTTCTTCACTGAAATATGGGCATAGAGTTTCCTCAAAAAGAAGCCCAAATACTTTAGGTAGATCTGTTATTTCAGTCTGCATCCTTTGAGATAGCATTATTTTAAGAGAGATCATAGATTATTCCAAATTATTCAAGTGAACTGACTCTGAAGTACAGGTGTGGAACCAAAGCTTAATTAAATAGTGAGGCATCTTGTTTTTATTATTATTATTTTACTTACTAAGATATCAAGGTTGAGATCCCATGGATACCATTAAACGTGATAGCTTCCATAACCTGTGATTAGATTTGGTTCTGTAGTTTGTATGTATAGTTTATATGTAGAGTGTTGTATTCCATTTGCTGAAATATTCTTGAGAATGTTATAAAATGCTGACTTAGTATGCACCTTTGCAAATTTATTAGCTTTTGTGTTAAATAACATGTTTCTAACACATCCAGGTAGGAACAAAGGACATGGTTTTTACAATGAAAAGAACATATCATCTCATATTCTTACATATTGAAACCGCCTTGTATACCTGGAATAAAATACACATAATATTGGCAGGTAAATCTTATTGTATATATTCAACACAATTTATTCATATTTTAATATTATTACTCTCATGTCTGTTCACAAAAGTATTTGCTGGTTAGTTTGTATTTCAATTTTTTAACTTCTTCTAATATTAAAAAAAAAAAAAAACAAACAAACTTGTCTTTTCCAGTAAGCTCTCATGTTCTCACTGATTTAGTGGACAGAAGAATATCATAAAGACATTTTATCACATCATTGTATCACTCATCAGAGTTTGGTTGCTTAATGAACAGGATGTTGGTTCTATTCAATTTGATTTATATATATTTAGATAGTATTTTTCTCCTTTGAGAATCATGTTATTCCATATATTTCATGGAATTGGTCCAGTTTATGATTATCAAACTTGTAAACATATATTTTACAGTATTCTCTCATTCCTGATTAGTGTCTATAAATGATCACTATCACCCCTTTCATTTCTGATGTCTGTAATTGCACCCGTTTCTCCCCAGCACTCCTTTGCTAGTTTCCTTTATCACTTAATAGATCATTTCTAAGAGTAATCCTTTGAATTCCTAATTTGAAAATATGATGCTATTTACTTAATTTCAAAAATATTTCAGCATTCGAAACATACAACAGTGATACCATTGCAAACCACTTGAGCCCATAGAGACTGTGGAACTTTTGTTAGTACAGTGGCTCTTTGCTTTTCTGACAGTGAAGGTTTCTATACTTGGCTTTGAAACGGTTTTTAAAAATCTACCAAAATTAACAAAAAAACAAAAAACAAGCAAAACAAAACAAAATAAAACAAAAAACCCCACAACCCAAAAGCTTCTCAGGATACCTATTCCCTCTTAGCTTTTCCCATAGACAAAAGGCCAGGTAATTTAACAAATTGAATACTAAAGAAGGGGAAAACATTACCTGATTATACTGATAGACAGAGAATGGTATTTGACAAACGCTACAACCAAATTTCGATAAAAATTCTCAGTACAATTTAGCAGATGTGGGCCACCTCCAGGAAGTAAGTCGTATTTGTTTTTTTTTATTTATTCTTATGCATGTGAGTGTTTTGCCTGCATATATGTATATGTGTATGTATTTATATGTATATATATATGCATGTATATGTATGTATATAGTGTGCATGTATATGTATATATGTATTTGTTTAGGTGTGTGATTGTGGGTGTGCCCTAGAACTTGCTGTACAGATCAAGTGGCTTTAATCTCACAGAGATTAGCCTGCCTCTGCCTCTCACATGCTGGCACTAAAGACATGTGCCATTATGCCTAGCTAGGAAAGGAAATGTATAAATCACATATGAATAACACCATTTGCAACAGTGACAAGCTGGACAACTTCTTGGATTATTGAAAGAAAAAAAAGCAAAGTATGGTTTTTACGATCCTATTTAGCATTCTACCTTGAAATCTGAAGCAGTGTAACAAGACAAAGCAAGGGCATAAGCATTAGGCTGCTTATGTAAAGTATTTTTCTGTGCTTTCAAGTAACATGATTATTATGCAACAAATTATGCCTCCAAAATATGGACAGTCACAAAAATGACTGAAATAAATGCATATGTATATTTACAGTAGAAAAATCAATCCCTTAACTTCTAAGCAATAATTATAGTAAAAATTTAAATAACATCATGCATGATACCAATAATATCCAAAGAACAGAAAAATAAGTAAAGAAATGCTTAGGTATAATCCCAGAATATGTCCACAGAATTGTATACTGAAATCTACACTACTCTAATGAAATAAACCAAATAAAATGTAGGTAAAAGAGGAGATTTTTCCATGTTCATGGTTGAAATATCATCTTTCCTCTTTTTGCTTCACAGAGTCAGGGCAAACACAGTCAACACTCCACCAAGCCATTTTCTAAGTATTAACAAAATTATTTTAAATTTTGTAAGAAAAGGCAAATCAAATAAAAATGGAAGGAGTCTGGTGGAATGATCAAACAGTAAATGTATTTATTGAAATTCTCTCCTTACAGAGGTAGATACTTCACCAACAGTTATGGATGTTGAATCCATCCATAGAATGCCACGTGGAAAGTGGGAGAATCCTGACAAGCATTTCTTGAATAGAGTTGTGAGTTTACTTTCCTGTTGTTCAGATAAAATACCCTAACAAAAGCACTTAAGTGAGAAAGGACTTATTGAGGTTTCCTGTTGTAGCAGAGGTCCATCATGATAGGGAGAGTTCTGTTGACAGTGCATGAACCTAAAGCTTACATTGTGCCTGCTGTGAAGAAGTACAGTGATGAATGTTTGTGTAGTTGGTTTTTACCTTTTATGTATTCTAGGCTTCCATCTTATAGAAGTATACCACCTACACTTAAAATTAGTCTTTTCACCTCATGTAGCTTATTCTAGAGAATCCTTTGCAGACATGTTTAGGTATGTGTCCCATGACGGTCAATAGCCATCATATCTGGGAATCACAGTTAACATTGCTAACTCTTCATCAGTTGAATTGATAGTATAGCTTCCTGGTGTGAACTGATGACAACTTTAGTTTGTTTCTGTGATCTTTCTCCAAAAATTCCAAAGGATGGTTTAATCGTAAGTGTACATGCCTCTCATACAGAAGACATGTCAAGAAAAACCTGATCTTTAAATTGGTCCTGGTCAAGGCTGGATTGATGGTTCAGAAGTTAAGAGCACTGGGTCCTCTTCCAGACCATGTTGGTTTGATCTGTAGCAGCCATAGGGAGACACATTTCCATCTGTTGCTTCCTTTTGGTTTCCAGGACACACAAGGTAGAAGGAGAGAATTGACTCCCGTGGATTGTCCTTTAACTTCCACACATGCTCAGTGCCATGTGAATTCCTCCAAATCAATTAATTTAAAAACATGGAATAAAAACTACAAATTTAAGCAAATTATCCATTTCAATTAGAAATAAGGTACTTGATACATCCTACCAAAATAATGTAAACAAGATGCAGGGAATGAGGGTATTCTTTATTCTTTCAATAATTTTTGATAATATTTTCAAAAATCCAAAATTTACACATAAAAAAGAAATCAGGAGCTTTGTGTGAAATATCAACAGTCAATTTAAGAGCAAAATGCCATTTATCTTAAAATTATAACGCCTGTAGATATATTAGTCCTCAATGAAGAAGGCTTCTAAAAAGTTAAAGCAGGTGAGAAAAATGATAAATAGTTATTCCACTTTCTTGAATATTTATATTATATGGGACAAAAGGACGCTAAGTGGTTAAGGCACTTGCTGCATGTACCTGATGGCCTGAGTTGGAACCTCACAGGCCAGGAAAGAAAATGATAGACATGACCATACATAGTTGCCTTCAGACATTTATCCCAACACAGGAGTGCATATGTTCTCATCATATGGTCATGGTAATAATAACAGTAAAAGCTTTAAATAAGTGGTTCTTGTCCATCCTGATTCTGAAACCTTTTTAACACCTCATGTTGTGGTCACCCCCCAACTATACAATTATTTCCTTGCTACTTCATAACTGTAATGTTGCTACTGTTATAAATTGTAATGTGAATATCTGATATGTGACCCCTTTGAAAGTTCACTTGATCCCCCAAAAGGTTCATGACCCACAGTTTGAAAACCTCTACTTTAATATGAATGAATATTATGAATATGTTTATATATTCATGGTTTCATTCTTGCTGGGAAGATGGATTATGAAGTTCCTTTGGAAGAATGCATAGTTAAGGGTTGGTAGCTGAGTGAGCTACTCAGCCTGTAAGCAACAAGGGCTGAAGAGAAAGAGAGGAGCAGGTACAGTCATAGCTGTGTGAGCCCCTACTACTGAGGACTGCTTTGTATGTATTTCACAGAATGAGTGCTCAGTTGGTCTGACAGGGATGGGGATAGAGGATAAAAATCATTTCTGAATCTTCAGAGAAGCACTGGCAGAGCATTAAGTAGTGTGCAGATAGAATATTTAGGTAGGGGTTAGAGATACGTTTGTGACTAAATAATATAGAAACAGTCTCTGTCCTTTTATCATATGAAATGAGATAATCTTCTGAGATACCAGTTTATACAGCACCAAAGAGGTTTGTCTGAGATTGAACAGGTATTTTCAATGACATTGACTGTTTTTCTTTCTTTATATAAAAAAGGCTCTGAATGGTTTAAGATCATGGATTCATTTGTTAAGGTCTACTTTTTATAGGGAAGGCCTGCTTCCTTTGATATGTGGTGGCTTTATGTTTTAAAAGTTAAAGTATATTTTTAAGATTGATTGGAGGGTGATGTAAAGTAACATATTGCCTGGAACCAAACATTTCGACTTTTAAAGTTGTTTCTCTTTTCTTGATTTTTTTTTTTTCTTTAAAGGTGAATAGAATAGTCACTACAGAACTAAATCTTTTATTTGTGTCTTGAATGAACCTTGGTAACTCCACAAAAGCTACAGAGAACTGTTGTGGAACAAGAGAACCGCCTGCCTCCAAGGACTTGTCAGCACTTAGCAGGGCTTGTTTTCTGTTCTCTTTGTTTTCAACAAGAAACAAACTTTAGAATTTAAACTGGAAGAGCAGTCCTCATTAAGTGGGAGCCTGTGTGGGAAGCAAAGAGCTTCTATATGGGACTTATTTGGCCAGTGGAGAACCAACTGGTGTCAACTCCAGAGTTGCTTGGGAGTGGCACTTAGGGATTTATATTCTCAAGATTGTCTTCAGGTTTGGAGATCTAGGTAAATCTGAGAAGATCAAGTCTTGATTGATTTCCTATACCTCATTCACTGCCTTAAAATATATGTATGGGATTCCATGAAAGTTGTGTTTTGTGAGCCTACAACTGGGTAGTCATTATGAATGTGATTAGACTTTAGTGACATTACACTAACCCCCTATAACAGCACAGTGTTTTATAGAATATTGTATTTATGAAGCACATTTATAATTTGAGTACACCGGTATATACATGTTGTCTATGAATTTACCACTTCATGCTTAACAATTATTCTGTTTTTTTACATTAAACAAATGCTTAATCAAAAATCTTATCTGTATCCTTTAACTTCTAATTCATAGGTTGCTGTGATGTAACTGTCCTTCAGAAGCCATGAGTTTGAAATATTTCCAAAGGGACAGCCTTGAGAACCTTAAGCTTTCAGGGCTGATGAAGTAAGTCATCAATTCTCTGCCCTAATGAACAGAATGATTTTATTTGTATATTTGTATCAGAATGAAGGACTTATTTCAGGAGTATTGATGTTATAAAATGGATGGACTCAACTCTTTTCTTAACAGAACTCTCCTACACCAAGTATCCACCCCTCCTTGTGCACGGATTTCATCTTCCTTGAGATGTGCAGAGAATGTGATACCTTAACATGGTCCAGTTTATGTTTAAATGATGCTTTTACATTGGGAGTCACCAGTCCTCTTCATTTCTCTGGCTACCACTCCTTTTCTATCTTCTTCTGTGATTCAATAGGATTTTTTCTTATTGCTAATTTTTGACATGGTAAGACTTGATATATTTCCCTTATATTTCTGTTTCAGCTTGGTGTCATATGTCACTTCCATTCTATGTTTTAAATCCAACTTGAGCCTAGCAGCCAAGTATCTTTAAAACTTTTCACCACAGTCCATGGACATCTGCCCAAACTTGTCCCAAAGTCTCTTCCTGTATGCTAGGGCCCAAACAAAGACATCAGGTCTCACAAGCTGTCTGTTTTTATCTGTACAGATATATTTCAACCATTATGCTAGCAGCCAGGAGTCTACCCTGATACTTGTATTATGATACATTTTGTCATTTAGTCAATTACAGGATTGTCTTGATCCTTATCACATGGGAAATCTGAAAATATCCCTGGTTACCATATACGCTGTTAAGGCTGTAGTTTACACCCTAGACACTGTCGTCCAGAGCTCCAAAGGCCTCTATTTTTTTGCCCCTCAGATTGCTGGTGGCTTTTGATGAATCTGAGTGATCACTTCTAGAATAACATTGTCCTCTATCTAGAAAAACATAGTGCTCATTTCAAAGGTTTATTGGATGTGCTGTCGTTGGTAAAGTTTACTATATTGCATCCCTCAGTCTTCTTGCCAACACCAACATATTCCCTACCTGGCTTTTATCCTTGCTATTAACCCATTGCATTTGCTATTTTCAGTCATACACCCACACACATTGGCTCTGTAACTAGCTGTTATAGCTTCTGAATTAATATAGGAAGCTGACAGCAAGGACTCCTACAAGTTGATCTTTTCTGTATTCCTAGTATCTATAAGGCTTCCTGTGGTTTATAGGTATGCAGACACCTCTGAAAATTGTGAATAGGCACTATATTCCCAAAAGGTTACCACTAAATAACATTCAGCTATATCATTAGTTTTTTAAAATGTATTTATTTATTCACTTTACATCCCAGTATCAGCTCCCCTCCTCCCAGTAACCCCTCACTCAGAGCCTTCCTCCACTCCCTACTGCTCTACTCCTCTGAGAAGGAGAAGCTTGCGTCCAGATACCACTCCATGTCCATCTCCACCCTAACACACTGCAAGACTAGGTGCATCCTCCACAACTGAGGCCAGACAAAGGGGCCTAGTTAGAAGACTTGGATCCATAGGCTGGCAACATATTCAAGGACAGCTCTACTCCAGTTGGTGGGAGACCTACATCAAGACTGAGCTGCACATCACTTACATATGTGCCTGGGTTAGGGGGATCTTGCTCTTTGGTTGGTGGTTCAGTCTTTGGGAGGCCCCAAGGGTCCAGACATTGTTGGTCTTCCTGTGGAGTCCCTGTTCTCTTTGGATCCCTCAATCCTTCCCCCAACTCTTCCACAAGACTCCCTGAGCTCCATCTAAAGTTTGGCTGTGGGTCTCTGCATATCTTTCCATTGGCTTATGGGTGGAGCCTCTCAGAGGACAGTTGTGCTAGGCTCTTGTCTGCAAGCATAACAGAGTATCATTACTAGTGCCAAGGTTTGGTGCTTGCCCATAGATGAGTCTCAATTTGGGCCAGTCGTTTTTTTCTTAATGATCAGGTTCTTGCGGTCATAATATTTGACAAAGGCTCAACACATATTGCTTAGGCTTCTGGGAAGATGTCAGTTATTCATTATAAACAGTCACTTTCCCTCAGAATCTTCAGTATATCAATTAAGCTGCCAAACAAGACAGGACAGTTCACTTCAGAAAAACAACAACAGCAAAAAAGAATATAAAATAAACAATATAATGGTTGTAAGGCCATGTGTTAATCTGGCTTTGGATTAGGTAAGCACTAGGTATTATAGTATTGGATTACATAAGATATGTTCTTTCTTATCTGTATCTTCTAGGTTTTGTTTAGCTTTCCTCCTACTGCCTGATTCCATTTCTGATATTTGTTAAGGAAATACAAGCTGCCAGACAAACAGGAAGTGATATTGCTTGCTGTCAAAGAATGATGAGAATGAATAAACTTATATGTATTAAAAATACAAGATGCTCATGTTGTATCAGATCCTATTCTAAGAATATTGTAAAAATGTATTCACTGGGGCTGGTGAGATTATGATCCAGTGACTCTTTGACTTTACCATTAAGTGCATGGTATGTGGTCCTTCTATTGAAGTAAAATAATGAGTAGCTGTATTGCTTTAAGTATGGAAATAGAATTCCTACTTACCACCCAGAGAAGTTTCAGCACACAAGACATATCAAAGGTGAGGACAGAAATAACTCCGAAACTATTTAAAGACATTTCCCTTTCAGCAAATCATTTTGCAGAAACCATAATTACCCTTGAGTTAACCACTTATTAATATAGACAACTTAATCATACTCACTGACCCATGTGTTGTTTTTAAAAGGACAATGAGTGTAATGACCCAGAACTGAGGTCATCCAACAGGTGATTAACATGAATGAAAATAAACCCAGCAGTATTTATGAATCAAGGAATCTCCAGGTTTTTATATGAGGTGGCACTCAGGACAAAAGGTTCTTTAGCATTTACACAATACCCTGGGACTATTCTGTGCAATTTATCTGATACAAAGGATTTGTTAAAAGGTCAAATTCAGCCCATGTGGAAATTGTGAGACATACGATTAATATTGCTTCATAGAATCACAATATTAATAGGATTAATATTGCTTCATAGATGTTGAGGAGGACTCAACATCTGTCCCAACACCGGGAATAACTTGGACCAGCAGGATCCAGGGATTCAGGAACCCCACTGGACCAGTGGCATGGGTTCCTTCCAGTCTGGGCCAGTGCCCTGAGCAGACCTTGGGTGCGAACTTTTCAGCCAGTCCCACAACACCCAGAGAAAGCTCCACTCCCAGGTACTCTAACATGCCCAGGATCACAGGATCACAGGAGCTTGGTCACACCAGGATCTCAAGGTGGCTGAGGCAGCTTGACTCCCAGGAGCTCTGTCACACCCAGGATCCCAGGATCACAGAATCCCAGAATCACAGGATTCCAGAGACAGCTGGTCTCTGAGGAGTTCTGACAAAACCAAGGTCACAGGAAGGATAGGCTCCAGTCAGATAAAGGGAGGACAGATAGCACTAGAGATAACCAGATGGCAGGAAGCAGGCACAAGAACATAAGCAACAGAAACCAAAGTTACCTGGCATCATCAGAACCCATTTCTCCCACCACAGCAAATCCTGGATACACCATCACACTGGAAAAGCAAGATTCGGGTCTAAACTCACTTGTCATGATGATGATAGAGGACTTTTAAAATGGCATAAATAACTCCCTTAAGGAAATACAAGAGAACACAGGTAAACAGCTAGAAGTCCTTAAAGAGGAAACACAAAAATCCCTTAAAGAATTACAGGAAAACAGAACCAAACAGGTGAAGGAATTGAACAAAACCATACAGGACCTGAAAATGGAAACAGAAACAGTAAAGAAATCACAAAGGGAGACAACCTGGGGGATTGAAAACCTAGGAAAGAGACCAGGAGTCATAGATGCAAGCATCACCACAGAATACAAGAGATAGAAGAGAGAATCTCAGGTGCAGAAGATACCATAGAAAACATTGACACAACAGTCAAAGAAAATACAAAATGCAAAATGGTCCTAAGACAAAACATCCAGGAAATCCAGGACACAATGAGAAGACTAAACCTAAGGATAATAGGTATAGAAGAGGGCAAAGATTCTCAACTTAAAGGGTCAGTAAATATCTTCAACAAAATTATAGAAGAAAACTTTCCTAACATAAAGAAAGAGATGCCCATGAACATATAGGAAGCCTACAGAACTCAAAATAGACTGGACCAGAAAAGAAATTCCTCTTGTCACATGATAATCAAAACACTAAATACACTACACAAAGAAAGAATATTAAAAGCAGTAAGGGAAAAAGATCAAGTAACATAAAAAGGGAGACCTATCAGAATTACACCAGACTTCTCATCAGAGACTATGAAAGCTAGAAGATTCTGGGCAGATGTCATACAGACCCTAAGAGAACACAAATGCCAGCCCAGGCTACTATATTCAGCAAAACTCTCAATTACCATAGACGGAGAAAACAAGATATTCTATGACAAAACCAAATTAACACAATATCTTTCCACAAATCCAGCCCTACAAAGGATAATAGATGGAAAACATCAACACAGGGAGGGAAACTACACCCTAGAAAAAGCAAGCAAGTAATCTTCTTTCAAAAAACCCAAAAGACGATAGCCACACAAACATAAAAATAACAGGAAGCAACAATCACTTTTCCTTAATATCTCTTAACATCAATGGACTCAATTCCCCCAATCAAAAGCCATAGACTAACAAACTGGATATGTAAACAGGACCCAGCATTGCTACATACAGGAAATGCACCTCAGTTACAGAGACAGACACCACCTCAGAGTAAAAGGTTGAAAGACAATTTTTCAAGCAAATGGTCCAAAGAAACAAGCTGGAGTAGCCATTCTAATATTGAATAAAATCAACTTTCAACCAAAATTTATCAAAAAAAAAGAAGATAAGGAAAGACACTTTGTACTGGCCAATAGAAATATTTAAGGCAAATGTTATAGGTATCTGATGAATCTCAGTGTAATGGCCTTGGGAAATGCAAAGGAATGTCGCTCTTTGCTCGGAGTGAAGCTAACATATCTTCAAGGGAGAACTTTGGAGGTATATGAATCTTATGGTCACATTAGGGAGGTGAGTCCAGTATATTTTAGAAGACTAGTATTATTTTCTCTGAATTTAGTCAGGAGTTGTCAACTTATTTCTAGTTGAGTGTGACAGTAGTAAGGTTATCAAAACCTACTGAAAACAAGTAACATTAAACGTGTGATTTATGAGATTAGGTTGTGTGCTATTTTGACTGAAGTCAAATTTCCTTTGTCATTTCAAAGGAGAAAAAATGAATGGTTTATAAAACTGTAAATGTTGATCTGTCAGAAATAATTTCCAATTGCATAATATTTTTACAAAGTGATTTAATTTATTTTAATCATACTTATAATGTGAAATTATAAGATGATAATATTGGCTTCTAAAGTTTTAGACTAGAAAATAGCATTTTAATTATTATAGAAGTGTCTACAAGTAATTTTATAATTTATTACTTCTGTATTTAATTTTGACATGTTTCTCATAATTCACCATTGTGTATAATACTGTGACAGATATCCCACAGTACATACATATTTCTGTCAACATAAATTCCTAGAAATAAGTTTTCTAGATACAATTTTATGCACAATTAAAAAAAATTAAGCTTACCAACCTTCTTCATAACTTCAACTCTTCCCATTGATAATCTGTACTCACAAGGACAACTGAGAGTTTACCAACTGTTGGCTAGAGAGTATCAATCAGTAAAAAGTTATCAATTTGTCAACAGGAGTTTAATTACCATTAGAATGCATTAAGCAAGAAAAGTTAAATATTTTATGTTTAAAAGATTATAATTCTAACCTCAGACAACTAAATGAAGAAAAAAGCTTTCACAATAAGCTGAGATCTAGTTCAAAGATCACTGACAGGTTTCTTTTTTTGTTGCTCTGGGTTGTTTTTTTTGGGGGGGGGGGTTGGTTGTTCTTTTTGTTTTGTTTTTGATAAATCTAATGGAGAGTTTTCACCTTAATTCAATAATGCTACTCTTTGAAGACAAAAAATATATTGCTTCCTGTTTTATAGGTTACCTCCGAGCCTTGATGGACTGCATTGCTTTGTTTTTACTCTCATATCCTTCACCAAGCAAATCCATCCTAACAGGATGTGGATTTTATCAGGGCGGTAAAAATATCGTAATAGCTGTGATGTCCCTGATTCACTGTTCATATTTTGGTATCCTTACTAACTGAAGACAGATTATTCCCTTTGATTAACTATAGTTTGAAAAGAGTAGATAAAACAAACAAAAAAAACAAAAGCAAACAACAACAACAACAACCAAAACCCTTCTCTGTTTTTCTTTGCAAGTTATTTTCTGTGTACCTATTTTCCCTGCCTTTTCTTGGCCTTGATTTTCTTCAAAAAATATTTATGCAATAGGACATCCTCCTCAGATTGTCTCTGGCATTTTGTTATTAGACTCGTTACACATAGCCACATAAAGATTTCTGTTCAAGACACACAAATGTACATCTTCTAATCAATTTTCCAGGCCCACTCTTTCTAGAACGTTTTATGATTTTTCTCTCCATGGACTCATTGGACTACCTTCCTCTCAATAGCCACACATAAATTGGTAAATAAAATAAAATAAAATAAAATACTAAAGTTGATGATATGCAAAATAGGTGAGGGATATCCAAAGCAGTGTGGAGTGTCAGGAAGATTCCAAGAGGCCGATAAATCAAGGATGAGTCACAGGAGCCAGCAGAAAAGATCAGAAGACAAATGGATCCAAATCCCCAAGGCCCACAGAGTGGAAGTTCATGAGGCTCAGCCTGTCAGCAGGATAATGGGTGAGAGGCTAATGCAGAGAAATGTGGCTTCCAGGGTAAGCAGAGGCAACTTCTAAAAGGCTTACCCTTTGAATGTTGTCAGAGAAGTACTTCAGAAATATGACTCTTAGGTTGGCATTAGAAATTAGATTTTAGAAAAGCAAGACAGGAGTCTAGAAGACCAATCATGATGCTATTGAAGTATGCCTTATGATAGAGACAGACTGAATTAGGATAATTAGACATAAGGTTTGAGATAAGTAAATGGATTCAAGAAATAATTTAAAAGGTAAAACTGACATGAATTTTCAATTGGATGCACATTTTGTGCATAGAAGTATCTCAAAAATGTCAAAATTATACGGGGATTGAGTAATTAGGTAGATCTACAAAGAGATTACTGTCATTTTAGTTGAGCATGGAGCCCTAGTACTTTTTGCTGTAAACACGCTTAACTTAGAACAAAATTGGAAAACAGTTTGCACTGAGGGATTGTGTAAAATGGACTGGCCTCTGGGGGTGCTTTTAAACAATTGTCCTGGTTGGTAAGTGATATAGGAAGACCCAAATCTATAGTATTATAGGTAGTATTCAAACCTAGCCATGTATTCATGAATTACTTAAGACAGAACCTAGCTAAATGAGTGCAAGCAAACAACAGGATGAACATCCATATTCTCATTTTTTTTAACTGACTGTCAAAGGAATATTACTAACTCCTTGAGTCCCTGCCTTGAGATTCATGAAATGAGGAAGTATGACTTGGAATTATAAGTCAAATAAATCTGATCTTCCCCAATGCTGCTTTTCCTTGGAGTGTTTTGTCACAGCAATAGAAATGGAACCATTAGGGATGGATGGATATTGGGATTCAGTTTGAGAATGCAGAACAGGATGCTTCAGTGTAACAACCAAGTTCAGATTCCCAATAGATATTTTATGTATGTGAATACACGAGACAGACTGGATACTTGACTACAGTGTGTGTTTGGTATTGGTGAAAGGAATCTCATAAAAACTTGCACAAGACCAATGGTTGACATGAACAAATGCACTCTATGACTGGAAGAAAAAAAGCAAGGATGAGTGGAACATGAATATCTTGGTTGTAATTGGGTGTGTGAGAACATGGCATAGGTCAAATATGGCTTCCTAAGTTCCTGGTAATGTAGACATCAATAGCATCTACTACATGATAAATGAGTAAGATGGGTTTATAACTTTATAGCAGTAATGAGTTTGGGAATAGTGCTTTGAGCAGTGGTGAATGGATTAAGGGAATGTCAAGTATGTCTGTTGAAGCTTGTATGTGAAATATTTCTTGTAGTTCCATGTGTTTTGTGGTTGTTTCCCAGATTTTGGCACTGTTTTAGAGGGCTGTGGACAATTTAGGAGATGGGGCCTACCGAGAGGGAATAGATCAATGAGGAAGGGTTATTATGAGACTCCTGCCTTTAGCTCCTCCCTGGCTGTATCTCTGGTGACTGTTTAATGTAAAATGAACCACTTGCTTCTGCCTTGAGCTCCACTAGCAGCATGTTCAGCCCAAGTGAATAGACCAACCAATAATGGGTTGAATGCTCTTGAATAGTGGATCAAGTAAATCTTTCCTTATGAAGTTTCTTCCAGGCATTTCAAAACTAACTTATGCAGTTTCTAATGGTATAGAAGGTCTAACTGAATGTTGAATGGACGATCTCATTGTGGTACTTCCTAATGACAGACAGTAACATAGGCCAGTTTTTGGCCAAGGCATTTGGAAAACAATGAATCTTTGCCTGTTCTGGGGAAAACATGGCAAGGAGCTCTAATGTGAGCCAAATAATTTTATAATGCATACAATGGCTTTATCCCCTATGCCAGCACTACTAAGACGGATATCTTTGCCAATCTGGAGACAAAATAAATGCTATTTAGAAAGAATTAGTTTGGTCAGTATAACCCAGAATGCAGGGGTGAAACTGCATTGTCCTGAACAAATAATGTTTTCCTTTGTTAATTTATGGCTATTTTCCTGAAGCGACTTCCATTCTGTGGGCAGTACTGACCACGATTCTCTAGTCACAGGCAGTATCTAAGCAAAGGCTAGTGACATCAATGGAGAGTCAGCAAGTTACTCCAGCCAAGAATAGGGGTGGATTAAATAATCTCTAAAGCACCTTCTAAATTTGAAATTCTGAGTATCCTCCCTTTTTAAAATGCTAATTGATTTCTAGGTTTCACCTCATAATATAAAATTCTAGAAGTGTCTGAAATTTTAAGTAACTTAATTGCCATACTCACTTACTGCTAAAATGAAATATGAGTTAGTTTAGTGGGGGGTGGGGCAGGGGGAAGGGTGTGTGCTCACACACTCACAACGCCAGAGATTTGACTTTTGCTCTTTATTGCAAGTCTTAAACTAGCTCCACTCGGCAATTCATTTGCATCAATAATTGAAAAGCCATCAGTCTCCTCTTGTCTTGCACTCTTTGCTCTGCGCACTAATGATATGCATGCTTGGCTATTGCCATAAAAATGCACCATAAATTTTTTAAAGATAATTCAACTACAGAGAATGAATCAATAGGAACTACAGTGATAGCATATAAGGGGGCTTTTCTAATGCTACTTAAATGTTGGTAGGACTTCTTGATGGGAGCCTGTCACTGTCTCCAGCTGGAGTTTCATAGTGTCTTCATTAAGAACTTGCTTAAGGATAGTTGGTTTCTCCACCAGTTTGTAGGTTACCCATTATATTTCTTTGCATTTGCATTTTCTGGTTTCTGTTGCATTTAGTGGCTTCCAGGCAAAAAGAATCCATTGTATCTCATGCCTATGATCAAGTTGAGCATGACATATTGTGTTCATTCAGCCATTCATTTGACAGCGTCGTTTGTTTGCCCTTAACTGAGTAGTGGTCTTATAAGCAACACTGGCCTTTATTAAAAGGTATGTATCTCAAACAAAAGCAGTCTCAACTAAAGCCAATTTTAAGTCTGGTCAGTTCTCAGAAGTGCAATGTTAGAACTATGATGTAAGCTAGGTTCAATACAAGTGTCCATTTAATGTACTGTGATGTCTAAAGCTGGAGAAAAGCTATCTGAAGGACACACATTAGCCTGAGACAGCACAAGACAAGAATCAGAGGGCAGGCAAAACACTTCTCAGCTTTATTTGGGTCAGTCTCTTTAGAAGCTGTATTTCATAAATAATCTTACAACTTGGGTAATAAAAGAAGTGTGACCCCATCTCCGACCTCTTCCCTACACAGGCATTTCCAGATAGCATCTTTAGATTGTCCTGAGCAAAATGTGATCTAAGTCTACAAAGACTGGGTACCCTGCATATCAAGGCTCACCAGTGACTGGATGGAGTTACAACTCTAGTTGGAAGCTGGAAGTAAAGATTTTCAGTTTTCTTTCTTCTTAGCCCGACATAAGAGCTTTTTCCAGAAAAGCACATGCATCACATATGCACACACAAACATAATATGAAACTCATGTTTGGAGGTGTAATATCCTCTCTAGAAGCCTTTGCCAAATACTTGAATAGAACTAAAGCTTGTTTCTGGAGTGGGTTCAATGATTCATCCTAGCCTCAGCTTCGTGTGTGTG
Organism: Uromys caudimaculatus; assembly: GCA_028551405.1. Taxonomy (NCBI): domain Eukaryota; kingdom Metazoa; phylum Chordata; class Mammalia; order Rodentia; family Muridae; genus Uromys; species Uromys caudimaculatus. The sequence goes on from CM052705.1 coordinate 25,505,114, forward strand.
TGTATGTGTGTGTGTGTGTGTGTGTGTGTGTGTGTGTGTATGTGTGTGTCCAAAAAGTTTATTATTAATATGACAAGGCACTGTTTATTTTATTTTTCTTTGGTATCTGAGCTGTTTTAATTGCTCTCCAATGGTCAATGTAATATATATATATATATATATATATATATATATATATATATATATATGTCCATCAGGATACATACAAGTACTCATATTGCAAAATGTTACTTGGAATGTATAGTTTTACTTATATACATTTAGAGTCTATGGATTTCATAGAATGTTATATTGGCTGTATAACATATTGTTTATCCATTCTCTTACTATTTATCATTAATTACAGTAAATGCATACACACACATGTATACACACACACACACACACACAGAGAGAGAGAGAGAGAGAGAGAGAGAGAGAGAGAGAGAGAGAGAGAGCAAGCATTACATTCAACTACTTTCCACAGGCCATTTATTGAAATTCTCTGCAATATGTGCTCAAGAATGGGAGTGATTAATTATAATTATAAAGCATATGCCCACTTAATTTCATGAAGGACCATGAGCATAATTCCCACAGTGCCTGAGGACCTTGAAATAATCGGCGTACTGGAGTTCTTATCTGACCACATCGTCCCCAGCATGTGGCATTCTAGCATCTTTCCTTTTTTTTTTTTTTTTTTTTGCTACACAGAAGAGAGTTTCCTGCTATTACACTGATGCTTATATTGCATTTTTTTTATTTCTAAATGGTTTGAATGATTCATTGGAGAAATTTAATGACATCTCTCTGAGTTGATTTTTCTGTTTCCCTTTTGAATTTCAAGCACCACCTTCCCTCATCTCCATTTTTAAGAACAGCTGGTTGGTGAAGGGAGGCATGACCAGTGGCAAATGAAGCAGACTCTGGGAGCATTTAGCTTCGTTCTTGTGTTCCCTGTTTACTGTGACACCAGGCAGGTTGTCTAAGCCTCTGTTTCTTCCTTGCAAAGAAATAAGTCCTTAGTAAATGCTAAATGCAGCAATGCATTTATTACGTACACTGAACAGCCAAAAGGATTTCTTTGGAAAGTTAACTGTCATTGTGTTACAGACCTTCTGATCTCGACCACTCTCTTTATGGGACAATTTTGTAATAAAGATAAAGCTAGGTAGTGAATGACTGGTTCATATTTAGTGTCAGGGTGGCTTTACTTTTTTAACTGAGTAGTGTTTTACTGGAGTGTAATTCATATGTAATAAAATGAAGTTAATTTTAAGGTTTTGACTTTCAAGCCTTATTTTTGTTTATGTGTCTGCAGGAGTACATGCCATGTGTGCAGGTGCTGTGGAGGATAGAAGACAGTATTGGATGACCTGGAACTAGAATTACAGGCTGCCATGAACCCACAGGAGAACTGCAAACTGAACTCTGACCTCTGGAAATGTGGTGAGTCCTCCTAATGCTGAGCCATTTCTTTGGCTCCAAGGTGCATCATTTCTTACAACTTAATGCATGATATAACCACTGTAGAAAACAGCCTTTAAACATCTCTCACATCTATACTAACCCTCTTCTCTTACATTCTATACAGCTAATCATGAAGCAATGTTTATTTTAGGAACCGCACAGTTGTCCTTGTCGATCTTGAGTTTCATGCATGTGGCATTAAATTGTGTTTAACCTTTCCTATCTGATTTTTGGCTCAATGGGCTGGTTTATATTTTTAAATTCATTCATAGGTTGCCATTATCAGTAATCCACTCCTATACACCCTTAGCACTCAAACATATTAATGCACTACAGTTGCGCAAGCATTCTCCTGTTGAGAGTATTTGGGTTATATTTAGCTTGGTGACATTTTGAATAAGGATGCTAAGAGGGTATTTTGTGAGAAGTGTGCATGGGTGCTTATGGACAAAGGGATAGAAGTAGAGTGGCCAGCAAGAGAATTTACAAGTAACTGCTAATGGTCCTTCAAGATGCCTCCATCATTTACTCTCACCAACAAGCTAATGGTACTTGTTTATATGGGCTTCTCAATAATTGGATTTATTCACCTCTCTCCTCCTACTTCGGCAATGCACAGTGGAAAAGTGATTCCTTGTGGTTATGATTAGGCTTTTAATTTTTTTGACCCAATATCTCATGTGGTCCCAGCTAGCCCAAGACTCACTAGGTAGCTGAAGATGGCCTTGAACTCTCCATCTTCCAGTTCTTCCTGAGTTCTGGAACTACAGGCCAGGTCCTGTGTGGGAAAATTGAACTCAGGACTTTTTGTAGGCTACACACCTGTTCTGCCAGCAAAGCTACATTGCTACCCCCGTGGTTTTAATTCCAATCCCTTATGATTGATTTCCTATACAAGTATTTCTTGCTGCTTCATCTTTATTTGGGGAATATCCAAATGTTTTGCTAACTTATGTTTCTATTGATTATCGTTTCCTCTTCTTCTGTCTTTGCCCTTGGTCTTGATCACCCTGTGCATGCCTTCACCTATAGATTTGTAGTTCTTTAATATTTAACACATACATATGTATATAGTATATAATAAGTGTTGTTTCAGTCTGTGGACTGTTTTTACACTTTCAATCATTGCCTTTTGGAAAGGAGAGAATGTAAATTTAATAACACTTTATTCTTTTTAAATGCTTTCTGACTTCCTAATGTATTTTGTTAAATGTTTCTTTTAATATTCTAATATCATGAACATATTCCCTGGACCATATCTTTTAAGTAATTACTGTTGTAATATTTATGTTAAGATATTGACATTAAGAATTCATCTTAAACATATTTAGTATTTATAATAATTTAGAAGTCAACATTTATTACCTATAAACAGAACTGTAGAGATTCCAATGTGCTTCAAAATTTAAAAAAATGTTTTTCTTTTCTTTTCCTACTTAACTGTTTTTGAAACTTGGCAAAAATTAATTGAATGAATATTTATAGATAACTGCAAATTCCCATCATTCTTACACACTGCCATTGTCACTAGGATACTAATATTTAAAATCAGGTAATATAAACCCTCCAATTTAGTTTTTTATATTTTTTCAAATTATTCTTGGGCACTTCAGATAATATGCTTTTCCCTATAAAGCTTATAATCAGCTTAACAGGTTCTTCAGGAACAACAACAAAAGCCTAGTGGAGCTTAACTCCAATTGGAATTTATTTATAGAAAATTGCATGAGAATTGATGTCTTAACAATTCCCAGTCTTCCTCCATATCCATGACATATCTTTCTACCTACTGAGAGTGTGAGGTTTTCCTGTCATAATAGGTGTTTTTCAATTTTGAAGTCAGACGTGTCTTACACCTGATTAATTATTAGGCTTGTGAGTGTTTGAGAAAGTATTAAAACACAAATTACACTATAATTTATAAATTGTTGGTGAATTTTGCAGGTGTTTCAGCCTTGTGATGCATTTATATCCCAATCAGTCCACGATTTGTAGAAAATGTCATAAATTTAAAATGTACTTTATTTACCAAGCATTACAAATTAGCAACAGAAATCTAGAGAGAATGGATGGGTCCCCCACCAACTGAGAGTTCACTGGTAGCCCATGGCTTAGTGTGGCTGGGCAGATTCTACCAGCGTCTTCCAACACATTGCTAGGCTAGGAAAAGCCCCTGTCTCTAACAAATGCATCCTCTTTATAATGCTTAGAGCTTTTGCATCACCAACATGTCAGAAAATTATTAAGTCAGGGATTGTCTGTTCAAAGAAATATAATTAAATTTTTGTGCATTGACCATGTATTCTACCTTGCTAAATTCAATTATTCATCCCTCAATATTTTTGTGCAATTTGTATTTTGTGCATACAAAATAATCATCACTGAAGAATGATGGTTCAGTTGTTCTTGGCTCACTTGTAGCCCTTGTTCCCTTCTCTTGTTTTAATGTTCAGATCTCACAGTGTGATACTTAGTAGAAATAAAAATGAGGGAACAACTTTTCTCAAACTTAGTGGAAACACATTTAATGATTTTGTACCAGTAAATATGATGCTAAGTATACTTCTTATAGATAACCCACATCTTAATTGACAATGTTTTCTGTTTTACTTCAATCCTAGTTTGAGATGAGTTTTTAAGTGAGCAGCCCTAAAAACATTTATACAAGTAATTTTGTATGGACTGAATAGGTTCTATTACAGAATATATATGTATATGCATACATGTATGCAACTAAACTTAGTGAATAGACAGGTTAAGTTTTTAAAGGAGAGTAGGGAGAGGTGTATGGGAAGGTATGGAGGAAGGAAAGGGAAGGGAGAGGTATAATCTTATAATATCTAAGAAAGACAAAATAAGTCATGTACAATATGTTTCATCTATTCTTTTTTATTGGTTATTTAATTTATTTACATTTCAAATGTTACCCCCTTCCCAGTTAAAACCCCTATCCCCTCCCACATCCCCCATGCTTCTATGAGGGTGCTACCCCACCCATGCCCTCCCACCTCAGTGCCCTAGCATTCCCCTATGGAGTCATTGAGCCTCCACAAGATCAAAGGGCTCCCCTCCCATTGATGCCAGATAAGGTAATACTTAGCATGTTTTGCAGGTATTTTATTGTCCTTTAGGTTTATACATATATGCACACACACATGTACACACACACACACACACACACACACACAGAGAGAGAGAGAGAGAGAGAGAGAGAGAGAGAGAGAGAGAGAGAGAGAGAGAGAGAGAAAGAGAGAGAGAAAGACACAGACAGAGAGAAACAGAGATAGGGACAGGCAGAGAGACAGGAAGATCCTATCTTTGTATTGTTCGGAGGTTGCTTGCTTGCTTGCTTATGTGAATATGTCCCTGCACAGGCATGTCTATATCTGTTCTTGTGATCATTTGTTTTTAATTATTTTAGATAAATACCTAAATTAAGTCTTTATGGCAATTATTAATTTTTTAGATGATCCACCAGCTTTTCTGTATGTTGTCTGGACCACATTGTACTTTCATCTGTAATGTGAAGAGTCTGGTTTAACTCTTACCTAGCCAAGATTTGTGATTTCCCACTTTTAATGATAGCTCTCCTTGTATTAATGCAGTGCTACATCATAGTAATTTTAATTTCTACTTTTTATTAATAATGTTGGGTATTCTCATGTAGTTGATGAATGTTTTGAAAATACTTTTGAAAAAATGTCTCTTTAATCCACTGGTAATTGAAAAAGTAGGAGTTTTGGAATTATGTTATTGATTCCCAAAATTCTTTATAAATGTTCATACTATAGATTCTTTTCTGAAATTTTCCTTTTTGCTTCTCTTTTTTTTGGACGGGGGGAGGAAAGGGTTTATTTTATGTTACAACTCTCAGGTCATACTCTGTCATCCAGGGAAGTCAGGACAGAAAGCTAGAAGCAGGAACTGAAACAGGCCAAAAAGCTTGTTCCCCACGTCTAGCTTAGCCTGCTTGCTTTTACTCTCTAGAACCACCTGTCCAGAAGCTGGACAACCTACATCAATCATTAGTCAGGCAAATACCTCATAGTCTGGCCTACAGACCAATCTGGTTTTTGTTTGTTTGTTTGTTTTGTTGTTGTTTTGGGTTTTTTTGGCATTGATTTTTTTTGATACTTCATTTACATTTCAAATGTTTTCCCCTATCCAGGTCTCCCTTTGGAAACCCCCCATCCCATCACCCCTCCTCCTGCCTCTATGAGAGTATTCCCCCACCATCAACCCACTCCCATCTTCCTGCCCTGGCATTTTCCTATACTGGGGAATCTATTACCCTCAGGCCCAAGGGCCTCTCCTCCCACTGTTGGCCAACAAAACCCTCCTCTGCCACATATGTGGCCAGCAGCATGGGTCCTTCTATGTGTATTCTTTGGCTGTTGGTCCAGTCTCTGGGAGCATGGGGGGGGGTGTGTGTGTGAAACCAGTTGATACTGTTGCTCCCTCCATGGGGCTGCAAACTCCCTCAGCTCCTTCAGTCCCTTCTCCAACTCATGTATATGGGACCCCATGCCCAGTCCAATGGTTGCTGTGAATTGAATCTTGGGTATCCCGAACTTTGGGGCTAATATACACTTATTAGTGAGTACATACTGTGTTCGTTCTTTTATGACTGAGTTACCTCACTCAGGATGATATTTTCAAGTTCTATCCATTTGCTTGCGAATTTCATGAAGTCATTGTTTTTAATAGCTGAGTAGTATTCCCTTGTGTAAATGAACCACATTTTCTGTATCCATTCCACTGTTGAGGGACATCTGGGTTGTTTCCAACTTCTGGCTATTATAAATATGGCTGCTATGAACATAGTGGAGCATGTGTCCTTATTACATATTGGAGCATTTTCTGGGTATATGCTCAGGAGTGGTATAGCTGGGTCCTCAGGTAGTATTATGTCCATTATTCTGAGGATCCATCAAATGGATTTCCAGAGTGCTTATAACAGCTTTGAATCCAACCAGCAATGGAGGAGTGTTCCTTTTTTTCCACATCCTCGCCAGCATCTGCTGTCACCTGAGTTTTTGATCTTAGCTATTCTGACTGTTGTGAGGTGGAATCTCAGGGTTGTTTTGATTTGCATTTCCCTGATGACTAAGGATTTTGAACATTTCTTTAGGTGCTTCTCAGCCCTTCAAGTTTCCTCAGTTGAGAATTCTCTTTTTAACTCTGTTCCCCATTTTTTGATAGGGTTATTTGGTTCTCTGGAGTCTAATTTCTTGAGTTCTTTGTATATATTGGATATTAGCCCTCTCTCGGATGTAGTATTGATAAAGATCTTTTCCCAATCTGTTGGTTACCGTTTTCTCCTATTGAGTGTATCCTTGCCTTACAGAAGCTTTGCAATTTCATGAGATCCCATTTGTCGATTCTTGATCTTAGAGCATAAGCCATTGGTGTTCTGTTCAGGAACTTTCCCCCTGTGCCCATGTGTTTGAGACTCTTCTGAGGTCTTCTTTGCTTTCTTTCTTCAGAGACTTGAAGTTCTTGTCATACAGATCTTTCACTTATTTGGTTAGAGTTATACCAAGATACTTTATATTGTTTGTGACTATTGTGAAGTGTGTCATTTTACTAATTTCTTTCTCAGCCTGTTTATCCTTTGAGTATAGGAAGGCTACTGATTTGTTTGAGTTAGTTTTATATCTGGTCACATTGCTGAAGTTGTTTATGAGCTGTAGTAGTTCTCTGGTGGAGTTTTTCAGTTCACTTAAGTATATGATCATATCATCTGCAAATAGTGATATTTTGATTTCTTCCTTTCCAATTTGTATCCCTTTGACATCCTTTTGTTGTCTAATTGCTCTAGCTAGAACGTCAAGTACTATTTTGAATAGATAGGGAGAGAGAGGGCAGCCTTGTCTAGTCCCTGGTTTTAGTGGGATTGCTTCAAGTTTCTCTCTATTTAGTTTGAAGTATATTGCTTTTACTATGTTTATGTATGGGCCTTGAATTCCTGATCTTTCCAAGACTTTTATCATGAAGGGATGTTGAATTTTGTCAAATGCTTTTTCAGCATCTAATGAAATGACCATATGGGTTTTTTTCTGAGTTTGTCTATATAGTGTATTACATTGATGGATTTCTTGGTATTGAACCATCCCTGCATTTCTGGGATGAAGCCTATTTGATAGTGGTGAATGATAATTTTGATGTGTTCTTGGATTTGTTTTGTGAGAATTTTAATGAGTATTTTTGCATCGATATTCATAAGGGAATTTGATCTGAAGTTTTCTTTCTTTTTTGGGGGGGTCTTTGTGAAGTTTTGTTATCAGTGTAACTATGGCCTCATAGAATGAATTGGGTAGTATTCCTTCTGTTTCTATTTTGTAGACTAATTTAAAGAGTATTGGTATTAAGTCTTCTTTGCAGGTCTGATAGAATTCTGCACTAAGCCTATCTGGTCCTGGGCATTTTTTGGTTGGAATACTTTTAATGACTGCTTCTATTTCTTTAGGGGTTATGGGACGGTTTAGATGGTTTATCTGATCCCAGGAACAGGAGCCTTCTGGTTTATGCTTCTCTTAAAAATATCTTTTAAAGTACACACAATTTTTATTTTGATTAATTTCTACTTTCTTTCTTTCTCTTAACTTAACTATGTGCTGTTTGTGGTATTCTTGAGAGTCTGTTGATAAATCTAAGGTCATGTGAATTTACTCTTGTGTTTTCTTCCATCACTTTCATTATTTAAATATAAATGCTAGCCAGAGGTCTATGTATAGTAATTTGTGACTGTCATTTGGAATTCAGAGTATAGCTTCATTCTTTTGTAAGTGGATATTCTATTGTTCTAACATCTGCTGATGAGCCTCTTCCATCCCCGTTGAGTAGTCTCAAATAATCTGCCTTCACGAAGGCCCTGGTCAGCTGTTAAAAATGACAAGCATCATTTTCCAATATTTTCCTGAGAGAATATAAGAAATTGAAAGATAAAAAGATGATTCTTTGGAATAAAGTTGATATAATATTACATAGAGTAAAGCTATCCTGAAAATAGATACAAATGAGCACACACAAATATCTAAAATTAATAATAAACTTGAAGACTTTTCCACCATTCTGACAAGAAAAAAAAAATGAGGGAAAATTTCAGACCACAGACATATAGGCAAATCAATGACTTTACATCTCTGTCCCACTCGTCTCTGGTCTCTTTGCCAGAAGCACAGTATTTTGATTACTGCAATTGTCAAATATATGTCAGAAATGGGAAGTATGAGTTCTGCAATGCTGGTCTTACTTGTAGTATGTGTGTGTGTGTGTGTGTGTGTGTGTGTGTGTGTGTGTGTGTGTGTGTGTGTGTGTGTGTGTGTATGTATTTGTTTGGGCCGATCTTCCTAATGATGTTCAGTTTTATCCCATGGAATCTTTTTTGGATTCCATTGAGTCTTCTATTCTCTCAGAAAAATGTTTGGAGGATTTTTACCGAATTTGGTCTTTCATATATCTGGTTGAACAATTCTCCTGGGTTTAATTGCTTTAGTTCACCTCTGCTTCCAAATTCTTGGTAGCCATATTTAGACTTCCTCTTTAGAAAGTCTTGGAGATTACAATATACAATTAACTAAGAGATCTTTTTATCTTTTAGAAATGACTTGCCATTTTTTTTTCTAAGTGCTGGAGTCTAAGTTACAGTTGCAGTTTTAGGGGTCTGCTGAGAAATTCTTGATGCCTTTGCTTCTCCTTTGCAGCACAGTCTCTGAGGTTCTCGAGGTCTTTCTCCATCATGTTCTCTTCTATTCAAACTTTCCAAAGACACTTACCGTGTGCCCATAAAAAGACGTTTCTTTTTATACTCCTGCACATTATAAGGTCCCATTGGCATATTGCTCCCTTTTCATTCTCTGTTGAGAGTAAGATTCTATGTTGCAACATCAGTCCGTAGCTTAGATTCTTTCAGACCCTAATCCATCTGTCAGGCCCCACACATGTTTTATACATTTGCAGAACATATTTTCTTAAATACCTTGCACCCAATGAATGTAGTTCCATAGTTCTTTTCTGCTAGCTTATAGTACCTTTCAGTCCTTTATATCCTATCAACAGCTCATATTCTTTTGATATTTAGATTGTTTGGGCTGCCCGATGATGGTCTCATGATTTACCTCTTAAATAGGAACATGGTTTTAAGCAAATTACCCCATTGCGTTTCTATTTGTTATTCACATATATTCATTTTTAAGGCTAAATTTCTTCAAGAAGATGAGACTTGGTTATACCTTGCTTTGAGATTTCAAAAATCCTTTTATAATTCATAAAGAGATCTTTTAGCAAACTAAGATCTGAGCATGAGACTTTGCTTGTATTAGGGATGAGAGCAAAGTTTATTCTGATGTGTGACTATGTCTAAAAGTCTACAAAGCATTAGATCTGTTCTCTTTCTGGGCTATGAGCCATCAGAGTTCTCCCATCTGATGTGTTTATTTTTTGACTGCTTTATTGACCACATATATCTCCTCTTACATGGAAATATTCTATAATTCCCCATGACATCTATAACATATATTGCATGAGACTATATTTGTCTGTAGGCATAAAACTACCCATTTAGAATCAAGTTAGAAATTATACTGTTTTAGGAAATGACAGTAGCAGGTTCTCATCAGCTCTAGGTAGTAGACTAAGGTTATAGAATCAGGTATGAATTTCTTTCTTCTGTTGAATGGGCCTTAAGTCTAGTTAGTTGGCTATTGTTATCCCAGGATATAAGTATCACTATAGCACCTTTCAAGATATCCTGCCACTCTGGACATTGTTGTTGTTTGAAAGTATTATAGTTGGGTAATATTATTTATTACTTTTTTCTCTTGACAGCTTACCATAGCGCCTTCTGTTATTACAGGAGCTAGCTGTCAGGAGTAGGCTTCCATGCTAGATTCATTGTAATTCCTCTATGATCTATGTCTGAGGTATGTGGTGTCTTCAGCAATAGGGTCTTTATCTTTAATTTCTGGGAGGCACCCAAGTGCAAAAGCAATACTCATATAGATTTCAAATACTCTTAGATTCTTCTAGCCAACAAATTAAATAGAGGTTTCTCATGGATAACACTGCAGTTTTGTTAGATAAACTATGTTTTGGGGGGGAACATAATAACCTCAAGTGAAACAACATTTGTGTGTGTGTGTGTGTGTGTGTGTGTGTGTGTGTGTTTGTATGTATGTATGTATGTATGTATATAATAAATTTAAGTTATGATAACATGGAATAATATAATCTATGGCCTTTTCAAATACCCTTAGTGATATTTACCCCACCTCCTTTTTTTCTGTATTACTCCCTCTAGGCTTGCTGTATTAAACTCTCTCCCTCTTTTAGTCATATTCCCCTTCACAGAACCTATGTCATTCTAGTCCCCTCTCAAGAGCTCCTCCCCACCATAGTCTCCTTTTACTGTCCTGGTATAGCTTTTACCTCTCATCAAAGATGCTTCTTTTCCCAGCAGATGAAGTGATTTTCTATTAGAGAAATGAACAATTGCTCAAAATGCAAAGAAAAACAGACCATGTAGTGCTCAGCCACAGTTGATAGATCCACAGCACAACTTCTCTACATATGACTCAGGTAACATCACAGAAAAAGGAGAAGAAAGATTGTAAGAGACAGAAGAGTAGAAAGCCATAAATTCTCCTAGTGAATCATGTTACATATATACATATGCATATAAATATTATGCATATATATATGCATATATGCATATATATATATATATATATGATACATCACAGGAAAGCTGTATTCATGAAATGTCAACAACATGGTTAACTAAACAAGATCTAAAGAATAACAACACAATTTGTATGCCCACATGAATAGGAGAAGTCTCATAGAGCCCCACCCAGGTGTGGGTAGCTATAGGCAATTGATGGCTATTGAGAGAAGGAGAAGCACTCTGGTGATGAGCCTCTGGTGGGTTATCTAATCCCAAGTTGTCAATGCTAAACACATATACATACAAACAGCAATCAATATTGTGTGAATATGTGTGTGTGTGTGTGTGTGTGTGTGTGCGTGTGTGTGTAACAATAATAATTAATAACAGGCCATGAATTGTAGAGAGAATGGTGGTGTATGAGAAGAATTGAAGAAAAGAGAGTCCGGGGGGATGATGATATAGTGTTCACGTATCAAGTCTCAGAAAAATAATATAAGGGGATAGTAACATCTTAAAGGGAAGAGAAGATTAGAGGGGAAGAGAATAGGGTAGAGACTGAAGCAGAAGTAGAAAGTGGGGAAAGGGTAGCTGAAGGGGAGGGCTAAGAGAGTAGACAGACAACTCTGGAGAAAACCCTGGCATGCTTCCACAGAGCAGATTCTCATGTCTAGAGCTCAAAACTCATAGCCCATGTATGTTCAGTTTCAACTACGGAAAAAGACAGCTAGTAAGGAACAGGGGAGGCTGGCCCTGTTCCTGTAAGTCATTTCTGGATGCATTATTCATATTTGATAAATCATTTAGATGTAGATACTTTATTAGCTTATAAAGCACATTATATGGTTTTAAATTGTTAATACAGGCTGTTGTGATGCATATTGTACTTCTGAAAAGTCATGCATCACTTTAATTCATAGCCTCATTATAAAGCTTGTTACAAAGCACTGCATTATTGCTTGAAGAATAGCAGGGTAGCATTTCTGCAAAGAAACGGAATGTTTTATTTACATTATTGGTGGCTTGGATTAGCCCCTCAGACATCCACTGAAAGATGCAACTGGATCAGAACGTAACCTTCTTGTGAATAAAGGCAATCTTTTCTAAGAATTCTCATGAAGACCTGAAATATGAGTTTAGTCTGGTTGCATGATAATTATGCAATGATTCTTGCTTGAGTAATCACTCGGACTGTAACTTTGGACAAATTGAGTTGTTTACTTCTCAACCATATTGTTGCAAATGTTTTTATAATACTAAGCATACATACATAGTTTTTCATTTATTATAAAACAAGAGGATGACTAGTAATAAAGATAGGAGTAAGCACTTATCATTGACACCATGGAGTTTAGTAGTACTTCTGATACGGTAGAGAAATAGGGTGCTGGAGGATAGAAATTATCTAATTTGTAGTTAATAAAGGGCAGAGAACTGGAAAGTTCAGCAAATATCATGAACCTAGATCATCTGTAGACTTTTATTCTAATCAAGTATGTCTTCCACTGAAAGCTCACCTTGTCAACTGGTTTATATAACCTATACTTGAATCTTTGTTCCTTCATTAAGTGTGTATCCTCGGACTGATCACTTATTCCCACTGGTTCTCAGTTTTCCCATCTCCAGAATGACAATAATTGACAAGTTCCTAAGAATAGTAAATGAAGAACAGCATGGCCAAGAGTTGAAAACATTGCAGTTCTTCAATGAATTCTTGTTACAACAATTGTTCCACAACTGAAGACAAGAGGTGGAGGTGATTCTCAAAATTATATAAAACATTCTCAGGTAGCATTAACCATGCTAAAGCACCTGAGATATAATTATACTTTGCTGCAATAAAAAGGCTCTTTCTTGTATTAAGTATAATCCAACTGAGCACGTTTTGTCTTAGTATCTTTAGTTTTATGAATTATACAATGGGCACTTTTCTGGACCATAAAATACTGGTTTCTCATTCAAAATCAGTAGTGAGTACTCATGAGAAAAAATGAGCTGGGAATGATGTGGGTTATATGAGGGGAGGCTTTGAAAAGTACTGAATTCTAGGCTGATGCTCAAGACCTGCACAAAATCAAGGCAGTCAAGATATCAGCATGGACTAAGGAGGAGATAATGCCCCTAACCCTAACTGATGAGCAAATGACAGTTGATTCTCTCTTGGGAAAGGAGAGTCAGTTTTCTTTAAGGATGTGGCCCATGGTAGATTATCATGTACCACTGAATGGCTTTATACACATCAGTGTACAAACACCAAAATGTTGCCTTGGTAGATTGTTAAAACAAAACAAAACAAACAAACAAACAAAAACCAAAATTGGTATGGAAGTGATAGTTTAGGGATTGGGTCTGGGAGGAGATGGGGGAGGATCCAAAAGTAAGTATATATATCTTATCATAGTAGAGGACTTAGAGTAGCTGATGAGTGTTGGAGGATAGTGTTGTTTTACTTTGTATACAATGCCTAATACACTGTAAATATTCAAATTATGAGCCTACGCCTTGGTGCATACTAGCAACACTAAGTGGACTCAGTGGGTTAAAAAGAGAGTACATATGTTTCGGAGTTGGAGAAAAAGGGAATCAATGGATTTGAGCAAAATAAATTAAATTTGTGTATGAAATTCTCAAATAGTGATTTGTTTTAAAAGTATGGAAAAGAATACAGCCGGATGAGCTGAAAACAATGAGTCCCTAATGATTACTAAAGGCTTCAAGTGTGGCTTTCTTAGAGTCTCATGTGTGAACGTTACAAATCGACATGTATAAGGTGATTTAGAACTAAGGTTAGATTAGTGGGAAAACTGACTGTCTACATGTTTGAACCTTGCAAAGGTGATTTCATAATCTGGACTGTAATTTGGGTTTCCTTCTATTTTCTCAACATCTCTATAATCCCCAAGTTGAACGAGGAAACAGTCTAAGGCCAACACTACTTTCTCTCTATGCTTTAGAAAACTGTACTCATGTGTGAGCTCTTTAGGAAATACTGGCTACTGTTTGTCTCCTAAGGGAATCTAGGAACATTAGAGACAGGACAACTTTGGAGAAGACAGCTCAGAGTGATCTGATTGAAATTATCACCTTTGAGTTTCAAAGATGTTTCTTTCATGTCTATGAAAAATATACAAGGGCCATTGCCCTTCCTCATAGTTATTTTAAAGAATGATGCAGTACAGATGGCCGTGTCCCCAGTCACCTGCATGCTGTGACTGTAGTCTTTGCTAGGAATATTTTTTTTCATAATTTAAGTAGCATTTTTACCATGTTGGAAACAGAAACAAAAAAGGAAGACAAATCTCACATATTTCAGTTAATGAGATTGGGTGTTAGCGAGTCATTTACATCAAAACTAAGTGCAAAAGGGAGAAGAGAGATCTGTAGGAATTCCTCATTTTAGATGAAGTCTGTTCTAACAGGTGAATATCCAGACCAAAGAAGCAATTTCATCTGGCACTCTTTGATTTCTGAATGCATGAGACAGAGAAAGAAAGAGAAATGGGAAACTCAACTATGCCCCCAGAAAGAGAGCTGTGAACATTGGCTGACTTTCGTCTTTCTGTTTACAAAATGGAGCACCTGTGTGCCTTTCCTCTGATTCCAAAACCCTGACATTTTTCCTAAATTAGGAAGTGGAGGAGTGACAGGTTTCTACTTCATTCATTGGCATCAGGGTGGGCAGGAAGCAGGAGAATCTGTGATGTTTAAATTGGCATGCAGAAACTCACCCATGGGTGCACAAAGAACTGGGTCACCATCATCACAGGATTAAACTGGTCAGGATGCACAGAACTGAATCCCTCTTCAAAATACCTGGATATGTGCATATCTTGAGCAGCTCCAAATTCAAGGTTCTAGTCCCATAGTTTCTAGGAAATGGTTCCCAAGGGTACCTTGGAAGTTATTAAAGGGATGTAAACTCTTTTATTCAGGATTTCAACTCAGGACCACTTTTCAGCCCCATTTCTGTCTGAAACCCTGCAAGCTGATGAGCGTCCATTCTGCCTCCTGCTTACTTGTTCAGATAGTTCATTGCCAACGGGAAAGAAATAAGAATTTTGTTATTCATTCATTCATTCTTTTTTTTTAACACAGAGTTTCTCTGTTTAGCCCTGGTTGTCCTAGAACTCACCCTGTTAACCAGGCTGGCCTCAACCTCAGAGATCTACCTGCTTCTTGCTGGGATTAAAAGCGTGACAACAAGTGCCCAGTTTTTGTTTTTGTTTTTGGTTTTTTACATTATAATTATATCAGTTTTTCTCTTCTCTTTTCTCCCTCCAAATTCTCCTTTGCATGATTTCCTTCTGTCTTTTAAATTCTTGGACTCTTTTTACATTATTTATTGTTACACACACACACACACACACACACACACGATACTATTCTTCATATTCCCTTTAAAAAATTAAACAAAGCATATAGGGTTTTTTTTAGGATTTATATAATTACTATAGCAAAACAAGAAAACAAAAGGGTTAAGAAGTAGCATAAAACACATATTTTCAAATATGTGCAGTGTATGCTTATAACAAACAAATATGCAGTCTCTTACATCTGTTCAGATATTCGTGATGGAGAGAGTCCAAATGTCCCATAGCCAGGGTTTCATTAGGACAGAGTGATGCCATATATTCTTACTTCACATGTATAAGATTAGCTCCTGAAAGCCTTAGCCTTAGTCTGTAGCTGGTAATGGTACCATGATGTTATTTATGTCCAGGTTTCAGTCTGTTTGATTTCTTCTCAGAGGATGGGAAGCACCCAAAGGTACCATGCTGATTAGTTTTTATTTTTATTTTATTTTGTTTTTGTGTTACCATATACAGATTGCTTTAATACCTTCAGTTGTAAATGTGTGTTTTAATTAATTATTTTATTTATTTACATTTCAAATGTTGTCCCCTTTCCTGGAGTCTCCCCTTTGCCAATCCCAACCCCCTCCCCCTCCCCTTTTGTCTCCATGAGGGTGCTTCCCCACCCATGCACTCTGGGCTTACCCCTCTGGCATCCTCCTTTGCTGGGGCAACAAACCTCCACAGGACCAAGTGCCTCCCCTCCAATTGATGCCAGATACAGCAGTTCTTTGCTATATTTGTAGCAGGAGCCAGGGACCCACCCATGTAAACCCTTTGGTCGTTTGATAGGGCTGGAGAGATGGCTCAGTAGTTAAGAGCACTCACAGATCTTCCAGAGATATGCATTTGATTCCCAGCAACCAAATGGTGGCTCAGAACATCTGTAGTGGGATCTGATGCCCTCTTCTGGTGTCTCTGAAGACAGTGCCAATGTACTCACATATATAAAATAAATAAATGGCTGATTAGTTTTTAAATGATAACTTTGTGCAACCTACCTGAGAAGAGACCCTCAATTGAGGAGTTATTTACAGATCAGGTCAACCAGTGGTTATACCTGTGGGGGATTGTATTGACAGCTAATAGTTAAAGGAAGTCTTAGCCCATTCATGGTAGATAATACCATTGTCTACACATGGAATTCTGAACTATAAAAGACAAGCAAAAGCTAGCTGAGATCAGCAAAGCAAGGACCCATTTCTTTTCTCAACTGATGACGGTGAATGTGATGTAATTCGCTGCTTGATTACTGCCATGACTCTCAATAGGACAGACTGAAACCTGTAATGACAAGCCAAACAGATCCTTTCTTCACCTAAGTTACTTTTGGTCAAGGTGTTGAGCATGAAACTAGAACAAAACTCACAGAAATTTCTGTAGAACTGCTGAACTACTTGTGGTCTAAAGCATGTTATATGGTATGATCACTTTAAGCCTTCACTAGTTGCTAAATAAAATAGTAATGTGTAACTATTTGGAAATTTGAGCCCAAAGCTAACCTCTAAAATAGTTGTTTGTTTGTTTGTTTGTGTTCTAAACCTTAAGTTTTACAGAGTGGACTGCTTCATTTCTGAGTCGTGTATCATCACATTCTCTATCTACTCCCCAGGGCGTTCAAGCTTGGCCACATCCTGTTGAAAGCCTAGACATCACTGAAGAGAGCAGAGGGGTAGAACATGGCTTCTTCTCTTTCTGTAACTCACCACTGATAGCCCACCAGGCTCTTTTAGGCTCACCCTCTTTGTGTCCTCATATCGTCTCACTAGACAGTAGCGTAAGTCACCGTGTGCCTTGTCACAAGACCCCTGGCTGCCTTGTCAAGTTGTGCTGGTTGTGCACTAAAATTCTTGAGTCACCATTTACTTCTGGTGTTACAGCTGATTGTACTTGCTGACAGATGGCCACAAACTGCCAGAAAAAAACAGGTGCTTTGTTCGTCACTTTTACGCATGCTCCATTTGAACTACAGAAATGTGAGTACCTCGGTTTGACTAGACAGTTTCTGGGAGGAACTACTATTTTCATCTGACCCGGCTTCCTATGTACTAAGGCCCCTCTTTCCTTTCGAGCATCTGATGTTCATGGTGCTTGTTTCAGATAGATGTTCCACATAATTATTTGAGGCAAATTAGTATATTATTTTCAACAGATAACGAGCTTCAGCATTTCAGTCAAGTCTAAACAAGAAACGTAGGAGGAAAAAAGAAACTTCATTGTGTTTGTCAGGTCTGTGCGTTTCTTATATTTTCTTTGCACCAAAAATGTTTCTAACATGATAACCAGAATCTGGGTTCATATTAACCTAACAAATGGAAAGGAATGGTATGCCCTTTCTGTCGCATTCCCTGTCTCTCTTTGACAACTGAGTATTTTAGTATAGTTATAGTTTTTATTTGTTTGGTTTTGGTTTTTTGTTTCTTTTTATTTCTTGTCTATAGTCTATGTTATTCATAGGATCAAGAGCTTCCCTGTTGTGTTTATTTTTACATGAACTTTCAGATATGAACCAACTATCTTCTGCTATTGGCATGTATATAATCTCTCTTATGCTTATAAACACAGTTGGTACCATTTTATACATTTAAAGAGTTTCTTGTTTTCTTTAAGATAAATTTGGGTGAGTGGAATGTTTTGATGGAACCCAAGTAAGTTTGAAGTTCTTATTTAAAAAAACAAAACAAAACAAAACTCTACAGTGATTTATAAGATACAAAATGTCATTTTTATCCTCATCAGAGAAGCATTTGGAAAAGCCTGTCTCATTGCACCATTTCCAACCTTGAAATGAATTGATAAAGAATAGACTACATACACATTTCAATATGCATTTTCTGTGCATCCTAGAGAAGTTAAGCATTTCTGCACATGGATTTTTGTGGCATTACATTGTGTTTCCCATTTAAAATCATTTGCTTTTGTTCATGGACCAGTTGTCTATTTTTGTGTTATGCTTTTCATATTTGATTTCAAGGACACATTACTTATTAATGACATTATTTCTTTGCTTATCATCCTTTAAAAATATATTCCTGAATTGAGACTTTTAATTAACTTTTCTTACTCTAAGAGTAAAGCAATCTTTATATTGTTAAAAATGTTGAATTATATAGTATATTAGAGTTTCACATTTTAATTTAAAAATCATCTTATACTTTCTGGAGTTTATGTGTCCATGTGGCAGTTGGCTTGGCCAAACATCCTACTATGCATCATACCCTATTGATTTGTAAAATTTTCTTGACTCTTCGAGAGCCAGCTTCCTAGATGTCTACTTGCCACACAGATGCTATGTGCTACCACCTCACTTAGGTTCTGAGGAAGCCACTTTTCCTTCTTTTGATTGTGCTCAAACCTTCCCAATCATGTTCCAATTAAGAGATTAAAATAAGCTATTTTGGTGAAATGAAATATAGTAATTTGCATATTTATCATTTTATTTTCTTTTGAGAATCCTAGTCTGTGTTTTAATAATAAAAATTGGCAGCGATAAGAAACAAAAACATAGAAATATCATGTTAGGACAGAAACTATCTGTGTATTTATCTATGGAAAGAATTTAAAAGGAAAATGGGTAATGATTCATGACAAATAAGGAGATGGAGTTTTTGTTGTTGTTGTTGTTGTTGTTGTTTTCTGAATTTGACAAGTCCTATAAATTATCTGACATGCCTTAAGGAAGTAAATATTACATAGTTATGAATAGGAAAACCACAGATGTTTTGAGGCTTGGTGAGAGCTAGGTGATTGTTAGAGTAATGGTCAGTCTAGGAGAAAGACACAGCAAAGTGTCTGGGGTTGAGATGCATGTCAATCAGATAGAATTAGGTGCTGGGATATGCCTATTGTCCCTTTGAATTTCACCTACTGCCTCAAAATTTAATTTGGTTGTTTCTTATTATTTAGCTGTTAGAATAATTTATATATTTGTTTGTTTTAATTTTTAGTATATTATAAATTATGGTTATTCAATATATCAATTATACCAGTAAAATTCTTAAAGACAAATACTATTTTAAATGAATGTATTTTCCTATCTCCCACTTCAATTACTCCCAGACTCACACTCTCAAAGTCATAACTTGTTGGTTTTCATTTCTTTTTAATCCACTGAGTCCAATAAATACTAACAATTTGGATATGGATAGAGGTCATTTGCTGGTACATAAAAACAAAACAAAACAAAACAAAAAACCCACATGTGAACACATCCCTCCAGAAAACTAAGATTTCTCTGTGAGACAACCTGTGGGCATTTCTATAGATTTTAGAACTCACAGCCAAATCAACTACCATCATGGGTGGCTGTATTATTTGGACTGAAGGAATGTGGAGGAGGACCATGGATTAGTGGTTCAATACATTCTCGGACATTTGCTTGGACAGTTGACTAGTGCTCTGTGCATGAGTATCAGACACACACCCTGTAAAGTGAGATAGTGATCACTGGGAAGAATCGAATTTTTTTGGAGGGTATATGAGGAAAAATCAGAATCCTATCTCCTGTATTGCTCTTACTACTCTTCTGGAATAGGAATTCACTGCATATTTGCAGTTATAGAACAGATGTGGTGTCCTCTGTGGAATGTTAGATGCTATCTTATGGAAATGTGAAGAAAATGAAGATTACCTAACCTCAAGGGCATAGAATCTTATTACAGCAAGAAGAAAATATGTAGATATAAATATATCTCTCTATAAGTTGACTGACAGTCTTATATGTATTTTTATATTTGTCATCCACTCATCAAACTCTACAGTTAAGGTCTGTGCCTCTTATTGTATACAGATTATACATTGGTTGACAACCTGACAAGATCTAGAATCACTAAGAGACAGGCCTCTGGGACGTCTAGATTAGATGTCCCAGAGTCCTATCTTATCCCACTTAACTAAAGTGGGAAAAGCCCACCCTGGCTGAAGAACAGCACTCCATGGGCTATGGTCTAGGACCAAATTTGCTGGGTGGCCTTATTCTTTGCATTCTTCTTCCTAACCATGGTCAAAATCTAACCAGCTTTCTGAGCTCCTGTTACCATAGCTTCACCAGGAAGCCCAATCCTTTTGAACTGTTAGCCAAAAAATACATCTTTCATCTTTTCAGTTGCATTGCTGAAGGAATTTTATCACATGAATTTAAAAACTGACTATTGTAGACCTGTATCAATTCTATTTGAAAGCAAATAAATTCATTAAGAGCTGAGATCACTCCTCCCAGTTTTCACCACATAATCTATTGTACTTATTAGAAGATTAATAAATTCCTTTTAAACTGTGACTCAAATTTAATATATTTTTGGTATTTATTAATAAACATCTTGGAATTTTAATAGCTCTAAAACTTTGGCTCAGGGCTCTGAAGACTTGAGTCTTCTTTATTGTATTGCTTTTACAAGTTTATCTTTATTTATTTTAAACTTCTAGTTAATAGGTAATTTTATAGACCTAAATGTATGGTGAAGTGTTATCTATTTTTATACAAATTCTCCCTGATCTCAATTTCATTGCTGTGAAATATGAAGATGGTCATAGGGCAGATATTCTTTAACCTTCCACCTTACTAAAAGTCTCATTGTCTCTATCCTTCATCTCCTGTGCTAAATGATGAAAAAGTTTGCTCTCTGAAAACACTAATGGCAGTGCCAAAACTGGAGCCATAAGCAAAAGGGAAACAGAATCCCCTGCCTCAGCCTTGAAGCATAACACACCTGATGTCAGCCTTCTTTCCTGCCCACAGAAATGGAGAACTGCTGCATTCCAGTGGCAACATAGACAGCATTCATCCCAGTTACGTTTAATAGCCTCTTTATGCATCTGCATAGAGCTTCACTTTCATACAGCCATGGGAAGCTCATAAAATCTCAGCCTGCACTGACCATAAAAAAAGGTATTTTTGTATATTTCTGGGTTTGTACACTTTCTTACACTGTCACAGAAACTGCAGCAGCCCTTAAAACTAATTAACAGCCCCTATTGTGGACATAGCACTTGACAGTGATTTAGTCTGGGTGAGAGTGCAGACCTGTGTAATAAGAACTTCTAAAGCTTTGTGCAGATCTGAGGGAATTTACAAAGTAGTGTTATTTATCATAGACAACTTCTTTTTCCCATTTTGGGGGCATAAACATGAATAGAATTATTTTATACATCTGCATCCTAATAAGTGGATTTTCTCCCCTAAAACTGATATACCATTTCTTTAGACAATCAAGAAAAAATGTTCTTTCTTTCTGAATCTGCTGTACTTGGAATATGTTCTAAAACATGTGTGACTCTGGGGCCTAGAGTAGTTATGCTGCTGCAATGATTTGGGTTCTCAAGTGTTCTCTCTGTAATGTAATACGACACCACGAAGCTCTCCATCCTGGTAGTATTTTCCCCCTTGGCTAATTTTCTATCTGTGGAAGCAGAATGATTTGCAGTGGCTAAATTCCTTTCAGAAGGCCCTTAAAAGGGAGCAGTTAGGAGCCTGGGGGAACACTCTTGTTTCTGCTCTAACCAATTTCATCTTGGAGCTCTTTTCTCAGATAAAGGAGTTCAGGACTGGCCTCTAGGAACATGAGGGCCAGAAGCCAAGCCAGGGGACAAAAGAAGCAAGTACTAGGCAAGTTGGCATGGAGGCAGGTAAGAAGGAGGAAAAGAGGAAAGAAATGGAAGGAAGGAAGGAAGGAAGGAAGGAAGGAAGGAAGGAAGGAAGGAAGGAAGGAAGGGAGAAAGGAAGGAAGGAAAGAAGGAAGGAAGGGAGGGAGGGAGGGAGGGAGGACGTTAAGTAGGAATTCAGCATCAAAAATTTAAAAACGCAGGGCAATGGTGGCGCACACCTTTAATCCCAGCACTCGGGAGGCAGAGGCAGGAGGATTTCTGAGTTCGAGGCCAGCCTGGTCTACAGAGTGAGTTCCAGGACAGCCAGGGCTACACAGAGAAACCCTATCTTGAAAAAAAAAAAAAAAAAAAGGAAAAAAAAAATTTAAAAATCCCAAAACCCACAAAACACACCCACACCCACACTAATATATAAAATTTCTGGGCATGTGCTAAAGAACATTCAGGGCCTGAGGGTACGGATCCAGTGTGAGACTCATTGCAGTTGGGTAAACACTCAAAATTATTAGATCATTTCTTCTTTTATTTTTATTTATTTATTTATTTTGGTTTTTCGAGACAGGGTTTCTCTGTGTAGCCCTGGCTGTCCTGGAACTCACTCTGTAGACCAGGCTGGCCTCGAACTCAGAAATCCGCCTGCCTCTGCCTCCCGAGTGCTGGGATTAAAGGCGTGCACCACCACCTCCCAGCAGAGCATTTCAATGTTGGGCTTTCGACCAATCTTACTTGATTGATCAACTAAAAAAAAATGCTTCATGAGTTAGAATACACTAACGTTGTATATAAAGAGGAAACTTGGCTCATAAATGGAAGAGGTGTTGACTAGAAATCCAGGTCCTGGGGTGTTTTCACCCCGTCTGAACCATGTGCAGTCCCTCATTCTCTTCCGCTGGAGGAGCTCCTTCAAACTGGAAAAGCTGCAAGGGAGGGAAGGAGCAAGTATGTGCCTCTTCATTAGGTTCTCAGTTTGCTAGATCTCAGGTTTTATGAACCTTGTTAGAACTAAGCATGGGAAGGCTTTGCCCATGGTTTTTAGCCTTCTAGATCCACCTGAACTTCAGAATGATAGCCAAGCTGGCCTGTGACCTTCCATATCAACTCTAATACATTGTCTTGCCTACTACAGCTTTCTTTAATCTGTTCCCATCAGGAATCTTCACTCTAGCTCTCAGCCTGACTCTGTCTACAGCAGTTCTGAGAGGACACATAGGAACGCTCCGCCTTTTTAAATCATGAATAAGTAGTTATGTGATCATATGAATATATAACTATATAAGTATATAATCACAATTTCCAAAGCTTAGCAGCAAGGTAAATTGACAAAAGCCCATGTGAACTGTGCTAGGGCCATTGCATCATATAGACAACATGGATAAGTTGCCATCTTAAACTATGAGAAGAGAGAGCCAGAGCTGTCTCATCTATGGAAGTGTGTTAAAGCCGTTTTTAAAAATGTCCTATACTTTTCATGCACTTACTAGCTCCCAAAGAGAATCCTCCTGCCTTTGCCTGGCCAAGTTTAGACCTGAGGTAAAAGAAGCAGAGATACTAAGGTGACTATAATGCCAGGAGCCCAACAACTCCCACCACATTCTACAGAATCACATGGAGAGGAAAGTATTATACTCCTTTGGCTATTCAAAACCCTGTCTGAGCTATTCATCTCTGCAGACTCCCTTTTCTTTTGTAACAATGAGCTGAGACTTGATCTTGAATAAATGAAATATTGATGGAACTTAAGAGGTAAAAGAAAAAAAAAAAAAAAAAAAGAATGACTTTGGAGTCAGAGCTATGAAGGCTTCCTCAGATTCAATACCCAGACTTCTCACTTACTAGTTGTGTGAATTAAGTTAAAAAGTTAAAAGACCTCTATCATAGGTCCCTTCTCCTGGAACTGTGGCAACCACTTTCTAAGGTTTCATGAACAATTCAAGAGATAATGCAGAGTGCCATTGAAATAATGCCCAGTGAGCAGGACCTTAAACTTGATCTCATTAGCAATTTGAGGGCCTGACAAGTTCATTGAAAGCCCTAGACAATGACAGTTGTGAGGACAGAAAAAGATGTGTCATTAATAATGAATGAGAAGAATTTGACAACTCAGAGGGGGAGGATAGCTTAGACAGTGTGGTTATTAAAATATCTATTTGATTATATAATCCAGGGGTAATAATTTTAGGATTTGTTCAGCAGCTCCCTGGTGCCATCAGGACTGGCACTCCTATCTTTTTGCTCAAATATCCCTAAATGTTATTTTCTGTCCTATGTGCCTGTTCTCTCATCAGGAAGTGGATGATGATGGTGAAAAGATGTATATAGAATTTTTTTTGAAAAAAAATTATTATTTTCTACCCCCAAAATTTTGCCTCATATCTTACTGCCCAGATACATACCATGAAACCATAACTATGGGCAATCCAGAAAGCAAAAGTTTTGATAATGAGCTATGAGTGGTATTTCTTCATTCTCCAAAGCTGAATACATTGTTGTGTGAACAAAGTTAAGTCAATATAGGCAGTGATATGAAGGACAGAGCCCATGGGCACACAGCATCTAGTACATGAGGGTGTAATTGGGAATAGAATAACAGTGCTCCACGATTTACATTTTGGGTACAAATTACCTTGAGAATATGGTATTCCAAGGAGGGCATTTTTCGTAGGAGCCATCTTCATGTAACTGTTTTTGTGGCAATGGTGTTATAATTGTCACTCATAACAGCTTACCTTGCATAACTGATTATAAATCTACGCTAGTGTATGCTTTGGGGTAGCATAGCAAAGTACCTTCACTAAAACAAATGCTTTTAATAATAGTGCCGAGAAAGCAATGATCAGAGCATCTCTGAGGAATTTGCAAAGAACTCCAGATTTTATTTGCTTGGTTAGGTTTAACCGTGAAGACTAAACTTTCTTAATTGATTTTATTACTTGTTTCAGGGAAATCTAGTTTTGCAGTACTTTGCAGATTACCACATAGCTACAAAGCCAGAAATCACCTATGGGTTAGATTTATGGGCTGTGTTCACATATATTACAAACTTTGTTTTTATTATGTCTAACGAAGTGTGTTTATTTTGTATATGGAAAATAATATCTCTATTTTGGAATGCTTTTATTTAAATCCTTAATGATTTATGAGCATTGCCGTTTAGATACCATGTGTATTTATCTGGACCCCATAAAACATGCTTTCCCTGAGCAAGTCTGAACTGGGAAATCTCAGTAACCAGCACTTTTCCATTTTGATATTATCTCTACTGGGGGGGTCTATTTAGTTTTTGTTTGCTTTTATTATTTCCTTCAAATTTCAGTCTGGTTATTGCATTTCTGTATCATTTTGAAATTTATAGTCTATTTAATAGCATTTTTATTTTTTATGATTATGTCAGTCTTACCATAAGAGGGTCTCAGGGAATATGTTTTGAGTTTCTTTCAATAGCAACCACATCTAGAAACTACCTAACTGAATTATGAGTTTTATTTTTTTTTACCAGAGGGAGCCATGAAACAGAAATGGTTTTAGATGTAGATTATAATAATAATTTGGAGGCATCTTTATGATCTGTGAGTTTCATATTACTCTCCTGCCCAGCACTCCCTTTGATTACTGCCATTTTCATAGAATGCTGAAGCACTTCACAAATACAGAAGCAACTCCTATATCTGAGAGATTCAGGAAGGGATAGCACACTTAGTACTGAATCATTCACCAAAATGTCAAGAACATTTTGTTCAAACTATCCCAAAGGATAGCACAAAGTGCTGTTTCTTCCTTGGAGATTATATGTTACAAGAGCTGAGGCATTAAACCATCATTAATAGAAAAATTTCAAAGAGGATAATTTATTGGAATACTTCAGGGAATTCAGAAGCACAACTAGCCTTGTGCCAGATCAGTTAGGAAAGAAGAAAATTGCCAGGGAGCAAGATGTCCTTGTGCCTGTCACTCTGACTTGTGGATTCGTGGGTGAAGTGCATCACCAACCCAGAGGGATGCAGATATGTGACATTGGAGAATGAGAAAGGTTGTAATTAAAGTTAGCATCATAGAGAATGAAGTAGGTCTCAGGGCCCCTTCCAAGTACCTCACATGTCACCCAGTCATCACAATGAGAAGAAATGGACTAAGAAGTTAGACATCTTGCTTCAGGTCATATAACCTTATAAATAATAAGCAGTAACTTCCTGGTTTGGTCACAGTTCCCTGGCTTTTCAAATGAGTTTTGTTTTTCTTTCTCCACTAACTTGCTTTGGCCACGTTTCTGTTTCAGCCTGCACAGAGCACTCCAATCAACACTGTGCATTTTTTCCCCAGTTCAGATGTCTGACAGAGATTGACTAGGTTCTCTGTGTTCCAATTCCAGCTTCTAGGACAAACAATCCATTAGGTCAAACTAGGTCAGCAGTTCAGCCTGCCATGGGGAGGGAGATAGGGTCAGGCAGTTCTGACCCACCTGCATGATTTCACTAAAGCTAGCTGGGGACAATTCTCATGGACTATATGTTCCCTCAGCAGTCACTCATCATGACTCTCTTTTTTTTTTATTATTATTTATAACTTGCAATAAAAATAATCTCATCAAGAATCTTATCCACAATATCCTCTGTACTCCTCCATATATCTTGAATCATTGAATTTAAATCATCTAATTTACATTTTTCCAAGAACAATTTTTTATGGGACCAATTGTGATATGTATACTTGATGAGTATGTTTTGTGTTCCCTTGCTCTCATTGCCCTCTAGATTAGAGAGAATTTACACACTAAATAATTACAGTGGTTCACTGGCTGAGTACAATTTCCAATAGACAAAATGGCTAAATGTAATTGCCTTCCTTATTTCTTACTGCTGGTCTGTACAGAGAATCTATACTATTCCTATTTTAATGACAAGGAAACTGAACATGATTTAAAATTAATGCTCCAGATCACACTATACAAAGGTGACAGAATCCAAACACAACCCAGTTGTCATATGAGAATTGAGATTTAAACATTTATGCTGCACAAAATAAATATTAACCCTGTGGGTCCATTTTACTCATATAGTTGGTTAGTGTGGGGCACTTTTACCTGAAATATCAGAATGTAAGCCGTGCAAATCACTCACAGATCAAAGTCTCCTTGCTTAAAATTGTCCCCTTAGATTCTTAAAAGAACAATTCTCTGTGAATCCTGTGATTTCATGGGTAACTAGTAGGGGTTGGCTCATGTCTGTGAAGTTATAGGAACAGGACGTAAGTGTGCCTTAGTTGTGGGGACACTGGCTCAATCTGAGGACATCTAAAGTGAGGTTTCAAACACACTTTTTCAAACCTGTATAAATTTAGCCCAAATTCTGACTAAATCTCATTTGTAAAACACAGGTCATGATTCATACCATTAATCTTTAGAAGGTTAATCAGATCGGTATGTTTAGTTATTTGGCTGAGGCGAAGCGAAGATGTACTGCATCTCTATCCTCTGCTCCTTTCTACCCATTGTCCGTGTGTAGTCCAGGAGACTGTTCACCTAATAATCCACAGGGAGAAGAGACAGCAAGGAATGAGAGGAAGCAATTTGACCTTCAAAGAATACCCTCAACAATTTCCTTCTTCCAGTTCTTTCTCACCTCTCAAAACTTAAAGAACTTCCCCAAATAGTATTTTCAGTTGAAGATCAAGTCCTTAAAACAGGAGGCTCCAGGGAGGCATTTTCTATTCAAACCGTAATAGCATGCCACAGTCTGAACGCTCTACTGTTTGCGGAGTTTGACTGCCATGTTAACTCATCCATTATTTTTAAATTCAGTCTGATTTAAAGTCTCTAGATATGAAATAAATATATATTTTTTGCTAGAGAGTAACACTCTTGCCTCTAGTTCATTTTCCAATAGAGCCCTCATTTCCATTTGAAACCTAATGAGTGCCATCATTACTGGCAAGATTTCTGTCAGGATTCTGCTAGTCTTGTCCCCACCACCAATAGCCTTTAACATCTTTTTGCAACACTAGAGAGTCCTTTTCTAGTTCCTCCCAATTTCTGATGTTTAAAGACCACAATAACATTGCTATGTACCACTTATCTGGTATCAATTCTCTGTGTCAGTTACTATTGTCATCACTGTGACAACAGAAAGAACAAGGTAGGGAAGATAGACTGTTCTTATAGCTCATGCTCAAAAGGGGTTCAGTCTATGGTCATTTGGTTCTGTGCTGCTGGGCACCTTGTGATGCAGACTGCTATGACAGTGGCTGCATCCTGGGAAGAAGACTGATTCTTTCGTAGTGGCCAGGAAGCAGAGACAGTGAGGAAAGGATCAGAAGTCAAGCATGACTTTTGAAAACACATCCCCCCCAAAGACCAAATTCTTCCTATCATGTCCTACGTGCTAAAGTTTACCAAAAGCTCTACCAGCTAGTCCTCAAGGTCCTTGCCAGGACATGAGCCTTGTGGAGATACTTCATATCAGAATCACAACAAATCTCCAACAATACTAGCATCTTTTAATTCTACACTGGGACAGCATTCTGAAGCGGTATTAATAGGCTAGACTCTAGGGCATTCACCAGATTTCCATAATTCCATCATTATCTTTTAAGTCACTAATAAGGACGTAAAATATGCCTTTCAATCACTGTGTGTGTCTGTTGTATATTGGCAGACTAATTCTGTTAACTCTACTTTATATGTATGGCGTAGTATAGTTGATTCTTACTGGATGAAGTGGTTTTCTTTTTTCACTTCTGAGATTTTTTTTTTTTTTATAGTTCGTGATAGGTTGGACAAAGAAAAGAAAAGCATCTGCATTTATTTGCTTTTCAATTTAGATAGAAAATAGATGACTCAATATCACTGTTTGGGAACAGATGATACATGCTGACTGCATCCAGCTACTGCTGATACAGATGCACCTGGGGAGAGTAACATGAAAAGGAAGAGCAGAAGTGAACATGGAGTTCCTGGAATGAAGAGTTATGCTGCAGATTGACAGATGAAGCACAGACTGATCAAGGCTCATGTGCCACCAGGAGGTTAAGTGTCGAACACTTGAGGATGGTATTGGAGAATCCTCACCCACTCCATTATTAAGTTAGCAGTAAGAAAGGATGGCTTAAAGGAGTTGACATCATTCTTGTCCCCCCCACTGCATGCACATGCATAAATATAATTAAATATGAAAGGTGGCGAGAGTGGTTGAACATCTGTCTTTAGCTTTCAGATTTTTCACAGTCTGTTGATTAGGTTATGTTTTGTATTATTCCAATGTCCACAGCTGTCAAGTGGGATGGGAACACGCCTGCTGCATCAGGAAGCTGAGGTCTGCAGCAGCTCTTCATGTTCCACGTGGTAATAGCTGGTGACAGCTTCTACTCTGAACAAATTGTTTTCTGGTGGTTGATGGGTCTCAGCTGTTCCAACCTGGGAAGTGATGAGTTTTGCCTTCATTTGGAAAGCACGATCTGTTTCCAATAGACTCTCTGGCTTCTTTGGGTGTTATTGTTTGTTTGATTAAGAAAAATCTGTAGACATGTGGGCATGTACATGCAATGGTACGTTGGTCCATTTTAGATAGGAAGTAATGATCTTTTACCACACTACTATGCCTGGCATTTTCCAGGATCTGTCTGTTCTGCTATAGAAGAGGGAAAGATGAACAAGAGGTGAAAGAGACATTTCAGGTAATCTCATTCCTACTGCTCACTCAGAGATTGGTTTCTCATCTCAACTCAGGACGTTTGTTCCCAGGCTGAGGTCTTTCCCTTGTGAGTGAAGTTAGTCACACCAGTATTCTTATGAAACTCCAAACAGTAAAGCGCAAATAAAAATGGCACGGTCTAGGGATATGGAGTGTCTTCTTTCATGGGTGTTAATCTGACTTGATTATGTATGCTGTGAGTGTGCACACATAGCATTGAAGTTGAACATGTTCAAGAAGGAAAGGTCTAGATGATTCCAAGAGCTTTCATTTTTATGCCTTTCTCTGGGTCAAATTAGAGTTTTAGATAAGGATTGAAGTATATTTTGACCCAAACATGTAAATATGGAAAAATTGCTCAGCTACTTATATTTTAATAATACAAAGTACAATAAAAGTTGCCTATTTCTCAATAAAATATTCTTCCTCTACACAATCCTGAATGATATAGTTCTTAAAAGTCTAGAGCCACTAACCAGGGTTTATGGTTCAACATTAAGCTGTGGCTAGTATGACTGAGGAATTAGATTTTTGCTTTTATTTCCTTTAAACTAAATTAGTCATATATGGTTCTTGTGTGCAGAAATAGATCATTAATGATGAGCCTTTAGGCTTTCAGCTAGTACAAATAAAAAATTTATTTCTGTAAGAATCATTTTCCTGACAAGCACGAGGCAGTACTAATGTCACCCGAAAGAGAACAACTGGCCATCCATAGTATCTGTTTTGGATGAGATTGAATCATAGACAACAATGAGATACTTATAGGATAAATGTCTACTTAATATATAGCAATAATAAATAACATGTATTACCCATATATGTAATAATTCAGGAGGTGTACATATTTACCATCCAAATTTTACAGATAACAGATATACGGTATAGAAAAATTATGACCATGCCCAAAGATAATCTAGATAATAAACATTTGGTTGATGCTCAACTCAGCCTCTCTAACACATGATCACAACTGCAGTTGCTATCTGGATCATGAATTCTAAAAGTCAGTTCAGCTTAGGTGAGGTTGTTAAATCCCATATCTGAATGCAGGGCTGCTGATTTCTAAGGTGCCCTTTCTTGTCTTTCCTTGATGAGTATGATCAGAAGAAAATGATTTCTGGATGCTACCCACAGAACATAGTCCATAAAAGGCCCTTGCATCATTTTTCCTACCATCATAATTAGGACATTACTGTAAACTCTAATTGCATGTGTGAAAGCAATCAGGAGGGTCAGTGAGTCAGGTATGAATATCATAAGTGGCATTGCCCTCAGTGTCTCCAGTGACAAAAATAACACAAAATTATAGCTCTGAAGAAGTAAAGGATCCAAACAGAGTAGCATAAATATCTCTTTGTTTTGGCCAAAGTAACCAGGGCTGCTTGGGATTCTAGTCTCTACTCAGATCACTCAAATGGTATTTTTGAGCATGCTACTGATATTTTCTCATTTTAGCTATTAAAAATATTGTGCTTCATTGTCTAAATAATCATTACATGGGGAAGCAATGGGAGAAAGATTGCCTGTAAATTATACTGAATTATTAATTGAACTAGGAATTGTTTCTATGTACATTTCCACTGGGCACAGGGGCTGTCATTCGTTTTCCCTAAAATGTACTTCCTGGCATTCCCACCCAAAGGACTTGTCAGCTACTGTGCTGGGTTCTGAGTGTGGTGAAAATTGACCCACTGGTTATATTAACAGAGAAGAAAGAAACATCTACCACAATGCACTTAGCTGTCAACCATGTGATCTGAAGTAAATTCGATGAAATTGATTTGTTTTAATTCTTTAGTATTTCTAATTGTCCCCATGCTGATTGCCAGTTCGCATTCATAGCACTATATTCATGTTAACCATTTGCTTACTCCTCTTTGTATTACCAATAGGTTGTGATTTCTGAGCTTCTTAATTGGATTGTTACCTCACTATGGACACGTTAACATCTTTATGTTTCTTTGTGACACTTAAAATAGTTCTGAGAACACATGGTGCATTTGGTGAGTTCCTAAATGATCACTATCTGGAAGGGAGAGGCAAACTTACCTATTCACTAGGGACTGAAAAAGTGGGTATTGTGAATATTTACTCTTCCTCTACAATTTGCTCCTTTTCCATTATTTCCTGTCAGTAATAAATCATGTCAGTCACCCATAAAAATGTTTTAATGACACCAGTGGTTACATCTCATAAACAGCTAAGAACTCTTCTTCCTTAGGTATAAACACATACATGTCTAACTTTCTGATACTTAAAACTCCCCAGGGGAATGTCAAGGTGGGAATACGGGAGTGGGTGGGCAGGTGGGTGGGAGGTGGAATACTGGCATAGAGGAAGGGGAGGGGGAGGGGATAGGGGGTTTCCAAAGAGGAAATCTAGAAAGGGGGAAACATTGGAAATGTAAATAAAGTATCAAAAAATAAGAATAAAAATTAAAAAATAATAAAAATTAAAAAAAAAAAACACACACACAGCAACAACAAAACAAAAAACAAAGACCAAAAAAACTCCCCATCCTTCTCATTCACCCCATTCCCAGATATATGTGGTCCTTCAGTAAAATATCTACTTCTTGGTGCCAGTTTCATATGGCTATGACCTCTGAAAGGCCTACTGTTTCCAGATGCCTTGCCTGGTTGCTAAATTATACATACAGAGTAAGGGGAAAGCCAAGTTTTATGTCCCTAGTTCAACATTACCAAAGAAGACACTATCTTGTGTCTCATTTATAGTCTTTTGGGGAGCAATGTGATTGTATGGTCCGTACATGTATGTAGGGTGCATACACCTGATGGTATATGGCCAGATAAGAACATGGGGTATTTTCTCCCACAGCTCCCCACCCTACTGCCTCACGAAAGGGTTTCTCACGTATTAACCTGGTCATTTTGTATGTAACTGGCATTCTACTAGCCAAAATCCTTCTGTTTCTGAATCTCAATCCTGGGGTTACAGGTATATGTGGTCTGGCCCTGATTTTTATGTGGGTGTTAGAGATCCAGACTCAAGTCTTCATGATTACAGCAAAAATACTCTTGTCCTCTGAGCCAGCTCTCCGTCTGTCCTCTATATAGTCTCACCTAAGTTCTGCACACAGTTTAGCAGGAAATAAATGGCCCACCTTTACTCTCTCACACCATCCTATTTTCTGTTATTTCTGAACATATGGGTAAAAGACACTTTATCAACCCCCTTGAGCTAAAATTTTGTGTAAACTTTCTGACTCCTTGTTTTAAACATGTCGTGGTTAAACATTCCTGTAGGGCTTGATTTGGGCAACAACTGATAAAGCTTCATCACGTGGTGTCTTTAACTCCTCTATGCATATACATACAGGAAATATATGTATCCCTTAAATTTCTCATGGTTTTTTTTATATATTTTTGTATACTCATAGCAACTTAGCAATGTTTTATTTTTCCTTTTTTCTGTATATGGTCATGATAATGAAGGTTTTTAAGAGTTTCTTTTGGTGTTTACCTAAAAGGAACTATCAGTTTCTATAAATAACCCTTGTTTTATAAGTAATATCTATTAATCAAGAGTAAAAATTTGTATTCCATTTCCTCTCTCCCATTTTTTAAACCACCTTATTTAATTGAATTTTGGTAATAGATGATAAAGGAATTATTATCAATAGTATTTCCCTGCATTTGCTTAGCGTTAGCATTCTAACATTCTAAGTGTTTAATATTCTTTCTGTAACCACAGTCCCTACACTTGTTATACCTCAGTTGCATAATTAAATTAGTTTGATGACATTTGACTGCAGACCTGATTTTAATTTTCAGTGAGGTAATGGTTTAGAAATGGTTTGTGAAGAATTTCTTTATCTTAGTTCTCAGATGTTTGTACTGAGTCCCCCAGGAAAAGTTCTACCAAAGTAACAATTTCAATGATCATCCTAAGAGAATACATATATGTTTAAAATTTACATTCCTATCCCATGACAGTGACCAGTGTTTGTAGAGGAATATGGATGCATTTTAGTAACAGGAAGGATTCTAAAGGCAGTAACATGGAATAGTTGCTCAATAATAAGGCTTACACATTGGCTAACACTATATATGAAGCTCTGCCATTTACTATCAAAATGGTAATTACTAATATATTCTGTTAAGTGGAGAATTAAAAGGGAAGTTGTAGGTTTCATGAGGACTATAAAGAAACTAAGCATTTAGAACCTTTTGGTCACATAATATATACTCAATGAAAGATACTTATTATGCCACTTTGCATCTTAACGTTGGTAGTTGGTTTGGATGCAAAATAGCAGTTAGTTGCTAACTAATTTCCAGCCTCAAGGTCAATAATGACTTTAAATGAGTATATTTTGTCTGTGTTCTATGATGTCCATTAATGTCTTTGTCCCTTTCTTTTGTCGCCTGGATTTTCTTTCTTTGAGTAAACATGTTGAGCTATATATTTTGTGACTGTTTTCTCTCAGCCTCACATATATAATGGTAAAATGTGTTTATTAAAGTAATATGTATTCAGAGAAAGGTACAACTTGAGGAATGTTCACCGTCTGCCCACATGTGCAGTCAACATCCAAATCACAGAGTAAAGAAAACAGTCCTGAAGCTTAGAAGCTGTTCTTGCTCCCTTCCGTTCCCATCACATCCGAGTGAGGCTGTTATCCTGACTCCAAATGTCACAAATGAGTGCATCCTTGTAACTCTTTACTCTGAACAACCACACTCACACAAAATGCTGGGTTTTTGTGCTGGCCTTTGATAATTTGGAAATTTGTCTTGCTAGGTTTTTTTAAATGAACATCTATTTAAATAATCCAATAAATGTAGAGCTTAATAAATAAATGGAGAAAATATAGCATTACATATGGTCAGAGTAAAGGGAGAACTGCTCAGCACCTTAGTTTACATGTGATATGTTTAAATAATTATCTCAGAAAACAGTGTTTATTATTTAAAGAAAAATTCTAATAATCAGTATGTTTCTAGTTCTCAAACATAGCTTGTCTAACTTCTATTGAGTGGATAGAGGTTTTGCCCAGTAGAATTTTCCTGATGTCTCCTGATAGTCTACAAAGGCAAGTTTCTGTTGATCCCCCAAACTTTTATTCTCTTCTGCATCTCTTTCTTTCAGAGCTCTCCTTCTCTGTATGAATTCTCATTGTTCCTGATGTCTGTCTGTACAGCAATGTGTCTTGCATCCAGTACATGTCATAGGAATAATACAAGTCCTTTAAAACATCCTTGTGTCTGAAGCATAGAACAAGGTACTACAAAGCCATCATTAGCTACAGGAACATAAGCTACTGAAAACATTATTCAGGTGTATATTTTCAATAATATAATGCTAGAAGTAAGGACGGTTTGTAAAACTCTATAAAGTAACTTGATTTCTTGGGGCAAAAAAGATGATGTTAGTAAGCACCAACCGAGCAGTAATTGCAGTGATGACTTGGAATTGTGGATGGGTTGTATGAAACTAAGATGAGTTTCTAATGGCTCACCTGGGTGGTCATTCGTGGTGTAGAAATTGTTTCTACTCACAAAAGATTCACAAGGCATTTTAAAAGAATAGGCAAAGGAGAATTTATTAGGCAGGAAGAAGAAGATTCAGGTAAGAAGGAAGGTAAAGTTGGTTCTTCGGTCCACAAAGGGACATATTAAACAGAAAATGCTTGAATTTATCTTGCTGGTATTAGAGTGTCAAGAGAATACAGGAGATGGTTTGGTTTGGGACAGATCATTGCTAATGATTGCCTTGAAATACAAAGGACTTAAGGAAGAAATATTTTTGAGCTGTTGTCTCATGAGAACTGCCAACCATCTTCCTGTCTACTACCTCTTCCTAATATACCAGCTTTAGATGGGTGATACATTCTGTCCAGAGTACAGATTCCACTCACAGGCTTGACTGACATGTGTAGTAAAGCACACCCATGATGGTGGATGGTAGAGTCACTTTATATTCACCTGCTACTGTGGGATCCTAAGGCTCAACCAAATTGTTTTCCTTCCCAGGTGGGGCTTCTCTGATTCTTCTTAGCAGTAATTTTACACCACGGATTTTTAAATGCCTGGTATTCAATGACAGTATTTTATTCACTAGACAAGCTTGCTTTTTGTTTCTTAAAGATTAAAGATTCTGTGTTTAGTTTTTATAAAGACCACCTCTCCCTCACTAAGATAAAATTTGATGTAACTTTAAAAATACCTTTACAGCCGGGCAGTGGTGGCGCACGCCTTTAATCCCAGCACTTGGGAGGCAGAGGCAGGCGGATTTCTGAGTTCGAGGCCAGCCTGGTCTACAGAGTGAGTTCCAGGACAGCCAGGGTTAGCTACACAGAGAAACCCTGTCTCGAAAAACCAAAAAAAAAAAATACCTTTACATTACACTCCAAGGTTCAGAGATGAGATTCCTCTTTTTCCTTCAAGATACAACTTTAGCTACCTATTCCTTTAACCTTGTAGCCAAATACTTTCTCTCAGACATTTTAATTTGTTCAATCATGCTCCTTATAACTCTAACCACTCTTGTTTTATTTAATTTAGCTTACATTTTCCTATACTAAATCCTAAAATTAACACTAGGTTGACCAAGAACTTACTGGTTTGCTAAATGAACAGCCTAGCTCTACATAGGGAATATGCAGTGAGCTAAATCCTTCAGCTAAAATACTATGGTCCATCATTCCTTTGCTCCTAGTACTTTTGATTCCTGACATATGAGTTATAGTCAAACACCCTTAAAGTTACAATTGAGTTAGGTGCACCATGCCTCTGAGGAGGTTAATAACCTTTCCCCTGCCATTGTCATTTGGCTCCATCTTGGATCTTGCCCTGCCACTTGAAAGCACACATGGGATGGATAGCACTGTGTGCCTCTTTCTGTGCCTATAAAAATAACTCTTCCTTTGTTAGTGAATAGCATTGGCTCAGTCAGTCCTTTTCTATCTCTAGAATTTTGTTTTCCTTTAAGGTCCAGTGCTCAAAAATATTTTCTAGACTTTTTTCATGCTTTATTGTATCAACCAAGGCGTTTTGTTGTTGTTTTGTTTTCTTTTGTTTCATTTGGGGAAAATCTGCTTTCTCCCTTTAATGTTCAAGATTCTGAAACTATAAAAAGGAGTTAAGATACACAGAATTCCTGATCTAGTGGAACTTGCACGTGGGAAGGTAGAAGGAGAGAGACTAGCAGAGAAAACAAAAGAAAGCGTATATTTTAGAATGAATTAATATTAACTTAATAAAAAACCAGATATTTCAGCTGCCATAACTAGGAAACTCTGATAGTAATATTGGTCATGGCTCTCTCTTCCAAAAGCCCTTACTTACTTGTGTGAGTCCCATCTACCCCTCTGAGCGTGTGCTTACTGTTGACTTCAACAGTGCTCATTTATGGACAAGGTTTTGTCAAAATAAATATAAGTAAAGCAAGTGAATGAAAGCATGAATAAATGTCATCTTTTAACTTTGTGAGTTTTATAAATGTATTCTCTAAGATCATCAAATCTGTGCTTGTGCTTAAGTCAAAACTCAATGAAATTAAGAAGCTCAAGTCTAATAACAGGTCTGATATACAATGTCGATGGGGAAATGTGGATAGCACGCATGAAACTAAGAGTTTTAAGTTACCCTGACAGTTACATAGAATGGTCATATTGTTTGAATTGCTATCAGATCATTAGGGTTCAAACTTCTATCCTATTGTAGTAAAGGAAGTCAGGAAGAGAAGTCTTCCAATACTATAACCCTTCCTTCTGGTTATTAGCTAGGGACTGAGTTTCCTCCTGATGCTCCATCATCAGTAATAGGAAATTCACTGTATTATTGATGTCTCACATTACTGTGTTAAGTAAGCTATCATGGAAAACAATGTGAAAATCACTTTAATAGATAGATATAGATAGATATAGATATAGATGTAGATGTAGATGTAGATGTAGATGTAGATATAGATATAGATATAGATATATAAAAGAAGATGGGGGTGTGGCTCACTAGTAGAAAACTTGTCAATCATATTGAGATTCTGGAATTGATTCCCAACACTTTGCAAAGAATTTTTAGTTTACCAGGCACAGAGGTAAATGCATGTGGTATCTCTCAGTTTTCTTGAGGCTAAGTCAAGAGGACTACAAAGTTGAGGCCAGCCTGAGATACATATTGAATACAGGCCTCAGATCACCAGATACGTAAATGAACTAATAATCCTGTATTTAATGAGAAAACAAACTTCACATGAGAGAATGCAACATCTGAGACACTCACACGGCTGCCTGGGCAAACAGATATCACCCAAGTCAACTATGCAGCAGTATAAAGATCAAAACTCTGGCTGTTTAGTTGTAGTTTGCCTTACCAACATTTATGTTATCATCCTGTGTTCTTGGACAAAAAGATTCAAGGGACGTCAGACAAGCAATTCTATCACCTCTTATGTTGCTAATAATAAAGAAAAGAACTCTGAAGATGACAATAGATATGCCTAGACATATCACCCACTGGCTCTAACACAAGACAGGCTCACACAGCAGCAGAAGGAAACCGCGAAGCAGGTCTCTGGCACGGAGCCTGATAGATGAAATGTTCACATAGCAGTTTCTGGATATTTCTCTTTGGCCTTTAATGAGCTGCTGCTGAGAGTGGTTTTGTTATCTCCACTGGAGCCCCAGAATAGGTGCTGTGTGGTCAGCAAAAGATTAATAAGACACAAGATGTGAAAATTGGATGTTTTAGACTAATTCTCTATATCCAAGCCACATTTGTGAAGGGATGGATGTAATAAAAATTGAGTATTAAAGATGACATCTTTTACAACAAAGTAGACCTAAGAAAACACCTGTCAGTGTATTGACACAAAACATACTCTGAATGATTGGCATGTATTCCTATGTTTGGAGCATTTGAGTCAGTGGCTACAGACTGATAATTTTGTATCTTTAAACCCTTGAAGGCTAATTTTATATATCAAATTGACTGGGCCAGAGGATTCCCAGAAAGTTTGTCAAGCAATGATTGTGTTACATGTGAAGGCATTTAAAAACTGATGTCTCAGCTCCAGGCAGCTGAGCAGAAGTCCCCCTCTCCTTACAGGAAGCCAGTTCAGGTACTTCATTGTCTGCATAATGCATGTGTGGCAATCTGATTACTCGGGCTTCCTATTTTAATAGAACTCTTATCTAGAAATGCCATCGAAGATGTAGCCATAGTGATATCTGTACAAGCGGTAACTGGTTATCAAACCATCACAGAGATTGCATTTAAAGTCATTCTTTTGAATGCTACATATATCAGTACTGAATTTACATCATTTCTAATCCCTTCCCACTTTTTAAGTGCCCTATGACTCCCTCTCAAACTCATGACCCCTCCTTTGTCTGTATAAACTTCCTGAATTTATTTAGTTTTGATTATATTTATAAATGCAATATGCACACATTTAAATGAAGAGCTATATGTAATCAATTGCTGCAAAGAAAGGAAAAATTGGTTTTCTCTAGGAATGGGCTCTCTGACACTGTATCCAACTCCAAGTGGTCAGCTCCAATTACATGTATATCCTTTTTATTTAAAAAGTTGATTCTATATATCCAAACAAGTAAACTAAGATACAGGAAAATTAATTAGTAAATACTGAAAGGTTAAGAAAAGAATCAAAGTGGGGAGACAGGCAGGAGTGGGAAGGAGAAGTTCAGAGAAGGATACCAAAGAACGTTAAGGGTACAAGAGAACAGGATAGGGGAGGTGAGGAAAGGTGGGAAGGGGAGGGCAGGGAAGGGAAGGGAAGGGAAAGGAAGAGAAAGGGAAGGGAAGGGAGGGGAAAGGGAAGGGAGGGGAGGAGAAGGGAAGGGAGGGGAGGGGAAGGGAAGGGAGAGGAAGGAAGAAGGGAAAGCAGAAACCATTTCTTGCTTCATACAAGCTCTTTTTTCTTTGGTGTGACATCACTGGAATTTAGTGACAAACTCTTACATTCACGAGTTAGCCAGCACATGGCATGTGTCAAACTGGGTGGAACAAGCACAGTAACAATTGTGAAGAACTCTGATACCCAGGAACATTTCTAGTTTGCATTAGGCTGACTTTTGAAACTTTTGAGGAAAAATTCTGCTTCTAGTCCAAGCAGAAGTCTATTATTTAATAGTCTTTTTCTTAATATTTATTTCTAAATATTTTCTTAATATTTCCTGTGGTAAAACCCATAATCTTAGAAAAATGACACTGTTCCAGGTCCATTGTAAAATATGTTGGAGCAAGTCAAGCATGGTGGTACGCACGTGTAATCCTTGCACTTGACAAATAGAAGCAGGAAGATCAGAAGTTCAGTGCTATCGCAGACTATGTAAGGAGTTCAAACCCAGCCAGCACTACATAAGACTGTGTTTCAAAGGGCAAATTACAGCAAGGAATAAAACAGAATTCTCAAAAAGAAAAAAAAAGAAACGTAAATGACCTTTCCTCTTATTCCAAGTGTTTGTATATGATGACTAACTGCTAGCGACTTAACAGGGAACTTAACATGGGAACCACCTCTCCGCATATGTCAGGGATACCCATCAGAATGCTATAGTGATTGTTCCCATAAATGAGAATCCACCTAACTTAAACTGATCCACCTTATCAATGAGCTTCACTTGCGGAGAGACATTATTTCTAGGTCAATTATCTTTCTTAGTGTGTCTAATTTCAATAACAAGTTATAATGTCTCAATATTGAAACATATGCCAGCCCTGCCTGATGCATATTCACAGCAATACTGAGAAGTATAGTATTGAGAAGTGTATATTATTTATCTCAAAAATGCTAAAGGGCAAGGGGAACACTCTTGCTATAATCAATAGTACAAGGCCAACTATCGGGTAAGCAGACAAATTGGAAATAAATCACAAAACAGCCAGACTCAGCCAACTGTTCTTCATGTCAGATCATAGATGCATAGTATCTGGTCCTGTAGTAGTAGTAAGCTTCTGGGGAGGGGGTCACCTGACTCATTACAAGCTGAAAAATCCACCTCTTCCCATTTGATGGTTCATTCATTCATATATTCATTCATTGTATATACTTTAACTTCCACTTTGTGGCAACTCTTGAGCATGCTGTCTATCCAGTAAGTCGCAGCTCATGGTGTGCACTTAAGTTTTAAATAACTCCCAAGATTGTAGCCTTTGTTCTGGGTACCATTTGCTTATGTTCCCTCTTCTCTCCCACCAAGGTCTTACTGCTTTCCTAAACTCACTCAACAGGAACCCTTGTGGACTTAATTCCCTATTGCTTAACTTCCACACAGAGTTCAATATTTATCACCTTCAGAAAACCTGTCTGAAAACCCCCACCTTTCTCAGGTACTTAAACAAGCTGTACTTAATACCCGATGCCACTCAATGAGGAACTTATGCTTAAATATTTCTCTGTATTTGATTTTTTTCCTGGCTGACCTGCAAACTTTTAAACATAAAACAAAATCTAAAATAATAATGTAGTTTTCTCTCAGTAACAAAAACAAAATTTTTGATCCATAATGTTTAGTAAACTAAAGAGTTTCAGTGAGGTGTTCCTGAAAGCCAGCACTATGTTAACTAGGGATCATTGGAATTGCTCCACACAAAACCAATCCCTTTGGTAGGACATGGATGTAGTGGCCTTTTTTGTTGTGGATTTGATTTATTGCTTATATTATGTCAATTGGATTCCCAAATTACATAGAATTCGCACGTCTGTGTGTGAGACACTGAGTGTCCCTGTCCATAGCTGATTCTAATTAGTAAATAAAGTTGTTGGTGGCCAATGACTGGGCAGGGAGATAGAGATGGACTTTAGATTTCCTGAGCGAAGGAACCATGGGAAGGAGGGGGTTTTAGAATCATCATGACGGGGAAACAGGAAAACAGGAAGAACAAACCTGAGAGCTGCCTCAGGAGAGAAAGCATAAAACCATGTAAGAATAGGGGAAGAGCAGCCCCAAGGCCACTTCACCATTGGATCTGGGGTAGCAGAGATGAAATATAGATTTTAGTAAGTAGTAATGCAGGAATTCAGGAATATCGGAGGGGTGGCGTTAGCAATAGCCCCTCCATTGAGCTGGGAATAGCCCAGCCATTGAACTGCTTAGGGCATATTAAAAATAAGGCTTCATGGGTGTGTGTGTGTGTCTGTCTGTCTGTCTGTCTGTCTGTCTTTCATTCTGAATGCAAAACATTTGAGTGGATGGCAAGGAGTGTGCATGCATCTACCGGGGCCTTTAGAGTGGATTAACTTATTACCACATCAATTTTTACACCTATTTGGGTCATTCCTTTGCTCTAGTAAAATTCTGAATCTTTACCCTTGCTCACCTTTATCTAGTCCCAGTAAAAAGAATCCCATTAATTTACAATGGCCTTTATTGCCGCTAATGATGAGTGCCCTGGGCTTGGACTAGAAAGCAGATGGATGCTGTGAGCAAGGCTCTTCATTCAGGATGACATAATTTCTCAATTGCATTAAAACAAACAAACAAACAAAAAACCATAAAAGATAACAATCTATCTTGATAGAATTTGTTTGCTTGTTTTTGCCAAATGCAGTGGGCTCAACATTTGAAGAGAATGCTATTTGTACCCTACATTTTTTTTCTTTGTGTCACTCTGTAGCTTGTATCTTGTTGAGATTTGATGGTGACCTCACAGATACCTTATTAATAATGAACCAGAGGGGCTCAACAGAGCTTGGATTTCAGGTAATAAATCAAGCCACAAATGCCACATTTGCAGATTTGGAATTTAGAGAGATATAATAACTAAGATTGAGGGTCTGGTGGGAGGTAAAACTGTGTAGGGGTGGAGACTAGATTTCAGAGGGCTGGTTAGTACTCATGGATATTAATCACTTTTATATGTTACATTCCTAATTGATGTTATTTTTTCCAGTTACACTGTAATTGAATTTTTTTAAAAAATGGCTCAGATGTCAAGTTTAGGTATTACATGGTGCCTCTGCTCAAGAAAGTTTAGTCATATAGCTCAGGTCATTTGCAATGATGGATAATAAGGTAAACTTCCTGGTGCCTAATGATATGCAGGGCAGCAAATATGCAGCATAGAAGATTGCATGGGGTGATAAAGGAGGAGGAAGAGTGTGGAAAGTAAGCATGTGGGTTTTAACTAGTCAATTAAGCACCATGCAATTTAGTTCGTTTATCAGGAATCTTCTTTAAAACAGCAGGGAAGATAATTGCTACTGTAGTTCTGTGTCAATATACTAGTGAAATGAAGTCTGTTTCCCATGAATTCTGTGCCTGACACTGTGCTGAACAGGAAGATAATGGAAGGTGTTCAGGTCACATCTTCACTCATATAAGCATCGTTGCCTGGTCTGCATAGCGCAGTTCAGAGTTTGCAGCCAGCCAGAACCTCTTGGAGATTCTAAGGAAAGATGCAGATTCTGTGCACAACTGCATGCCTAGAAATATATATATATCCACTAGAATCTGGCTTATGGTGAATAAGTAAAGTATTCTTAGGTCAGGGCTTTGGTATCCCCTGAGAATATAAATGGTTGGTGTTCGGTATAAGGACAAACTGATTGACAAATGGCCCAGGTCATTTTATTACAATTGGGAAAGACCATTTGCAGCTTAAATATCCCAAACCACAGTGATTACAATTTATTAAGCTTGGAGGTTGACCTTTGATAATATAAATGCTATTTACTCCCTGTGAGTTCATATGTTCGTAGAAGAACCGAATAACAAATGTCTATAGATGGAAAGAGCATTTGCCCTGGTTCCCATCCACATTCAGCCAGCCTCAGGCAGAAACTGTTTGACATCTTCATATATCTTCCCGTGATGTTAGAAATCTCTTCCTGATCAGTACTATATATATTCTTGAAAATACCTCCATCCTCTGCCATGCAAATCTTGAAATGGAAAACATTTGCTAAAGAGTTTCTATATCGCACCAAGTCCCTAGGACTTCAGTGTTCTTCAAATGTCACACATCATAAATTTCTGCCTTCAAAAATGGAGAGAATGAATGCCAGCCCTAAGTAGGAGATTGGTTTCGCCTGGTCTTCAGTCTGCCCTGGAGTTGGGAATGAAAGTAGCTGACTGCTGTTAGAATATGTCCATTGGGAAATGAGTTCCTTGGGATTAAGGAGCTGGAAAGAGGTATTATTTGAACCTCTGTTGGGGAGGAATCCCCCAGCTGATCTAACAGAAGTTCATGTCTAATGGATGTGCTCTTCAGCTCATCTCTGTAAGGCATGACACCTTTGACAGCATCTTTGAAATGACAGCCCTTTGTTCTAGTTTCCCAGGAAATGCTCTGGTAGCTGTGTAGGCTCTCTTGGGTTTCTCCTTTCTTTGCTGTGCTGTGAAAATACACACTGCATATGTATTGTTATTGCCGTTGTTGGTAAGGACTGAGCAAGCATGAATTTCTACCTCATCATCATCTAAGCAGGGCAGAGGACAGCAAATCCTGCCAGCTTGTAATAACAGTCTGTATGTAAACCAGT
Source organism: Uromys caudimaculatus (assembly GCA_028551405.1). Lineage (NCBI taxonomy): Eukaryota > Metazoa > Chordata > Mammalia > Rodentia > Muridae > Uromys > Uromys caudimaculatus. The sequence goes on from CM052705.1 coordinate 25,549,342, forward strand.
CAAGGCAAAAAAACTATCAAAAATGTAGTAATGTGCAAAAATACATCCTTCAAGTACACCAGCATGGTCATCAAAGTGAGTTCGCTGCCCATTAACTTCTCCATCTTGCACAAAAAGCAGCAAATTACCCTAAAAATTAGTTAATGCATATAGACTGTTTTAGGCATGAGAAATGAATATACAACCTAGTATTTATTAACGTATAATATCATCATGTGGAATGTTGATGTCCAGGATTCTGAGTGAGGAAAATAACTTCCAAAGGAGACAGTGATGATATTTGGCAGAGATAGTTACACTTAAATCTTCTTCAGCCCATGAATACTTTACTCAGTGGTCACTATATGCTGGTCACCAAAAGCAGAGCAATTGTTAAAGACTGTACATATAATTACATAGCCTTGCTGCATATTGTAAAATGGGCTGTTTCTATTTTTAGCAAAATAATTCCTTTTTCATACTGAATGTTGTTAGTTGACTTTTGGCAGATTCACCTATGACACAAATACGCTTGTTTCTAGGAAAAACAAAAGACAGAGTGTGGAAGTCATTAAAGTCGGTGGCTTCTGTGGTAGAATTTTGAGGGATGTTTGAGGTTTCTTAACTGCACCTAACTTACTCTTGTGTGGTTATTTCACCTGGCCCATTCAACGAAGGCCTCCCAAGCACAGGAAAATAAACTGCCAACATCACCAGTCTTACCTTTGTAACCTGCCTTCCCAGGGCTGAGTTCTTCCCACCCTGTGATGATTAATGTCGATTGTCCACTTTCAAGCTCTACAATCACCTAGGAGACAAGCTTTCAGATGTGTCTGAGAGGGACTATTTAGATCAGGTTAGCCTCTGGGTGTGCCTGTGAGGGAGTATCCTGATTAGAAAGAATAAAGTGGCAAAGATCCACTGTGGAGGAAAGAAGTGAACGCCAGTCCTAGGCTGCAGCAAACCAAGGGAGCTATTGGAACATGAGTATTCACTTCGCTCTGCTTCTTGAGTATAGATAAAATGTGGTCAGTAGCTTCATGTTCTTCCTCAGTAACATCTCCCTCATGGAGAAGTATAGCCATGAAAAACCTTTCCTTTTTGAGGGTTTTTTCTCAAGTCAGGGTATTTTCTCAGAGCAATAGGAGTAGTAACTGAGACACCTTCTGATAAACATTTGCAAACAGAGGTGGTATATCAGTGTGACATTGCCTTTTTTTTTTTTTTTTTGAGACCTTCAGGTATTGCTTAAACCTTTGGATGATTATAAGATAACCATTTTATGTCATTGTGAAACACCTTTGAGCACATATTGTAGTCACAAAGATCACAGAATAATTATCCTATATACAGATCTGTCCATCTCTTGGGCAGCCAAAAGCTTGCTCACATATATTAAAGCTAATGCTATGCTTTCAGGAGCCCTTGTACTCCTCAGGAGAACTCTCTGTACATTTGTGCATCAGACACCCAGTTCATCTGTCAAAACTCCCACCAAATCCCATGCCCTAAAATCAAGGTCTCCTGATAAAATCACTTAGCTCATCATTTCCCTTTTATATTATGGGAATTATCTCCAGCCATGTACTGTATATGATACATTACATTAGTACTTGTTAAGACTACCTTACTTAATTTGGTTGTGGAAACTATGGGACTGCAGTGAGGTGGGAAAGACGTTTGGCCATATTTCCATGTAGAAAGTATGTGGCCCAAAGACAAAAGACAAAACAATTTATGTATATAGCAATAGCTAGTTAAACTCATAGTTTGAGTCATGGACTCAACATAACAGGAACATTCCTCTATTCCTTCCCTATACCCTTTGTGCCACCAAACAAGAAAATAGTCACAAAATAACTGGTAGCTGAATCAGTGGTTGCTTAGTGAGTTGGTTGATGAGCTGAGTATTTAAAAGTCATGAAAAAATAAAAAAAATCCTAAACTGGATGCTTCTTTGAATAATTTAGATCTCAAGATTTTGAATCAGACTTTCTGGGTATTAAATTAATCAAGCTATCATTGGTCTAGATACAGAGATTAAGACTTAGTTGCAACAACCACTGGCAATCACAATTGGATATTTAAAAACAAATTCTATACATAGAAAAGTATGAGTGGAGACAAATTTTGATATGTTTATCCAGGATTATCATCAAATAACCAAGAGGTCAGATGTGGTCAGGACATAATAACCATTCAGACAAAGGACAGGCTGCCGGACCTAACAGGCCAGTCTTACCAGCTATGCACAGACCAGATCATCAACAGCTTCACTACACTGCTGCTCTTGGCTTAATCTTCTCTGCTGTCTTCCTTTAAAAGCCTATTAATAGTCGGGCAGTGGTGGCGCACACCTTTAATCCCAGCACTCGGGAGGCAGAGGCAGGCAGATTTCTGAGTTTGAGGTCAGCCTGGTCTACAGAGTGAGTTCCAGGACAGCCAAGGCTACACAAAGAAACCCTGTCTCGAAAAAACCAAAAAAAACAAAAAAAAAAAACAAAAAAAAAATTAAAAAAATTAAAAAATAAAAGCCTATTAATATGTGTGTCTTCTATGAATAATATATCCCATTTACTCTATCATTTTATTAATTAGCCCTTATAGACGTGGCAGTTTTGAGCAGCCCATGTCATTGGTACCTATTTACTACCCTGTGCCTTATATGCTATTATGATATGTGTGGAATCCTGGGTACATAAACTTCTTCACTCCATACTTTCCAGGAATCAAATTTGTTCTTGTGATTCACATCCTGACTTCTGTGGTTAATAATATTTATATCTATACTGCTAGCCATAATTTGTTTTCTGATTTTAAATTTGAATATGTAAACTTATGACAAATATTTCTGGTTAATTACATCATATAAAATGTAAAATTATGTATTTTCACTTCACCTTATGGCTGACCCTGTGATGTATTTTTGTAGTGTTCCAGGACTCACTGAATGGCATTATTATTCACCCCACCTCTCAGCCAGAATCCTGGTAATCATCTTTTGTTTTTCATCTTATTCACCCCTAAAATGAAATTGAACAAGTCTCATATCCTATAGCACTGCACGTTTTCTAGAATCTGTACCATCATCCCTAATAACTTCTGAGTGCAGGTTTTCATCATAATTTTTATTACTTCTGACATAGTCTCCTAAGTATCATCTCTGGTTTGAGTATCCTTTCTCATAACACCCGCTGTGTCAAATTCTGACGTCCTGCTCCTATATATCCACTAGGACATAATTAAAGCTGAAGTGCACAGAGTTCCTCTTTGACATTTATAATCATTCAGTGACCCTTCTTTAGATATATATGTATACCTAATTTTTCCCCATTTCATTTTTTAACATGGGGCCTGTGCTGCTGCATGAATCCTATGCATGACTTCAACATCGTCGCCAGTCTCTTCCAATACTCTGAATGCATTTCACTTGATAGGAGTTTCTTTCAACCCAATTAAATGTTTCATCTTTAATATATGGCTTAAGCATTGCTTGCTCTCAGAAACTTTTCTGAAACTCTCACAAGAGGATAGTCTTTCTTCTTCATGTATTCATATTACTTCATGCATAGTCACTTATATGCATAAACACTTATATTCACTCAATTATCTCCCACCTTATGATTAAGGATTTAAAACAACGTAATTGATACTCTAGCAAAGACCATATTCTAATAGTTTACCCTTTTGCTGTTCAAATTCTTTATGGCACTCTATGGTCTAAGGACCCAGAAGGCAGTGGCTAGGGGCAAGCCAGAAGACACTGCGCTTGATCATGTGTGACACTTTCCTGAATAGAAACAATAGAAACAATAGTTTTTTGTAAGTATCACCATGACCCCCCATAAACAGACTATTAAAAATATGTTTTTTAAATATAAATTAAAAGGGGTGAAAACATATAAAAGTGTTTTGAGAATCATAGCCTGGATTAATGTGAAATCTAGAAATGGTCACTCCTTCACTTTTTGATCTAATTACTCTCATTTTCAAATTATCCATTCTTGTTGCTTTTTTTGCTCCTTGTTGACAAGGAAAAAGAATGGATTATTATAAAACTTAATAGATGCATGACCTTTGTGCCAGATAGTCAAAGCAAAACTTAATTTCTTTCAAGTTTGTCTTAGGGAGGAACTCCAAACTAAATCACTGAGTCAAATGGGTAAGTTAGACTATAGTGGCAAATCTGAAAAGACTCTGGGTGTTGAATGGGGAGAGTGTATTTACTTTATTAAAGAAAGAGACAGTAGACCTGGGTAGAAGAAAGAAAGCCACCTCCTCTAACAATTCTTAACATTTGGGTGGTCTACATCATAGTTTATGGAAAGACTCTCATAAGTCCTTCTTCAGTTTTTCCATGCAGAGCTCTTGGATTTAAGACCCTCCATCTTCATTTTACAGATAGACAAACTACGCTGTAAAGAGAATAAGAAAAGGGGTCATATTCAAAGCCCTGGTCTGGATAGAGCCAAAGCATGAATTATTGCCTTCAAATACTTGAAATATTGATGACCTTGTGCACACATGGGGATCTTGGAAAGTCAGGGTCTACTCAGAATCCTGATCACTCTGCTAAACCTAGACAGAATACATGTTGCCAAATGGAGTGCCCTTATGTTTGCAGGTGTAAGTAAATCTTGCCTTTAAAGAGACATTGATGAGAACTCTGCCTCTAAACATCTGATGTCTTCGCCTTGAAGTTAGATACCCAATGTTTATTAATTTTCATTGAGAAAAGTACTTCCTCTGGAACCATCTATTTAATAAAACTCCTTTTGAACATTTACAGTGAGTCAGGCCATGTCTTTAACAGTGTTGAGAAACATTAATCACTGCCCCTGCCATCAGACATATCTTGGCTAGCTGAGTCAGGGTTGGATACATGCAAAGCAAGAATGGAGAAGAAGAAATGTTCCCTGCCAAGAGGGATCATCAAAGCATTAATATAAAAATGTCCAATGCAAGCTTGGGAATGCTGTGGTTAGTGAGAAAGGCATATTCTCATGGGGTGTGCTTAGCAAAGCTGAACTTGAGCCCTGTCTAGGTCCATAAGCTCGGGTGATTACACTACATCCCCACCAAGACTATGTCTTCACTGGGGTTTCAACTACATCTGGTCTACTATCTCAGATGTATGACTCCCTTGGAAATGTCAATAAATACTGTTTAATGTTGTCAGAAGTCTGGAGTTCTGCTTTCTTCTCTCTGTATGATCACATATATATCAAGTTTTAGCATTTTTACTATGAGGGTTATAAGTTTATAATTTAGAATTCATTATTGTAGTAAAAATAAATTAAGAAAATTATCTGATTATTTTAGGACAATGGTTTATTCTTCCTGAGTGAATCACAAAAAGATAAACAAATAAAAAGAAGCCAGGCTATAGTAACATGTCTTTAATCCTATCATTCAGCAGGCAGAGGCAGCAGATCTCTGAGTCTGAGGCCAGTCTTGTCTACAGAGTGTGTTCTAGGACAGCCAAGGCTACACAGAGAAGCCCTGTCTTTAAAAAATGAAAAGAAAAAGGCCTATTTCCATAAAATAGTAGGATTCTTGCTTATTTTTCTAGTCGCTGGGCATATCTATGTCAAAGTCAGAGGACACATTCAGCTGGGGTTAAAGGCTATAGATATAAAAGTGTCTCAGGAGTGAATATATATCAAAAATAATTTTACTAAGAAATACAACCAAAATATTCACCACAGCTATATGTCTAAATGAACATGGTTTCATGGAAAGTAAAGAAATAGTACCTTGGTTGAACATATAGTATACTGAGAAACAGACACCAAAATAAATCATGCAACAAAATGTAATTTCAACTAATAGTGCATATTGGTAAAATGCCATGTGAGAAAAGTTTGGGCTAGAGAACGTTGGCGATGAACTAGTTGTAGCTTTGGTGAAAAGGTGTGATCTGGAAGAATGGGAGGACTATTGGTGATCTGAAGGTAAACAATAACGGGCAGAATAAATATGTCAATATTACAATCACAATGGGGTAGTTGAAAAATTACAGGAAGCCACTGAGGAGGGAGCAGTGAATGAAAGGCAAGTTGAATGATAAGGTCTAAGATAATGCTTCCTATTGTATGAAGCAGTAACTATGCTGGTGGATAGAAGCAAGGAATGAAAAGTGGAGCTTCATGCATTTTGTCAGGAAGGAACAGACTACAGTAATGACTGTATAGGAGAGAAGACACATCCATGGAGTATAATTTTGAATGTTAATTTGACAAATAATTCAAACGTGTGAAATGAGATAAATAAAGAATTTGAGCGAGTACATGGAACAATGATGCTTTGGGGATGGGGAAAAAGCATATGGTTGTTAGAAGGGACAAGAGTGATGGAAAGACTGAGATCAGGTGAGGGCTGAAGAAATGGTTCAGCAGTTAAGAACACTGAGTACTCTTCCAAAGGTCCTGAGTTCAATTCCCAGCAATCACATGATAGCTCACAACCACCTGTGATGGGATCTGATACCTTCTTCTGGTATGTCTTAAGACAACAAGAGTGTACTCATATACATAGAATAATTCTTTAAAAAATAGATCTTGAGTTCTTTGTATATATTGGATATTAGCCCTCTATCGGACATAGGATTGGTTAAGATCTTTTCCCAATCTGTTGGTTGCTGTTTTGTCCTATTGACAGTGTCCTTTGCCTTACAGAAGCTTTGCAATTTCATGAGGTCCCATTTGTCTATTCTTGATCTTAGAGCATAAGCCACTGGTGTTCTGTTCAGGAACTTT
>CM052705.1:25556578-25566932 GCA_028551405.1 Uromys caudimaculatus
TCCAACATGTAATAAAGACATATGCTCCACTATGTTCATAGCCACCATATTTATAATAGCCAGAAGCTGGAAACAACCCAGATGTCCCTCATCAGAGGAATGGATACAGAAAATGTGGTACATCTACACAATGGAGTACTACTCAGCTATTAAAAACAATGACTTAATGAAATTTGCAGACAAATGGATGGAACTTGAAAATATCATTCTGAGCGAGGTAACTCAGTCACAAAAGAAGGAACATGGTATGTACTCACTGATAAGCGGATATTAGCCCAAAAGTTCAGAATGCCCAAGTTTCACTTAACAGTAACTGCTGGACTGAGAGTGAGGTCCCAGATGGAGGAGTAGGAGGAAGGTCTGAAGGAGCTGAGGGAATTTGCAGTCCCATGGAGGGAGCAAGAGCATCAATGGGCCTGACCCCTCCCTCGGTCGTCCTCGAGTTTGGACCACCAACCAAAGAATACACATCTGTGGACCCATGGTTTGGACCACCTATGTGGCAGAGGATGACCTCGATGGTCATCAGGGAGAGAGGAGAGGCCCTTGGGCCTGAGGATGTTAGAGGCCCCAGTAAAGGGGAATGTCAAGGTGGGAATATGGGGATGGGTGGGCAGGTGGGTGGGAGGTGGAATTCCCTCATAGAGGCGGGTTGGGGAGGGGATAAGGGATTTCCAAAGCGGAGACCCAGAAAAAGGGAAACATTGGAAATGTAAATAAAGTATCAAAAATAAAAAAATTTTTAAAAATAGAAAAAAATAGATCTTGGTGAGGAGTAGGTGAAGATGAATAGAGCACATTGGTGCTCAGTGGCAGTTCATGGAACACTAGGAGGCACTAGAATGTGGGTGCTATTTACAGCCATGGGGCTGGAGAAAACCAACTGTATGAATGCTTAAAGGGAAGCTCAATAATTGGAATTTTTGACTCTCAGCCACAAAGGTGAACTGATGCCTCAAAGTCATCTTGGCTTAGTCCAGGCCCACAAACACCTTTAGGCTCTGTGTGCTTTACGTTCTGTTTGCATCTTTCCATTCTTATCTCTGTTGGTCTGAAATGAAGGGGGACACATATATACAAAGTGTTTTAGCCTGGTCCCCAAGCTCCTTACTTGCTTCTATTAGGAGCAAGCCAGCCAGGGAAATCAGTAAGAAGCAGGACAGGAGGATGAGATGCTTATTTTCCTGTTTCCTCAAGATACTTGCTTTTCAAGTCCTGCATAGCATTTGTTCTCAGACCCTATTCATGTCCGTGGATAGGAAAATGCACAGATATTTAAATTCCCAATTAAAGTGGCATCATACTTACATATGATCTATAATATCATACTCTGTATCTAAAATTATCTCTGGACCACAAATAACACTTGATAAAATGAAAATGCCTTGTAAACAAGGGAACATTTTGCCACTGCTTGCTCACCATCCCAGAAGGTCTCTATTTACTGACCTGTAGACTGTGAATGAATGTGTGAGTTTTATTTTTCAGAAACTCAAAATTAAGACTGTATAAATGAAAAGACAGATGCAATCAGGGACTGAGGTGAGAGAGTTTTTTTTATAAGAAGCTGAGAAATGAATAATGAAAAACCATCTCTTTGCAGTATCTCATGAACATTTTCTGGAGAAATGGGTCACTGGGGAGCTAAGCATCCTCAGGCACATTTTTAATCACAATATGTGGCCAGGGGCAAAAGGGTGGTGAGTTCAAGGCCAGTCTAGGCTACATATAGCAAGGAAGTTGCAGACCAACATAGATTACATAGTAACATCCCATCACAAAGATGAGAATGACAACAAAAACCTAGTCTGGTGCTTTATCTGTTATCAGCAATCATCTGTGCCTCACCTTTTTAAATTGAGGTTGGTTTACATTCAGTTTGGGCATCTGAAACATAAGCAAGCACCTTAAAGTCTAAGACTTGTCATTTTATATTGTCTATACTCTACCTTCAGGACTCCTGGTCTTCTGAGCCATACTCTCATGATAGCTAAGAAGTGTTAATGGCTAGTATAATACATTCTACATAGAAAGAATAAACTGGATATTCCAAAGTACATGGAGGTACTATAGTTCTTCAGGCAAAATAAAATATTCTACAGGAAAAAAATACTTTCAAAGTATTTTTTGTAAATAAAGATTTATTGTGTTTTTGAAAACTTTTTTCTTTTTCTTTATTGATTATTTTTTTACATTTCAAATGTTGTCACCGTTCCCAGTTTCCCCTCTGCAAAGCCCCTATTCCATCCCTCTCCCCCCTGCTTCTATGAGGGTGCTCCCATCCTGCCCACCCACTCCAGTCTCACTGCTCTAGCATCTCCCTACACTGGAGCATAGAGTCTCCACAGGACTAAAGGCCTTCCCTCTCATTGATGCCAGATAAGGCCATCCTCTGCTACATATGTAGTTGGAGCCATGGGTCCCTCCATGTGTATTCTTTGGTTGGTGGTTTAGTCCCTGGGAGCTCTGGGGCATCTGGTTGGTTGACATTGTTGTTCTTTCTATAGGGTGGCAAACCCCTTCAGCTTCTCAAGTCCTTCCCCTAACTCCTCCATTGGAGTACCCTTGCTCAGTTTGATGGTTGGCTATCTGCATCTGTACTGGTCAGGCTCTGGCAGAGCCTCTCAGGAGACAGCTATACTAGGCTCCTGTTGGCAAGCAATTTGTGGCATCACAATAGCATCTGGGCTTGGTGCCTGCAGATGAGATGAATCCCTAGGTTGGGCAGTCTCTGGATGGCCTTTCCTTCAGTCTCTGCTCCACTCTTTGGCCCTGCATTTCTTTAGACAGGAGCAATTCTGGATTAATATATTTGAGATAGCTGGGTGGCCCTGTCTCACAACCTATAAACTCTTAAAGTGTTGAAATCCAAAAAATGGTACGCATTCTCTTTGGTTTACTATTTAAGTAGATGTGATATGTAATTAAAAGGGAAGCAATGGAAGAGGGTGGTCTATGACAAAACAAACTAAACAAAATAAAAGAAAAATAAATATGCACCTGGGAGGATGAAGGGAATTTACGTTTTTCTTAGATTCTAGGATTCATCATGAGTGATGTTAGATCCGGGGTTTCATATCCTAGACCAGTGCTTCTCAACCTTCCTAATGCTGTGAGCCTTTAATATAGTTCCTCATGTTTCGACCCCCAGCCACAAAATTATTTTCGTTGCTATTTCATAACTGTAAAGTTGCTACTGTTATGAATCATAGTGTAAATATCTAATATGCAGGATATATGATATATGACTCTCAAAGGGATTGTGACCCACAGGTTGAGAATCACTGTCACAGACTTAGCTACTGAAATATGCAAAAAGAATTCAAGGTTGCTTTTAAGAATGATTTTTAATACGAGGAAAAGAGACACTACCTTTGACTTTCTTGCTGCCTTTGTATGCCATCGTATTTTGATAATGGCAATGATAATGGCGATGGTGATGATGCTGATAAAGATGGGGGTAGTAGGGTGGTGATTGTGTTGTAGCAGTGGGTGGTAATGGTGATGATGAGGATGACTATGATTTTGAGGGTTGGGATCTTAAGAACAGGAACATTTCATTTCTTGGAAAAAAATAAGAGGACAGAGAAGTCTACATGGTAGCAAACAGCCTTTTCTTATCTCTCATGTTTCATTTCAGTTCTGTACCCAAACCAGACACGGAAAATGTCTGAACTGTAGCTATATGTGTTTCCATGAACCTGTCTTCTTTGTCTTGTGCAGTGGGCTAAGTAAACTGCTCTAAGGATTGTCTCCCACACCGTGCTCAGCTCCCAGTATTGACAAGTCTATTCTTCAGCACCTATGTTGATTAAAGATGGATGAACTAACTCCTAATGCTTCCACCCAAACCCGGAATCATTGCCGCTGTACAATAACAGTCACACGTTCCTCATCCCTTTTCTTTTATTAATAATACATTAATACTCAGTCACACACACACACACACACACACACACACACACACACACACACACACACACACATAACTCAGAGAAAAGAGGGGAAAGGGATGATAATGATTTCCTGACAGATCTTGAATGAAGGGCTTTAACTAGTGTTCTAACTAAGCTTGACACACCATTTTTTTTTAACATGTGAGTCCCTCTATTTCCCAATCTCTTATGCTTAATTGAGAAGCCCTACTTAGGAAAGAAGTGAAGAATTTAATGAACCCCTTTCTCTCAAATCTTTAATTCAAATTTTCTGAGGTTGACTCTATGGTTTCTGGTAATAAGTATTTTCCCCGTTGATACATACACAGAGAAGGGCCAAATAACCATGTTTTGTGGATAGAACTCACACTGTTCAAATTGGAATGTTTTATTAATTACATTTCTTAAAAGATATTGAATAGTGGAGGGGTAGATCAAGAAATAAATAATACATAGTCTTGAAATGGCCCTGAGAAGAGTCGCTGTTCTCTTTATAAATATTACAAACCTCACATAATCCCTTAGGTAAAGACACAGTATTCAAGACACATAATGATGAACAACAACAAAACAGCATTTTAATTTGAATCACAGTATCCCTGGCTGTGGTTTGCTCTTCCAGCTCAATGCATGTTCCCTAGGGTATTGCAAGCTCAGTGATTAGGAGCCTCAAATAGTAGATGAGTATGCTGAAGTAGGAAGATCAACCCACATTTGGTCACTATCAGTGATAAAATGATATCAACTATGATAAATAAAGAGCTAATCCCTATGGGAGTGGATTTATTTATCATTTTAATATCATGTCCAATACTTGGATATCTGGCCAAAGAGCAAACATTGTGGGAAGACCTGTGTAGATTTATAATCATCATATATATTTTTAAATACTAGGTTCTGTCTAAGTTGGAGAATATTTTCATGACATTTATTCCTTAGTAAGGAATATCATGGCATACATTAACAATATAAAATTAATGGCTCTAATTAGCAAATGTTATCAGTGCCAGATTATCACATAACATTATTTTTCACAGCTTAATAACAATTTGTCTTCAAAAGGATGCCATTTTCAAAAACACATGCATGTTTCCATCAGGTTATTTTAAACTCAGCTACCAATGGTTCCTCATCACTGACTTTAAGTACTGTTACTAAGATAAACACATGTACCATGGTACTCCAAGTCATTAGCATTCCCTCTTCTCAGCATGTCTTCTAAGTATGGATAGCATTTTCACACTGGTCTCAATCTCTCTACTGCTAATCTTCTGTTGGCATATTCCTAGTTTGTTTCCCTGGTAACATCAATCTGGAATCTGTGCCATCTATTTCTATAGGAGACTGAGATGTAGCTTTTATGTTTTGTATGTAAGATTATGTATAAGGAAAGGTGAGTTTGTGGGACTATGTCTGAATGGTAGAATCAACCTCCCCCCCCCAAGGTCTGCAAACTCAGAGGAAGAAAATATAGTTTTAATTCCTTTCCTTGCTTATATAGGAAGAAAATCCAATGGCTATATACATTTCACACAGAAGTATATACTTAAGAGAAGATAAATTTTTACTCATTTTGCTAAACATTCCAGAGGTTACTATAATAAAATGAATGAAAATAAAAGAACACCTAAGAATAGGAATTGACCTTATTATGTGTATTTGGATAATACAGATATAGAAAATAGTCATAAAGTAGAATGAGGTAAAATAAAAAGAAATTTTAAATCTAAAATAGACACGATGCTGTCTGTAATTTGGGGCCATTCCGTAATTTGAACTCACATAGCTGCTAAAGGTATATGCTTTAGTTTTCTATTATGCCCCATTTCACCTTATGTCATTCCAAAAGAATTATAATATTGGACATTTAGCCAAAGGTTCTCTTAATAATGTTTTCTGATAACCTCTGTTATAATTATGTAAGCCAATTATACAGTTTTTATTTACTCTCAAAATACAAATGCCACTATTGCATTGCTGTGGTCTGGTTAGTGTTATGATTCTTAGGGCTTATAGCTGGGAGAACCTACCAAATACAATAGGCCCCATTATAAGGAAGACACTATTATTGTCTCCAGTGTTTCGTATTACAGGCACCTCCTCTCTGATTCTTTTAGGAATTCGTACATCTCCACAATGATCAGACCTTCCTCCAAACAAAGACATGCATTCTGGCTGTTATTCGCTGGCCTAAGTTAAACTTTGTATTTTAAAGGGAGTATCAAGATCTTATAATGGATTAATATATCCACCAAGTCATTTATTACAGAACTTCTCATTTCTCTGAACATACTCCTAAGTAGATAGTGAAAGCACACTACAAATGAACCTTAGGATAAGTGAAAGGCTTTACTACCCAGGCACAGAGAAACAAAAGTTCCTTCATTATTATTTATGGCTGGACTCCCACAGAAGAGCATCCTAAGCTGGGAAAATTATAGTGGGTATTGACATGAAGCTCACACCTGATCATAACAAGCAGGCCAAGAGCAGCCAGTCATGCTGTGGGACGCACAGGAATGGCAAAAACCTGTACTTAGTATCATCATTGTCTTTAGATACTGTGTGCCCTAGTGTATACTTCATGCTAGTACTGAGTTTAGAAAATAAGTGTGTTCAGCTGGACTCGGTGGAGAACCTCAGCAACCTAGTCTGAATTTCAAGGTGATAGAGCGCTGGATGGAATAGCCTTTCTTGAGAACAGAGATTCCCATTTCACAGTATATAGAGAAGGGTGCGGTCTGAATGAGCTATAGTATAAGGCTCTATTATACTTTGTGTAGTGTGGTCCAATAATATTAACATACACTACCAGACTTAGCTAATAATGATTTTTATGAGATCCTCATTGGTTCTGTCTTAATTCTGCTCTCTTGTCTCCCTCCATGACCCTTGTCTCCTGATATAAAATATTTGCAGGTTACATCATAACTTTGCTTGTCAGAAGTATCTGAACTGAGAGTTTGCTCAGCTACGATAACATTTAATTGGTAGATTTCTTCCGAAACACACAATCCCCATGATTTCCTGAGTATAGGAGCCCTGAGAAGGATACACAGTGTATACCTACTTAAAAACTGTTGATGAGCAACTCTTCTTGAATCGGCATAGCCGGAAAGAAGACACGCTGCTGTGGATACAGCTCTCTCTCCACTCCCCAAGTTTGTTTATCTGTGGAACGAATTTGTGGTGGCTTTCAAACTGTGCATGTCCTCTCTCTTATTTCCTTCTAAACTTCTAAATGGATGTTTTCCACCTTTGGAACAGTTTGTAACCTGGAGGTATGCTAAGAGTGAAGAGGGAGCGTTCGACCTAGCAGGAGCTATAGCGGCAGGTTTCTCTCCCCAGCAACCTGGGATGATTTTTTTTTTTTTTTTTTTTTTTTTTTGTCATTTCTGTGGTTCGTAGAGGTGAGAGCATGCAGACCACTACCCTATGCCCAGTAGTCCATACTATTCCCATTGGGCCCTTCTGTTCTGACTCCAATTTGCACCTCAGCCAGGTGTGAAAACTTCTCCTGAGGAGAGGAAGATGCAAGCTCTTCTGTCAGCAGCAGGTGGAAGTCACTGTCCTCCTTGTTCCTAGGAAGTGAGTCTGCGGCTCACACTCTGACTTTGTTCAGACACTTGAACTATTCATACTCTATTAGACACATATGAAGGAAGGAAATTGGACTTTCTCAGGTTTCAGATGTATCAGCAGGGGTGTATGACTGAAAATTAATTCCCTGACACAGACTGATGAAACCAGCCATTCCCGAGATACTGAGATATATTTTATATTTTTAATAACACATGATCTCTAGGTAGCATGCTTTTCCTGGTTCGAAATGCCAATATCTTCACAATCAGATCCAGGATCTCCCATTTCCATAAACAATATTCTTAATAATTACTCAACATATCTAAAAATAGTCTGTGGACAATAAGTATAATCCATGTGTTTGTAGCAATTGAAGAATGCCCTCTTGCTATAAGATGCATGAGGAATTAATATATTCATTGAGGGAGCTGGAGAGAAGGTAACTTGATAAGAATGCTTACTGCTCTTTCAGAGGACCCACGTTCAGGTCTCTGCACCCTCATGGTGGCTTATAACCATCTATAACTCCAATTGCAGAGGATCCAATTCCATTTTTTGCCTTCTGTGGCCACCAGATGTACAGGTATTATACATACATGCAGGCAAACATTCAAATAAATAAAATAAAAATTTAAAATCTCCTTGAAAACTATATTATTTCGTCTAGAATTTAACTTTAAGTAGATATTATAGGCCCTTTCTCTTAGTGTTTTTATTCTAGTCATCTAGAATTTTATATATGATCTTCCTTTTTCTTCCCTCCTATATGAGTGTGAATGTAAGCAGAGCAAATCACAAAAGATTCAGTCAAGAAACAGCAATAGTTATAACCCAACTAACCTGGATAATTTTTACATTTTATTTCATAATGGTTTGTGTGTTTTTATTTGACTAAAGATTCATACCAAAAAAATCTCTAAAAGAACACTCTTAAATGATAATTAGTAGACATACCTCTAATGAAAGACTTTTAAGCCTTTTTATCTGTTTTTTTGTTTGTTTGTTTGTTTGTTTGCTGTGGCATCTCACCTGCTTATCTTGATGAACAAATGGCTGATATTTCAGAAATCCTATGAAAATCCACAAACGCATAGGCTGTGATTGTTACTATGTGATTCTACTGACTCATATTTTACTTTGCAAGAGAAGCAATCATCTAATCAAGATGATGAAAGTCTATAATAAGAATAGCAATGGGAAGATGATGGATTGATTGACTGAAAGATATAACTTAAGGGTTTAATGAGAGTTGGCAGAACTCTCTTTGATGGAATGGTGAAGAAGAGTAATTGGAATCTCTTCTAGGTTAGGTATACCCGACATTACAGGGTACTTGTAGGAACTGAGAAACATGTTGGAATGTAGGAGCTGAAACAAATAATCAATAAGACACAGACATTCCAGACAGCCTGGAAATGCATTCCAGAACAGCTTTGCCTTTAACCCAGGTAAGAGTCTATAGCAGAAGTAGTTCAAAGACTAAAAGCAGTAGTGCTCTGTGAACTTAAAATTACAGAGTAGTATTGGAGACAGGAGGCCTGAGGTCACCTGTCAGTCAAGCCCTTGCATCTTTCTGGGTTTAAATAAATTGCTTAGTATAGGAAGACTTTAAAAAGGGTTTGAGTAGAACAGCCAATCTCACCCCATGAGGGAGCTCCCTACAATTGTACAAGCTGGCCTTTTAAAATAAATGGTGTTTATCCACTTGTGTAGACTTGCTATTTTTTCCTTCTGGAAACACAAATGCCAACTATCCAGAGGCTTGTGTTTCTAGAAAGAGACTTCTATGCAACTTCAAACATTTTGCTAAAAATAACATAATCTAGACTGCAATTCGGTGAAGTATCCTACAGTTTATGGAAAATGACAAGCAGCTAGTGTTGTAGACTGGAATTCAGAGAGATATCATGTATTTAAGGAAGCATCTACAATGAAGAAGGGAGGAATCTCCTGACATCCTGTATCTTATCTCATATGACATGGAAACACTAGCGGGAGAGGTAATGTAAAAGTATCTTTTATTCCCCCATAGTAATTGGCCATCTCCAAGGCTTACTGTCTAGTCCTTGAAGCTTCTAGCCTCCATATAGTCTAATCTGGGCCCAGAATGGTTTCTGTCTGAGATTTACTTCTGAATAAGCTCGTCTTTTTCTAGTTATTTCTGAAGTCTGTCTGGCTGATCAACTCACAGTTCTTACTCGAAACTTCTCTCCAAACTGATTGATTCAATCTTCCTTCTCTCTCTGAATTGCTCTACTTGGCCTCATACTAACTTTGGCAAACTGTTCTAATCTTCTGGCTCCTTCTTATTCTCTGGCTTGTTCTGTCTTCACTTGTGTTTAGCTTATTTTCTGTCTGCAACTTGTCAATGTCCCAGGAAAACTGCCTACTTCTTCCTGTCTCCCTCTTCACTGCTTTCTCTTAGGTTGCCTCTCTTTCTTCTCTTCTTTGTGAGAAGTGGGTGTATCCTATTCTGTAAAATTGTTCTCTGATTCATCATTTAGTCTCAATTAGACATCACTTTCAAACTTGGGTGCTTCCTTCTACAAAGTAACCTTACCTTCATTGTTTGGGATTAAAGGAGAGTATTAAGGGTGTGTCCATACTCCAACCAGAGGGATTACAGGTGTATGCTAAGGCCTGAGCCACACAATAACTAGAAACAGGTATTTTCATTAAATAACATAATCTTGGGGTTCACAGTGTGATCAAATATCCTGCAACAGGGTAATGTTTGGTGTGCAAAGTACCTGCCCTTCAAACCAAAGTTAAGATCCATAGTACCTACACAAAACTCCACAACAAAGACAGATTCAGCAGTTTGTAATTCCAGTGTG
>CM052705.1:25574294-25689576 GCA_028551405.1 Uromys caudimaculatus
GGGTATATGCCCAGGAGAGGTATAGCTGGGTCCTCAGGTAGTTATGTCCATTTTTCTGAAGGTCCACCAAACTGATTTCCAGAGTGGTTGTACCAGCTTGCAGTCACACCAACAGTGGAGGAGTGTTCCTCTTTCTCCACATCCTCGCCAGTATCTGCTGTCCCTTGAGTTTTTGATCTTAGCCATTCTGACTGGTGTGAGGTGGAATCTCAGACTTGTTTTGATTTGCATTTCCCTGATGACTAAGGATGTTGAGCATTTCTTTAGGTGCTTCTCAGCCCTGTGAATTTCCTCAGTTGAGAATTCTCGGTTTAGTTCTGTTACCCATCTTTTGATGGGGTTATTTGGTTTTTTGGAGTGTAACTTCTTGAGTTCTTTGTATATATTGGATATTAGCCCTCTATCGGACATAGGATTGGTTAAGATCTTTTCCCAATCTGTTGGTTGCCATTTTGTCCTATTGACAGTGTCCTTTGCCTTACAGAAGCTTTGCAATTTCATGAGGTCCCATTTGTCTATTCTTGATCCTAGAGCATAGGCCACTGGTGTTCTGTTCAGGAACTTTTCCCCCTGTACCCAGGTGTTCGTGAGTTTTCCCCACTTTCTCTTCTATTAGATTCAGTGTAACTGGTTTTATGTGGAGGTCCTTGATCCACTTGGACTTGAACTTTGTACAAGGGGATAGGAATGGATCAATTTGTATTCTTCTACATGTAGACCGCCAGTTGAACTAGTACCATTTGTTGAAAATGCTGTCTTTTTTCCACTGAGTGGTTTTAGCTCCTTTGTCGAAAATCAAGTGACCATATGTGTGTGGGTTCATTTCTGGGTCCTCAATTCTATTCCATTGATCTACCTGCCTGTCACTGTACCAATACCATGCAGTTTTTGTCACTACTGTTCTGTAGTACAGCTTGAGGTCAGGCATGCTGATGCCCCCAGAAGTTCTTTTGTTGTTAAGGATAGCTTTTGCTATTCTGGGTTTTTTGTTTATTCCAAACGAATTTGAGAATTGCTCTTTCTAAGTCTATGAAGAATTGAGTTGGAATTTTGATGGGGATTGCATTGAATTTGTAGATTGCTTTTGGCAGGATGGCCGTTTTTATTATATTAATCCTTCCAATCCATGAGCATGGCAGATCTTTCTACCTTCTGAGGTCTTCTTTGATTTCTTTCTTCAGAGACTTGAACTTCTTGTCACACAGATCTTTCACTTGCTTGATTAGAGTCACACCAAGATACTTTATATTGTTTGCGACAATTATGTAGGCTGTCATTTCCCTAATTTCTTTCTCAGCCTGTTTATCCTTTAAGTATAGGAAGGCTACTGATTTGTTTGAGTTAATTTTATATCTGGCCACTTTGCTGAAGTTGTTTATGAGCTGTAGCAGTTCTCTGGTGGAGTTTTTCGGGTCACTTAAGTATATGATCATATCATCTTCAAATAGTGATAATTTGATTTCTTCCTTACCAATTTGTATCCCTTTGACCTCCTTTTGTTGTCTAATTGCTCTAGCTAGAACTTCAATTACTATATTGAATAGGTAGGGAGAGAGAGGGCAGCCTTGTTTAGTCCCTGATTTTAGTGGGATTGCTTCAAGTTTCTCTTCATTTAGTTTGATGTTGACTACTGGTTTGCTGTATATTGCTTTTACTATGTTTAGGTATGGGCCTTGAATTCCTGATCTTTCCAAGACTTTTACCATGAAGGGATGTTGAATTTTGTCAGATGGTTTGATTTTCTACCTACCACTTCTGCTGAAGGGACCTAAGAAAATCCAAATGATAGAGAAAAGTCTCTAAATTCTTAGCCTCTTCTACACATAGCAGGGGATGGAATCAAAATGGAATAGAGTATAGGTAGGCCATTTAAGTATGATGGTACTGTGATGGATGCTGCCCAAAGGAAACATGCATGCTGTGTGTATGCATAGATGTGTAACTGTGAAAACTGTGCTATACGCACATGGTTTTTGGTGGTGAGATTTTTCCAATGCTTGGAGTTTTTTGAAAATTTGATCTCAACTTCTTGTTCCATCTTCATCACCCCCATGAGTTTTTCTTAAAATTTCTCTCTCTCTCTCTCTCTCTCTCTCTCTCTCTCTCTCTCTCTCTCTCTCTCTGATATATGTGTATATATGTATATATATGTATGTATATGTATACATACTTCATATAAAATATATATATTTCATAGATACATTTTTTTTCTAAAAATAGTCTATGACTTCAGTTAGCTATTGGTGGAAGAGAAGTAGAAAAGAGAGCTTAGCTTTTGGTCTTAATATAATTCCTCTATTTTAAATAAATATTGCACAGTAAAATGTAGATAAAACATTTGATTCTCTAGCTTTTGTGATGGACTCATCAGGAAGAGGTATGGATTTGCACAAATGGACATGTATACTTATATAAGAATAAGGAGCTATAATACTGTGATAACAGATATGTGTGCTTATATTAGAATAAGAACCTTTAATTCTGTGATATACACTTGAGCTTATTGTGGATAGCTCTGATCCTGTATTTTGATGCTAGTTCTGCTTTCCTGAGAGGAGCTGCAGATGAGGAGTGAATCACATATACAGGTGCCTTGAGAACCTTCTCCCCACCTTAACTTTTCAAATAAAGGCTAGAGCCTGTGATTGGGCAGTCGGAGGGAAGGTGGAGCTGAAAAGTTTGGGGGCAAAAGGGAGAGGGGAGAGAGAGGGAGGACGAAGGAGGAGGAGGTGGTGGAAGGAGAATGTAGCAGAAGCACATGGCCTGGAGAAACCACAAGTTATAAGGGATCTAATAGATGGGAATTATAGTAGTGTAGTGATATATCTGCCCAATCTAGGCTTATAGCTCGTATTACTATTAATTGAGTTGTATTTTATTTTCCCGGACTTATTTGGATTGGAGATTACCTCAACAAATTGGCGCCCAACATGGGACATGGACCCATGACCCTGAGATTAAGAGTCTCATGTTCTACCGAGTGAGCTAGCCTACCCTTACCACCTTCACTGATTGACTACTGGAATATGATTTGATAATTTAATTATTTTGATATTGGAAAAATGATATAATCTAAAATTAGAACATATTTCAATATGGCTCATATTATGTGTTTATTGGTGCTTAGATCTCATTTGACAAAGTTTTTTTTTTTTTTTTTAATATTAGCAGTATCATTCATCTCAAAGTTTGGAATGGATTTAAAATACACATATTTATGTCAGTATAGACTTTTCTGCAAAATTCTTTTTGGAAATGGTTTCTATAACATGGGCTGGCTTCAGATTCTCTAACTACTCTTCTTTGTATCTTGATATGTCATACAACTCTCAGCAATCACCTTATCTCAGCCTCTTGGATGGTGGGGCTGGAATAGGATAAAACAGAGGGAAATGGTCAAGAGAGTATAAGAAGAGCACTGGACAGTTAAGTTCCAGGGAGACTAAAGCAACAGGGAAGCAAGAACATATTATTTGTGGCCACACAGTAAAGAATGAAAGAATATTCTGGAAATGGAGGTGTAATGGCTAGTATGAGAACCAGAGCTTACTAAAATCTGCAATATGAGTATTTACAAAGCAGAGTCATATAAGATGCCTAATAGAAGAGGGGATGGAAATACTGGAGGAGTAGGAGGAACAGGGTGAGTGTTGTAGAACTCTGTCTTCTCAGAATGACATGGTTGGTGTATACTTCAATATTCACCATTTGTGATAAACTGCATACAGCTTGCCAAGAACGGGCCAGTTAACTTTCTGTCATAAAAGAGAAAGGAACTTGTAAGGTCATCCTCTCTGTAGGAATTTATAAATAGTGAGTGATCATAATGGTTACTAAAGTGGGAAAGACATATTCTACTTTATTCAGTGTTTTAGGCACTGGTAAGTTTTCTATGTCCCTGTATAAGTAACTACTCATTCATGATCCTATAATCAGTAATTGACCTTAATTAAACTAATTGAAATGCAGATTACTCTCTGGGGACTAGCTGGGAAGAAAAAGGGGTACAGAAGGAATCAGTGGGAGATAAGAGAGGATAACAGGTAGGGATATTTCAAAATACAATATGCAGCATAGGAAATGCCATAATAAAACCAATTATT
Organism: Uromys caudimaculatus; assembly: GCA_028551405.1. Taxonomy (NCBI): domain Eukaryota; kingdom Metazoa; phylum Chordata; class Mammalia; order Rodentia; family Muridae; genus Uromys; species Uromys caudimaculatus. The sequence continues at coordinate 25,578,398 of CM052705.1, forward strand.
GTATATAATTAATATATTCAAATAAAAAGTTTTTAAAAATCTTGTAAAATACAAACCCAATATGATAGATTCAAGAATAACATGATCTTCTATCAAAACATATTTTTGCACATCTATGTCAAATACAGCACACATAGCCTTGTAATATGGGCACAGGTGTTTTTTCCTTACAAGACACAGAACGATGCTAAGTGAGAGCTGTCTTGGAGGTGCTCACATTTCTCAATGAGAGGTAAAAATAAGTTGTTAGATAGAAAAATGGGAGTGCTCTAGGGGAAGAAATCATGGAGTTTTTTTTTCTTCATCTTCCCAAACATTAGCAAGCTAGAGAAATCTAGTGTTCCCTTCTTCATTCTTGATGAATGAATGAGGCCATATAGCAAGCTTTTTTTTTTTATATCAAGTTCTATAAACTGAGGGACCATATATCAGCCTTCTTCATTTTACCTTGTTAATCTTGCGGTAGAACACTGCCCAGTGATTTCTGCAGGAAACACACTTTTGTGAATGAGTGAACAGACAGATGAATACATGGACATATGTACTCACCATCGTTCTGTAATCTTACCTTTCAATGGGGACACAATTTACCTCGCTTATTTCTTCAGTTATATTTACTCATTCATTCGATCTGCTCTTACTTTACTCCTTACTTGATAAGGGAAGGTAATGAACTCCTCAGCTCTCCTGTTTGAAAACTGCCACATGGTTTTTCAAATTCCTGTACTTCATTCCTTCCTCCAGCACCTTAATAGCAGCCCAGTTACCTTAAAACACAATAAAAGACTGTTGCATTCTTTTTGAAAGACAGATAAAGTGCAATTTCACTACTTTCTCAAAAATGATATAGCTTTTGAAAATATTAGACTTGTGACCAGCTTGTTAATTCATAGCTGAAGATTTACCTTGTAGTTGTGGACATCATGAACATAATGAGATGTAGTTTTGTTTACCTGGTTGAGATAAATGGGAAGATATTTGAAGTTAGTCTGAGAAGTACATTAGAACTCTTTTTGGAGAGTTGATCAGATTTTGCCAGACTTTGGTACACTAAGAGTCCCTGTAACTACCCAGTACATCACATTTCTAGAGAATAAATTATATATGATATGAAATGATGAAAACAACACAAAACAAAACAAAAAGCTTGCCCTGATTATCCTGAGACTGTTCTCTGGCTTCCTAAAACTTCAGACAATGTAGGAACTAATGTATATTGCCCATGTCTTTCTGAAATTCTTCTCATCTTAGCTCTGATACAAGAATGAAAACAAAGCTCAGAAATAGAGATGATGTTGAGACAGGAATAATGTGATATAAATCTTACGGCAGTGTCTTATTTCACAAATTTCCTAATTCATTCCTGGCGAGTATGTGTCTTTTATTTCTATCAGAATCAGAGCAAAAGCCACCTGAGACACTCATAGCCCTGCACTTGTATCACTATTACTAGAGGTAGGAAGACACATGGATGCATTTGTGTGTTTTCCATTTATTTGTTAAATGCATGGCTAAAAAACTCAAAATACAATTTATTTTGAGTATTAAGAAGATTCATAAGAGAAAAGACATTGATTCCGCTCTTTGGGATGGTTTATTGAGTAAATAGGTAATCAAATACTTAGAGAAGTATATATACTAAGGTCAAGAAAAATATGATACACAATGTAATGCCATCTCTATCATCTACCTAGGTGTCCATCTATTGGACTATATACCTATCAATTATCTTGTATCTATCTACCTACTATCATGTATCTAGTTAGCTAGAAATTAGACATCTATCATTGTTCTACTTTTCATGTGGTCTAGAAGGTGAAAGATGATAATAAAAGCATGATTTTTGAGTGGTGAAGACTAGGTATGATCTAAACAAATAGAAGTAATACTATAGAGAAGAAGAACACATTAAGGGCATGAGCCAAACAAAAGTAAAGAGCAGAGGAGGGACTATGTCCAACAAAAGTACCCAGGAAAGGCACTTTCCTAAGGGAGGCAGATGATGACCAGCTGAGCCCATATTCAAGGAATCTCTTTATAGTGCATAAGAATAACTGCAAAATAAAAATGCTTGGATTTGTATATTTCAGAATCACTTGGTATCCTTAATATGAATTATTATCATGATAAAATTAATTCTCTAGAACAAATATTTATTTCTGAGAATTTTATCAATAAATATGTAGGTACCATTCTTGAAATTTTTGAAGTACTTTATTTCTTAGAAAAATTTGATGAAATACTGAGCATCACTTCTGTGTCAGGAGACAAAAGTCAAAATCAAAAAGGTGAAGAACTTACTTGTAAGAGGCAAAGTTGAAAACCAAGCCTTGGGAACAGTCTCCTACATTGTTTGCTTAGAATTTGTTTGCTCTATATACTTGGCTAAGAATAAAAGTATTTACAACAGATGATTTTAATAGCTTTCTAACATTGTTTCAAAGGTATATATCAAAAGGTAATGACACGGTCTTTTTTCTAGTAATCAGTTTGTTTTCAGATTTTTTAATGCTATAATAAACAGAGCTATAGTAACTTTTATCTTTGCAAATACACCTCCAGCAAAAAAACTCAGTTCTTAGCAGTGAAATTACTGGATCAAAGGATATGCATATTTTAAGGATTTTTGACTTATTCTGTTCTAAATCACTCCCTAGAAAGATTTTTCCAATTTGCATTGCCCCATCAGAGACTGAGACGATCAATTTCTCTAAGCTCTCACCAGAAATTATTATCTTTCATTTAAATCTTTGACAGTTTGAAAATCTGAGTGGATCTGTCTACAGTTTTATCTCACATTTTGATTATAAATCAGGTACCATGACTATCCTAGCACTCCAGAATGAGAGACCAAAGGATAAGTAATGCAAGATTAGCCTGTGACGTTTAACAAATTCCAGGCCAACCTGGGCTACATGAGAATCTGTTTCTAATTAATTAATTAATTAATTAATTAATTAATACCAGGCTTCTTGAATATCAACATTTGGTTTCATGCTTAGAAAATCCACCTTTTCAACATTGTAACATTTCTTATTTGTATTATCTTTTATGGTATCTATTATTTATTTTAATGTATTATCTGAAAAAGTTTTTTTCTCAAATAATTACCCAGTTGTACCATGTTATAAACTGCCATTTAACAACCCATTCCATTACCATCAGAATTTTTGTTCTTCAAAAATTTATATGAAGTATTGTATTAATACATTTGGTAACGTTGAATTTAACAACATTAGAGGTTTATACTGTAATGTATCAGATCATTTCAAGGCATCTTCATCTTCAATTTCATGGTTTCTTTTGATTATTGTTTCAAACTTGTTTTTAATGAGACAAAGCACACAAACTTACTGCAGAAGTAAAACTATAAGAAGTAGACAAAAAATAATTCCTGTTTTATTTTAAAGTTGTATCTTAATTTCCTTGATTGTTATGTTCATGTTTTCAAGATATCAAACTTCTTAATTTGTTATTGGTATTTCCTTCATTGGTTTACCGAGTTTGGGGATCCATAGAAGGACTGAGAAGAAGGGACGTATTTTCCACTATTTTTTTCTCCAATATATGCACAGTGTCCTTCATCCACATTTTGTGCCTGACTGATATATATGTTAAAATTGTTGAACCTACATTGACATATTATACTTTGGAAAAGACTGCAATTTTATTTCATTTCACTTTTGCTCTTGTAGACTCCACGTTTGCAAAAAGTACAAAGGCACTGCCATTGTATGATCATATATAGTACTTTCTTAATCGTAAATCATCACTTCTTGCCCTGTCTAGTCTCTTCCTACCCAACCCTGGCAATTAGTGGCCTTCTTACTATCTCTATCATGTTACCTTTTCCAAGTTTTGTATGGTTAGTTGGAAACTCTTTAACTTTCACATGACTTTTTTATGAAGTAATAACAACTGGGGGTTCCTCTGCCTATTTCTGTGGGTTAAACAGTCATTTATTTTTAGTATTGAATGACAGTTTAGTATCTGGATAGTTTAGTATCAGTGTCTTAGTTAGGCTTTCATTGCTCTGAAGAGGCCCCATTACCAAGGCAACTCTTAAAAGGACATTTAATTGGGGCTGGCTTACAGGTTCAGTGGTTCAGTTTATTATCATTAAGGTAGAAGCATGGCTGCATCTAGGCAGGCATAGCACTGGAGGAGCTGAGAGTTCTACCTCTTTTTCTGAAGGCAAACAGAAGGCTACTGTATTCCAGGCAGCTAGCAGGAGGGTCTGAAAGGCCACCCTCAGTGGCACATTTCTTCCAATAAGGCCATACCTACTCCAACAAGGACACATCTCCTAATAGTGCCACTCCCTGGGCCAAGCATATTCAAGCCACCATACCCAGTTTATATACTTGCCACATGAAGTACATTGTGGTTGCTCTCAAATCTGAGCAGTTATTAATAAAGCTGCTGCAATGAACATTTGCATACAAACATTTATGTTTTCAACTGTCCTCGGTCAACACATAGCAGTGTGATTGCCTGTGTAGAGTAAGTTCTACCCTGCACATCTTTCAATGCTCATTATGTGTTTATACTATCAAAAACAATGAGTTTATATAGTGTTATACCAATGCATGTGCCACAAATTTTCACCAATAACATATTGTTTTATGTTCATACATTTTAGCAAATGTCTTAAAATAAATATTTATAAATCATTACTTTAAAATACTTTGAGAAAGTATTTGTTTGGGTTTAAGGTATAAATCATACGCCATTCCCTTCGTTCTGCACAAGCCCCAGTTCATTAAAAGGAACGGAGTTTTTCTCTTGGCCTTGGGGATAGCAAACAAGGAGGACTCCTCTTCAACGGGTGTAGTAATTTAACACCAATCAAGCTTGCACATGGTCACAGATCAGGTGTTTGGAATTTGGTAGTGGCATGAAGTTGTATACCTCCTGGTTTATCTTATTTTTACTATGTAGCTCATTCTTGCCTTGAATTCAATAATTCTCCTGTCTCAGACTACTAAGTGCCAGGATTTAAAAAGCCATGCACTTTTCTTAGTTTCATTTATTTATTGAGCACAATATGATATATATTATTTCTACAATTCTAAAACTAAATGATAAAGCATGTTCTAGTCAGTCTTTTTTCAGTGTTCCCAGTTCAAAACTTCCAAAACAAACACCTATAGCAACTGACTTGAATTCCTTCTTTCTAGTCTCTATCATAAAATTTTGCACTATAGTTGACAAAGACATGGGTTCAAATGCCATTGATGGTTTCGTATAAATACATTCATAGTTTGTCAAAGTCAAAGTAACAGATTAATTACCTTTAAAAGTTACCTTTTTCATCTTTGTAGTACAGATACATAATTTTGTCTCCCTAATGAACTAGATTTCTCAAAAGAACTTACCATAAATGTCAATATTGGAACATTAGGGACCATAGAAGATATAACAATAGACACTATGTAGATCTTTTCTGTAAGATATACTGGGGTGCATTTATAAATATAGAAGTAGTAGTGAGAATGCAGTTCAGCCAATCAAACTTAAGATAAAACATTCCTTATAAGGCTGGAGAGATGGCTCATGGGTTAAAAGCACTGATTGTTCTTGTGGAGGACCCAGGTTTAAAACCCAGTTCCCTAAAAATGGCAATTATAGGCAACTCCAGCCCTAGGGACCCAATGTTTTTCTATCCTTCATATACCATTTGTGAACATGGTGCATAGGCATATACGTAGAAAAAAATCGTATGCACATAAAATGAAATGTTGATAATAAAGGAAAAGTAAAATTATTTTCATTGATAAAGTTCTTTACCTTTTTAAACTTTACATTAATTATCCTTTACTTAAAACAGAAAACTCTTTGGGTGATAAAAACTCTTAATAAATGTAGAAAATGAGTAAAATGACTACTTTTGGAACATCACACATGTTTTTGGCTCCTCCTGCCATAGTACAGATATAGAGAGAAATTTACCCTAGAGACTGCAAAACAATTCTAGAATTCAAATTGGCTCATATCCCTCAAAGAATAGTGGAAGGAATTCCATAGCATGAACCGTTCTAAGCCATCTTAGGCAAGGAAAATTAAGTTACAGTTGTTAATTTCAAAAACATCATGATTTAGACTTTGAAACACATCATACTACAATAGAAATTCTGTTTTTAAGAAAAATGCCAGAAATGGCTATAAGTTTGAAGCCAACACTGTTTTTTACTTAGATGCAGACCCTGGAGATAAGAGAAGGTGAGCCAGAAACTATTACAGATTGTCCTGCCTGAGAAATGGGGAAAATAGATTATTATCAAGAGAAATGGGAAAAGAACAAAGAAATGTCGGTCTTGATGGAAAAACGATAGCTTTGGTTTGGCACTGTTGTCCAGGGAGATGGATTTTTAAAAGGAGTTTCAGAGACATGGATACAAAGTCTGAAGACCTGAAGAGCAGTCAGGGAGGAGACTGGATTTTGAAAACTTCTTCAGTGACTGGGTAGTTGATTTCATGAAAATAAGTTTGTTTACACTGAATAGGAACAAAGGCTGAGTATAAAGAATACCTCTAATTGACAGTAAGAAGTTAGGGACACGAATGAAGACAATAAAAGTGGAAATAGACTAGAAACTATTTTTAAATACCATTATGTATCACTCCATAGCAAATAATGGAGTATTCTTCCCATAATTGAATAATAAGCAACTCTATCTTTTGTTCTTATTTATCAGTAAACATTTTAAAATTTTCTATATAGTTATTCATCTCTTTTTTTGGAGTCCTTACTTACATCCCACTACTTATTATTAAAATTCCCTGTTTTAATGCAGTTTTACTCTTTTACCACAAAATATAAAGAGCACAACTGTAGGAGAATAGAAGGAAAAGGTTTTTGACAGACAATGGGCTTAAAAATCATGTTTAAATATTTAAGATTCTTTGATATGTAATAAAACACACACATACAAAACACAAACAAAGAACTTCCAGTGGTGCACATTCTTGCCCACCACAGCCTCACCACAGGTTTGAAATCAGGAAATGTACAACTGATATATTGTTCATGTTTCCACAGAATTCTATGGAATCACAAAAAAAGAAGTTAATAAAAGGTCAGATGGATCTGTCAATATCTCTTTATCAACTTTCACCGAGACAAATAGAAATATAGTGTAATAAATTTAAGAAAAATGATGAGAGGAAAGAAATACAGAACAAAGCAAAGAGGGAGGGAGAAAGAGAGGGATCAAGGAGGGGAGGAAGAAAGGAAGGGCGAAAGGAAGGGAGGAAGGAAGGAAGGAAGGAAGGAAGGAAGGAAGGAAGGGCTACAGGAAGGAAAAAGGAAGAGAACAACAAAAGGTTGATTCAAGATATGAAGATTAATGTTCTTCACATACAAAACTTAATGATACCCATATAATTAACCTGTGGATAAATAATTAGAAAGAGATGATTATTTCTTTTTTAATTCTTATGGTTGCTTTTTGACCTGGATACTGTGACAAGGCCAGTTTGACTTCATAGTGTAGATAGAAATAGACTTGACATAATCAGTTGACCATCAGAAAAAATGATACATAGTCAGTATATCAAGAGCCTGGAGATGAGCATCCAGACAATTCATGAAGAGATCAGCTGGCTTTCATAGGAAAGAAAGGGAACAGATTAACATTTTCTCAATTGAGTATATATTAATAAATGCTCACAGACTCTAAGCGGATAGTGTGTCAGCTTGTCTTCAAAAGGCTCATTGTCTATTTCTTTTCTCATTCTACATGTAAGAGACTATAGGTCAGTCTCTGTTAACCACCCATTTTGACCGGGTTTCTTTTTTTGAACTTGGATGGTGTCTTAGTTAGGGTTTTACTGCTGTGAGCAGACACCATGACCAAGGCAACTCTTATAAGGACAACAGTTAATTGGGGCTGACTTACAGGTTCAGAGATTCAGTCCATTATCATCAAGGCAGGAACATGGCAGCATCCAGGCAGGCATGGTGCAAGAGTTGTTGAGAGCTCTACATCTTCATCTGAAGCTAGAAGAATACTGGCTTCCAGGAAGCTAGGATGAGGGTCTTAAAGTCCACACCTACATTGAAACATCTACTCCAACAGGGTCACACCTACTAATAGTGCCACTTCCTGGGCTTAACATATACAAACCATCATAGATGGCAATAGACATGAGAAGAAGTTTTGAAATTCCTGAGTCTGAATCAACAGAAATATTTGTGCTTCCATATATGTGTCTTAGAATACTAGACATCCTCTTAGGAAGAACATAAAAAGAGAGAGATTTTTACTTTTGTGAACTTCATACATGAGCTGTGTGTTGACCCCACTCCTGCATCTCTCCTCCCAAATTCATGACCTCATATTTAGTTTATATTAGTATATACTATGTATACATGTATATAACTATACATGTATGTACATCCTGAAGACCCACACATTTCAACAATATGATTGTCTTAACAAGAGCTGCATAATGACATCACCAGTTGAAAAACCAATGTAAATGATGGAGACCCACAAGGTTCCACCCCTAGACAATGGCTGACAAGGGAAAGAAAATCAACTTTCTCCAGGAACTGCTCCTGCATTGTTCATCCCATCCCAACCAGTTAGTCTTAGACACACCTCCATGAGAATACTAAATGACTTCTCCATTTGGATAGCTCAGGGTGCTCTCCTCATCAAGAACAATACTAGATGCTAGTCTGAGTCAGTGATCATGGGTATTCAGGTCCACATGTTATCTGACACCAGCACTAACACCATAGCCCTAAGAAAACTGAAGCTAGAAATATCTAGTTGAGCCCAATCCACCCAAAGTAATGTGAACAATACATAAATTCATTGAATCTGAGGTTGTTTGAGATGTACAATATAGTAATAAGAGTTATGATCAAATCTGATGCAAAAGTATTGTATGGAATTCTCAAAGAATGAATAAATTATATTAATATATTAAAATTAAAATAAGCTCAAGTAATCTGTAGTAAATTAATTTTCAGGGAAGTTCTTATGGCCACAATTTATATTTCCTTTATGTATGTATGTATTAGTATGTTTGTTTCATTTAATAATTATTTGTACAAACTAAATTAATATGTATTATTTGAGTAGTCTATCACTGTTGTCATGTTAGCGCTTCATTTAATATTTGTTCTAACTGACTAGACCTTAGAATGTTAAATGCCATCTATAAATTTGTTAATATTTCCTTTATGAAAAATGTCTCTCATAACCAAAAATAAGATTTTGTTTTGGGCAAATTCAGAATCACGTAAAATACAAGTGTTTGTGTGTTGCTGGGCTGTTCTACTTTGTTTCCATTGACTAACCTGCATGCTGGCATTTGTGTAAAACAGCCATTGTGATTAGTGATATTTTCCTATTGAGTAGGGTTTAGAAATGTTTCATGTTTTCCTTTGAGGCTTGGTCATCCATATGTATTTCCCTATCAGATTATTTTGGAAACATCTTGTCAAATCTCCATAAAATTCCCTTTGAGATTCGTTGAGACTGACTTAGTCTGTGTGAAAAGGCATTTAATTTTATTCTGAGATATTTATTTCCAAAAAGTATTCTACACTGCTTTTGCATTAAGTATATTTAAAAATTCTCTTTCTAAAATCAAAATTCCTTTCAAATTGTTATAAAAGCTTAACAATGTTGATACTTGTTTTTATTCTGATACTTATATTGATCTTTCCCATTGTGATTTTTCTTTCATTGACATTTAAATGCCATTTTCTACTGTGTAAATAGTTAAATAAAAATCTTACCTTTACCAAAGAAATGGATTTTATAATGTTAAATATAAAATATAAATAACTTATACAGCTTAGAAACTCTTGAGATCTTTAAATAATGAGGAAAGTTCACTTATGAGTAAGCCTTTCATTTATAAGATTCACAAAGTTTGCAAACATTGTTTTAATTCTTAAGATAGAAGTGACTTAGGATGAGACTCCATGGCACTCAAGGGACATTGATAGTTGTGACCAGAGGTCGACTTAACCTATACTCTTTAATTCATTCAGAACTCCTTAATGTCTAAATATAGCTAAGCTCTCTTTCTTGGTCCTAAGAAGGTTTTGGTCTGTTCAGGGTATGCCTTATCACTGTGGGCCTGACTCAATCTCAGTTATCATTCACTTTTATCTATTGTTGCTGCATAGTGTGTTTCTATGATAGCCTTGAGTGAACTTGTTATCTTTGTCAAACTTAGTTTGAGTTCTAGATTCTCTTGTATCTTCTTAGTCTGTAGAAGAGTAGTCAGGAGTAATAGACTGGTCTGGAGGAATCTGTGATGTGATAGACTTTACAAAATTATCAGTCAGGCAAAGCGCAGAACATTGACCAATTTATAGGGAGCAAGTGATCACTAACAATGTCCCCAATATGCACTAGAGGGGAACAATCATAAACATAACCAGCAGGTATTCTTGATCTGTCTGAATTCTTCTTCAGATGGCACAGATAGGGAAGATGACATCACCATCCCCAAGGTGCTTTTAGTGCTTTTAGGTAGAAAATCCAACACTGAGTAAAAGTTAATCTGAGTAATTATAGTAAGCACAATACATTTATGTCGTACAGTTTGGTTTGCGAGTGTCTATACAGTGACCCATGGTCTCTTACACTCTTCTTTAGCTAACAAATTCCTCTATAGCCCCTACTGTGGGACAAGGCAGCTATCTCTAATAACAACCTTGGCCCCATGTTGTAGACCCCAATTATAAAACAAAATTTTATCTAATTTGTCATACTACCAGAGCATGTAGGTTTTAACATACATAATCCTTAAGCATCTAAGACTAGCTAGTTGGATAAAAGTGGGCATTTCTTACTTTCTCTAGCTTTAGGCCATAATTAGAGTCTCACCCTAGCCCAATGCTAAAGGCTTACATTCTTCATTTTAGAAATGTCAGAATGTATGCCTCAGATGTGCACACAGGCCCCTTTCCTACACATCTGGGCACTCCGTTGGAGATTGGTTCTCTAAGGCTTTGATTCACTCAGGAATCTGCATGTTCAGAAACTGAAGGTCCCTGTCCCCAATTGGTTTTTGATTGATCAATAACGATGCCAACAGCCAATTGCTGGACATGGAGCAGGACGCTTAGAGTTACATAAGCAAGAACACAGACAGCAATGGGGCAGAATCACCATGACTGGAGTAGAAGGAAGGGATGCAGGAGCAGCAGGAGATAAAGCCAACCACCATGTGAGACTTTGGGTAAGTGGCCCCTTGCCACTTCCCCAATTGGACCTGGGTAGCAGGGGAAGGTTTAGGAGTGGCCAGCCTTTGAGGTAGCCAAGGCATTTTAAAGATAAGCTAATGTGCATGTGTCTTTCATTCATGAATCCAAAGATAGCTCTGGAGGAGTTGTGAGAATCTGATCCACTGGGAGCCAAGCAGTGAAGCCAAAACTCACCACTACAGCACTCATCTCTTTTCTTCCATAGCTTTTTTTCCTTGTTTTTCCCAGTATCATTCTGTGCATTCACCAGCTTTTCTGTGTTTCATTCTCTTAGTGTTGTTGCTGTAGTTATTGTTGTTGTTGTTTTGTTTCCTTGGCACCTGACTCAAAATTATCAGGCAATGACATGACTTTTACAATCTTCCCAGGTGAAGCATACTTACAAAGGAAAGCATCATTTTAATCTTGTCCATCAGCTTTAGTAGTAGAGGTATAGATAGCAGTTTGTCTTATTGTCTCCTTCCCACTGCCAAATGTTTATTCTAACCACATTTTGCACAGATTCCATAACTATCTTATCAATTACAATTCTTAAAACCAATTTGTTTTATTTAAATCCAACCTTGCATATCTACATCAAAATGATCACCTTTCTATGACTTAAGGAATCTGAAGTAAAGTGATGAACAGTTCAATTCTGGTTCATATTGAGCCAATAATATTCTGACAGACAGACAGATAAGCAAACATATACACAAACAACCAGCTATCCAATAAAAACCAAAACAAAACTAACAAAACAAAAATGCTAAAATAAATAACCTCTCAACTATTCCCACCCTCAAAGTGCTGAGCATCCAAAAACATAAATTCAGCTTATTCTGATTTCAGAATTGTCTGCAAAGCCTCAGCCCACTGAAAATGGTCTGTGCTTTCTGGTAAAGAATATCTTGTGTCCCACCTAGAAACTAATAATGGACATAATAAGAGAAGAATGAGGTGGCATATTGTATATACAAAGTAATAAGAAAAGGCATAGAGGGCTCAGAATGTCTAGGAGCTTTGGGAAGTCAGTATTACCTGGAGTGGCTAGTGGGGTTGCATCAATATAAAATCTGAGCAAAGGCTCTAAGGACCAGAGACATATTTTCAAATACACCAACAAACAACAAAATACAATTACTCAGGCTAAAAGAAGGCACTGGATAAATGGTCTGGAAGATCTAGTGTACTTGACATGGGTGAGGAGAGCAGTGTGCCTTCAGAATGTAGAATAAGGGCACCTGAGTTACTTTTCTGTTGCTGTGAGAAGACACAATGACCAAGACATCTAATTAAAGGCTTAATTCTTTTAGAGGATTAAGGTCCATGACCATCATAGTGGGAGCTTGGCAGCAGGGTGGCAGACAGTCATAGCTCTGAAGTAGGAGATGGCAGTTTTAATCTTGATCTACAAGTACAAGCAAAGAGAGTTACACTGGGAATGGAAAGGGCTTTTGGAATCTCAAATCCTATCCATCACATATCTCTTCCAACAAAGCCACACTTACTAACCCTTTCCAAAGAGATCCACCAACTGGACCCAACTATTCAAATACATGAGGGACATTCACATTCAAACCACCACAAAGAATGGTATGTGTTGGGAACACTGAAATCCTGGGGCTGAGATTGTGCAACATCTACATTATAAATGTGGTATAGACTACAGGATGAATGTTAATATTTGTTCTATACTGGAGGCAGCAGTGGGTATGCAGAAGTGAGGGGACTAAAGCCATATATTAAACTTGAAAAGAAAGATCTGTTCTTTTTCTTTTTTCATGATGAATGAAATATGTGTTATAAATTTAAGAGTGGAATTAGTAAAAAAAAATTTTAAAAAAAAGTGGAATTAGTGATTTCTAAGTCTCGATCAACTAGAAAGATGAAATGGACTCTAGGTTAGGTAGACTGCAACCAAAAAAGACTTAGTGGTAGGGAAAGATAGGGCTTGGATAGGTGGAGACCATGATCATGAATCAGTACAAAGGGGATATTTGACCATTTTATTGATATATTTGTAGTTCATATGAAAAATCTAGGGTAGATTGTAAAAAGTAACAGATGGATTCTCTTATGTATCATCTGGGTTTCTCCTTGTACCCCCTGGCTTCTTCCCAGGAATTTCTGCTCTCCTAGCCTTGTAAGGCAATACTTAGCCTATCGTCTGTATTCTCTGTGCAAGGCAGATTCATTCTTACCTCCATAGCACTATACCGTCTCCCCCTTGTTCCTGGCTTTACTTTCTTCTCCCATCCTTGCTTCCTTTTTGCCCACTGTCCCTTACTTTCTCAGGTCTTTTCTCCAAAGACTATATTTTATCTATATATTGGAAATAAACTCTAGAACCAGACTTTTTAGAGTCTGAATAGTGAACCTTATGCATGGATATTGATAATAAAGACAAATCAAAAAAACCTCCCAAGAGTTACATAGAAGTGAAAATAAACCTATTTCAGCTTGTAATCTTAAATATTTGATATAATTATGGATGTCCTAGTAGATGCTCAGTATGGTGGCAGATCTAGGTAAAGAACACTGTGCTGAGTTATTATTACTTTTATTACTGCTTCTTATTCAACAATGCTTTATCAATGGCATTCATTGTAAGCTCCTTAAAGACAAAGCTATGTCTCACTTTCATTTGAATCTTTGTAACCATCAAATTTATAAAACATAAGTTTATCAATGGTTGAGGAAGACAAGAGATAATAATGGGCAAGACCAAATGGAGTTCATGGTCATGGAAAAAGGTGCTTCCATGGCTATCTAGGACCAGTGTTAGTAGGAACACCACATAATACAGCTGTCACAAGGATAACAGTCACAGAAAGCAAGGTGACTCCAAGATCCTCCCGATGGAAGGTAATGCTTCGTCTGCAATGAGTAGGATCTATCACAGTAAACCAGGAATAGGAGGAAAGAGAGTGGGAGAAGGTAGTTGAAAATGGCAGGAAGAAAACTAAGTGCAGGAAATGAGAGGAACAAGGCAGGTAGACTCAGAGGTTCACAAAATACCATGTACGTAACAGTCAGTAAGAAAGGTCCCGTGAGTCTTCTTAATGTCTTTAGATTTGATCTTAAAAGCAAGAAAAGGGAGCTACGGAACGACAGAAAGAAGAAAGAAAAATATTATATTTGCCACACCAAGTAAGCATGCTGCACTCTGCTTATTTTCGGGAAAATTAATGAATTAAATTTATGCAGGACTAAAGGTGAGATCAAGATTAAGAAGCCACAATGGTAATCTTGTATATAGAAGGATTAGGCAACTAGAGTAATTACAGCTATAATGAAAAAGAAGAAATAGATTAGAGAAAAAGGTAAGTACTGGGATCCATAGGAGTTATCGATTGACTGGATGTGATTGTTGATGGAAATTAAAGAGCCCTGGATTGCATCTGAGCTGCTTTAGGTGGTACAATGCACTGAAAGCACATAGAAAAAGAGCTACGGAGCCAAAAAGGAGCTCAAAACACTCACTGAGGGAGGTTTCTTGTCTCCCAGTGGCCATTTTTAGTAGAGAATTGACATAAAACCTTAGCAGTATACAGTGCCATATCTTACATGTTATGGTATTTGATTCTTGAGAGACTGGCAGATAGCATTTAAGGAACAAATCCGAGATCTCAGAAGGTCAGTTGCCATTCAAGTTCACTCAGAAAGAAAAGGGGAAATAGAATCATAATGTGATCCAGTTATGTACTAGTCTGGGTATAGAAAAGCAGAAAACGAAACAGGTCCTTAAAATAAATGTTTGTATCCTCATTTCCTTACAATTTTATTCACAATATCCAAGTGCCTGTCAATAAAACACACACATATAGATATAGATACAGTTATTACTGATATAGATAGATATAGATAAGTCATGTTAACATGGCTGTACTAGGAAAACAGTATGCTAAGCATTGAAATGGAAATCCAACATGATCTTTTTATATAAAAATCTGTAAAATTTGAAACACAGTGATGTTTCAAAACATGGAAACACAGTGATAAATGGTAAGGTCTGGGATAGAGTGAAGATTTATCCAGGAAGATAAATAAGCTTAAGAATTGAAAGGCCCAAAGTTAAGAATGTTGGATAATGTTCTAGAAGTTTGACTTTAATTTTATAGATTATTTCCAGTTGTTTATGCTGCACACACACACACACATGGGGTGGGGGAGATACACATACACAATGTTTAGAAGGATATTTTAATTTCTGTGAATGCTGTCATCGTTTCACTTTGTATACTTTTGTCAAAACATTACACTGTCTCCTGTAATAAATGCAATAAATACAGAGAGGAGAGGAGAGGAGGGAGGGAAGGGGGAAAGAGAGAGAGAGAGAGAGAGAGAGAGAGAGAGAGAGAGAGAGAGAGAGAGAGAGAGAGAAAAGAAATGAATGAGAGAGGAAATCAGGAAACTTTGCTTCCATTTTTTTTTTCTGTTTCCTCACTGTTAGCGGCTCATCACTTAGCAGTAAGCATAAGAGCTTGCAGAATGGATGAATTTTAATTATTTGTATAGAGCACAATGGACTCTATATTATACAAAGTTATTTGGCAAAATTGAAGGATGAAGTGAGCAGACCATGAAAAATGAGAAAAATTACAAAGGACCTAAAAATAAAAATGTCACTTCATTGAAAGGCACCTCTGTAATTCAATTTTGAGCACATTTAATTCTTTATTAAGAATGTGTGTCACTGCCAAATGATCTACAAATAGAATTTCCCCATGCTATAGGCATAATTCTGCTTTTAATAGTGACGATTTCAGATTAATCAACATTAAAATGGAATGTGTGGAGGGTGGTGAAAGGGATGAAGAACTAATATTTTTTGAATGATTGTCCTGCTACCATTATAAAAATCATATCTTATATAAGGTTATCACAAGGCACATTTATAGAATAAATGATAAACAAGATTAAATGAAATGATGGTGAAGAAAATGAGGGAAGGTAAGCACTGTGACACAAGGGAGAGAAAAATGTTTGGAGGAAAATGAAAAATTATAAATGGTTCCACATAAAAAATTGCAGGTTAGGACAGGGGAAGTATTTGAAGTTAGAGAAACAAGATTGGAAAATGAATAGAGAATAAGTTCCAGGCGAGAGCAGAAATGAGC
Organism: Uromys caudimaculatus; assembly: GCA_028551405.1. Taxonomy (NCBI): domain Eukaryota; kingdom Metazoa; phylum Chordata; class Mammalia; order Rodentia; family Muridae; genus Uromys; species Uromys caudimaculatus. Next base: position 25,594,739 of record CM052705.1, read on the forward strand.
TGTGAAGTCGAATGTTCCAGGCTCACTTCCTTCGCAAAGAGGCTGGTTGCTACACTATCCCACAAACAAGTTTCACTGAAGATGGCATATCAGGGAGGAAAGTCAACTCTTGCCTCTTTCATCTTGGCACTATCTTCCAAATTCTAATTATTCTGTATTTAAAGAATGCTCTTCTCTTTCTAGATGTTGAAAGGGTTCAAACATTGTTCAGTTTAAAATAAATCTCTCTGTTGTACCACTGAGTCTTCAGGGGGCTACATTTTGTATAAAGGTAAGGTCTAACAACTATAGATTATAGATTTATAAGTCAAATATAAGAGAAGCAACCTTACCAACATTGGTGCCTTTATTTTTATAGTAAGCTTGGACATTCACTCTTTGTCACCTTCTAGAAATGAAGGAGAAAGAAGCAAAATAAGCTTGCTATCTTCCACCTTGGGCTAACACCAGGTGATCCAATGATGGTATCACCAGGATAAACATGCTGTTCTCTAGAATCTCGGAATGAGTTCTATAAATCCTGTTTCTCTTGGATTACGTGTCCCTTTGTCCATTGTGGGGCCATAGATCAAGGCAGGGACATACAGGTCAAAGAGGTAAATAGTAAGGACTGTTTCACTGCAGTTGAAAACCTGCATAAGGAGAACACACGTGGATCTGCCAAGACCACGCGAAGCCAGAGCATGCAGTGGAAGTTCCCTAGTACCCTCATTCTACCGTGGATCTCAAAACTGAATCATGTATAATGCTTTGAAACAATTTTCTGGGCCCCATCCCCAGCATGCCTTAATTTGCAGGTCTTAGATGAAGTTTAGAAATCTGGGCTTCTAACATATTCTCAGAAGACACTGATGCTGCTCCTCCAGGGCCACCTTTGAGAACTCTTGTTCTTTCTACTAATGGAAGTGACATTTCCAGGACTGAATCTGGGGTGACCTCACAGCCAGCACAATGTCCTCTCCATAGAAGTGTGCCCCATTGCCCCTACATGCTATGTGCTCAGTACACTCATCAATCTGTGCTTACTTGTTTCCGAGTCTCCCTGTTTCAATTAATTAAGCTATTACTCAGTATGACAAAGGAAGTCCTGTGACCCCTGGCCAATGCTATTTTCCTTCTATTCAGTACTGCAGTGTGAAATAAAACACACACACACACACACACACACACGCACACACACTCACATGCAAATGCGTGTGTGTGAACACACACACACACACACACACACAGAGAGAGAGAGAGAGAGAGAGAGCTACCTACCTCTTTCCCCCCTGTATCTCTTCATCCATATTTCCACTGTCCTCAAGCTTCCCACTTCATTTTAATATATGCTCCTTGCATTTGACCTCTTCAATAAAAGCTTGGGTTGTTTGTAATTATTTTGGTTTGCTTTTGAATTGACCTTCTCTGTCAAAGGAATTTTGGAGCTTACTCCCTGAAACCACCCCTTATTGCCTGAGAGACAAACCTAATGACAGGTGGGTTGATGGCCAACCATCTTCCATACATGTCTTGGGGAAGTAAGCAGAAGCCATTGTGAGAGTTGGAGAAAAATAGCTCATTGACTCTCCCAGAGCTAAAAGAAGGTCCTCTTGAAAACCACCTTCAAGCTTAAAACTCGCTTACCTCTGCTACCAAGCAGAGGTATTTGGTCAATCAAACTTCTAGAAGTTGCTCTTAGTTTCCCCAAGTGTCACAACTTTACAGAGTTCTTCTCTGAAAAACTCAGGAGGATTACTGGAGCTGTGAATGGTTGACCAGCTGGCAAACTCTACATAAATGGAGCTCATTCGTAATATGCCATTTAATAAATGAAATGTCCCCAGCACAGAAGCACTTCATTTTGCATAGTTCATGTGTTAGGAATGAAGACTAAGAGAGATGCTTAGCAATGTGCCTATAGTCATTTTTAATCAGGGTCAGAGTTAATATTTCAACCCTGTCAGTCAGATGCTAGACTTCACACTTGTGCTGGTGTGATTTTTTTTTAATTTTTTTTATTTTTTACTTTCCCATGGCGCTGTCTCAGCCAATCACACTGCACTTTCACAGTTTTTATTTGACAGATTGGAGATGCATATCCTGTGAGCAAATGAACCTCCACTCAACACAGACATGTGGAGCACCAATTGGGTTTCCAGCAGGCTGTGTGCAAAGGATCTACCACGGTGAGGTGGGAGGTGGGAAGAGAGAGCCATGGTGGGAAGAGGCAGCTTTCAGCTTTGTTCTCTATCTTAAAAAGAATTTCTATATGTAAGAAAACTGCGGAGGAACGGGACGGGAGAACATATGGGTAAGTGGCCAAATGTGGGAAAATCAAAGTACAAAATACGTGTTTTAGCTAAAACTGAGAACTCAAAGAAGAGACTGTACAGGCTAACTAGCCAATAAAGTTACAGCTTCTAAAATCGGGGAAGGAGCTGCCCTCAGCGCAAAGGATGTCCAACTGGCTACTCACTATCCCAGGCACTTAGTTGTGTTTCCCCTGTACGAAGAGCATTCAGGATGGCCTCTCATTTTTACTATTTATTTAGAAGTTAATTACTGTCACTGTCAGCTCTTTTATCTCCACAACATTTCACAGAAATGTATTCAGGCATTATGTGACTTGTAAGTAAGATTAACAAGAAAGTTCAGAGAAGTGTAATAATCAAGGGATTTGGCTGTTAATAAAGAACTTAATGAGAAACAAATGAGTTAACACCACATAGAATTTGAATTTGGTTAATGCAAATTCTAGAACTACATATAGCATACTTTCTTATGTATAAATCACCATAAACCTAGAATCTCAATTAAAGGTGAGAGGCCATATTCATGTGCACACAGGCAGTGGGAATAACCAACTCTGAGGGTTCTGTTGAATTATTTTTTTTTACTAAATGTGAATGTACATTTGGTTGGACTTTCTGGATGTATTATTTGTATTATACGCACACACACACACACACACACACACACAAAATACTGATAATTGATAGAGTGTATTACTCCTGCTTTACCGATGGCTAAAGGGATTAAGCAAATATCCTTGCTACAGCATGAGGCTGAGCCTTTGTATTCATTTATAAAGTTAGGGAAGTCACTGAAGAGAAAGAGAAATCATGCAACTGGAATGGAGAAGAAAAGCTCCAATTATAGTTTCAGAATTGCCTGCCACCTTTAGTGTTAACAGAGTGTGCACGTTTCTCAGAAGTGACACCTGCATTGTCTACTGGGAAACATTTAATCCCTGAAGCTGTATTAAGAAGGCTGGAGAGCACACAACTGAATAGAAATGATGTCAGTTCCTTCTGTGATAGAAGAAGCTGCACTAATTTAAGTAGCAGCAGATCAGAGGGCTCTCTGGCCCCCTCTTAATTTGATTCCATGTGCAATGTACCGCTCTTCCCCTATGGGATACGTGGAAATTGCATAAACATATGAGTATTTGAATGTGGACCTGCTCCTGATGGTCCCGCTGCCCTCTGGATGGCTTCTCCAGGATCTCATTAGCTGTGTTCTACTCTTAAAAGAAAGGTATTTTGTTTTATTTAGCATAGTATCAGCCATGATTAATACATGCAACACAGGTTTGCTGCTGCTCGGTAAATGTTTTTAGAATGAAAGGAAGTTTATTTTTAAAAACAATTCATGTATTTTCAAAGCCACCAATCCATTAGCCTCTCCTGATCAGTACCAGAAGTGAGAACCAGAGGAATAAAAAAAGAAAAGAAAAATCTCTACTTCATATTCAGAAGACAAACAAGGAATATTTGTTCATTGAAATCTATGCTTTATCTAAAAGCAATAGTCCAGCCTGTTCGCATGGCAGCAACTGTTGTGTGCACGTTTCTGTCTCCAGTGATGGTCACAGTGCATGGAGTGGATGAACACTGTACTAAGGGAGCATTTCATGCACACTAAGGGTTTTCAATCTGAAAATAAAAATGGGAATGTGCTTAAAGGCTGGGCATTTAAAAGCATAAGTTTTACTTGTCTTACAATACTGCTCCTAGGAGTAGCTACGTCTTTCCTAATTCTTGAAAACTGATGTGGTCGCACGGAGTACTTGCAGGCAGTGTCCTTAATTCCTCCCCACCAGGAAGCAAGCTGAGTTTGCTCAGCCTGTTTCTCAGTTTGCTATGAGAGCATAAAGTCAAGACAGATACAGATGCTAACAGGACAGGGACACCTTTTCAGATAGCTGGCTTCCTCTGGCTGCCTGTTTGTGTGGAGAGTTGATTATCAGCCCTGTACAAACGCAGGGGAAGGGATGTGATCGCTCTGATGTTTTACACCACAGGCAGTCATCTTTCTAGGCAACATTCACTCGGCGAGGCAGGACATATAATTAAGCTTTCCTGCATATCCCCACAGAACTCTGCACAGCCATTCAATCATTCAAAAAATAAAGGAAAGGAGTCACTGTCACCAGAGTTTTTCCTTCTCGAGATACTAGCTAAGGCATGGAAAGGGATGCAGTAAATGTGAAAAGCAGGAGGTGTTGTGAGCTTCTTAGGAGAATGGAAGAGGACCTGAAGTCAAGGCACACATATACAGCTCTTTGAGGCACATGCTGAGCCAGTGGTTCTCAACCTTCTTAACCCTGCAACCCTTTAGTACAGAACCTCATGTTGTGTGGCCGACCCCCAAAATAAAATTATTTTTTGTTGTTACTTCAGAACTGTAATTTTGCTACTGTTATGAATTGTAATATAAATATCTGATATGTAACCCCCAAGTTGAGAGATGCTTTACTAAGTGCACTTTGATGACCTGAATCTAGGCATCTTAATTTTTGAATTTATAGAATTTATTTCTGTATATGTGTACATATGTGTAAGTGCCCAAAAAGGTCCAACGAAGGGGTCAGATCTCCTGGAGTTGAAGTTACGGGAAACTGTGAACTGTTCCATGAACTACTATGAACTAAACTGTAGTCCTCTTTAAATATCAGCTACTGCTCTTAACAGCTGAGTCACCTGTTCAGTCCTTCAACTTTTTTAATAGGAAAATATGATGTCAACATTTATCTTCTTAAAAGAATCAAAGAGTTTGTCAGTAGTCTATAGAGCTATAGGGTAATCAGCACTCCATAGAATGATCTGAGAGTGTCAGGGCAAGTTCACCAAAGGTATCTACAGATGATAACATAAATAATATTGAACTCTTAAATCATAAGACTTGTTTTGACTTCTACCCTTGTCTATTATTATATGTTTAAGAAAATCAACCACTCAAACAGAGGGTAGGAAGAGTATGGGATGAGCATAAATGAATGGGATACCCAGCCCATCCCTAGATCCACTGTTCTTCGGGTACTCCATGAATACATTTTGGTGCCAGTGGCTTCTTGGACCCAAGATTTTTTTCTTGGAAACAGAGCCATCGGCTTGGAGGAGGACTAAGTGTTGAGCCCCTGTGTCTACCAAGAATTGAGTGGGTTTCCCCTCCACTCTCAGAGTTACCCTGGGTTTGGTGAGGGGGTCTAAACCCTGTCTACCCTAATCACTGTCTTTACCCAAGGCTAATACCTTCACACCTTTACCATTTGGGATGCTTTTCCCAAGGCCTGGGATTTCCCACCCCCAGCTTCCATCTTCTGGGGCACTCTTGGGCCCAGTGCTCCCTCTTCTTGCAGTATGCACACTGGTCCTTTTCAAGGGGTTATCTCTCTCTCTCTTTGGTTGGAGTCTCTCTTCTCTGATTTCCCTAACTACTGTAGTCAAGATTCTCTGTAAATTCCTTTCCTGTCACTTTTTTTTCATTTCCCTTTCATCCTCTTCCTTTTGCTTTCTTTCTTTTCTTTTTTTTTCTTTTTTTTTTTTTCTCCTTCTCCTCCTCTGTTTCCCTGTTATGGAGACTTTCTCAGCAACCTACACTAAATCCCTCAATGACTTATCCTGTAGTCCCTCTAGCCTCTGAAGTTTTTTCCTGATATCCCTACTAGCCTGGTCTATAAAAGCCATAGTCACGGTAGCTTTGTGCTCCTCGCTGCTTGGGTCACAGTGTGAATATTGGTGGAATGCCTCCATGAGCCGCTCTAGAAAGGCTGCAAGCAACTCATCTGGTCCCTGCTTAACCTCACGTACCTTGGTAAAATTGGTGGGTTGTCATGCAGCCCACTTGAGACCTGCCAAGGGAGCCTGGTGGTAGACCTTCAGGTACCCCTTACCTTCTGCAGTATTAAGGTCCCAGTCAGGACTGGGAAACCCACTGTCGATGACAGCCTGATCATTCGATGGAGGGGACATTCTTTCTGGCTTCCTGCATTATCCTCTATCACTCTTCGGTCTCATGTTGTTGGATATCATCCCAGGTGGGCTGATGAGTAAATAAAACAGTCTCAAAGAGATTAATCAGCCCCTTAGGGTTATCTGAAAAGGGGGATATTGGGCCTTCCAGTTGCACAAATCAGCCGAAGAGAAGGGCTGACAAGGATCTTATGGCTTGATTTCAAGCTTTCCAGATCAGCCATGGGGAACTGTGGCCTAAACTTAGTACCCTATGTAACGCAGGTACACCAGAGGTTTCAGACAAGTACCAAGTTGGAGATTGGGTATATGTTAAGAGGCATTGTGCTGAAAACTTGGAAGCAAAGTGGAAAGGGCCATTCCTAGTGTTGTTGACTACCATGACCTCCTTTAAAGTGGATGAAGTAACTGCCTGGGTTCACGTAACTCTTGTCAGATCAGCACCTGCACCTGATGCCAACTGGATAGCAGCCAGGCACCTGAGCAACTCCCTTAAGCTCATGGCCACCCGCCCTTCTGCAAGGCCAGAGAAACCCTGAGATGGCTTGGTGTATCTTCCCTCTGGCAATGAGTCTCAGCACACTCCCCCCCCCCCCCCCACTCTTACCAAAGTGACTTGGCAAGTACTCTCAGCCACTGGGGATGTAGCTTGGTCCACTACAGAAGAACACCTGCCTTTATATCTGTTATCCGGACCTTGTCTTTGATCTCTGTAAGTTAGCAGCAGCCTTGACTCCTGGGATATCCCCACCCTAGAGACACAAGATGAGGGGTTACCGGAATATGGGGGATGAGGGACTTACGAATCTAAACCATGTCTCAGAGTGTGGGGCTTAGGGTGCGAAAACCCTAAGTTGAGGAGTGTCCTGTAAGAAACCCCCATATATGTGTGCCCCTGAGATGGGAGAAGCCAGCAGCAGGCCCACAGTATGGGGGGGTACCACCTTTTCTGTGCTACTTGAGGATGTGAAACATGAAGCACATACTGGAGACCATTCTGGGGTAGTTAAGGATTCCATGGCCAAGGTGAGAGAAGGGTTAGCCAAGAGGAAGAAAGAGAACAGAGGCAGGGCTGGTTCTAGTCTTTGTTTAACTCCTCCCCTTGGTTAATCACCCTCCTATCTACCTTGTTAGGACCCCTAATCGTTCTCCTACTATTGTTGACCTTTGGACCCTGCATATTGAACAGACAAACAAGCTTATAGACTTCATAAAAGAGAGAGTAGGAGCAGTACAGCTGATGGTCCTGCACCAACAATATGAGACCCTGAGGACAGAACCTGAGAAATAAGAGTTAGTTTCCGAGACCTCTGAGTGTAGCTCCAGGATTGGAGCTTGTACAAGATAAAGGGGGAATGAGGGACCCTGAGGGCTTTTTCCAGTGCCATACCCACCTTACAGCTTCCCCCCCCCTCCTGCCTGGGGTCAAGGTTAGGCCAAGTTCCATTCTCCAACCACAGGAACATTCTTGAGTAAAAATTTTCAAAATGTACTGACTGATATCACCTGACCCTCTCTAAAGCCCAGGTACAGTTCAAATGTATGTCATGCTTGCTAGCCAATAGATTTAAACGTCAATATGCTTAGCCAATAAGTTTGAATTATAACCTTGCTGATGTAACCTATGCCCCTAAAAAGTATAAAAACTGCTTGTAATAGTCACCTTCTAGTCACTTGCCTTGAGGTATTAAATGAAGGTCAACCTGACATGATGGAAAATAAACCTCTTGCTTTTGTATTGGGAAAAAAAAAGAAAGAAAGAAAAGAAAGAAAATCAGCCACTGTCATCATCAATTTTCTCAACCATAAAATTAGTTTGCTACAAAGCACAGTATTTTGTGTGGAAAAAAATTTTTTTTGAAAATTTTATATATTCAAACATTCTCATAGATGTCCTGAATATCTTTGCAACTATTCTACCTTAGAATATGTTCTATTAGGGACTAGTTCAAAGGAGCTAGTAGCCCCAGCCTCTCCCAACAGCTCTCAACTCTGAATAGCTCTTAAGGTATCAAGCCTGGGGTACACCTCACCCTCTAGGCCAAAAGTTTGGCTAGCTTGATGCTATGTAGGTAAGCAGAGCTGTTGTGAGTCCATGAATGCTATAACCTTATTAGGTCCTGAAGAAACAGGGTATCATGGAACCCAAGATTGCCTAAATCATACTATGTAGCAGATTACCTACCTTCAATTTTTGATCCTCTGGCCCTCACATCTCTAATGCTGGGGATTCAAACCATGTACAGCCTTGCCCACCTCGTAGATTTTTATATATTCTTTTGTGGGGGAAGAAATTATTTCAAACATCCCAGATAATTCTAGAATGCAGTCATGTTTAAGAATGAGAGAAAAAGATAATCACTGGACTATTATTCATAGCAGTGTATCTTAGTTACTTTGTTCTAGCTGTGCTAAAACATCACGACCAAGGCAACTTATGGGAAGAAAGATTTAATTTGGGTTTATGGTTCCAGAATGTCCACAAGGTTTATTCTTAGAGTCCATGATGCAGGAGCAGCAGACAACTAGACCAGCAGCTGAGGCTTCATATCTCAGTCTCCAAACAGGAAGCAGAGGGTGCCCCTGGAGATGGCAAGTGGCTTTGGAAACCTCAGAGGTCTCCCCTACTGTCATATCCCCTCCAGCAAATCCACACCTCCTAAGCCTCTCCAAACAGCTATCAAATGAGGATCAGGTCCTAGATTATATAGGGGATGGGGCATCTCATTTAGACTACCACACTGACAATGTATTTATTCAAATCTGAAGGTAATTCTGCAACCATTTTTTTTATAAAGGTCAAGGGTTTGGTAAACAATTTTCATGAAAAAGTATTCGCTATCACATTTTTGCTTGAATGCATTTAAGAAGTTTATGTTTATCATAAGGCAAATATGCTCAAAAACCTCTGCTGGCTCCTTCTCTAGGCTACCCTAGCCCTCAAACTTCTCTTGCTCCTCTTTTTAACAGCCCAGAATGGCGTATCCATAGTCTTCACTCTTTGTGAGCATCTCACCCCATTTTGTACCTGTTCCCCAGTACTGCCCTTCAGATGAACAGTGAGCCCCTCAATCCAGATAGGTGTAGAGGTAGAAATGATCGCCCACAGAAGAAAGGACAAAGGATTTTCAGCTAGACAAACCTAAATCTGTTCATTTTTTATTAACTGTACAGGATACTTTTACCATCTCTGAGCTCTAAAATATTATTTGTAAAAGAGAGGGGATCCTATTCATCTGGCTACATTACTGTGAAAAATCAATAGGAGGAACAGGTAAAGCAACCAGACCAGACCAGGCCCTGCCACTGCATATGTGATCAAATGAAGTTTTCATGGTTGTCCACATTGAGCAGTTTGAGAGCAGAGCATGACTGAACACATTACTGTCATATGTGTCTGGGTTGGAGTATTTCTTTCTTTCTTTTTTTTTTTTTTTTTTTTTTTGTTTGGTTTTTCAAGACAGGGTTTCTCTGTATAGCCCTGGCTGTCCTGGAACTCACTCTGTACACCAGGCTGGCCTTGAACTCAGAAAACCGCCTATCTCTGCCTCCCAAGTGCTGGGATTAAAGGTGTGCGCCACCACTGCCTGGCAAGTATTTATTTCTTAGTTCCTCTCTCAAAATGTATATTCAGCTTCTGGATAGCCAGAGTAAGGTAACCCAATCACAAAAAGAACACACATGGTATACACTCACTGATAAGTGAATATTAGCCCAAAAGCTCCACCGAAAGCATAGAGCAGAGACGGAAGGAAAGGCCATCCAGAGACTGCCCCACCTGGGGATCCATCCCATACATAGTCGCCAAACCCAGACACTATTGCAGATGCCAAGAAGTGCTTGCTGACAGGAGCCTGATACAGCTGTCTCTCGAGAGGCTCTGCCAGAGCCTGACAAATACAGAGGAGGATGCTCGCAGCCAACCATTGGACTGAGCAAGGGGTCCCCAATGGAGGAGTTAGAGAAAGGACCGAAGGAGCTGAAGGGGTTTGCAACCCCATAGGAAGATCAACATTATTAACCAAACAGACACCCAGAGCTACTAGGGACTAAACCACCAACCAAGGAGTACACATGGAGGGACACATGGCTCCAGCTGCACATGTAGCAGATCTTGGCCTTGTTGGGAATCAATGGGAGTAGAGGCTCTTGGTCCCGTGACATCTCGATGACCCAGTGTAGGGGAATGTGAGAGAGGGGAAGCAGGCGTGGGTAGGTGGATGGGGAACACCCTCATAGAAGCAGGGGGAGGGGAGATGGGATAGGGGGTTTCGGGGAGTACTCTGGGAAAGAGGATAACATTTGAAATGTAAATAAAGAAAATATCCAATAAAAATGTATATTCAACAGCCGAAAAGAGGGATGGATAATTTCTTAAGGAAAATGGCATTCCCTAAATTGTTGGGTTTTTTTAAAGACAGAGAAGATAAAAAGAAAGAAAAATGTGACACAGAGAGATGACCTAATGGGTAAAGGTGCTTGCTCCTTATCCTGACCAAATGAGTTCAACCCTCAGCACTTTTATGGTGGAAAAACAGAATTAACTATCATAAGTTGTTCTCTGACCCCCATATTGTACCTTGCCACATGTGGGTCCTCCAGTAAATGAGTAAACATAAAATTTTAATTGTCAGAGAAGATAGCTCAGTCAGTAAATTCCCTATTGTGCAAACATGAGAACCTGAGTTTTAACCCAAGAATCCAACTAAAACCCAGACCTAGTGTGTACATGCCTGCAATCCCTACACTAAGTGCCTAAGTGCAGTGAGTGTGTGTGTGTGTGTGTGTGTGTGTGTGTGTGTATGTGTGTGTATTAACAGAATGATCCCTGAAGCATATTGGCAAGCCAATGTAGCCAAATTGATGAGCTTCCACTTTACTGAGAAACTGTCTCAAAGATTAAAAATCGGATAAAGATCAAGAATAGAATGGATTCCCACAGTCAGCCTACACATATACACCCTTCATCTTACACACATGCATGTGTACACACACTAAAAAGTACATACAACACAGACACAAAAGGAGGGAGAGAGGGGGGACAAGAATGAAGGAAAGAAGAAAAGTAAGAGGGAGAGAGGAAGAGAGGAAGGGGAGGAAGAAAGGATGGACTAGAGGAGAAAATAGCACGACCACATTGTTGTGCAAGTATGTAAAGTTTACACAACAAAATCCGGGATAAATGATGTCTTAAAATAAAAATAAATACGGTGAAGTTTTATTTTACTTCAACTTGAAGGTATTTCCAGTAAATGCCATTGGAGATCAAGGAAAAAAGAGAATGTGAAACCAATTGAAACATGCTATAACAGACACATTAGCAAGTAATTATCCGTGCTAATGAAAACTACAAAGAAACCTCCCTAATGATCTAGGGAGGCCCCAGAGCATACTAGGAACTATGTATGGAGACACTATGACTTTCTAAGTTGTAGCTCTGGCTGCCAGCATTTTCTAGATGGAGCAACACAGTTGTTTTGCTTTGATAAGGGGTCAGTTATTACATTGTTTTCTGTGGAGGACTTCTCAACATCATCAAATATGTATGGTTTCACTTTTCCTTGAGCTTTATTAAGTCATTCCAGGCCAACCTTCTTGGCATCTACTCCCTAGAATTCAAGAAAAATTTGTAGTGCTTCTAAGCTCTTGCCTGGACCTGCTTTCTGTGTGAGGTCATGGAGAGTCCCAAAACAGGGTCAGAGGAAAACAGGAATTCTCCATATATCACTAAAAACTTTAAACACAAGCTTAAAAGTATCATCAACCATATTGGACCTAATCTGATTAGAGAATATTATTCCAAAATCAACTTCCACAATACACATAAATGTATCAAAAATATTAACAAACCAAAAAGGATTGGTAAAACTCTATTTTATATCTTTCCTATTATCAATATTTGCTCGATTCTTGTGCTTACTTTGGTACCACTTAAAGAAGCATCATGGAAAACCCACTGCTTCATTGCCCAGTGAATCTCTTTGCTTCTTTAATGACAATGTACAAAGATTCTATGGACATCCAAAGCTTCCAGCCACAGCACCAGCACAGATGGCATGCAGGGTCAGTGATCAGCTACCATGGGGCATCTGTGTTAGGGTCTCTATGTGCAAAAGGCCCCAAGTACAATTCTGACTTAATTCCAATTCCATATTTCACTAGGAAGCACATAAAATATATTATATTTATAAAGATATTAGGTATTTTAGCTCATCCAAGTCCTTTATCATGAAGCAAAATAAGAACTCCATACTCTGGAGTGGAATAAATAGGACTAGTAAGGTAAGATAGTTTAGAGATCAATGACTTGATTAGTAGGAAGGTCAGTGGTGACTTGATGGGACCGTTTCTTACAAAGGACACTGGACAGGACCTGGAAGGGGCAGAGTAACTAGACAAAGATGGGAAAACTTTGAAGATATTAATTATGAGGAAAACTAGAGATTAGCCTGCAGGTAGAAAGAATGCTGCATCAAATGCAATCATGCTGTGGAAGTGTTGTTTATTCTGAACCTATGATGGGCACACACGAAGATGCTGAGATTAGCATAATCCACAAACCTTTTGAGTCTCCCATCTCTGATTCTTGCTGGCTCACCATCCCTGGCCATTTATGCTTTTTCTGATATCTTTAAATCTTCCTACACCATGACCTTTGAAGAAATTTGAATACTGATGATTAAAGCCTTAATTGTCAGGAAATATAAAAGAAATAAATTAAATTACACTTTCCTACATGGCTTATATGTAACTCATGACCTCAATATGAAACATTAGCATTTCTTGATCTATTAATGGAGGCCCAAAAAGAGTGGAGGTAGATACATCAAGAAAAACCACATGGTTAAATGGTCGCAGTATACAGAAATTTCCGGAGCCATCTGGACTGAAATTAAAAAAACAAAACAAAAAAAAACCAAAAAAACCCCCATCGTTTCAAGAGGTAAGTTTAGAGAGGTTCCTGACTCTAAGAATTCTTTTCTCTGCAGAACTAACACTCAATAGTCATCCATTTATAACTGTCCATTTCCTGGCTCATTGGTCTTCGTAGAAATAGATTTTAAGAAGTACAAACACTGATAACTAAGGTACTAGATACACAAATATTTCCACTCTGTACTGGAGGTTTGTTTTAGTCTTACCTAGCAAACTTGCTTCAGGTCAATTGGAAAACTGTTTTTGGTCAGTACTCATCCCTGAAGCCTGTTAAATAGACCCAGGTCCTATATGTCTTTAGAGTTCATTTCCTAAAAATGCTCCTCTTAAGGATATGTGTCATTATTTTCCCCTCTCATTGATCAACTTTGTACTGTTTTTTGTTGACAAAATAACTTGTTGAGAATAATCAGAAATTGTGGTCACCAACCTACATAAGAATGTCTGTATTCGATGCTTTTCTGAGCTGGAGAGATAGAGGCACATGGCAGTATCTTTCTGTCAAAAAATCTCTCTACTTTGAAAAGGTAGCATGACCTGGACTTCAAAAGCTCCACAGATCTTGATAGAAGAATAAACTCTAAGGAAGTTTTGTTTCTTTTGAAGCACAGTGGGGGTATTCTTTAAAATCCTGATTGTTTCTTGTGGTACATAGAAGAAACTCTGTATCACCCGTCATGGCAAGAATGTATCTTATAACCAAGTCTTTACATGTCTACTTGGTGTTATCACACAGAATTGCTAAATCTGTGTCTGAAGCTAACAGATCTTTACAATTTTTGTATTATTTCTTCAGCCTAGAGCTTCCTAATTTCTAGTCAATGTCTAACTATAAACTATTTTTAATAACTTAATTTTAATTAAAACATGAACTCTTTTGTAAGTTTTCAATGAAATCCTCACCTTGAAATAACAATATGCCTACATAAATAGAGAGCCAATTATTTACATTTTTAATTATAGGTCACATCGAATGCCTTTTATTAATATCTGATTAAATCATGTGGCCCAGTCTCTTACAAATAATACTTGATCAACAAATAATTAAAATGGTTATATAAATTAATGTCTTTCATTGAGTAAACCATTTTCATGTTTTCCAAATTAAATGAGCTTAAATAAAACTTGATATTGACTGGTCAGTTTTTAACCAACTAGTAATGTCTAACAACTGCCCAAAGGAGTGTGATATCCTTCATTTATAGCCACTGATTTATACTAGAGAATGTCCATTTCTTCTAAGAAAACTTAAAACTTGAAATGTTAAATTTATAGAATTTGGTAGGATTGTTTTAATTCTTTTTTTTTAATGGCATATGCTCCCAGAAGCATACTTGAAAAAAATCAGTAAACACCAAGAGCTTATCAGCTTCATGTTTCTCTTGTTGAAGTTAGAATCAGGGAATGGGTTCGTGGCTGATTTAAAACTAAGCGATGAGCCAGAGTCAAATCCAAAGCCTGCGTGTACACCTCTTGATCAATATTTTTAGGATTACTAGAAATAAACTTAGATTAAGAATCAAAATAGCACAGTCCCATTTTTTGTCTTTACTATTAATAAGTTGGATAAGGATTTAGAGTGATACTCTACAGTTTTTTGTTTCCTTTCTTTGCAAAATGAATAAAACCACACTTATAACTATGCTCTGAGCCTTAAATGTGATAAAGAAGATGCATGGAATATTTTGTAAATTACTTCACAATATGCTTATAAAAGTATATATTACAAAATTAATTCAGCTTGGCTGCTGATAAAGAACCCTACAGCTCCCTGTTATGAGTTTCTACTCCCTGTGGTCCTTTGCTGCCTCCTGAGCAGGGAAGATATTCTCATTGAGTAACTGTTATGATGAGGAGGTCTCTAGTTTCCTCTAGTTCTAATTCAACCACAGTCTTGGCTTGTATGCTCTAGAAAGAAAAGAATACAGTCAGTGCACAGGATCAGAGTGAGCAGTCAGGGGTTCCTTTAGAATAAGAACACCCTTTAGATAAAGAAAGAGCGAAGCCAAGCCTTAAAGGGCCTCCACCCAGGACGCATGGGGTTAAGTTTCTCCTATCCAGTTATCCCTTCTGTGTGACTGCTCCAGACTAGGCACATTTTTACTCCAAAATCAGTATACTGCAAGTTGGTACATAAGATGCAAGGTTTAGTGTAGGCATTAATGTAGCAGAGGCTGACTTTATCTGGCTTCAATGGGAGGGGAGGTCCTTGGTACTGTGGAGGCTTGGCGCCTGGAAGGGAGATGCTAGAACTGCAAGGCAGGTGTGGGTGGGTGGGTGGGTGTAGGAGCACCCTTAGAGAGGTAAGGGGAAGGGGTCTGGGATGGAGAGTTTGTGGAGGGGATACCAGGAAGGGGGATATCATTTGAAATATAAACAAATAAAATGATTAATAAAAATATAAATAAACAGAATAAAAAAGTATGAAGTATTTACTGCTGGAGTGGGGTAGTAATACTGTATATATGCTCCCTTGAGGGGGGAATTACTGAAGCTGGTTTTAACTGACTAAGCTAGAGTGGAACGTTGTTACCTACTGTTTTAACGTCAAGTTTTGGTGTCTGTGGGACATTGGTTACTCTTTCCTGAAGCTACTCCCCTGCCTAACAGTTTTAGCCAAATGCTTCTTCCTACTTTGACATGCACCATGAAAAGGTGAACTATTTTAATGACTGGACTCCATCTATTTGGTGGAGGAAGAAAAGAACCTGGAAGAGCGATGGAGTTCTTCTGTGGGAGATGGTTATGCACATTTGCCTCCCAAGAAACAGTCATCTTTACAAATGTACATCTAGATTAGGCATGTGTGTGGATACAAGCAAGTATGTGTGTGCATGCATGCATACACACAGATGCACTTAGACCTATATTCTAATGAGAGTGATTTAACTGCACTTTTAGCCTTTTAACCATTATGACTTTCAGACACCTTATGAAGATGACATTTGGATGGACATGTATAGCTCATATCAGCATCCTGTGTTCTACTGTGATGAAGGTAGGCTACTAGGTCAGAGAGGAGGGAGGGATACAGGTGGAAGCAAATTAACATGTATCCTTAAACATAACCTAAAATTAACCTCCTTGTAAATACCATTCTTCTTTTGCCTCTTCATGCCTTGTGTAATACATACTATATATGTAGCATTTGTATATATGCATGCATATGTATACACTATTTTTATATATAGCATAGCATGTATCATATAACACACACACATGCATTAGACTTGATAAATTAAAGGACTACTTTGCAGATGTCTTCTTCTTGTCTTATTAATGAGATTGCCAAATAAACAAATACAAGTTTATCTTAAACATATCATATTATACTTCCCTTAATATTGTCTAGGTAGAGCTGTCCAGCCTTTGTACTCTGCACATTATGTTCTTTAATCACTGCTTTTCCAACACTTAATATTTTCCAGTGTCTATGTGCTATGAGTTTATGTGTCTATTAGGTAAAGCTTCCAGTGGAATGACTTTGCCTGACAAGTAGACATTTTGCTTGGTGGATACTTTCTTATCTTCCTATTAATGAGATGCCCACAGCTCAGATTAACTCCCTAAGACATCGAAGATTTCCTCAATAGGCTTTATTAAGAATCTCTGCATTATAACCACTGGTTACCCTTTAGCCGGCCATTTTAAATTTTGGATATAAAAGTGATCCCATTTTCTTACCCAGTTCTATTTCCCCTTGAGGTTCTATTATCTCCAAGGGACACCCAGATTTATCCGCCTTAATAGAGTACTTCATTGTTTTCCATAGTGCTACAGATAAATGGATTTGTAAAGGCAAATAAAATTGAATTCTTCTCCTGTTTTTGATAACATAGTAAGAATTCTAAAATGATTATTTGGGGTATTTTCCTCACTGTGAAAAAATTATTATCCATGTTAGCCATTAATTTTTCTTGCCTGAATCAGTTTTGATGAGAATAAACATAAATGCTTAATATATTGCTCACTCTCTTCTGTATATGAAGGAAAGAGGTGAACAAGCTTCCATTAATTAAAAGTGTATGCTGGAGGGTGTGAGACATCGTGGGTCACATTTTTGGCTGTTAATTCTGTGGTAAGTAAGCTGTGCCCTGTAGCAATTTGTGTCTAATTCACTATCGCTTTGGACATTTAAATGCTAATTATCTTAGTTTTTAAAATTTATTGTATGCAACTTTTCTATACTCAGTACCTTGGATATCAGGAGCCATATTCAAGACTAAGTTTCTGAGGGTAGCTACTTTTCCATGCTCGATGCTCAGGTGCAGAATTTGTCTACACATCATTAGTAGTATTTTCAAATCTATAGTGCTATTAAAAGAAAAACTATAGAATGAAGACTTGGAAGAGGTGAGAGGACCTCTCTGTAACAATTCAATTCAAGGCTAGATGTGGGCACAAGGAAGCTGGCACCCAGGAAGGCTGGTATATCAGGTGTCAGGTGTGCCATACACTTGTTGAGCATATAGGATGAGAAACTGTCTGGAAAGCTAGTAGGCACAGCAAAACATGCTCATATAAAATTGTGATTTGATGGTGGATCATAACTGGCTTTTATCCTCCCTCCTTCCCTCCCTCCCCCCCCCCGTGGCGTGTGTGCGCATGTGCGTGTGTTTTATGACTTATTAAATAGATTAGCTATATTGATTTTTTACTTTGAAATTTCCAGACAATCACACAATTCTTGTACTTTCAATCCTGTTGCTATATTATATGTTAATGAAAGCCAATAGCAAACATTTAAAAGTTTTCCTAGATTAGGTTCCTTCCAAGAATCAATAATCACATTGACATGGTTCAAAAAGCTATCAATTCTATGAGGACCACTAATAGCTGCAGAAAGTATGCATGTCAACACCACCAGAAAAATCAATATTCTCTCTTGGTTATCAATAATACTTGAAGGCAATTGGAATTATGAAAACATTGTATATACCTCATGTCTTAAATATTTGAAAAGATATGCTTCAGATACTTGATAACTAGGACAAAAGAAGTATAGGTTAGGTTTTTAAGAAAATCTGATGACTTATGCCAAGATATATTTTATTAGATACTATGCTATAGAGTTACATACTCACAAACTGGACAGCTAAAGAAACCCTGTTCAGCAGTTAGAGGGCTAAACTGGATACATTGTTATTGATGAAATATCCTAGATTGTAGAAGAAGTTCTGCATTGGTCAAGCTACTTATGAATGTTCTGGTGAATACAGATCTTTATAGACTATCTTCCTTCGCGGTTATAAATGCCTCCACTCTTGTAACTACAAATGCAACGGAGACCATTACAGAGATTCACAACTAGTCAAAATACAAAACATAAGTATCTATGGAGTGCCCAACCTCATACATCTTGAAACAACCGAGGACTCAGGGAAATTCACAGAAGAGAAGGCAGAATGATTTTAAGAACCAAAAGATCAAAAGGTCTTACTGTGAGATAATAATATCTTGTATATATGACAGGGAAGCAGTGCCCATAAATTCTCAAAATTAAGTAGTGTGAGCAATATGAAGATAATGACAATTCCAGTTTGTAGTGCTGATGTAAAAATGGGAAATTCTACATGGCCTCACTCCAATCCTAGTTCCCATGTGGCTAATGGCTGTTCATTGAGGGAGAACCATTCTCTATGGACAAGCTCCTTCAAAAGTTGTGCAATGGTAACTTCTTATTCATTAATTCTTAATTCATTCTTAATATGCTTTAGTTAATTGATTTCCTAAGAAACATGCGAATCAGTGAAGAATCCAGAAACTATTAACTATAGGGTACAACTCTTAGGGGTTTATAGAATTGTAAGGAAGATGTATTCACTGGACAATAAATGCTACAAGAAGACCTTCAATCCATTGCCTTGGTATTTACTGAAGTTTCCCTGTCATCTCAAGCAGTTATTAGTCATCATTTATCTCCACTTTCCTCAAATTAGAGGAAGAGAATAATGGTTACTGAAATGCAGGCAACCATGTTTCTAGAGAGATTTAAATGAAGGAGGAAGAAAGGGAGGGAGGGAGGGAGGGAGGGAGGGAAGAAAGTGGCTTCCAGTATGCAGTCCCCTCTTCTCTCTCTCTCTCTCTTCTTGTCCCTCTCCTAATGGTAGATAGATACATCATGACCAGCTACCTTATCCTCTAGCTAACATACGGCCCTTGCCTTCTTGCACTGTGTCATCTCAAATGTGAGTTGAGGTTGTTTTAGCAGATCCTTTGTCACAGTAATGAGGAAAATACTTAATCCAAAGATAAGAACTAATTAGAACTTACTAACAACACCAGCTATCACCCCACTACTGACCGCCAGTAATGATCAATCAGTTCATACTTACACCGGGTTTATTTATTTATAGTTGCTGTGTATATACACACAGAGAGAATGTGCCATAGCATGCATGTGAAGATCAGAGTACAACTTAGAGGGGTTAATATCCTTCTTCCACAATGGAGGTTGTACCACAAGCACCTTTACCTATTGAGGCATTTCACTGGCCTTCAAACTTTAATATTGTATTCTTTTCTGCAGCTTCCTTTGTGATGGGGTGAATATTAGTTTTAGAATGAAATTTTTAAAAATGTTTATAAATGAAATGACAGCTCATCTTCAAAGAAAGAATTAATATGAGAAGGGGGTGATTGTGGGAACTCTTTAGTGGATAATGAATTCAACATTCTTCAATCAAATTTAAATTTTAATTATAGGTAATTGTTCTTTTTTTAATGAAGTACTTTTGACATAATGTTCCATTATCATATAATTAGATAATTAACTTCCTGTATCACATTATAACTTATTTTCTTCATGTTTTCTTCAAATATTTATATACTGTACTCATTGTTATATCCTCAAAGCTTACTACCATAATTATACGTATAAACTAGGACAGATAGTAGAGAGCTTATCTTAGTCTGTTTTATGCTGCTATAACAAAGTACTGAAGGCTTAGCTACTTTATAAAGGAAAGAGTTTATTTAGCGCATTATTTTTGTAACTGGATTGTCCAAATAGCCTGCTGATACTGTTTTGGTGATGCCTCCATTGCTGTTTCATGGAATGTCAAAGAAGGAGGAAGAAAATCAGGTGACTATAGGAGAGGGAAATGTACAAAGAGACCTCATTTCAGAAAGGCCTGCTCTCAGAAGAATTAATTCACTTCAAAAGACCAACATTAATTCTTCCATAGGCCGTGTTCTTGAGATTCAGGTAAATTCTCACATCTGAGAGATTCGATCCTCTCAACACTGAGGACCAAGATCCAACACAAGAGCCTTCAGGATCGCACTCAAACTGAATTCAAACCACAGCAAGTGCACAGTGCTATTTCCCCAACTATATCTCTTTGAGCGTTAATATTGAATATGGCTTGACAGAACCAAGAAGCACATAGGAAACACACCTCTGGGTATGCCTGTGAGGAGAATTTTTAAAAATAGGTTAACTTAAATAGGAAGACCGGCCCTTACTGTTAGGCTTAATAAGAAAAGAGGAAGCCAGCTGAGCAGAAGCAGCCCTCTTGCTGTACTCTCCCAGTATAGGTGCAACGTGAGCAGGTGAGATGTTCCTGCTGTCATGTCTGCCCAATTTAATAGACTATATCCCAGAACTGTGAACCAAAATTCGCCCCCCCCCTTGAGTTGCTGATGTCACTGTGGCAGGAAAAGAAACTAACACAACTCCTCACACTCTTAGTTTGCCAGGTAATTACCTGTTTACAGTTGACCTCCTATATTCTAAAACTATAGTATGCACTCAAGTTTTCATTGAAACTTTACCAAACATTTCCTATGTACCAGCAAGACATGTTTCTAAAGCTGCATGTAAGAAAGGGGTGGTAAGATATGATTAAATGGCTATCATGGACATCGTGGAACACATGTATAACTTGACAACGCAGAATTCCGGAAGGATGCCCCGTGATTACTTCTTTCAAAGGACTCACAGTGTAAAACAGGAAGTGACATGCAGTGTCTTGCACAGATATCACAAATGGTTAGGTTTAGCACAACACTGATGGCAGGGGGAGATTTTCTGGCCATGTCCAATCTTGTGAAGTTCTCCCCGAGAAAATTTACATGTTCAGTTAAGTTGGCATCGCACAATGACTGTCCCCAAGTCTGTTACCTCACACCCTTGTCTCTCACTTCGCAGTTGGCACACTAGCAGGAAGACAGTCATATCCCATGTTTGCACATGATCATGGAAGTATTTTTAACAACACTATTTTTTCCCTAAGACAATTTTAGTTTTCCATTATTTATTTTTGATCATATTATTTAAGCTTGCTATGTAAACTCTGTTACCCTACCTATATGGGTTCAGAAAATCATAAGGACTTCAAGTTAATAAATATGTCACTCATATTTATTAGAACATATTAAAATACAGAATTTTTATTTATATTTTGTTCTAGTGTTTATTTATTTAGTGATTAATTAATTAATTAGCTCAGGCTTACTTTTTTTGACAAAGTTTTAATAGCTATCATGCATTGGCCTGGTACTCACTTCACACCTTAGACTGGTCTTGAAATTATGGTGAGACTCCTATTTCAGCCTCCTGAGTACTGGTAATACAGGTATCAACTCTGACTGGCTATTTTCTATTATAATTAACTAGAGATACAATTTAAAAAACACTCTTTACATGTAGGGTTTTTTTCCTGTCCAGAACTCATATATGAATATTCATTAGTGGTTTTAATCGATATGATTGGAGACTCATATGCATTATAAGCCATCCTGGGTTTGGAAGGAAAAAGGAAGGTAATTGAAATGACAATAGCCTTAAAGAATTGTCTCCATTATTGTGATATTCTAATGGTTTCTTTCAGTGGGTATTGCACTCATGAATATTCTTGGGATTATACTAGCAGTCTTATAAAAATCAATAAATAAAAGAAGAAAATGAAACAGAAGAGAAAAAAAATAGAAAAACTACTTTCCCTTATTGCTGTTGCCTTACAGGAAGATTACTGATCAATTGTTTTAATCTACTTACATGCAGTTACATTGGAATCTAGAATTTTGACATTGTAGAGAACCATCATGACTTTAGAAAGTCCCCCAATCCTACTTCTCCATTTTCAGAGGTACACCCCATACAGAATCTTAGGAACTTGACAGTGGTTGAAAGACAAAGAGACATCATGTGTCTATCTTAGCACCTCATTCCTGCCCATATTCCTTGAAAGGAACTCTGTTGATGTTACAAAAAAAGGATAGCTTGAGCTAGCTTAGTAAGTTTATTCTGATTAATAACTAATATTAGAACACGGCAATCTGACTACATTCTGTCTGAGTAATTGCTCCAGGGATATCCTGCCACTATCCCCACAGCCACAACCACAAACACCGATGCCACAGCCACCTCCACAGTCACAACCACCATCAAAGCCTCCACCACCACAAACACTGTCACTGCCACCACCAACAGCTACTGCCACAACCTCCACCACCATCACCACTACGACCACCTCCACCAACACCACAGCCATGGCGACCACCACGACCTCCACCACCATCACCACAACCATCCCAGCCACTCTTACAACCACCACTTCCACCTCCACCACAGCTACTCTCATCACCATTTCCACCACCATCACTAGCACCGCTACCACAGCCTTCACCAACATTTTCTTTCTTTTTGTTTTCTCTTCCTCCTTCTCCCCTTTTCTCCCTCTTATTTGTTTTTAATTAATTATTTTTTAACATTCTTTGACAGTTTTATATGTCACCTATAGAATTTCTGTCCTTCTTGCTCCAATCGATAACCCAAGTCTCATGCCCCTCCCTTCTTCTTCCTAACTTGGGTCTCTCTGCTGAATCCTAGTTTTAGCAAATTCCTTTATTTGAATTTAAACATAATAGGGCTTAAAATAGGTATCTTATGGATGAAACGTTTTTCATTAATGCAAGAAGTATTTGTGAAAATGTATATATATATATGTATATGTCTATATATATACATATGTGTGTGTGTCTGTGGTATATGCATAAGTGTACAGGTATACAGATCTATGCACGTATATAAAGAGGTCAAATGAGGACGACAGGCGCCCTCCTCCACTACTCTCCACAATATGTCTGTGAGACAGAGTCTCTTACTCTAACTTGCTGGTGAACAACAAGGTTCATGTGTCTGTCTATCTCAGGCCCCTCCATCACCACCTTGTTCTGGAGCTACAGGCACATGTGGTCATGTGCAGATTTTTATATGGGAACTAGAGATTCAAACTCAGGTCCAAATACTTGTTTAGAAAGAACTCTTACCCACTGAGTACTAGCCAAACCCCAAGCTGAGAATCTGTATTAAAGATTGTCACCTTCCATCACTATGAAAGATAGCTAGCAGGATGAAGCTTCCAGGTCAGCACCAGCTTGATATACCCCCTACCCCCACTCTATCACTTAAATATGTGGCTTCTTGAGCACAAGACTTTCATTATCAACTTCTGGATAGAATCTAGAACATTAGCAATGGCCTATAATGTTGCCAATGTATGGGGGCAGTGAGGGGGTTCTGCTAATAACTCCAAGGATAACTGCAAATAACTATATTCCTGGCCCTGGGCTTTTGGTTGCTCTAGGGTAGCTCGTAGAGGCACTGTTATCCATTACAGCATAATCCGATTTAAAATCATTTTATATGTCTGTATTTACTTCAGATGCTTCTTGAATAGCACATTTCCATTTGACTTTTCAATGAGTCTTTAGCGCACTAAGGTGGTAGGCATGCTGCCAGAAGACACAATTATCATCAGTGAATGCTGAAAGTTACAGTAATGATTGGCCTGAAGAGAGAGGCTGACTGGTGTCACATGACATGAGTGACGTGGGAGTAACCAGTGTCTGATTGAATTTAAGGCCAGCTTCACAAGATAAAGCTCCTATCTAGCACCGTTATCAAGAATCTATGACTAGAGTCATAGGTCCTAAAGCAGAATCCACTACGATTGTTCTACTAAATGGTAATATTATTAAACAGACTCCTAATGATTTATCCCTATACTCATAGATTACTGCATCTCGTAGCTTTCTTCAGAAAAGATTGTTTTTGCAGTAGATGATACTTAACATTGAGATCTATAACTAGTCAAGTTCTAAAGAACAAGAGACAGTCAAATGATCAGCCCTAAATGTGACCGCACACACAGCCTCTTTCCAGGATTCATTGTGAAAGGAAGAGAGGATGACTGTAAGAGTTATAGGTGAGTGGATACAAGAGACTGGTGTTTTCTGGGCTCAAGAGGGCAACTGCACATATGAACTCACAGCAGTTGTCACAGCATGCACAAGACTTATACAACCTTGGGATAGAAAAAGTCCTGGCCTCGAGAGGGAGATGGTTATGATGCCTGACACCAAAATGAATAGTTAAAGGCAGTGGATTGTGGCTGAAATGGGGAGTTGGTTCTATTTAAAGAGGCATGATGTATTTTAAAGAGAACACAAACGTAGGTAGGTAGGAAAGGGATGTGAATCTGGGAGGAATTGGAAGGTATGTTAATATTATCAAAATATAACTATCAAACAAAATAATCCTTCTTTGGAAATGCATGTTGGCTCATTATTTAACTTGAGGATCAAAGGGGAAGGAAACTATCAAGGAACAAAAATGCAGAAGAGGAATCTGAAAGTATTCTAGCAAACAGCTTAAACAACAATGAGTGCTTCTTAAGGCCCAAGAGCTAGAGGTGTAATGTAATGTAATGTAATGTTAACTCCAGTGAGATCGACAGATAACTAAGCATTTGAGGTGATGCTCTTTTCAATGACTTGATGACCCTAGAATCTTCTTGGTAGATTAAGACATGGATGGACTATTCATCAAAATATATATGTATATGGGGTGTGTGTGTGTGTGTGTGTGTGTGTGTGTGTGTGTGTGTGTGTGTGTGTGTTATCTCTATGTATGTTGTATGGCTGTTTGTGTGTATGTGTGCATGTGTGGCTATATCTTGGTATCTCTCTCTCTCTGTGTGTGTGTGTGTGTGTGTGTGTGTGGTGTATGTACATGTGTGTATGCATGATTTATGGTTGAATGTAGTGCTTGAATATCTAGCTATTGAGCCTCAGAGTCTTTGCTTGACTCTCTGAACACTTCTATAAAACAAAACCATCTCTCTCTTAACTTGAATTTCACAGTCTATAAACTAGGGAAACAAATGCTTTCTGTCTGTTTTGTAGCAGAGGAAGAAGTACATGGCAGTCACAGGTTGCTGCTTTATCGGCTCATAGCCTTCAGTTTTGCAGCCTCCAAGTTTGGAGGCCTCTTTTTCTCCTCATGATAACCTCACGCTTTTTGCCCTGATCAAGTTGCTATTCAAAAGTTAATGTTGATTGTGAAGGCCACTAAGCCAGATAGTCTATTCTCTCTCTGTATTCTGTGAAAACATAAAACAAGGCCTTGACTATTCACCTACCCCCATATGTTCAAATACCAGTCTCCATAAATATATCTTTTCAAGATACCTGAGCATTGTGAACAGGGAATGCCAGATGGAGCAGAATTTCCAGTAGAATCTTTCTGGGTTCTGGGCAGTTGGGATGCTCTGCCTGGGGCTTAATGAGAATGTCTATATATCTAACAGCCATGTCCTGACTGGGTCAAGTACATGGTACCATGCCCAGTAGGGGACCATTCTGTCATACTAGTCAGTTGATGAGCAAGAGGGAGTTAGAGATGGCAAAGGCCATTTTCCCTGTGTGGGATGGATTCAAATGCACAGAAAGTACCAGGTCAAAAGTTCAAAGTGCTGCTTGCTCATTCTTCTGGCAGAAGTGGGATCACAAGGGAGAAGGAGTTACACTCCACAGGAACTAAAAGAAGAGGATTTTGAAGACCTATAAACCAGTTCCCGTCAAAAGGCAGCTGCAATACTCTAGACTCCTAAGACTAAAAGAAAAAAAAAAGTTTCAGGCTGACAGCATATCTTCATTCTGATAGTGGGGAAAAGTGTTTCCTCTCATTCTGGCAGCCCAGCCAGGAAAAGAGATATTAGCAGAAGCTGGAGCCTGCAGGGGTCTGGCCCACATCCCAGCCATATCCTGAGATAAAGACAGGGCTTCCAAAACTCCTTGTGGGGGGGGAATCTGCATTTCCTGTCCTAAATGTTTAGGCCATCTGGAATGTCTGTCATGGAAGTGTTAAATTTATGGAATTGTCCTCACAGGCTCCCTAAACTCCTTCCAGTGCTCTACAGAATAAAAATAAGTTGAATGGAAACAAACGTGGTGGTGGATTTCCCAGTCTTCTAGTGGAGGAGGCACGAATGTAAAATACAGAAAATACTGAAATAGCGGAACCAAGTTTTGAAATGTGCACTTCACTGAATGATTTCAGTAAGGACAAATTTAGTCTATGCAATTGAATCTGGTGATTTGAGTTTACCCTTAAACCTCCCTCCATTAAGTAAGCTGACAGTCTTCCATGGAGATGGGAGGAAGGGGGTGGGGGGTCAGGGATTCTTCAGTAGCCCTAAATCCTCCAAAGCTGTCAATGACCATAGTGATGGAGAGGGAGGACACTCAGGACAAAATCACAGAATTGGCTCACCCATTTTTTCTGTCACTGTTATTTTGGAATGGCTGGGTGCAAGAAAAATCACATAAGAAAACTAATCCTAGTGCAAGCAAACCCATGTATAGTTTATGAGTTTCCTGTTACCATATAATAACATACTACAAATGTAATAGCTTTGAAAATATCCATGCATTATATAAGTCAGATGTCTACCCAGACTGGTCTGATTTTCAGTGTTGGACTGCATTATGAATAAAACAAGCTGTATACCAAGCTGAGCACTAACCTTAGACTATGAGAAAAATCCACTTCCGGGTTTTCTCCTGGTAATGGTGGGATTCCATTCTGTTGTGGTGTAATCTGCCTATTGTCAGCCACCTGGATCCCATTCAGATCCTTATAGCCATGGGAATGCCTTCTCAGGCAGACCTTCTATCTTCTGGTAACTAAAGCTAACTAAGTCCTTGCCACACTTGTAATCTCCTACTGACTTTGTTTTTGCTTGTAGTCTGGGAATCTCTCTGTTGCTAAGGTGTTGATGTTGTTCAATTAGCACACCTGTAAACCTCCATTTTGCCATTGGATTAGGCCATAATCAAAGTAACACCAATATTCAGAGTTTCTCAACAGAACCGGAGAGTCATTTTAAGACCTCACACTTAGCTTGGGAAGCAATCAAACATCTACAAGAATTCTATGCTCTCCTCTAAGATGGCTACTTGAGTGAACACCTAAGCAAAGCAAAGTCAGACTTTCTGTGTGGGATATAAATCACAAGGAGTGTGATACATGATGGTGGTTGTGGTTGTCCAGCCTACATGTCTGCTGCTCAGAACTTTGTCAACTAACTTCAGGCATGAGTTCTATGTCAGCTAATGCAGTCTCTTTCCCTCTTGACTTTCTATCCAAACCCATCTTTATCATGGCAGTTTCAGACTGGAAGCTTGAAGAGATCCAGTCTTCTCTGGTAATAACGCACATGTGAATTCATTTAGTGATGCTGATTGTCTCGTGTGCATATTGATCTCCAGTTATAGTACATCTACTGCCCATTTATTTCAGCTCCTCAAAGACAGGTCTATCGTGCTCCCAACCTGTGCATCTCCTGCTAAACCCATGGAATCTAGTTCCAAATGAATATTCAATGTGTGATTATAAGATTGAGATCAGTACATGTGCCCCTTTGGACTGTGTTATTATATGCAGTAAATTATATGCCCAAGAGCTTTGCATGCTGTTAGGTTAGCAAACCAGATTAAGGTTTTAAGTCCCACAATAATCAATCAATAGATATTGCAGCAAGGAATCCATAGATTTTGAAATGAGTTTGTACAGTTCAGTTGACCTGTTTTCCCATTTAAAGTAATTTAATCTTCTGGCTGAATGTGAGCACACTGATGTCAGGGTATTATCATTTTTACACTTGTAAATGATGTTAGAATTGGCAACAGATAGTATGTTTAGTGGTATTTTGATCCAGGTAGCCAGATGATCAAACATAGGCAGTTTGGTCAATGGATCATAGTTTCTCCAATAACGTTGTTCAGTCTCAGAGAATCTATTTATGTCCAGATCCTAAAGATAGTAACCACCATGTAAAACACAAGGCACTTCAAAGACACAAATCAAAAAGTGATAGGAAAACTTAACATATACAAGGAATAATTTGTGACCAGAAATACATTTGCTGCCAGAAATGTCATATATTCAGGTACAGAGACAATATCTAGGAAAGGAGCACAGAGGTCTCCTAATACACACAGAGTTAGAATGGGCACATGGGCCTCCATCATTGGGACATATCTAAAGAAGCCTCCAACAGTACCCCAATTACATTAATTTAATGTTGTCTGAATAGTAGCACATAACCTGTGATGTCTTACAAATAGAGTATTACCAGAAAGTTTATGTTGTAACTTATAATAGGAAATACATATTTAGACTCTGTCTGGTTTCCTTGCATCCAGATCCTACAATTCATGGAAACTCATAACTGATAGCCTTTTCCTTATAACTGGTGTCTGAGATTTTTCCTGGGTAGACTCAGAGTAGAGGGTGGTTGTTAGGGACACCAACCATATGATTAGAAGTTTGGAATCTTTAAATTCAGAGCACAGAAGACAGACTGGAAATTGAGTTAATTGCCAACTGCCAATAACACAGAAATGTCTACTTAATGAATCCAAAATTGCTACCAAACAAAACATCATTCCAAAATTTCCCAGGTTTCTGTGTACATGCAGGTGCTAGGATGGTGGCCTTTTCTGAGCAGACCGAGGTACTCCATGTCCTCTTTTGCTTACTGAGTTTTAGACACTATTTCATCTCCTTGCCCATTGTGTCCTTCATAATACACTTCATAACAAAAGACAAATGTCTTCTTATGTGTTGTGTGAGCCAGTCTAATAAATCAAACCCAAGCAGAAGGTTGTGGAAACTATTTTCAGTCAATTTGTCAGAGGTACAGTCTATAATGCAAACATCTAATTGACATCGAAAATAGGAAGCTGCATTGTGGGACAGAGTCCTTAACCTTTGGAATATACACTGATTCTAGTTAGTATTAGAATTAAACTAGATTTTTAAACATCTAGTTGGTGTCTGTTGGAGATTTAATGTATACAGGGAAAATAACTATATTCAAGTGTCAAAAGTCTTGTATTACACTGAAAGTGAATATAGAAGAAAAAAAGCAATTAGTTTTTCCTTCTCTGTATATTGAAAAGCCCAAATGGGCCAAATAGAAAGCAGCTGTTTGAACATTAATTCCTACATATACATGGAGGTTCCCCAAGGCAGGCTGGCTACTCAGCTCTCAGTATAGCCCGAATCTTTGTACTAACAAGAGGTTAACCATCTTCAGATATTCTGAGAAATCATGGACAATGGCCATGTTGGATATATGTGGATATTCATTCTATTTTCCTTTGCCTCATTGCTACCTAAGCTAAGTTACTGAGTACCCACAATAGGAGATTAACACTTTGTCTATATATTGGTTCAGCACTTCAATTAACTTGGAAAGAAATGTAATGAAAACAGATTAGCTACATAAAAGCTTGTCTTTGAAAGAGATTAAAAACCAACACTTGAACTCAATTGTGAAGATGCTGTCTTTATGCTTCAATGTATGCTACAGTTACTGAAGTTTCTAACAATGATCTCCCTCTGCTTTAGTTGTAAAAGTTAAAATCCCGATCTTCATTCTTTACATAACCTCTTTGATAGGGTCTAGGTACATTCAAGAATCCAAAGCAAGCATGCCTTTCAAGCAATAAACACACTGCTGATGTGGTCCAAAACAAACCAAACTTTACACTTTGGTTATTTTTATTTTCTTGAGGGGAGCCCTCTTGTGGGTATTGGGCATATTACCAGACAGATTTTCTCTGTCTTATAATGGGCTGAGAAGAATGGCTCATGTCATGTATCTTCCCAAATTAATTCTAGAAATATTATTTCCCAGTAGATCAAATGAAATGAAAGGGTATCTAGCTAGTCTGGTTATCATTGTCATCTAGTTTTAATGTGTGTTTATGTATACATGTGTGTGTGTGTACATACATGTGTGCATGTGTGTGTGTGTGTGTGTGTGTGTGTGTGTGTGTGTGTGTGTGTATGTTTGTGTACACTTACATGTGAAAGCCAGAGGTTGACGTAAGGTGTCCCCCGGTATTGCTCTTGACCTTACCATTTGACTCAGTGTCTCTCACTGAACCTAGGATTTCCAGATTGGCAAGACTGGCTGGCCAGTGAACTCCAGGGATTTGCTAGACATTTTCGCCAGCACTAGAATTACTGATGTGTTTGGTCATGCCTAGATTTGACAAAGGGGCCAGAAATTGGAACTCAGTGGTGCCTCTTGCTTGTGTAGCAAGCATTTCCCCAAGTAAGTCATTTCCTTATAATTTAGGAAGGTTTACATTGGTTTTTTAGGTATTACTCTGAAAATTTTTGAGTGATGAGCCTATAGACAAACCAGAAATCTTTAAAATTATGTTTTGGACTACAAGCTAAATTGTATCATGTCTGCTTTAAAGCATACGTGCTAAAAACCAAGGGGTATTACTATGTTATCTATTCTCTCTAATGAAAATATTAACCTGGTAGAGACAGGGTCATACTCAATTTTCTATCCCACAGCTCTCAATAAAATGATAGTTATAAAAGAAGTACGCAATAACTGTTTATTATATTGATTTATTCAATCCCAATAAAGTAACTCATATTGTTAGTGGCATGCAAATTATAACCCCCAACAAATTTGAACTTTGGAAAAGTTTCAATGGAAATATCCCAGCAGAGTTGGACTTGATGTTGCCTTTAATCCTACTGTTCACACGGCTGAGTACAGGTGATCTCCATTCGTTTAAGTCCAGCCTGGCCTACAGAATGACCTCCTGCCCATGCAAGGGTATATAGTAAGACACTGTCTTAAAAACAAACAAACAAAAGACCTAAAGGATCACAGGTAGGGCATTCAAAATAATATTGTGTATATTTTCAATAGTTAAGTAGATTTGTT
The DNA here is from genome assembly GCA_028551405.1 of Uromys caudimaculatus. Lineage (NCBI taxonomy): Eukaryota > Metazoa > Chordata > Mammalia > Rodentia > Muridae > Uromys > Uromys caudimaculatus. The sequence continues at coordinate 25,625,964 of CM052705.1, forward strand.
GAGTATTCTGAATGAAGTGTGCATTGCTCCCCCACCCCTAGCTTGCAGTTTTAAAGCATGTGCTGTTATATTTCAGTTAAACTTAATAAAGTTTTTCGGCACTTCTCATCATCCGATATAATGAAGTTGGTATGAGAGCACTAATGGAAAAACACAAACTGTGAAAAATTGTGTAACATAGATACTCTCATTTATATGCACAATTTTGAATTCCCAGAAAATAAGGAACAGGTTACCACGCATTTACCTTCACAAATGCTGACGTGAGTCATGATGGGTATAAGCAATTCGGATCTGACGATAATACATTCGATCTGCACTTGTTAGAGATGCATGCAAGATCGCAGGCAACACCTTCCTTTTGAATTTCAAATGCTATATAACCTTTTGGAGATAACAAGGGATATTCATCTAAAATAATGGTAAGAAATTTATAACAGAGACCACATAATTAGTTGTTATTCTTTAGAAGTACCACATACTCTGATAGGAACAAGTTCAGAAAATATCACCTCTAAGTAAGTGTTTCTTTCTCTCTCTCTCTCTCTCTCTCTCTCTCTCTCTCTCTCTCTCTCTCTCTCTCTCTCCTTCTCTCCCATTAACTTTTCTCTCTCCTTCTTCTCTCTCTTCTTCTCTCTTTTTGAATGTAACAGATTTATACATAGGGTAATTAGAAAATACAAATGTCTACTAGTAAACAAAATAAAAAGACAACTAGAAAATATAAGACACAATCTTGACATGTTGTAAGCCCTTCTAACTTTTCAGATATAAATAGCCCAACTGCATATTCTTTCATAACAACAATAATAGGAATCTGGGTTAAATTTTTATTACATGACACCTTGACTCCAGGAGCAACAATCTATTGTAGAAAGGACAAAGTGTGGATGTGTGTCTGCTAAAATGGTCATTTCTTTGCCTTATTCTCTTATATAATCCAGCATAACAATTTTAGTTCTGAGGAAAAAAATTATTTCAGACTTGCCGGTTCCAAGCCTTGTTGTATATTTAGATAAATATTACCAATAGCCATAAGAAACTCAATGTGAAAAATCAACAAAAAAATCAAACTTAGTATTATCCTTTTTTTTCCATGAAAAACTACATGTGCAGAGGTGATGTGTCTTTGTTATCAATCAGTTTCATCTGTGGATATGGTGGCTAGCAGCCAGTCCTGATTAGCCTTGGTCTAATATGAACACCATGTCTAAATTACTGTGGGCATATGTTTTGGTATATCAGTTCATTCTGAGGGGGTGACACACATGCTGACCTTTGCTTGACCTCTTACACCTCAGTTCACATTCTGGTCTAGACAGATATATTATGAGTGATGCTGGCATCTGTAACAAACACTCAATATTCTCAGCTTGACTAGGTTTACAAGCAGTTAGGAGATTAGGGGTGCCTGTGAGGGCGTGGCCAGAGAACATTAGCTAAGTGAAGAATAAATTTCTGAATATAAGTAGCACCAGTTGTTATGCTTGAGGCATACACTAATAAAATATAAACAGGAGAAAGATTGGTAGCCTATTAGAGCTCCCTGCTCCCCATCTTTGCTCATTTCTACTCCCTAATGTATCCCCTTTTCCTCTCTCAAAATATAGCTTGATGACTATGAGATGTCGACCCTCCCCCATGATAGCTTCCATTGCCATAATGGGACTGAAGGACCACTGTCCATACTGGAAGGACACATATCCAGAACTATACGTCTAGAAACAAAGGTCCTGAAAGGACTCCAAGTTTCCCCATTTGTGATTTTGTGTATGCCACATGTGTGTAGGAGACTGTGATTATAGCAGGGTTGTAGATACGCGACATTGGTGTGCAAAGAGACCCCAGTCAGGGTCAACAAGGGAGGAATCAACCTCTTTTCAAAAAAATTGTTTTTCATGTATGTGTGTGTATATATATATATATATATATATATATATATATAATATATTATATATAATATATGTACATATATTATATGTGTATTAAAATCACTGTAAGTCACTGACAATAAAAACAAAGTTATTAAAAACTATATACAATAAGGTATATAGAATTTGTGAAACCCAACACTTTTTGCCATTGCCAAGCGACACTTGATGAGGGGAACCTGATGTGGCTGCTCCTTGAGAGGTTCAACCAGCAACTGACCAATACAGATGAGGATGTTTGGAGCCAACCATTAGACTGAGCACAGGAACCATGGTGGGGGAGCTTGTAGATGGGCTGGAGGAGCTGAGTGGGATTGCAACCCCATAGGAAGAACAATATCAGCTGGCCGGACCGCCCAGTGCTCCCTGGGACTAGACCACCAACCAAGGAGTGATAGGGAGGGATCCATGGCTCCAGATACATAGGTAACAGAGAATGACCTTGTCTGACATCAATGGGAGGGGAGGCCCTGGTCCTATGGAAGTTGGATGACCCAGCATAGGGGGATGCTGGAGGTGTAGGGCAGTAAAGAGTAGATGGGTAGGGAGCACACTCATAGAGGCAAAGGAGAGGGAGGGGAGGGAGGAGAGAGAGGTTGTGGGATGGGGGCTTGTGGTGGGGTAACAGGGAAGTGGGATATCATTTGAGACGTAAACGAATAGAATGATTAACAACAATAATAAAAAAGGTATGCTCAAAAATAAATAAATAAATGGATCACTGGATCTGCCAAATATTAACAACAACATGGAAAAACTTGGAGAACAGAGAAAACCTAGGGTTACAACACTGAAATATTAAAACTGCTCACTTTTCAATGAAAACATAATGTAGATTTAAATCAGAAAACTTTAGCTAATTCACAAAGCTAGAGAATTCATATGGGTGGAGTCCACACATTTAGGGCAAAGCATAATAAAATAAACAATAACTATATGTGGCATTTCCCTTTGAAGTATCATAGCCTTTTTATTTTTCCTAAATAGATACATTGTTAGGTTGTAGATTGCCACTGAACAGCTCAGTTTAAGATGGTTAATATTAGTTTACATGAATGACACATTTTAAAAAAAAAATCTCATAGATAACATCATGAAGTAAAATGTGCATCATAGTTTATCAATGACAATCTGATACAATAACTATAGTCCTGGAAACTGGAGGAAAGAATGTCAGCTCGGTCTGATTTTGTACAGGATTTTACTAATTAGGGACACTTGTGCTAGACCAGTAGATGAGAGGAATTGTTTTCATGAAGCAGAAAATAGGGAATAATTGGACTTCTCTTAGAATTGGACCCTTACATATCTGTTTGCCTAGGATATATTTCACAATAACAATCCCCTGCATGGTTGAAGTTACCCATGTAAAATAAATCACAAATTACCCATGAGCAAAAAATGTCCGAAGTCCAGCAAAGTGCTACTAAATGATGCACAAGCAAGTGTTGTTTTTGTCTCGATGATTTCAGCTCTGGACTAGTGTTAGACACAGAGAAAAGGGGGCCATTCAATTTTATTTTGCCAAGCTCTTGACCTATCCTTATTGGTTGACTGATGTCTCCTTCGACCCCAAGTGCTGAATAGATTCAGCAGCTTTTAGCAGATCATTAATGTGATTTTTGAAGGGAACCCCTTTGATATCTTGTACTCTCTATCCAATTCTTCCCTTGTATCTAGGCAGACTACGAGGAGGGAGAACTTATCTGTAACCACAGCGTCCCCACATAGACATTTACCCTTTTGCCCATTTCATCCCTTCTTATTCATGTCTGCTTTTATGGTCACCTTTCTGCTATTAAATGAGAATATCCTCCTTTTGCTAAACACAGCCCAATCACTCCCCTGCTTTGAGGAGATTTTTAGAAGTTAATGAACATTCTAGCAAATAGCCAAAAATTAACATAAGCAATAACATTTATAAAACTCATATGTTCTAGAATAGCTGAACAAAATCTCAGGAAGTAGTAGGAGGTGGGTGGGAACTCAGAGGAGCATCCATTTCAATAACAGCAAGAAAGAACATGTGAAGACAGTTACATCAAACATCAAGAGGACCACTCTGGAGGTCACTTCTTCACGTGGCCTGTTTTTAGTTGCCATGTATGTGGTAAATACAAATTTTTCTTGGGAAAGGCTGGTCACAGGTCTTTTCTTAAGTTGGACTTAAATGTTAACATGAAGAAAGTAAGATCTGAGTTGGAAATTACTAAGCACACTACTGCAAGTTCATTTTGTTCAGTTTGCCAAATACATGGCTTGAAAGTATACAAACACTTACAAATTACAGGTGAGAACCATAAATAATTGGATCGTGGATCTTACAATCACTTCAGTACTAATGCCCAGTGACAAAGAGCTTTCTATTTGGATTTATTTCGTTTTACAGTCCTGAGTTTATAATTCTCCTTTTGCCTTTACTGCAGTTGGAAGACCACTTCTTTTGACAACAGTTGGTTTTTGTTGTTGTTGTTGTTTTCTATGTTAGAGAATTACATCTCAATTCCAATTTGTAAAATCCCAGTAGCTTTTGTAAGAGCACCCACTTGTTTTAAGTCCACTGTTTAGGCATTATTGCTTCTCTATATGGAAGGAAAACTCAGATAAAAACTACTAATACCCCTCACAAGCTGCTTGTACATGACTTTACACAAAAGGCTTTATACAAAACTAATGGATATATATTGAAAAGATATATGATTTAAGGTTAAACAAAGTGATATATTGCAGACTGAATACCCAGAACAAGCTTTGTGTTTATTTTTGTAACAGTTGAGCCTTTAAAATAATTTCAAGAATAAATATTCCTAAATTACATTAGTATAAGGGTTCTTATCTAAATATATTAAAATGACTCCTCACGAACTGCAGTTCCTCTGTCCAAAAATCTTATTAATTCAAAGTACCCAAAATGGTGGAATAGTGAGTGCTTTCTTATGAGCTTCCTACCAGTCACACTGTCAAAAAAAAAAATCTTCATTTAAAGTGGTGTTTGTTTGTTTGTTTGTTTTTTCTGAAAGTAGATGTGCACGTGTGAATACAAGTGAGTCCTGGGGGTATCAAGATTCTCTGGAATTAAAGTAGTAGACAGTTGTGAGACTCATAATCTGTGTTCTGGGATCCAAACCTGGGTCTGCTGGAAGAGACCACTGAGACACCCCTCTAGCCCCCAAATAGGGTTTCTTTGGATAAGTTTGTCATTTGCCAGTATTGACCACTTCACTGAGTAGAACTCTTCATGCTCTTTAATAATTATTCACCAGCCCACTCTGCGTTATATGCTATGCAATAATGTGACTACACGGGTTTTGGGCAAAAACCTATTATTTTATCCTACTAGGTAGAATTCTTTCATTTAATAGAAATTTACATTTAGATTTTAAAAAACATTTCTTTGAGAATTTCCACCAATGTATTTTAATCATAAACTCCTCTCCCACAATTCCCTCCTCAGGAGATATCATTTCACTATACACAATTTTGTGTCCTCCTTTTTTTGCTTAAACCCATAAAATTCATTTGCATTGTCCATTACTAGCAGTTCTAAACTTGTGAGCTATGACCCCTTTGGGGGTCAAATGATCCTATCACAGGGATCATATAGCAGATATCTTGTACATCAGATATTTATGTTAGAATTCTTAACAGTAGTAAAATTATAGTAATGAAGTAGCAACAAAAATAATTTTATGGTTGGGGGTCACCCCTGCATGAGTACTGTATTAAAGGGCTGCAGCATTAGGAAGTCTGAGACTGACTGCCAAATACCATTGGTTGTGTGGCCTTCCAATGAAGTTTGATCAACACACCAATCCTTAAACAAGACTGACTCTCTACCACCAATTCAATTGCCAGTAGCTCCTTAGCTTAGCAATAGAGCGTTGTCCCCACTTTCCCCTTCAGCCTTCCTTAGCAGCAAGTGCAAAGCCATTTCTATTTGATTCACACAATAATAGCCAGAATAGCACTATTGGGTCAGTTGAGTCAAGCAGTGGTGGACATGACAACCATACAGAGACAAGACCTCTTAGAGATGATTTAGTGGTAGAGATATGGCTTTATGAGTTCTGTGAACATAATTCCTGGGCATGTTTCTTAGATCTGTTTCTTCTTGCCCTGTCTTCAATGATACACTGAGTGAATTTGGGGCAACTTCCAGGTCCTTCCTGAAAACCAGTTTCATTGATTTTTTTTTTTAAAAAAATACGATTCATTTGCACATTTGTCTTGATCACAAATATAAGGCAGTTCAAATATAGATGGAAAAATAAGCAAATATTTCGGCATGAAAACATAATTAATATTATTTTTAAAGAAACTAAGTATTTAGAAACATACATAGTGGTTTGAAATTTAGGAAGAAAATATAAAAATACAGATGCATTCATCTCATATTTATCACAGTTCAGTGCAACTGTCTGGGAATGTTCCTGTGTCCATTTTGCTGAATAGATAAGATACACATTATTAAAGTGGAACAGTTAGCTTTTAAACTGAGACTGACTACCTTTAAATGCTTCCATTTCTGTGCCATGTTCTGTCTCCACTAGAACTGACAATTGGATTCCCCAAATATGTGTTAAATTAAATAATTAAATGCATGACAGAGTTTGGTTCTCCTGTTTGCTATTTAGTTGGCTAGTTGTTGAAACTGACCCATACAAATATCTTTTTTTTTAATTTTAAAATTTATTTTATTATTATTTTTTATTGGATATTTTCTTTATTTACATTTCAAATATTATCTCCTTTTGTGGTTTCCACCCCCTGAAACTCCTTATCCCACCCCCTCCCCCTGCTTCTAGGAGGGTGTTCCTTTACCCACCCACCCATTCCAACCTCCCCACCCTTGAATTCTCCTACACTGGGACATCCATTAAACCTTCACAGGACCAAGGGCCTCTCCTCCTATTGATGTCTGGCAAGGCCATGCTCTGCTGCATATGCAGCTGGAGCCACGGGTCCCTCCATGTGTACTCCTTGGTTGGTGGCTTAGTCCCTGGGAGCTCTGGGAGGTCGAGTTTTTTGATATTGTTGATCTTCCTATGGGGTTACAAACCCCTTCAGCTTCTTCAGTCCTTTCTCTAACTCCTCCATTGGGGACCCTTTGCACAGTCCAATGGTTGTCTGTGAGCATCCTCCTTTGTATTTCTCAGGCTCTGGCAGAGCCTCTCAGGAGACAGTTATATCAGGCTCCTTTCAGCAAGCACTTTTTGGCATCTACAATGGTGTCTGGGTTTGGTGACTGACTGTATACGGGATGGATCCCCAAGTGGGGTAGTCACTGGATGGCCTTTCCTTCAGTCTCTGATCTACATTTTATCTGCATATTTCCTCCCATGAAGATTTTGTTCCCCTTTCTAAGAAGGACCAAAGCACCCACACTATGGTCTTCCTTCTTCTTGAGCTTCATGTGGTCTGTGAATTGTATCTTGGGTATTCCCAGTTTTGGGCTAATATCCACTTATCAGTGAGTGCATACCATGTGTGTTCTTTTGCAATTGGATTACCTCACTCAGGATGATATTTACTAGTTCCATCCATTTGGCTAAGATTTTCATGAATTCATTGTTTTAATGGCTGAGTAGTACTCCATTGTGTAAATGTACCACATTTTCTGTATTCATTTCTTTGTTGAAGGATCTTCAGGTTCTTTCCAGCTTCTGGCTATGATAAATATGGCTGCTATGAACATAGTGGAGCATGTGTCCTTGTTATATGTTGGAGAATATTTTGGGTATATGTCCAGGAGTGATATAGTTGGGTCCTCAGGTAATACTATGTCCAATTTTCTTAGGAACCACCAAACTGATTTACAGAGTAGTTGTACCAGCTTGCAATCCCACCAACAATGGAGGAGTGTTCCTCTTTCTCCACATCCTTGCCAGCATCTGCTGTCACCTGAGTTTTTTGATCTTAGCCATTCTGACTGGTGTGAGGTGGAATCTCAGGACTGTTTTGATTTGCATTTCCCTGATGACTAAGGATAGTGATTATTTTTTTAGGTGTTTCTCAGCCATTCAATATTCCTCAGTTGAAAATTCTTTGTTTTGCTCTGTACCCCATTTTTAGTAGGGTTATTTGGATCTCTGGAGTCTAACTTCATGAGTTCTTTGTATATATTGGATAGTAGCCCTCTATTGGATGTAGGATTGGTAAAGATCTTTTCCCAATCTGTTGGTTGTCGTTTTGTCCTGTTGACAGTGTCCTTTGCCTTATAGAAGCTTTGCAATTTTATGAGGTCTCATTTGTTGATTCGTGATCTTAGAGCATAAGCCATTGGTGTTCTGTTCAGGAAATGTTCCCCTCTGCCCATGTGTTCCAGGCTCTTCACCACTTTCTCCTCTATAAGTTTCAGTGTATCTGGTTTTATGTGAAGGTCCTTGATCCACTTAGACTTGAGCTTTTTACAAGAAGATAAATATGGGTCGATTTGCATCCTTCTACATGCTGACCTCCAGTTGAACCAGCACCATTTGTAAAAATGTTCTCTTTTTACCACTGGATGGCTTTAGCTCCTTTGTCAAATATCAAGTGACCATAGGTGTGTGGGTTCATTTTTGGGTCTTCAATTCTAGTCCATTGATCTTCCTGCCTGTCTCTGTACCAATGCAATACAGTTTGTTTTTGTTTTTTTTTTTTTTGGTTTTTTTTTTGTTTGTTTTTTTTATCAGTACTGCTCTGTAGTACAGCTTGAGATCAGGGATGCTGATTCCCGCAGAAGCTCTTTTATTACTGAGAATAGTTTTCACTATCCTGGGGTTTTTGTTATTCCAAATGAATTTGCAAATTGCTCTTTCTAACTCTATGAAGAACTGAGTTGGATTTTGATGCGGATTACATTGAATCTGTAGATTGCTTTTGGCAAGATGGCCATTTTTACTGTATTAATCCTGCCAATCCATGAGCATGGGAGACTTTCCATCTGCTGAGATCTTTTTCAATTTCTTTCTTCAGAGACTTGAAGTTCTTGTCATACAGATCTTTCACTTGCTTGGTTAGAGTCACACCAAGGTATTTTATACTATTTGTGACTATTGTGAATGGTGTCGTTTTCCTAATTTCTTTCTCATCCTGTTTAGCCTTTGAGTAGAGGAAGGCTACTCATATGTTTGAATTTTTGTATCTAGCTACCACATAATACTCTTAACAAATAACTTGTTCATTTCAGATACAAATTTATAGTTAGAAGAGTTGTAAGTGAAATGGATGTAAAGCCAGGGAAGCAAGAGATAATGCAAACAGTCTATTTCTCAAACTTCTAACATTACCTCCCACATCGACTCAAATATCTCAATCGTTGGCTATGACATTTGATCCTCTCAGACATGATCATCTACAGCACGCATTGTGAGTTACACATTTTACTTTGTAACACCATTCTTCTCACAATTTCTTAATATGTAGCATATCTTACACACAAGACTTGTGATGGAGCATTTTCCTACATCCCGTGGCACGCCCTTGTGCTTAGCTCAGTAATGCTGCTCACTGTATTTGGAGGATGAAATTAAAACATCACCAAACATTCACAGCACCCGTTATGGAAGTCATATGCAGAAACTCCAATCCTACTTCCCTGCTCACTTCTTTGCCACTGGAGTCTATTAATTTGGCTGATTAGATTCTGAACATGTGCACCCATGTTTCTGAGGAAAAAAAAATACATGGAAAGAATTTGTAGCCCTTTTAAAGAAAACATTCCACTTATTGATTCACTAAAAGACTCCTTTTCCCAGAACACTTTCCCATGTTTGTTCTAAGAGAAAAACGTGGTACAAAGACTTCAGGCAGAAATTAGAGAAAAATATGCTTCCACTGGGATCCATTGCCTATGCATTTGAATAATTCTGAAATGGGGAGGAAAGTGCTCATTATTATCCTAATTCACAAGTGTTATGTTTTTTCCCTTCAAGGTTATGACAAGAGTTGGATCTTAAGAGTCATGAAACAGAAGTCTGGGTATCAGGAAGAGACTCTCATGGGCTTAAGGCTGCAAGTCCATAGGGTGGAAGTAGAAAAAAAGTATGCTTGATTTATGGAAATACCTGGAAACTCCAGGGCATATAAGTATTACATGGCAGAGTACACTGAACATGGTCTTTGTTCTAGGAACAGTCTAAATAGTTGGATACATATAACTGGGTGCTATCTACAGAAATTCCTGCAGCTAGTTATCTTATTTTAATTAGAATAAGAAGAAAATATGATTGGAGCACAAATAGAGTAGGTAACTATGTTATTTCTTTCAATTTCCTAAAAATGTTTAGTCTCTCTGACCCAACTAAACAACAAATTTCATTTGCCACTAAATTCCATTTTAGTTTTTCATTTATATACTTTTACTCTGCAAGTGCTTAGATCCTTAGCTTAGTTGTCCCCTCCACCCCCATTAGATTTAGTTAGCTTTCTGCTGCTAAATCAAATTACAGAGGAAATCAACTTAATACACAGAAAAGGCCTATTGTAGCTCAGTTTGGATCTACAGTTCATGATCAATTGGCATCATAGTGTTGGGGTCTTCCAGGTGGCAAGATATAATGAATAAAATTACCCATCATGACCAGGAAGAGAAAGAAAAGAAGAGGTCAGATGGGTGGTGTCACACTTTTCCTTTCAAAAACATCTTCAAAGGCCTGAAGACTTCCCAAGAAGATTCTACCACCCTTTTCTGGCACCACGTGGGGCTGCCTTAGTTTGCTTTCCATTACTGTGATAGCATAATGAACAGAAACAACAAACACTGCCTAACTTTTAACATTTCATCATTGAGGGAAATCGAGACAAGAAATCAAGGAGTAACCTGGAAGCAGGAACTGGAAGCACAGATCATGGAGAAAGGCTGCTTACTGGCTTGTCCTCCATGGTTCAAATAGCTTGTTTCTTGCTTATTTGGTTTGCTTTTTGTTTTGTTTTGTTGTGCTTTGCTTTTAATAAAATCCAGGAATGCTGGCCCAGGGATTGTATTATCTTCAGTGGGCTGGGCCCTCCTACATCAATCATTAATAAAGAAAAGGTTCCACAGCCTTGTTGAATGATAATCTGATAGAGACGTTTTCTCAATTGAAGTTCCATCTTTCCACATGACTCTAGTTTGTGTCAAGCTGACAGTAAAACTAACCAACACACGAACTAAGCCTTTAGCACTTGGGCCTTTAGAAGACATTTAGAAACAAATTACAGCAAATATTTTATCTTACAAGAACACAGGAAAATAATGTCTATGTCTATCACTGTTTTGTTTTTATGTGAATTTAGGCTGAAATCAAAGTTACAAGAATAGTGAAAGAGACATAAAGCTTTCTCTCTTTAGAGAAATCATTTAATTTTGACTTATTAGATATTTTTTCCTCTGTCTGTCATCTCATATATTATTTGTGCATGCACACACAAACACACACACACACACACACACACACAAACTTTTTCTGATATTTACTAGAAAATTTGAGACATCATTTCTACTCACTCCTAACTACTTTAGTATGATTTCTAGAAGGATGTGTGCTTTAATAAACACAGTACAGTGAGCAAGCTGCTAGCATCCAACCCACAATACACATTTATATTTCAGTGGTATTCGAGTTGGCCTTCATGAAATAATGTGGTCTCTCAGAGACCTTTTCACACAGAGACATTTAGTTGCTCAGAATCTTTTTTATCTAGTCTAGAAGTCATTCTCTTCTGTTTGTTTGTTTGTTTCTTTCTTTCTTTCCTGACCTTGGTAATGTTGAAAAACATGTAGCCTGTTAGGCTTATCTCACTGTCATAACCAGAGGCAAGCAGTGTTCATTTGTCTCAATAATGGTATATTGGTGACATTAGTTTTGATCATTTGCTTAAATTGGTGTCCTTCACCATAAGATTACTATTTTCCCTTCTTAATTGAAGTAATTTATGAAGGAAAATCAATTAATTTGTGATTGTGATTATGCAAATGCCCTACTTCTCATCAAACTCATTTGCTGACATTAGCATCCATTACTGATTCTTAAACTCCATCATGTCCTCTGTCATTCTGAGGCTAGTCATATTCCTCTGGGACAATCTTCTCATCTTCATTCATTTATCCATCTATTTGTTTATTTCTGTTACTTTAAGGACTCATAAATATTAATGCATCCATTAGATATAGCCATTACTATTATTTATTTTGATGCCCAATTCATTCCATAGTTCATCATCTGTACTGTCCCATAAAGTGGCCTTGTATTGTTTTAATATACCCAGTCATTCCCTGAGCATCTGTCAATTTCTATGACAAAATACTAATATTCGTTGGCTTTATAAAAGTAATTTAAAATTTTTTGAGGTTACAATTACATCATTTTCTTCTGTCTCTTTCCTCTGACTAACCTCTCCCATGCATCTTATTCAAATTCATTGACTCTCTTATTTGTGTATGTGTATAGTGTATATGCAGTTTATATATGTATATATAGTATATATATATGTGCATGTACATATAACATAGGCGTATTTCTAAATATATAAATAAAACATGATAGATATTTATAACATCTTCCTATGCTATCTGTCCTTTTTAAAGTCGTGAATAGGCAGCCATGTTCGTGAGACTTCAGGGGTCTAGCTTCTCTGATATTTCTAGGAGACAGGCTCTCACAGCAAACTTCCTGTCCCTTTGCCATTGGCTATTACTGGGCTCTCTCAGATTTCCTCTATTTATAGTGGATATGGGTTCTACTTATAACCTCCTCTCTAACTTTGCTACTTATGGGCGCAGGAAAATACTCTGCCTGATAACTAACTCTATTTTCTTGATACTTAAGAATAAATAGTTTCCTGAATCATATGATGTGAAAAATTCTAAAGTTGAATTTACTTGAACTTTATGCATACCCTAAAATTGTAAAACTTAGCATCTAGACAGCTCTCAAACATTTTACACGTGCACTTGCCTCTTTCTCCTTCCATGATGGTAAATTCTGTAGTGCTTACTGTTCGTGTGAAAGATAACTCCCAGGAGCTTGTTGAAAGGCCTATAGCTCCTTCAGCAACAATATGGATTACAACATTACAAATAACAATGTGAGACCCTTCAAACTACAAGATGGTAAACTCAAAGTGCGAAGGAGAATCCCCCAAAGGCTCATGGAAATTCATGACTACTTCAAGGCAATGAAAGGAATGCATCTTCATATCAGCTGTCTACTCTTTCATTCCATATCTTTTATTTTTACCTTTTTCAGTGTGTGTGTGTGTGTGTGTGTGTGTATGTGTGTGTGTGTGTCTGTATGTGTGTGTGTGTGTGTGTGTGGCATTTGCCCTTCTAATTTGTAGAGATTTATACAAGAATGTAATCCTAAAGATAAATAATGTTTTGTTGAGATATGTAAGAAAGTTATTGACTTTGTTTTGGTGCTCTCACTGATGCATTGAATATATCGGAAGCATACTAGGTAGATATGTCTAGAAAAACCCAGAGCAAAATGACACATCTTTCTGCCATACTTATATTGTTAAAATAGATAAATCCTTTTACCTGACAGAGAAGACTACCACAGGTTGTGCAATATAAAACCATGCCTGTTTTCAACACTTAGGCTCCAATGCTTTACGTGTGACTATCAGAACTTAGGCTCCAATGCTTTACGTGTGACTACCAGAACAGGGGCTCAATGCCTCGGTTCTCTCTGGTTATGTCTCCACCTGTCCATTGAGATCTCTGAAACACATATTACTATGAGGAAAGAACAGAATTTGATTTCCACTAACTAATATAAAGAGAACATAAGTATAATTCACTCCCGGGAGGCTCGACACTTGCTGCTTTCTGTTGTACTCAGATCACAGGTGGCCTTTGAGGACCACTTGGTCAGGATGGACAGAAGCGATCAAAGGAGCCAAAATGCCATGTCCCATACAGGTTCAATGTGGGAGAAATAAAAATAAAAACCGCTTATATATGTTTTCCTGACAGGAAAACAAAAACACAAAATTTCGGGTGCACACGGTGAAAACACCAGGGTATTTATTTCTCCATGTTGGTTTGTTAGCATAAAAAAAAATGTTTCTAAGAGAACATACAGACTCCATTTCCTTAGTTTTTGGCTATGATTTGTGCCTTGTTTTAATTATTCATCCTCCCACAAATCTCTCCTTGAAACAGCTCTGCTTTTAGATACTGCATTATCTAATTAGTGAATAAGAAATATCTGTAACTCTACACGAGAAATACCAATAACAAATGTATTTTGCTATGACAAATACATGTTTACCCTCGGGTATAATTAACCACCTCCATTCACTGTAGCATATATTCAGTTGCATGTGTATGCAGTTCTTTTGATAAACGCTTCTATTTTTCCATATTTCCTTATGGCAAAGATTCTTTCTTACTTCTAGGTATATCAACTCAACGTAAATAAACTGATTTGTGATAGAGCATAGTCTTCTTAAATTGATTGTACTATGTGAATTTAAAATGCCAGAATTGTGAAGAATATTTTCTATAGCTGACTCCTTGGTGCAAAGTACTGTTGACAGTCCTATTAAAATGTTACAAAGATACTCTGAGGACACACTGAAGAATTTATGTGATCCGACCTCAATTGCATATGGCAGAAGTAAAATTCAACTGTGACTCATTTGCTGCAAATGCCAAGCTAATGAGAACAATGACCAGAAGACAGTGTCTGAGGCGAGCGCTCTGCCAATGGCACAGTCCTGTGGTAGCATGCATCTCTGTGACTGGACTAGTCGCATATTCTGAAGAGACATATATCAACTGCATAGGCTCACAAACTATTCATTCTTTTTTTTTTTTAACCTAAATTATACTTATTTGCCCTCTTTATTTATTTCTGAGAACAGCACTGCAAGCTGAAATGTCTTCAGCAAGAAGGCCCATAGTGGTCTATGCATGTAAGGTATTAAAATACACCTTGACAAACTGTTTATATTGTGGTAGAGAAGAGGAGGCGCCACAGGATGGCTCCCCAGGTAAAGGTCCTTAGCAACAAGCTTGATTAGCAACAAGCTTGACCACATGGATGTGACCTCCAGAAAACACAAAGTTAAAAGAGGGAACCCACTCCCAGAAGATGCCCTTTCAAAATGTTCCATAGCACATAAAAGACCACATATATACATGCATACACAGATAAATATAAAAATAAAATTGCACATAATGATTAGGATATATGAACAGTATATAATAGTGGCAATCATATATTTGAATTTTGAAGTAAACTGTACACCAATATGCCTTGTTACTTAATTACATATTAAGCCCATGTGTGAATGCATTTACTATGAATAAACATATGTAAAAAGTGCTAAAATCATTGTATACAGTTACATATGAATGTGTCATAAAATGTAATGAACAATTTATCATCATGAAACTTAAATTTCTCTGTTAACATCGATGCACACAGCTAAATATTTTTCATAATCTGCATATCAAAGTACATGATGGCTGAAGTCAAAATAGTTCCTCAAAGTAAAACTAAAGAAATCTAATTCAGTCAGGGTTATAAGCAATACATTTATAACTTACAGAAAACAGCGACCTTTTAAAGCAGAATCAAGTTACACTGGGATTCATAATTTATTTTTAACAAAAACTAAGATTTTTCAGCCTAAAGCCAATTCATTACAACTGATTTTATGCAAACAATTGTCTAATTTTAGATCTTACCATCAAGCTGCCTTGAGACTTCATACTAGGAAAGTGATTATTAAAAAACTATACTACACACACATATATATTCATATACTTGAATATATATATATATATTCAAGTATAACCTTAATTTACTAAAATTGGTACATTTGCTAATGGAAACTAATGTGTTTTCTCTGTGTTTACCATCCTGCCATTTAAATGAAATTGTGTGTACTTGCTCTTATTAGAAATGTTGGCATGGATGTAATTTTTACAGCCTTACCAGGGCTTTCTACTTGTAAAGGGTAAATGACTTCAGGCAGTCTATGAATTTAAAAAAAAATAAGCTCTCCCAAATGCCACGATGCAGGATGAGTGGCACGGCAGCGTTGATAAGCTTTGGAAAAGCTGGGCCTTTATTCTTGGCACTGGAAGGAAGGCCACACTGGACTTAGCCTTTTCATTTAAAAGCACAGACAATGAGGCCAAGAGTAAGCAGTGTGGTTTCTAGTAAGCACCGCCATGATTCAATAATTGAAGGCTACACACTATCAAATTGATCTATTCTTCTTGTTCTCACCACAAAATATTATGATTGAGCTTTCAGGCTTAACATCGAAAACACAGATACACATAACATGTATATTTCCGGAAACAGATTATAGGGCACTGATAAGGAAAATACATTGTACTTGGGGACCAAGATGACTCATGAATAATGGACATTTGAGGCTCACAATAATAGTGAATCACAGAGTGGAGAATGTATATTCTCTTAACAGCACCTCTGCTTCTGACTTGCTGTCTATGTACAAGTCTATTATTCTACACAGAGACCCAAGAAATTCTTTCACAGTGGAAGCAGTACATGCCATTTCTCTGCTTTGGAATTTTTCATGCGTGGTTTCTTCTGTGTGCAACCTTTTCCCCAAGACATTCATATGGCTCTCTATGTCACACAATTCTAAATCTACTTAGATATTGCCTCAGCAGGAAGGTTTCTCCTGGGATCCCTGAGACTTAATGCTATTCTGACTATGTTTTCTCTGTTTTAATTCTGTAGCACTCTTAGTAATAAATACTTCGATATTTATTTCTTTACTTGCATGATACCTAGAGTTTAAGCTAGGGGTATTGTTAAGTTAGTGGAATGTTTTTCTAGCATGCACAAAGTCCTGGTTTCAATCTCTACTGCTTCATATATTGAAAATAGTGACACACACCTTTAATGCAAATACTGGAAAGTCAGAGAAATAAGATCCAGAAGTCAAGATCATCCTTAGCTGGGAACAACTTTAAAACTAACCTGAGCTAATGAGATGCTCTCAAAGGAAAAAATCAAAAGACAAGAATAGGATTTACACTGTTATTAGTTTCTGTAGTTCCAATATTTAGAAGGGGTAAACATATTTTTGAAAAATGTTAATTTATTGACTCACTAAGTGAATAGTACTCAGAATTCCCCATACCAAGACTTCCATCAACATAATGCTAAGATGGGCTCATCTATGCCTGGCTTTGGGAGTTGATCTGAGACTTTCCAATGCATTCAATCAGCCCAAACTATTAAGGAAATAAGAAATCTTGCAAATTTTAATTTCTTCTTCCATTCTTTCCATAATATGTTTAAAAACAAATGGAGCATAAGGTAGAGAAAACTGTAATTTTCTCATAAAATAACTAATTTTGCAGTTTGTATTATTAGTGCTCATAGTAGTTATTTGATGATTTATGACTGTTTCTCATTCTTCCTTTTTTGGTAGAAATAACTTTGTGATCAATGAGTATCTCTGCTAAGGCCTACTTGCATTTTGAACATGGTCGTTTATTTCACAAAGACAGGCTTTCAACCCTGTCAGGGAATTTCTTGTAATAATAAGAAAGAATCTCCTCCCTGCATGCTTCATTCTATTCTGTAAATCCCTGTGTGCAATTCCATGCTTCAAATGGAATTCTGCTTTAGGAATTACTGGCTAAAGTATAAAAGGTTTAGATGCAAGGGATACATGGCAGCCATTCTAGAACCAGACAGGGATAAGAAGTTATTCCCTGGCCAGAGACCGCCCTGAGATGTACTATAGGGACATGCAAACTCAAAGTGACCCTGGATATATAACAAGGAGGGAAATTTTAGCTTTCAAGGAAGTACATTCAATATGAGTATTTTCTTAAGATGTAAAATTCCTGCAAAAATAGAAATGAAAGATGGGCAGAGTAGGGTCTTTAGGAGTAATACAATTAAAGAAAACCACAGCAAGCCTACTCACAAAAGAAATACTCATTTTATAGAGTCATAGGAAATTGATCTGTAGTGCGGACATGTTATGAATGCATGTCAAATTCAGAAATGAGAAAATCTCATGATTTAAGCTTCTTATGATGCTGTGCTGGAGTTCTGAAGTTATAAATGGTCTGGACCCCTCTTTAACAACAACAAAATAAAACTGTGTGTAAGTAATTCAGGACAGTTCAGAAGTTAGCTCCTTTTGGACCACCATTTGGAAAGAACATAGGAAAATGGGGACACAATGAATCTCAGAACTTTAGACATTCAGTAGGAGTCATGTGAGGAGTCACAGTGAGGAGGACTAGCTAAGAGGATCTGGAGACATGGTGAAGATTCTTCAAATGGTAAAATAGACAACGAGAATCCTAGTAAACATAGGCTTTACATGTTTTGTCTGCACTGTTCAGTACAATGGCCACTCATCATATACAGCTTTTAAAATACTACCTGTGGAATGAGAAATAAGCTCCCACTGAGTAACTAGTGACTACCATATTGGTAGGTATAGAAACTTCAGGCTGAGAGGATGAATGAATGGATGGAGACAGCAAATAGCTCCAAAGCAGCCTTTTGGTGGGAATAGAGCAAAGCATCGCAGGATTGCCCTAAAGTATATTTAAATAGTGTGCAGCACATATGGGTTCATTGCTGGCATATTATTTCTATGACTGGGTTCATTTGGGGAGTTGAAAAAATTGAAGCTTGTAAGGGTAGTGTTTATAGAAAGAAAGAAAGAATTTGTTGTCCTGAAGTACCCAGGAATTGGTGGAAATGGAGAAAAGTCTATGAAAGCTTTCTGTTGGAATACTACCAATTTAACTCTCCATTTTCCCTTTGGGTAAATTTCTTCCTGACCATTAGGTATTTTGTTGTTATTGTGACTGCCATCTGCAGCATGGAAGAAAGGCAATTTTGACAGGAGAAGAAGGAGTGCAGGTGGACTTGCTTTGGGCGGGATAACAAGCTGCCTTATCTACTCTGCAGAGGTGTGGTGAGGCACTATAAATATTTGGCCATTAAATGTTCATAAAATGCTTGTTAAACGCCCCCACTCTGTCACAGAAGATGTTTATTTGAATGCTCAGTGAATTTAATGCTTATCACCCACAAGGCCAATACTTGTTGTGGGAAGGTCATCTGTACATTTTGTTTCTTTTTACGCTCATTTCTCTTTTTGTAAGTAGAGAAATTGGATGCTAACTTAAAAAAGTAACTTTTTTTTCAAACAAGATGCTTCAGGAAGAACATGGAAACTTAAAAATTCAAGTAGCTGTCTATATGTATACACACACACACACACACACACACACATACATACACACATAACAAATGTAAAAATAAAATCTATGAAATATTTACCCCGTCTCTATACATCGTCAAACTCAGACACATGGGCTTTTATCATTTCATCCCTTTATCTTCAGAAACTTACTGGTGTTTACATGTGTATATATTAAATAAGATGAAATATTTGACTGTTTTGTATCCTACTTTGTCCACCTTTTGATGATAATGATGGATACCTTACAACATGTGCTTTAGCACATATTAGTCTCACTCAAAATTCTCCTTATGTTGCAAGTCGCTACTGTTACAAACTTGAGTGTCATTTCGTACACTGTGATAAACCATCTCACTCCATGTATTGAGAATCGATGGATGAATTCTGATACAACACACCCCATACCACACTCATGTTTAACAATCTGTTTTCTCCTTTAAAATTTTTAGATTTTTATGTAATGCCCAACTTTCATGCTGATGTATAATGTTTTATACAAGTTTCTGCTAAATTTCACATTTTTTCTACATTATGGTCAACAAATACTCTGCCCCATTGGGAAAATGTAAAGCTGTTTATAACGTTCATTTCCTCTAGTATTGAAATATGTTTTTTAAGAAATCTATTTCTATGAGAGGATTGATAGAAATCTATGCCACTTCAATTTGTATCACTGGCTTCTTGCGGGGCTGGTCTTTTCAGTGAATTTTCTGGCCTTTCTAAGTTGTTTAGAATGAGTGGCCATTTCTCTATGAGGACACTTGAAAATTGTTTTCTATGAAATCCTTGCAAGATGAAATTACATAATATAATATCTCCATTTGCTTGAATTTGTTTTAATTTGTAAAATTCCTTGATGTGTATCTAACACAAAGGGACTTTGATAAAATATTAATTTTATTCATCTAGTCAAAAATTGTTTTTAGAGTTAGATCTTGAAAAACAGAAATACATCTTGACTCTAATGGAATCTCATCTTACCTGTTTTTTTATATCATTTTAAAAATATACCAGATTTTTAAATATCTACATGTAAAATTAGAATTCAATAGTTCTTTCTTTTAAAATTTAACATAACCTGCTCTGTATTTTGCAGAATGTTTCTATGATCTATGTCTCTGATATCTTTTGACCTATTTATAGTTAGAAAATCTATGTTCTATATACATAAACACACATACATTTACAATGGGCTGTTTTCTTATATTTTTGGAAGATATGATTAATTTTACAAGACATCTTTAAGTATATGAACTAAATATTAATGAATGTCTCAGAGAAAGCCTAACCTTATTAATCTCTCCTACACTTAACCATTTTCTCAACATCATATCCTAAATAATTAATTGATTCCCTATTGGTATGTGCTGTATGCTTTATTGTACTTTGATTGCAGTAAATCTTAGACTGTAACTTATGACTAAATACTGAATGTGGTTGTAAAGTGTGGTGATTCTTGAACCAGCCCGACTATGCTTGTCCTTGTAAGTTTACAATTCTATGTCCATAATGCCTAGGTAATTTAATATTACTAGTTTTCATTACTGTTTCTACCAGTTTGACATTTTTTTTATTGACTAAATCTTCAAGTTACCTTTTCATCCCCACTCCCTCCTTTCAAGAGGATAACCTGAAACTTGATCGTCTTGAAACTATGCTGATATAAAGGGACCCCTTCTCATTGTGTTTGGTATCTCTGTATAGGAATAGAAGATAGTCCATTGTCTACTATATGCTTGCTTGTTTTATCTACATTTTTATATTGGCTTAATTTCCCTAATGTCCAACTGTTTCTTATTTTTCATAAGTTCTATGATTTGTTGCATCATAGTGTATTGTCAGGTTGTCCCTCGACTTGCTATTGCTGGTACATTCTAAATGTTTTGATAGACTTCATAACATCTGAATCATGTATCAGTTAATTATCTTTTGTGTCCATATGAACAACTCATAGCTTCTGCTCGTTGTCTCCTATTATCAAGAGCTAAAGATTTACTTGGAATTTATAACTTTTTCTCCTGGGCAAAGATTTAAAATAATGTAAGGTACTAATAGGAGTTCAAGGAAATGTTATCATAATCCTCAACTAAGGGAAAAATGCTACCACCCCCCCCCAGCACACATGACTAACTATAATCATACCTTTACTACCTGAGAATCTGTAACCTTGCTTAGAATGGATGTCATTGTGGAAAAGTACATTTATCTATGCCTATTTTAAAATAATTTTCTGGGGTTAAATTGATGGCTCAGCAGTTAAGCGTACTAACCGCTCTTCAGAGGTTTTGTTCTCAACACCTAAGTCAGGTGACTCACAGCTGCCTGTAAATCCAGCTGCATCGTCCAAGAATTTATCACACTTTCTAGCCACCAAAGGCAACCACTCAATTGTGGCAAAAAAAACATATAAATAAATAAAATAAATCTTAAAATAATTTTATAATTTCAATAATTAAATATTGCTACTGCCATGCTAAATTCTTCTATAATATAGTATCTTTAAGTAAATTATTTAGAATTTGAACAACTATTGCATTATTTTAATGCTCTCCTTCTCAAGTTGATAATAGTTTCATAAAATAAATTGGGAAAACTTTGTGTGGTCTCAGTTATAAAATGACATGATAATGGACCTGCTTTGAGAAGTCATAGTTTAAATGACACAGGGACTAAAATCATTAAATCCTATCCTTGTAAGTCCTGAGTGACCCTCCATTCTTTCCAGTAAGTATTAGAGACTTCACTTTCCTATGGTTGCTTGAGTCAGTTTTCATTACATCAGACATTCCAGGAAAGTGCCTCCTGCTTTGACTTTCTCAAATTTATTCACATAGACATGTGGTAGAAATGCACTGACCATCCTTGATCTATAAAAGGAACCTTTCCTTTATAATAGGATATATTTAGGATACTCCTCTCTTTAGTCTTAATAAAGAAAGATACATTCTTTACCATACTACACAATCATTTTTTCAATTTATTTTTCAGAATTCCTATTTTGCATGTGTTAAGCAAATAAATCTCAATATTTTCCTTCCTCTACAGTCTTCAGGCTTGTTGTGTTATTTTACAGTAGTGGAATGCTTGGATTAACAATGTTCATTTTTGTTAGTGAATAATGAACATATTTAAGGTTGCACATTTGCCTCTGAGCATAGCTTTGGAGATAATTGACAAAATTTGATTAAAAGAATTCTTATGAGAGCTGTGGAGTAACTTCAGTTTTTCCTTCTTATTTATTTACGTTCCTTCTAATAAAATCTATATTTTTCTTAATTAATTTGTCTTTAAATCTTTATTAATGCTTTTCAGTAATATACCATATTGGGATTGAGACTAGAGGGACCAATGAACATTTTCATATTTTTGTTAAGTTTTTGTGGTTGATTTGTGGTCTAAAAAATAATTTCCAAAGCAAGTATACCAGCAGATGCAGACAAAGAAAGCTCACTGCGGTTCATCTTCCTCTGTGAGTATCTTCACTTCATGAACTGCTTTGGTTTGTTTCTGAGATTTGTATTTAGAATGTTTTATTCTTTACTAGTTCTTAGGAATGTGATTTTTAAAAATCACTTACCAGTTAAAAAGTTGAACGTTCTCATCAATTTAGTTGTATTTTCATTTTATACCTTATTTTATATATTTGAAGGGGAATAGAATCTCACGATAGAGATTTTTACTGTACAGCTGTTATTTTCCAGTGCAAAACTACTTTATCTAGTGTAAAATTGATGAATTGTGGATAATTTCTAACACAAGGTTGTTATGATTCTTTATTTAAAACATTTTCACTGAGGTTGCGGCTTCTCTCTTGTGTGGCAGCTACCAAGTTGTTTCCCTTAGAAAAAAAGACTAGTGGTTTTGAGAGAACAACAAATGTTTATAGAGTTTTGAAAAGTGGCTTAGCAGTAAAGAGCCCTGGCTGCCGTCGTGGAGGAGCCTTGGTTGGTTCCCAACAACCCACATGATGATACGCAAACACTAACAACTTCAGTTTCAGGAGATCTGGCATGCTCTCCTGGCCTCCGTGATCAATATGAACACGGTACACATATATACCTGCAGGCAGAACGTTCATACACATAAAATAAATGAATCTAAAACAAATTACAAAAAGCCAATGTAGTTCTTAAATTTTAAGTTGATAACAAAATGTAAATAATTATAAAGTTTTTTTAATAAAACATGAATGATCAAGGTCAGGGTTTTCATGTCTTGGTTTTCTGATATCGCTTCTCACTTTCTGTT
Source organism: Uromys caudimaculatus (assembly GCA_028551405.1). Taxonomy (NCBI): domain Eukaryota; kingdom Metazoa; phylum Chordata; class Mammalia; order Rodentia; family Muridae; genus Uromys; species Uromys caudimaculatus. The sequence goes on from CM052705.1 coordinate 25,649,342, forward strand.
TTTGCTGGCTCTAACTATTAATGGTTTTAGTTGAATATCAGATAATATAGTACCTCTTCTTACATATCTATGACATAGCTTACTTAGCTATTTGCTGATACAAATTTATTCTGTGGAAAAATTTTATCTTTCTGCTCTGTGCGGTTTTGTTTGTTTATTTATGATATTTGTTTTGGCATTTTACCTTGAACAGAATAAATCTGAGAGTAGCTTGATTTTTTTCATTTAAAAATTATTGCTGTTTTTTCCCTTTCTCCACCCATCTGTGCTTCCCTCCCTTCCTTTTCTTCTTTCCTTTCGAGACAGGATCTTACCTACTCCATAGCCCAGTCTGGCACTGAACTCACTAAGCAGCTTAAGCTGGACTCACATTAGTGAGCCTGCTACCTCAGCTTCCCAAGAGCTGGGATTACAGACATAAGCCACAGAGCAGATTGGTTTTGTTCTAAACAGGTTATCTTTTCCTATTAAGATTTATTTATTTTCATTTTATGTATATGAGTATTTTTGTCTGCATGTATGATTACATCACCATATGAATGCCTAGTACCCACAGAGACCAGAAGAATATTTCAAATTCCCTAAAACTGGAGTTATGGCTAGTTTGGAACAGCCATATGCATGCTAGAAAATGAATCTGGGTCTTCCACAAGAGTAGGAAGAACCTTTAATGATAAGGGATTTCTTCAGCCTCAGGATATCTCCTTTATCTGTAGAGTCAATTGATCATTCCGTTCATGTGATTTTTTTATGTACTATATACATCATACTACCCCTGCATACATATTTTTGGAGACTGGATTTCAGCTCATGATTTCCATAAGTTCTTCCACTTTAAAGCCATTTTCATATTTTTCTATTCTTTTGAATGTATGAAAAGCTTTCATCTCATTCCCTGTCTCAATTTCCTGAATTATTGCTCCTAATGATCAATACTCTGAGTTCCTGTCAACCTTCTCAACTCCAACAATATTTACACTGAGGTCCATGATTAGCTGTATGAAGTTCATTTATGATATTTTAGCTGCATGCCCAGACTGTTCCTTTTAGAGGCCTGTGGAAGCCACTTCACTGTGACGAGTAAAAATGCCCTAATATGCTACCAACTATTACCAGGTTGGGTATGAAAAAACACCCTAAATTTAAATCAACTTCTTTAGGATTTAATCTCTTCTTTAAAAATGGAGACCAGACTTATGAGAGCCTCTCACAATCTTGGTGAGTTTTCTACACATAAGTTATACCCAACTCTTGATTATTTAATAATTATTTTGGACCTTATGTCTGTCTCTCTGTTTGTTTTTAGAGACATGGTTTCTCTGTGAAACCTTTTCTGCCCTAGAACTTTCTCTGTAGACCAGGTTTACCTCAAACTCACAGAGATCTGCCACCCTTTACCTTCCAAGAGCTGGGATTAAAGGCATGCACCACCATTGTGAAGTGACCTGGCATCTCTATATCTGTCATCTAAGTCCTCACTCTTTTTTCATCTATATTGTAACTGTGATTATTTTATGTCTGTCTGTCTGTCTAGTCTAGTCAAAGTATTGGATTTTCTTGGGGTGTTATGTGTATGCCTTTTCAATAGTAAGTTCATATGTTCAATAGGCAATCCTTAATTCATAAGTAATATGCAAAAGGAAATTACAAGATCATCAGGTACTAGAAGGAAGCATTCCTGTGTAGCAGTTAATGACAAAGAATAAAACATGTGTTCAAAAATGCTAACCCAATATAACTCCAAGTTATATCATCTGCATCTTCACCCATTGAGTCCCCTTTATCTCTCCCTTTCCCCAGTATCTCTTCCTCTTGTGTTCCTCACACCCCTTCTCCCATAATAACAGGAGTACCTACTATGTGGTAGATGAAAACAGTGGCATCTATTCCATCACTGACTGTAACATACCATGAATATGATTTCAGTGCTAAGTATAGGTTTCAACGTGGATTCCTTTGATTCCACTTTCCTGGGCACTAATCAATCAACGTCTTACTCTGCACGATAGTTTCTTTAGCTCCAGGAAATCGCCATGGTGGTTCTGTGGGAAGGTAGTAGGATTATTTTCTACTTGAAAGCCTTTCTGGCCTCACTTAGGAAGGGCTAGACAATGCATTGAGGCAAAACGTTGTTAACTTCTTTTCTAGAACAATGCATGTTTTACTTTGGGAATCAGCTTCTTCAAAAATGAGAGAGAGAGAGAGAGAGAGAGAGAGAGAGAGAGAGAGAGAGAGAGAGAAAGAGGGAGCAAGGGAGGGAGGGAGGATGGGAGGGAGGGAGGAATAATAAAGAAAAGAAAAAAAACTACCAATAGTGTGGTATTTAAGCCAAACTGCTTCCTTGTGTTTAAGTCTAAGGTTTTGGTGTTTGGTTGATTGGTTGGTTTAGCTTGGTTTGGTTTGGATTTCAGTAATGATTGAACCCAGAGCCATATGCACACTGGGCAAGCACTCTACCATTGGATGACATCCCTAGACCTGTTTTATTCTGAGATATGTTCTTACTGAGTTTCTTAGGTGCACACGAACTTGCTGTGCAGCATAGGGGAGATTTACAGTTTTGGTCCTCTTGCCCCCATCTCCTTATTTAACTAGGAATACATGTTAATCATGTCTAGCAAACTGAATTCTTTTTATTCCTATATTCTAAGGATTTTAAAAAGGTTTTCATGGATCATTTTATAACAGAATTTTATGGGAACATTTTAATGAGATTATATTAGTCACTGATAGCATGGGTGTTAAATTTTTAATTATGAGTCTAATATTCAATTTATTTGGAAATTAATCTTTTTGAACACCAATAAAATATTAGTGATCCATGAAGTAAATAAATATATTAAATTTATGTATTGAAATAATGAAACTGTTTTTATGAAATGAAATTTATATTTTAATTAAATATTAAGTGGTTTTCAAAATGGAAGGCTAGAACAGTAGAGGCATATTGCACTTAAATCTGGCATAAGATTAATGCCATACTTGTCTGTAGTAGAGCACTGATACCAAGCTTACTTCTCCAGTTATAAATACACATGAGCAAATGAATGAAGATTTCCTACTTCTCATCATCTCACTGAAGGACACTTTTATTTGAAAATCTCTTTTTTATTATTTTTTAACAAGATGTTCACCTTGTACAAATAATTTTTCAACTCTGTATCCTTGCAAAAGACATATCTTGCCAGAGAAGAGACTCTTTCAGAGAACAGCCATAAGGAAACTCCCTGAGCTTCAGGAGAATGAAGCATCAATTGGATCCCACTCTTAGAAAGTCAGTCTCTCGTTCCATGGCATGAGGGTAAAGCCAAGGCACCAGCTACCTTTGTCTACATAATAGGACACCAATAGGAACGTCAGTGGGGAACTATTTTGCTCCTACTCATAAGCCATTTCCAAAGTAAAAAATGATAGCTTGTAGTATAATCCCATTACTATAGAGACTATGGGGGTAGCTTACCATGATTTCTGAGCAAGTTTGATTACACAATGAATTCAAGACCAGCCTGGTTTACTTAAAGAGACTCCATCACAGCAAACAAGCAATGAGCACCTAAGTCCCAGTTAATCCTTGCAACTTCACATATCCATATGATTTTTCCTGACTTTGTTTGAGACAAAGATATGTACAGGCAGGCCTATGTTTTATAAATCAATCTGAATTAGCTGTGTTTCATTCGTATATATATATATATATATACGTATATATATATATACGTGTATATATATATATACGTATATATATATATGAAAAAAAAGTTTTTATGCTTAGTTCCGTCAGAAGATAGATCCTAAGAAGTCTGGCTTCATATTCTTCCCTTTCCTGGACGAATGACACTGTTACACTAAACTGTTTTGCCTGTGAGGTCAGAAAAAACCACACATTACAATAAGGGGCATCCACTGCAGAATAATGGCAAATGGGGAAGAATAACGCCCATCACCTCATCACATGCTCATCAAACTCTCACATGCTCCAGACCCCGCTTCATAGCATCCGCTACTTCCAGGCACTCCCAGAAAAACAATTTCCCAATATATATAGAGAGAGACTCAAATGCCATCTCTAGCGTACTTTGAAATTTAGCAAGGGCTTGAAATACAAAAGGGAAGTGCTAAGAGATAAGAAAATCTGAGGGGCGCTGCAGCCGTTACATATGGAATTCCTGTGGACACCATAACTGTTTTTAGGAGGAAACTGACCTCAACTTTGCAATCAATACTAACTACACTTTATACACCTCCTTCTCATTTTTCATAGTAACCATGTTCTCTAGATTCTCCTCACTAACATGGACCGAGTGACTAGAAAACAATAATCTCCAAGGTGATCAATGTGTTCTCTATATTAAATTCTTTTGTCCTAATTAGAACTAATTCCAGTAGATTTTATATTAGTAGTCAATGAGCTCAGAAGCATTGACTATGCTGCTAGAAACTATTCTACAAACAGGAATCAGAAAGAGACTTGAGTCCTCTAACTTACCGTAAGGTGTACTGGACATCCCTCTCATGCTCCTACCTCCTGTTATTGTCTGGCCATCTCTGTCTGAGAGAAGATACAGGACATCTCAGTTCGGACTACAATGGGTGAATAAGAACTGAACCTTCTCCGTTCATGTCTGAATGACTGAAATCCTTGAGTATTGATTTTGAAGTCACCAATAAATCTTAGCAAGAAGAAAAATCACAAATGCAAAATTCCCAAATCATACCCATCCTCTAAATTGCATTTTATTCCTTTGTAGGTAAAATGCATTTTGCTACACCTTTTTGAATATTACTAGTGGCAATGTTTGCTATGAAAGCAGAACCTGCCTTCCAAATTCCTGTGCACATGAATGATTACTTATATTTCCTTTTATTTCTGTGTTATATACACGAATACAGGCACTCACAAACACAAATATATAGAAACAGCACACATGTATTCACAAATACACACACACATACAAACACAGAGAGAGAGAGAGGGGCAGGGAGAGGGAGAGAGAAACTGTACCCATTCCACATTATGCTATTCTGTACATAAACTTATCAGTAGCTGATTTACTGTACCAATAAACATAGTAGAAAGTATATGGAAGAGCCAATATCTTCTCCATGAAAATCTAGAGAAATGAGGCATCATCGTATCAGTCAAGAGGTAAAGAATAGTGGAACTTTGGGGACCTGAGTTTCCTTTGAGGTGATGGACATGTTCTAGCACCAGATTGCATTGATTGCTGCACTACTGCTTAAGTATGCTAAAACTCATTTAATTGTGCACTTTAAGTTGTGCCCTTTATGCTATGTAAATTCTACCTCAATATGTCAGTTAATATAAATAGGGCACCACACTTGCTACCTAGGCAGGCAGAACAAAGGGAGAGCATGTCTTCCCGGTCAGGAATTCACACTCACCGAGGTTGCCATGTTCTGGTGTAGTTTTATTATTCGCCTGTCACAAGAAAGCTGCAAAGCTCTGTGCTCTCATGAGTTAGAAATGTCTATTAACTTGTCAGCAAATGAAAAGGGTGAGGAGTTTTCATCTTTACAGATGAATTGGGATAGGTGCGGCATGTCTCCAAGATCGCTAATTAAAACAACTGAGGACTTGGGTTTATTTTACAAGGGAAAAAAGTTTTCTATGTGCTTGAAAATTATATGGAAATAAAGTTTTTACAATCTGATGCTACCATCAAGCTGTACTTCTGCCTTATAGCACCGAATGAATGAAACCCTCCCTAGGGCATTCCGCTTAAGCACTAATAGACTGCTATAGTTTATTGTTTTATAGACCCACATAGCAATATAAACTGTATTTATTACAAGAGGAGCTGAGTTAGTTTGGCCATGATTGTATACTTTCTAGTTACACAATTTGTATTTGACTCCATGCAGTGACAGATACATACATAAGTATATATAATCTGTAGTTATATTTTCTAAATTCTGTAAATGTATAGAAATTCATATAAATTCTGTATATGTCTTTGTATATAGCTCAGGGAAATTGGAATGTGGTACACTATAAAGAAAAGGAGTAACTATATTGCTCTGTGTGATCTTGAAAAGAGTGTGAACCTGTGTCTAGGAAGATCTGTGTTTGAAGAAGTTATAGAATTTTAAACATGCACTAGACCTAACTTTCTCGTAGATGCTCAGTCTCTTAAGCTCAAGTGTTACCTTTCTCATAAAATGACTCAAGTTTCTAGCTGGAATTAATACTCTCCTCTTATGTCCTCCAAGAGAAGCATGTAGCTTCAGCATATTACAGGGCAAAAGGAGGATATAGGCAGAAACAGGGAGTTAAGAGTGTGTAGCACCCTGATGGACTTTGAATCCTGAATTCAAGCTCAGGGTGTCCGGGATAAAGTCCTAATCCACACTGGCTGTTTGGCCTGGAGAAACTTGTCTTATTTTCCATTTGCAAAATTAGAGCAGGGCTCGGTCTCACCTCAGTTGGTTCTGTGGTGAAGGTTATCTGAAGAAGGCAAGGAACACACTATGAATAATGTCTGATAGGAATGACTATTGTTAATAGTATTTATCTAGTAGACGATGTAGTCATTAAGGAATTCAAAACAGGAACATTCTGCTGAATCTTAATTCTACTATTAACTAGTCCAGTGATCTGGGGAAATCAGGCAGTTATTTGAGCACTAATTCCTTCACCTGCCTCAATTTGGCTCAAAATGGATAAGGATCGAATGCATTTGTGTGTGTGGACAGGTTTTATATGTGATAAGGTGCTGTTTTAAATGCTACATGTTATTTGACAGAAGCTAAATGTTAAAATGACAATATATAATTTGTAGTCAATTAGACCCAAATATAAATTATGGTACCATCATTCAGCATCTTTGAGTCTTTAGTAAGTCACCAGTCTTCAGTTACTTCATTTTAATACTCTGATAAAGCCACTATGAACATTAAATAAAATATTTTAAGCACCCGACCCATGCCTGGATAAACAGAAGGTATTGGGTTGTACATATTCATTCTTTGCTAATTTGTTCAGTTTTGCTTTTACAGGGGTCTGTCTTCCATTTCCTGGTCTCAAAACCTACCAGGTAGTGGCTTAGCTTGTAACATTCTGGACATGCTCCACCATAGGGAATACACTCAGCCTAAGGTGACATCAGTTGTAGTCTTGGGTTTTGGGAATAGCATGCAGAGGCTACACCTCAACTTCCTGACTTTAGTCACATTCCATTGCATCATTTTAAAGGTTTCCTTCATCACAAACAAGTTTCTGTATGAGGATGAAATGAATCCACAGACACAAGAGTACTGAAAAATTCCATTCTCTAATACACAGGTATCTACTTGCTCAATAGCTGTTCTTAGGCTCATCTAGAGATCCAACTTGAGGGCTTGCTCACTATGTCAATTCTTATTGTTAATCGTGCCACCACTGGAACGATGTGTAGATTCATAGCAGAATCTCTTAGCAGATGTGTAGTCTGACACATCCAGAAGGCTACTTTTTAGAAGAGGCACACCCTTTTTCTAGCTGTTTGCTCCAGTGCAAGCAGCAGCCTGGGGCTGGCTCGAGCTTAGATTTATCAGTACTCGGTCCTTCAGTTTGCTCCTCAGACCAGGACTGAGACACAAATGAAAGCAGCAAGCCTAGAGTTTGCTTTTTCTGCCTGGTTTGTTGTGGCATTTGCCTGTACTTCATAGGATTGGGAAGTGGCAGAGTGTGGAAAGGAAAATCATGCTTCCTTGGGACTAAGTTCTGGATAGAGGTATAGGGGAAAAGATACGAGTTGAATGTGAATCAGAAAAAGGGGAAAAATCAACTCTCTTACAAAATTGTCATAATAGCAGGCAACAGCTAAGGAGTCTTGAGTGACAGTAGACTATTCCTGGACCCAATACAAAGTAGCCACTATAGATGGTTCTGGAAAACCAAAGATCACTTTTGCCTGTTTTCTTGACATTTGTCCCTGGGTTACTATTTGAACATCCTTTTCCAGGACAGATCTGCCAATCACTCCCAGCCCTGGCGCCCAACATTTGGCTAAATTGGAAAACAAACAGAAGAATCATTAAACATAGCTGAAAATACTTAATGGTGGCAGTGTTTAGTGCCAATACCTTGATGACAGCCAATTTGACCGCTGGCAACACATTAGAGACAAAAAAAATTAAAAATAAGTAAAAGAAAAGGCAGGAGAAAAAGGACGGCACTTAGTAATAAGCTAGAGTTACACAATCGATTCAGATTCAACTCACAAACCCACTTTTCTCTGGGGGAAGAGGCCTGGGCTATTTTCAAAATGTTGCTTTATGTGTGCCCATAGGAAGTGGTATTATAAATATTCCCTGATGCGCCATTCTGGAACAACTGGCAATACCGAAGGAGGATCAAGCATTAAACATTCATTTCCCCACCTTCTGGCTCCTTCCCACTCGATGCTATCACCTTACTTTTCCTTTTAATGCACAAAGTAGAGTCTGAGTTATACTATGCAAAGACGAGAGTTTCTACAGCTTGCTGCCTATGCATCAGGGAGGCAAGCAGACTTCAGGTGCTTGGGGAAGCCATCTGCAGCTCTTGAGGCGATGAAACTGGGCTGAGCAGGCAGTGCTTTTTGGCTGCTCTGTTTCCAGCTGGAAAGACCACTGAAGAAGCCACTCTCAAAGCACTTTCTGCAAAATTGCCTCCATCCAACCCATCTGGTGTTTTCTAGTGATGGAGAGCTGCCTGAATTGTCCCACAAACTGAGGAAAGGGTTGCCAGGGTTCCCTCCAGAGAAACATGCAAATGAAGAAGAAAAATGGGACGTGCTTTTTTCCAGGTGAATCACAGAACATTGCTCTCATAGTTGCCACATGCAGGCAGCTCAATTCTGGGGCAACATAAGGTTTGGGTGCAGGTCTGAGCACACTGGGTGGCTGGTAGAGATTGTAGAGGGCTTGTACTCTACGTAGCCAGAAGAACAGAAGCCCACTATAAGGTATAGTACAGCTTTGGAAGCATGTAAGTCACAGCTGAAACTTTACTAAACAAAGTTTAAAAAACAAGCATCAAACAAGCATCAGCAACTTTTAGCTGAAAAACAATTGATATAGTAGGGCCAAGATAAAATAAAAATCTCAAAGCTATACAGGAAAGAAAGCATGAAAATGCCTTGGAGAATGTGCAAGTGAGAAGTCAAGGAGCTTGGAGAAAGGGGAGTTGGCACAGGAGGGAAGGCACTCATCCTGCAGGGCACATTCTCAGGGGATAAGACCCCTGTCTCCCTGCCCACTGTTTACCAAGGCACAGGGAAGAACAAAGGCAAAGGGTGTGCTTTGTATGATTTTTTTCATCATTTTTTGTGTGTTCTGATTGAACCAAAGCCTTGTGTGACACACTGACAATGCCCTTTACCCTCCTTTTATCTGCCCTGCTCTTAGACTTACCATTATTTCACAGGCTCCTGTGCTGGGCCCCTTTCATCTTTTCTCAGAAATGATTATCTTCAGACCTGCTATCTGAAAAACTGTGACATAACACATAACATCTAAGCCCTTTCAAATGGACCTCCTTGAAAAAAAATCCATTTTAATACTAGACAAAGTCTGCCTGGATTAATGTTTGTCGTGAGTTCTTACAAGATGAGTGGGAACACTTCACAGGGACACTTCCTTCTGAGGCCATGAGGAAAGATGAAGAATTCTATGAACTGAATATGAAATTATCATATAGCCTGGCTTAGACATTTTGAAAGAAAACTAATCTATGTTTCCATTTCATAAATTATTTACATACAATATACATCTTATAATGAATTACTTGAGGTACATGACAAAAGACACTTATTCAGAAATAAGCAGTGATACAATAACAGAGATGGTTATAAATAGACCAAAACTTTGTCATTATAGTACAAATCATTGCATTCAGCTCCCTGATAGCCAGTGAAAGGACATTATGGAGTGTTTGATTAATAGTTAAAGTAACGCATGATGCTTAGTTTAGAAGAACAAATTAACTTTGGAGTTCTAAGATATAATTAAGTACATTCAAGTAACTTTATTTAGCTAAAGCACAGGAAGTGGTGAACAGTGCCTTGGGGATTATTTGTGGGGGTGGCTCTGAGAACCGCCCCTTCTCTTTGCATGAGTGCTTCCTAGCTCTGCGAAGTAATGCAATCTAATGCAATCTCCCCTTAAGCAGGGTGCCCTCCAGCTGAGCCCCATTCCATCTCAGATTTAAAATGGACCATTCTCAAAGTGTGCCTTTGCACCTCTCACAAAACACCTGAAGTAATCTCTCAATCTGTGTCATTTCCTAGCCATGGCTCTGCTGAAGTGAAGGGAGAACTCACATACTGAAAAGAGTATATTCCTCTTTCTACAAAGTAGCCATAGGATCTCAAGAACACATATGATGTGGGCATTCTCAGGATACTTTCAAATGTAATCCAGAGTCTGCATTTCTTCAGACTCACTAGGATGTACATTTTTCTTTTCATGCTCAACTCATGGCCAAATCAGTGTAAAATGCAGTTTTTCTGAGTCTTACATTTCAACTTTGACTCAAGATGTTCTCGCTCTGAAGAATGGGGTGGGGGTGTGGCTTTCTTTTTCTAAGCTATCTACTAAAATCCTCTTCCTTCTCATACCTTTATTGGGAGATGTGGTAATGACCCAAGTTACAGGAAAGATTCCAATAAGGCTTTGAAAATCTAAGCCTGGTGTGGACTCCATGTGCAAAGGTTCTGACAATAAGCATTAAAGACAAAACTTGATTAACCATGATCATTTACTGATGTTTATCAAAGGATAATAGTGCATACATTCTGAAACCATCCTACTAAACCTAAATAACACTATGCCCCATTGTTCTGCATATGATTAAAAATCCCAAAGAGAGAGAGAAAACATTTCTGCATGGATCTTATATGAAAGAGAAACACTGGACATAGACTGTCTATTTTCAGAACCATAGTTCTACTTAAATTTGGGGCTTAATTCAGTTTGAGGCTTCTCTAGAATCTGCACTATCCAACATATTCCCTATTGAGAATTGTGGTCCAATGGGTCCTTCCTGGGATTCTATACCAGGCAAAGCTTATTTGCAGAAGCTCTTAAAATCAAGGTCAAAAGTATTGCCCAATCTGATACAAAGTTTCAAAAATATTCACACTGATCATTGCTGAAATAAAGGTTCTATATTCAGGCATTTGCCTTAGTTACTTGTGCATGTGCAGAGAGACGATAGCTGTACTGTAGAATCCTTTTTGGAGAATGGAGCTACAAAGCCTATGTTCTAATCCTGCCCTGTTACAAATCAGCTGTATGAACTTGTACTGATTACTCAGTATTTATGTGCTTCAATTTCCTTTCCTTTGAAAAAGATGTTATCAGCTAAGCACATCTTAGCAAACCTGTTGAGGATTGAACACATGTATGTAAACTGTTTAGAAAATAATTAGCATGGCAAACAAGCACTTAGAAATATAGTTACCAGGTTTTCTCCTTCTTTAATTTAAACCATGTATTTCTTTGGTCACTAACTCATCATGAGAACCAATGTGGAAGGGATGACCAGTGAGCCTAGTAACAGGTAAGGTGGTATTAGAAATAGCTTCATTCATCAGAGGTTATCCCCTCATGAAGTTACAAAGAAAAATGCTTCCACTGAACATCTGCCTTTTGACTCCTCATTCAGAGGTTCTGAATTAGGGAATTTTTCTCTGTTCCAGTCTCTTTGTTTCACTCTTTCAGACAAACATAGAGAAAAAACTTAAGTTTTTTTTATTATTTGATATCACAGTCTCTTTTTATTACCTAATCACAATTTTAAAAATAAAAGACTACCTAAATTTAGAATCGCTCAGTGGTACTGATTTATGAGGCTTATGACAAAGAGAACAGTCTTACCAATGCACGTATTTATTTGGCAAAGCAGCCATGATTTATGAAGAAGGCTGGTGACAATCACATAAAGGCGGCTTTCCTGTGGCAAGTGCAAAGCAAAGAGAAGATCTGCTACCAGTTGGATGACAAATGCTCTTGCTATTTTAAGGAGCACATAAATGCCACCCTCAATTTAACTCATAGTCCATGCTCTGGAGGGGTTGGCATGACCCATCTCAGACAGTGGTTACTGCTGAGTTTCCTGGTCTTGATCTCTGAATTCCATATTAATTTTGCACGTGTTTTTTTGTTCTTTGCATGTTCTTTCTTTGTCCTAGGAGAATGCATTCTGTATGTTTCAACAATTTGAAACCTAGAGTTTCAAAGGTAAACTAGCCTTTGCTTGATGGAGCTTGGGAGATTACCATCTTGTTATTTAGTCTCAGTTATCATTGGGGTGATTTTATTTCGAACCTCTTTATTCTTTCTCTCAAGCAATTTCCATCCCATGGCAGCTTGCCCATGCTGAACTTCATCATGGTATTCTAGTCAGGACTCCAGCCACATCACTAGACCTTTTCCAGATGATGCCTAAGCTGTTTGGCAGGCTGGTTATGCAACAAATTGATCAAACTTTGTCAATGAATTAGAATGTGCTCTCTGCGACTAGAGAGCATTGCACAACTAGTAAAATTGAATTGTACAGCTATTTCCAACTTATATTTCAGTTCATTTCATTTTGAATTCTTCCTGTGTTTGCTGGGAGGGGCTTGGTCATTGACCCACCTTCAGGATTTTAGCAACAGTCTTTTTATTTTTTTATTTTTATTATTTTGCTGGTGCTACATGATTTTAACTTGTCAGCTGGAACTATGTTCTTTATCATTCCTGCTCCTGAAACTGTATTAATAAACCAAACTCTATCTCATATCTTGCTAGTCACGTGGCATAAAGAAAATAATCATGGAAGTCTATAAGATGGTAAATATCAAGCTTTCTACATTCTTTTAACCAAACCAAGAGTCTTTGGGCATATATTCCTTCTATAAGAAGAGGCAATATCAGGGGGAAAGGTGTTATATGCATCTGGATCTTGGGCACGACCATTTCTCATACTCAATTCACATGATTGCTGAGTTCACAGCAATATCCTAAAACTTATCAGTGGAATAAGATGTGAGGACTTTATTTAAGAAAAGTATTTTGCAAGGAAATGTAACATTGTCAATATTGATGGTTTCAAGAAAGGAGAAACAATAGTAAAATCATGTCATCTAGTCTACAAGTCAAAAAAAAAAAAAAATTAACCAAGCAAAAATGGGGTAATGGGTTGCTCAAACTGGTTCCACTTGCAGAAATTTTCCACACAGGGAAAGAGACATGAGTAAAATCAGAGAGCCCGAGAGCATTGCTTAAAATCAACTCTGTCCTACCCTCAGAAATAGAAAGAGTAGGCTCATGCTATCTTGAACAGGATGCTCTCTATGAGAGGGAGAGAGATGACTGTGTGAAAGAGTGGTTGCTAGCATGATTTGTAATAAAGAGAAGCCCTATTATTTCATAAAATGGGAAATAATCTTTCTTTCAAAAACAGGGAAGTAGCAATGGAGAGTAGGTAATTATGAATTACAGTTTAAAAAAGAGCAGAGACTACTGAGAAACAGAGGAACCACGCGTGTTGAGGAATTGAGTTGAGGGGGGACAGGGTTGCCAGGTCAGGTGAGTGCATGGGGTGGAACAAAGAGAAGACAGGAGAGTACTGGGAATGCAAGCTCAGTGGGGAAAGCATCTTACCAGCAAAGCTCAGCAAGGCTAAAGAGGGTTTTACAAGAAGTGCTTTGAGATTAACAGCTTCAGTTTCTCAATTCAACACACATTTTCATAGCATTTTATTGCAGGCTCTGTGCCAGGTTCTAGATATGGAAACTTATATAATACAGAGACCTTGACCAGCAACTGTCCAAAGAGTGCACAAAAATGTAGAAAAGCCACAGAGCTATGGAATTGAAGGCTGTGTTCAAGAAACGCAGAACAAGACATTCTATGTGGCAGAAGTACATGCAATAAGCAGTCAGATGACATCACTGGAGGAAGAGGATGCTTGGGTCAAGTGGGTCAGCTGGCAGTTAAACTAATGCAGGATGATTTCTCTTCCTAGAGACAGTGGCACATGCCTGCGACTTCAAACCCAGGATGCTAAGACAGGAAGATGAGGAGGTTATGGTCAGCCTTGATTATTTAGCAAACTTGAAGCCAACCCAGGCTACTTGAGACCCTATCTGTCAACAATGAAATAGACATACATTCTCCTAATCTCTTGGATTTTGTTTGTTTGTTTTTTCTAAGAATGGTGATACAGATTAAAGAAACTGAAGACTGATTAACACTTAACCATATAAGAGGTATAGATAGTTAATGGCAGAAAACAGGAAATCCAGTAATACATGTTAATGGACTTCTAGATCAGAGATAAAAGAAGTAAAATTTTGCATCCTGAATAAGAACAAGATTCAAGGGCTATTTAGATCTTTTTTTTTTTTTTCTTTCCATTTCCCCACATTTAGTATCCCCTCAATTCTGATCCTGAAAGAATTATGACAGGAAACTCATTTCTGCACGTGGAAGTCCTTTTCAGTGGCAGGCTACTTAAAGGTTTGGGAGAATGTACTCTCAGAATCTGCTGACACTTCACAGATGAATAGCAATGGCATTTCACCATCCTGAACCACGACCACCGGTGAGTGAAGGATCTGGCTGGATGAGGGACTCATTACGAAGATGAGAAGCAAGGAACATTTACACATTGGAAGATGAGAGACGCAACTGAGGATACGTGAGCGTGGATTACAGACAGACAAGATAAGTAAATGTTAAGGAAGGGAAAGGCTGAGAGAGGAAGGCTGCACATAGAAGGAGGGCGGCCAAATCAAACTGGCAGAATAAAGCTTAAACAACTGGCAGGTGGCAGGATACCGAGGTGAAGGAGAATGTATTTTTCACCCATAAAGTTCAGTGGTGCTTTTAGAATTGCAAATATGCATTTAAATTTAATAATACAATTATGGTATATTAAATGTCAAATGACTGTTACAGAAAAGCACTTAAAATTAATACATATGCATGAGATAAATCCTGTCTGGTTGTCAAGGTCTGAATTCAAAGCTACATAAGCCATGCTTTTTTCATGAATTTTCTTATATCTTAAAGTTGTAAAGATTTATGAATTTCACTGGGATTTAGCAAAAAAAAAAAAAGTGTGTGGAAATATTAGTTAGAACTCAGGGTTGGGGAAAGGTAGGGCTTCAGAAAATAGGACAGCAATACCCTAATGGTCTTCAACTACACAGTAAAGTTGAAAGCAGCTGTGAAATTCATTGTGCAGTCACTGTGGATATCAGGAGCATCACTATTGTTGTAATTCATGGATGGCTAACCTATAGGTGGACCCAGGAATGTGACTACATTTTAGCGAGCCCCCTTTTCTTCCTAACCTTTTTAATTTTGTCCCTTTCTACCCATCTTTCCATACTTTATTGAAAAAAAAAATTCACAATCTTTAATCTATGCTTTAATTGTCTTGGCTATATATTTTCAGTCTTAATTGTAAAGGTATACAATATATTAATGCACAACAATGGGGAAATATTGTAATCTCTAATATCTTCCTACCAGTTATATTCTTGATGGTAATGAATGAGTCTTTGTTACATCAATGTTCTCTTATAAGAAAATATTTTCTGAGACCTTGAAGACTTCTTCTAGAAGGATAGGTATTTTGATGAGACACAAGCAATAGGCAAACACAACAGTGATGACTCACACATGTTTCTAATGCAGTGGGAAACTCTGAGAGAAGTCACAGTCTTCTGATGCTTTGAGACAAATATCCTGAAAGTTGCTGCCCTTTAAATGTTGAGGTCAAACTGGAAGTGAAACATGGTAGGTTGAACAAATACATTTACCTTACCTTCGTCCTGAAATGTCAACATAGTGGCAGTAAATCAATACTTTTTTAAGAAAGTATAAACCCACAAAGACTGACAAAACAGCATCAATACCATTTTCAAAACAGCAAAGGAGAGTGCCAGGGATACCTGACTTGCAGATGGGTGATAGCTTGCCTTTTAGCAGGCAACTTGTACCAGAGAATCTCAAGTTAACTAATAGTTTAGAGACCAAAGGGTAATAGGAACCAGTATAAATTTGTGTTTCTAAATACCAATAGCAAAACTAGTTTTAAAAGGTGTTAAAGGGCTTATTGTTCTCCTAAAAGATTAGATTAAATAAACTATTTCTATAAAAACTAGAAGTTCCCCAAAGTTCAGCTTTTCACATCATCCTGGTATAGCATCCAAAGGTGATCAAGAACTACCCTTACATATTAAGGTTCAACCAATATATTTAGGGATTTATACACAATATGAGAAGACAAACCCCATTGGGTATTTAAAATACACTTCTAAAGCACACGTCTCCTGATACTTATTGATTGGCTCTACCAATTCTTTGTTCTGGACATCTCCATGACCTTCTGAATAATTTGAATGATTTCAGAATTCAATCAACATGTTTAAAACATTCTCCATGCAATTCTGAGTAAGCCTGGTTAACTGAACAGTGGCTTTGTTCTTCAATATGGCGGAGAGAGCAAAAATAAACGTTATACTCTTTTGGAGATATTAAATTAGTACATAAAGAGAATTCAAAATAAAATTACATGCATGAAATGATGAAGGGGTTAGAGGAGAGCTATACAACTTGAGACGAAAGAATGGTATCGCTTCATTCAGAATGGAAATGAGTGGGAAAGAAAGAAGATTGGAAGGAAGCAGAGCTTGGGAAATCAACAAGAAAGCAATGTTTGGAAATAAATAAGAATAAAAGGATTGAGGCCGCAAAGATCCATCAATTAATCCAGAATGGCTGAAAGTCAGAGAGCGAAAGCATTAGGACGCCTTACAAAAATCTTGTAATGATGATTCCTAACTTCTGTTTGGCCGGTTTCCATCTTTGAAGGAACAGTGCTACACAGTTCAATTCTAGGATGAATTTCTATTTTATAGCCAGGAATTTTAAAATACAAGAAGTCTTTTCAGAGAAAAGTATAGGAAACTGATCACCACTTATTATTGTAATGACCCTCTGCTTTTGTGTTCAAAGAATCATACAGACTTCTCAACGTGAAGATCAGCAACCACCACAGCCTTATTCTGCAGGTGCCTTATGCTCAGCATGTCTTGCTCTGAGCACAGTACTTTACTTTTGCACTCAGATAAAGCATCCTGCATTTCTCTAAGTGTATCAAGTTAATCTAGTTCTGAAAATAGAAATCAGAAACCCACCTTTCATTCTACACCACTAATTAGAAAAGAAACCTTTATTTACTCAGGCTGTAAAAATTGGCTTGAATCTGAGTCGGCCCTTTTCATCTCTGTTCCCTTTTCATTAAGACCCTTAGCAGCTCTGAGAGTCATAAAAACTATTTGCCCAGCCAATTCCTTGTCAAATTGTTCCTTCAAGTTGATGATAAAAGAGATCTTTCTATAAGCCTTCAAGCATAAAGCTTAATATGAATAGCATCAACACAATGTTAATTACTTATGCACAAACCTGTCTATCAAAACTCATCTGCATGACATTCACTGTAGCACATCCTCCTAGTTCTTGGGATTCCTGGCCTTTGGAAAATTTCCCAAAAATATTGGATTTATGTGATAGTGTATTAAATGCTTCAATTAGAAAAATGGCAATGCGTTCTGGAACTGCATCAAATCATTGGTTTGTCATGATAAAATACGCACTTTGTAATATTTCGTGAAGAATTTGTCAATGGACAACATTAAGAATTACACACAATAGATTCAACTGAAATTCATTGTAGCTCCATGGCAGAGATGAACTATAAGTGCAGAAATTTACTGCCATTTCCTGGGACCAAAACTAAGCATGTCTCAACTCTGTTGCACTTAGGTAGAAAAAATGTGATTATGTTCTAGATAATGAGAAATAGGGCGTGGTGGTGTGGAACTGAGAGTAGGAATTTAGAAACTTGTCTCACAATTTGACAAAGTAATTTTAAATGCATGACTCTTTAGAGAAGGGTTTGTATTGTGTCTATTTTTTCTTCTTCTTTTTTTTTTTTTTTTTTTTTTTTTTGGTTTTTCGAGACAGGGTTTCTCTGTGTAGCTCTAGCTGTCCTGAAACTCACTCTGTAGACCAGGCTGGCCTCGAATTCAGAAATCCACCTGCCTCTGCCTCCCAAGTGCTGGGATTAAAGGCGTGTGCCACCACTGCCCGGCTATATTGTGTCTATATTAATTCCATCTCATTGTTTTATCAAAAAATAAACCAAGGACCAGTGAGGTGACTCAGCTGGCAAAAGGCACTTGTCAACAGTCTCGTGGCCTGAATTTCATCTTAAAATGCACATAGAGAGAATTGACTTCTATAATTTATCCCTTGGCCTCTACTTGTTTACTGTATGTGCATGAACCCATATACATATATACACAGACTAAATATAATTTTTAAAATTCAAGTTCTGCCTGTTATTAACCTAGTGTGTAAAACATTTTCCAAGTTCTTCCATATCTCCATTCCTTCACAATGAAATGATTACTGGAAAGACTATAAGAGGGTAGACTTAGAAAATAGAAGAACCTCACATTGCCATTTCTACCAATGAAGATGTGACATAGAACATGTGTGCATCAGGGGGCATCTCATGAATGTAGACTAAGTTTCCATGTTAAGAAAAGAAAGGGTGGGGCATTTATTTCTGATGAATAGCCAAGATTCACATCACAGTCAGCCTGTAACTCTAACACTGCTTCCCAGGCTTATCCCCGTCACACAATCAGACCAGGCATTTTCACCTCCATACTTCAATAATGCTGTTATTTTAATTGGCAGCTGGAAAATATTCAGACAATTATACATGGAGTATTACCTTTCCTAAATCTCTTCATTATTTCCTTCTGGATATAGCATTCCAATCAAAATGCAATTCTACTAAACCCTTATTTTAATAGTGTGACTCAAAAAGAAAATTAAGTTCTCCAGATACTAAAATATAAATCTATGCTAATTAAAGTGTAGTTTAAAAGATACTAAAAAAATGGGTGAAAAGAATAATGCCCTTAATACCTTAGTGAATATCCACACTTAACATATATCATTAATAAAAATATTTAAAATCAGCCAAAACAATTCACTTTAGACAATTCGTTCGGATAAGTGATTAGCCACTTAGGTAATGATAGAAATACTAATCCTTTCTAAATTATGCCTATGCATTCACATAAAGATTCAAGCAGGTAGTGATGACAGTAAATAGACCTGCTTTGTGTTTTAAATTTTGACTTAAAAAGAGTTACCAAAGTATAAGCCATATAAAAATTGGAGAAATCATATTTATGAAGACCCCTGAAACATCAACTTTACTAGGAAAAGATGGCTATCTAGTAGTAGCTGAGGTGAAAATTGAAGGAACAATTTAAAGAAAAATAAATTGGAATATGACAAACAATTTCTCATTCCTTCAGAACTTAAATTATATGAAGGCATCGATTGTTTTCAACCTTTAATTTAGATATCTTATAAGCTAGATAAGTCTTTAGTAAGTAAAAGACTGACTGATTACTGAAATAGTTTCTCAACAAATCAACAGTTAAGAAAAACCACCATTAGTCTACTGTCTGCTATTTTTGCTTATTAGGGTAACACAACTGAAAATCATATTGCCGTACTATATGAACATAAACTTTGTGGATAAAGTTTCCAGGATTTACTTATGTTTAAAACACTCCCTACTTTTAGGTTCAATTTTGTTCATTTTTAGGAAATAATACAGAGAATAGCAATGCTGACATTTAATGGTTATGCATTCTCTCTATGAATTTAGATAAACATGAAGAGATGCTTTTAATAATACCAGTATATGTGTAAGCAATATTCAGGTTAAGAACAGTTCCAAGGTGGAGAGAAGTATCTTGAAATAATCTGAGGACAGTTTGGGGCTCAATGTACTGTCAAGATGATACTCTCTACTAGGAGAAAAAGTAACTTGCAAAGTTTTGAGTGATGGTACAGAGAGAGATCCCTGCGTTGAAAACTCAAGAGACTGCGAACGCCAGCCTTGATTCCACCAAACAATGTTTACAGAAATCTGCTGCTGCCAGAAGGTAAGGGAAAGAGGATTGACAGTTTTAAAGAAATATTGCAGCTATGCTACCCACATTTTATTTTACTTAGAATAAGAAAGAGGGTGGCAGAGGGGCCTATTACCAAGGCTTGCTTTTTGTGATGTTTTCAGCTTCTTAATTTCTTTTGCAATGAGAGGTAACCTTTGTAAGGTGGCAATCAGACCCTCATTACTTAACAACAGGCAAAGAAAACACTTTCAAATGAAGCTGGCAATTCCCCCAGTCATTTGCACTGCTTTCTATATAAGTAATGTCTGGCATGGCTCAAAAAATATAGGACATCGAAGGCGTCTGGATAGTTTGGATGATCGAAATTACAGATATTTTTGTAATCTTCCTCCTAAGGAGGGAAGAACACATTCAGAACTGAAATTCATAGCCCTGAGGCCAAATATTACCTTGTTTTATAAATAAAATTTTCTTGAAATAAAATTACATTTATTTATTTATGTATTGCCTGTGGCTTTGTGTGCATGTGCGCCACAGTGGCAGGTTCAGTAATGAGGATAAAGGTCATACAGCCAAAAAGAATTAAATATCTGCTCTCTGGCTGTTTAGAACAAATTTTCTAACCTTTGAATTTCATATTAAAGATAATATATGAGTATAGAAAAGTAAGTATTAATAAGGTTATGAAGAATCTATAAGCTAAGGAAGGGTTTCCTACATCCATCTTGTTCATTGTTTTCTCACTACCTTTCAGTTCCTTTTCTGTTTTTACTCTCTTGTGTTTTGATTAATATTTGTTATTTTGGTAGCATGTGTTAACCTTTTTCCTTACCATTTAAATATCTGCTATCTGTATTTTCTCTGTGGTCATCACAAATATTACAGAGAACTTTGTAGACATGGTGGTTTATTTTAAGCCAACAAAACTTGCATTCAAACACATACAAAGTTGCTACAATTTCTCTACCCACATATTACAAACATCAACATTATTTATTAGCAAGGTATTTTTGCTACAGTTATTATCTTATACTTCTGTATTTTGACTTGGTTCTTCAGTTAAATATGATCCACATCTTATTGTTAAGGGTTATAAAATCCTGAGTTTGAGGTATTCCTCCTTTATATAATGCTTTTATAATTTATTTTTGTGTTTTTAGTTAATATCTATTTCAAATTGAAGAACTCTCATTAGCATATTTTAATCCAACTTTACAGTGATATATTCCTAAACTTGGGATTGTTTCTCTGTGCAATTCTTTCTCTATTTATGAGGGGCAGCCTAGCCAGATATAAAATTCTTTACTGATAGTCTGGGTTTTATTTTGACAGTATAGACAGAGCATAACACCCAGTCTCCTGATCTGCCTGGTTATTGTCAAGAAATATGCTGATAGCCTTATGGGGAATCTCATGTTCCTGAGGAGCTGTATTTCCTTCACTGCTTTTGCAATTCTCTCTTCGTCTTTGACTTTTTAGTTTAATTATAAGGTCTTAGTAAGATCTATTTGTACTTAATCCATTTGGGGCCCTTCAGCATTCATGGATGTGGATATTCATTTCTCTTTGTAGATTTGGGGGGTTTTCTGTCATAATTACTTTAAACAATTCTCTTCTCTCTCTCTCTCTCTCTCTCTCTCTCTCTCTCTCTCTCTCTCTCCCCCCCCTCTCTCTCTCTTGCTTGTTTCAATAAGACTGCTTTGAAATTCTCTTGTTATATTTTAACTTAAGACATTTCTTCCTCTCCATAACTTCTGCTTCTTTTTTGGTTGATGCTGTTGTTCTTGTGACTTTTTCATTTATTCTAATTTGGCTTGAGTATTGATTTTCTATTTCATCAGATGTCTATGTGTGTCCTTTTGCAGCTCACCAAGTTGTAAGTCATACTGAATTCTTTCTCAAACAGGTTGTGGCTTTCTATTTCATTGGAATCACTCACAACTGCTTTGTTTTGTTTCTTTGATGACAGCAGGTTTCTATGATTCATTGTGATTCTTATGGCTCTGTGTTGGCATTTTCATGCATCAAATAATACCTTAGAGACCTGTTAAAACAAATAAAGCCTTCTCCTAGTCATCTCATCCAGAGACTGTGAATAGATAATTTACAATGATCTGCAGGCAAACTCCCTATTTAAGTCTTTAAGTGGGATAGCACAGAGCCTGGGTCAGGTGAGTGTGTATGTCTGATACTTGCATGCATGCAAAAATTTATATGAGAACTGTTATGAAATTGTACATATTAATAGAATCTAAACAAAAGGAAACAGTCATTTCTACAAAGATACCGCCTACCTATATTAAGTCAGGAAATGATAAAAACAAAAAAATCTTTGACCAGCTCAATAGAATCAAATCTACCCAATAAAAAAGCCCAGGACCAGATGACTTGCCTTGGTAAATTCTACCAAGTAGTCAAAGAATTAGTGCCAAGATTTCTCAAACTCTTTCAAAAAATGAGAAAAATGGAACATTTCCAGGATCATTTAGCAAAGGAATGCTTAATATAATATCAACGCCAAAGAACACTTAAATGCAAAGAAAATTACAACCCAACATTCCCAATAAATATAGAGGCAATACTTTCCAACAAAATATGCACAAATCCAATTCACAGTACATTAAAAATATCATTCACTGTGTTCAAGCATGATTTTTCCCTGAAACACAATGATGGTTTAATATATATAATCCAGTAAATGTGAAATACAACATTATACAATAAAAGACAAAACCACATGATCATCTCTGTAGGCATATAAAATATATCTAGCAAAATTTAACCTCATTTCAAGAAAAAAGAAATCTTCTAAGAATTCATCTAAGAACAAATCTTCTCTAGGGCCAGACTATGCTCACAACTGACATCCTACTCACTGTTTAAAAGCCAGCAGTTTTATTTGAAGATTAGAGCAAGACAAAGATTTTTTATATTAACAATTTTACTCAAAATAGCAGTCCTAGCCAAGGCAATTAGGGAAGAAATAAAAGTGAAAGCATCCAAATTGGAAAAGAAGCAGTCATACTGTTTAGTAGATGACATTCCCCAACATACTGTAAACAATGAAGACTTTCTAAAGTAATGAAGTCCATACATTTTCACAATCTACAACTTAGCAGTTTCTTTGAACTAAACATCCTCAAAATAAACTAAGGAAATGATTCCATTAAAATGCCTTCAAAAATATAACATGCAATTGCAACATAAATTTAACTAAGAAGGTCAAAGTCTATAATGTGAAAACCAGAAAACACTTGTGAAACAAATTATACTTACTAGACACAAAGAAATGAAAAGATATTCTATGTTCATCGAATTAAAGAGCCACCACATTGTAAATGCCCACACACTCAAAATGAAGAGATGAAAGATAAACCTACTAAATGTCCAATAACATGTTCATTCATGTACTGCAGGATAGAGAACTGGTAGATAATATTCCCATAAAAGTTTTTTTAGTTAGTAAATGGTGGGTAACATGCCTTAAACTGAACATTAAGAAATGATATTGATTTATAATTAAAATTATAGAATTAAAGAATAATAGGAAATCTCCCCTCAAATTTTGCAATCATGAAATATAAACTTTTACTAGTTTATAAGAATCCAAACCATGAAAGATACAAGACAGGATTCTTTTATTGTTGTTGTTGGTTGTAGACAGAAGAAAATATCAATAATATTATTTAATAATATGAGTAATACCTTTTGTCAGAAAAAGTGGATGCCAAAAAGTGTGTTTTTAAAAAATATTTTCTAGGAATAGGAGTAAAAGTAAAATGGGGTGTCAAGTAGGACCCAGTGAAATAAATAATAAAAATGGAAAAAGGGGGAAATAGTAAAGAAATGAATAGACATTTGCAGATCACTGGACTCCTGAAGAAATTTCAATGTATATGAGGAGACCTTGATTATTAAGTTTTGGGGACATATTTTTCAATGTGTTGAAGTCGTGACACATGTTGGAGTTATATTTGTATAAAACAAAAGACCTGACAAGTGCTTCCCTTCCCTGAAATATAACTCCAAATGTTCAAGTATTGTGTTACTAATACTTTGACCTGGATGATGTTTAAAAATTGCCTACCATCACTCATGAAATATTTTAGAAAAAAAATAGTCTTTTTTAAAATCTCCAAGCAAGAATATTTTTGTTTCTTTGTGCAACTGTCCTGTTTCATTTCAAACAGTTCCCACTGTTAGAAAGATGTTTGTGATGTGGAGACCACATCTGTTTCCATATCATTCTCATATATTTGTCCCCGTTCTGCCTGCTGGATTCAAACAGAGCAAGCCTGCTTCCTGTTCCACATGACAGCACATCAAATATTTATTGACAGTCCACATGTCATCAGTGTTTTCTCCAGGCCAAACTCCCTCAGGTCCTACTGTCTCAGAATCGATGGAGTATGGAAACACAGATGATGTCCCCTTCATTTTCAAAGCCACTAACACCTGTTTCAGATACTAAATGGTAGAGAAATAAATAAATTCCTGGTCAGTCTTTACACCTGGGGTTCCCTGGCATATAATAAGACAGGCCCACATATGGAGACTCAGATGACTTGTCTTCAAAGTCAGACCATTGCTCTCCACTCTCCCACACTCTCACAGCAAGCGTACTTTAAACTCCTTGTTTATGTTTGCTTTAAACCATCACAACTAAGGATTCATGATTAGTAAGTACTAGTTATTACACACCACTATTGAGCATCGTAGATCACACGACATGAGTCGCAAAGTAAGATGTGTGTCTGAAGTCAAGATTATGTCCCTGGCTTAAGTTACTCTGAATCTTCAAAACCCAGTTGTTAGACCTACAATAGTCATGGATGCCTGAAGAAGAGAAGTGTCTTCAACATCCATCAGAGACAGAGGACGTCCCAAAAAGTCCCATCCCTTTCTGAGGTAATACTGATGGTAAGGATTGATTCCAAAGGAGGTGTCTATCACCTTCTGCTACTTCACTACAATTAGACAGCTCATTTGGCAGATGCTCAGAGAGAAAGTAAAAGAGTTAAGAATGTTATGGGGGCTGTGAGTGTAACCAGAATATATGTCTGAAGTTGTCCAAGAAAAGTCATCAAGAATAAAAGAAAAATCTTGGTACTAAAGAACTTGTCATGAAAACCCAAACAGTACTGACTTTCCACAGTTAATCTGGCTTATCTCAGGAGTGGCCTTTGAACCGACAGACAGCAGGAAACATTTTTTACTAGTGAGATAAAATGTCACACTAGCATAGTACTGTGGTAATCATTGGTTTATGCTCTTTTGGGTTGTATGTCCAACATGATTTGTAACTATGTCCAACTCTTGTCCAACCCACTAACAAACTCTAAGTCCTGTCTTGTAAATGTTCTGTTTGATGATAACAAATACTCAGCAAATTTGCAACCTATTGTCACTTTTCTTTTAAAGTTTCCAATATTCCTAAGGAAAAAAGAACCCAACATTATCATAATGTATAGTGATCAATCATATTGTTCAGGAAAATAATTTATGAACTAATACACACAGTATTTGTTTATATTATTGTATGCTATGCATATATATTAAGTATTATAACTTCGTAAGTGTTTAGTCAAAACCATACAATAGCAACATGATTCTTGACCAATTTTCAAATTTCTATTAGTGAAGAGACGGTTTGAAGTAGAGTATAAAATATTAACCTTTCACTTCGGTTCAAAGTGCAATGGGTTATCACTGATTCCTCTATTCTAGGTTTCCATATGTATTTTGTTCTACTGGTTGTAGATTATTTCAGTGTAGTACACATCCAGAATGTGATCCTAGGATAGCTCCCCTCATGCCATGTTTATTAAGTAATATAATTTTAACTAAATATTTACATATAACCATGATGTCAATGATCTCCTAAATTATATCTTCTGATCTCATCCTTATACGTTTTATTAAATATCAATTAAGCATCTTGACCCAACCATATCTAATTCCTAGAAACATTTACTATTCAGTTTTCTACTTAAAGAAAATACAGTGCCATACACCATGTCCTGAAAGCCAAGGTTTCAGGCACAACCTCCCAATGCTGCCTTCCTCCTGCCTGCATCAGAGAGTTCTTTTATACAGACTTTCTTCACATCACACATTGGATAGCTCCTTTGAAAGTGTGCTCTTATCATCCTGCCCCAGGTCTGATTCACTCCTATCACCTGAATCAGATTTTATAACTCGTCTCTTTTCTTCTACTCTTGCTCTCAAATAATTCATGTACTGCAGACATACTAGCATCTTAAAATGTTAACATTTACCAGGCTATTTATTATTTGCCTTTAAAAAATACTTTAATGATTTTTCATGATAGGTCAACAAAAATCACCAAACCATAATCTTCACGTGTCCAATAAGATTCTGTATTGGGTAGCCCCTGGCCAGCCCCAGGATATTACCCATGCTGTTCTTACTTTACTTGGTATGGCTCAGTTACACCTGCCTCCTTGAAGATATTAAGACTTGAATGCCCTCATCACCTTGCTTCACAGTTTCTTTGCTTTCAACACCCTATTTGCTGCCTATATTTCAAGATTTCACTTCTGAGATAACTAGTGCATAATCTATAAGCAGCACTTAAGAGAGATGATCTTCTTGTACTTCCAACAAGAAAAAACAATGCCATGGTCACTGCATTTCTGTATACACCCCGCTTGTTTGCACCAAGGAAATAACTCTCAGCTATAGATCAAGATTGGTAGTGATACTAAGACACACCCTTCT
Source organism: Uromys caudimaculatus (assembly GCA_028551405.1). NCBI lineage: Eukaryota > Metazoa > Chordata > Mammalia > Rodentia > Muridae > Uromys > Uromys caudimaculatus. The sequence continues at coordinate 25,676,074 of CM052705.1, forward strand.
TAGGACAGTCAGGCCTACAGTAACAGCCACCTTCACATGAAGACAGTGGACAGTTTTTCCAATCCTTAGAACAAATGAAAGTCTTTTAGTGTCATGTATTCATCCAACCTTTTTACCCTTCTTCTCCATTCAGAGTTATACTCACAACAGTCCTGTCTGCTCTTCTACCCCAAATGAGTCTGTGTTTTCTCCCACACCAACAATTCATTTACAAATGTCTTCTTTGTGAGTGCTTCTTGTGAGACCTAAACTAAAGTAACATTGCGAACTGTCTTACTACATTAATGATTTTATTCCATACTCAGCACTGATGGTAACCTAAGTATTCCTGGCATTGCTTCATTTAGGCCCACAGAATCATGGTCCTCATTTCATGCTTGAAAAGCTAAGCCTCAGGAAGAATAAATGGCCTATATTACGGGTTGTAATAAGCAAGAATAGAAAAAGGATTTTCTTTCCAGTTCTAAACTCTCTTTATGGTATTTTCCTCCTGGCTACTGTTTCCCTATTTTATACCAAGTAAGGCTTCAGAGATGCCCAAAACAGAAAACTCTACAAGATCTGCATCCGATTAATGTTCTAAGGTTTTGTACTTCCATTGTGTCTGACCCTGGGGTTACACATCTAGTTAGGAAGGACAGAATGCTTAGCATTTTTATTATACATGGCATTCTTCTCTGGCAGTAACATATACATTCCTTACATTATGCAAATGAGTGTCCTCCTGACCCCTCATTATTTTAGTGAATCAAGTCCACCAAAGGTCACCGTCTTTGTCAGCAATGTGGTGCAGGCTGACAGTGCGATGTGACTAGCGCTTCAGCCTGTTAGTGGTAATTGTCAGCAGCAGGTTGTGATCCAGCTTCTCTGGTCACAGCAGTAACAGCATGAAGAAATAATTTGCTCTTCCTTTAATGACTGGAAGCAGAATCTACCTGCTTTGCCAAATGCCCACCAAAACCTCTGCTGGTTCTTTGCAAGGATCATTTTAGTACAATACCCCAGAAAAACCTTTCTACTTCTTCATTCACTATAACTGTGCACCAATGTACCTGCTTTTCCATCCTCAAGGAGAAAATACAAACTCAAGAATAGCCAAAAAGTTCATCTTCCAGCTTTCAGACCATAAAATACACAAAGGAACAGAAGTTCTCAATATCACCCCACACTGTGTCCAAGTCATTCTCCTTGAGTTTCTGAGAGGCATGCCACCATTTCTATGGAAAAATCCAAACCTGCCAATCGAAACAAATCTTGTACTAACACACTTTTTTCTTTAAATTTTATTTTTAGTTGCTCATTCATTTGATATACATGCATAGCAGGAAACTATTTGTTGAAATAAAATTAAGGAGGGGAAAAAATATGCCTGCTGTCAAAATAAGAAGAAAACTGCCATGGATTTAAAGGATTAATACATGGCCTGGTTTGAAAATATTGAGACTGGTTCTCAAGTATAATTTAACATATTTACTTGTGACTTCTTATTCTTTTCTTCTCAGTGAATATTGCCTGATAATTTTAGTACAGGTATTGTTTTCATTAATTTATTTATTTATTCACTTTACATCTGAAAACCCAGAAATAAATGCACACACCTACAGACACTTGATTTTTGACAAAGAATCCAAAGCCATACAATGGATAAAAGAAAAAAAAAAAACCTCCAACAAGTGATGGTCTAATTGGCTGTCTACATTTAGAAGAATGCAAATATATCCAAATTTATCACCCTGCACAAAATTCAAGTCCAAATGGATCAAAGACCTCAAAATAACTGGATCCACTAAGTCTAATAAGAGAGAAAGTGGACAATAGCTTTGAATGCATTGGTACAGGAGACATTTCCTGAACAGAACACCAACAACTCATGTACTAAGATCAACAATTAATAAATGAGACCTCATGAAACTGAAAAGCTTCTGTATGGCAAAGGATACCATCAATCGTACAAAAAGGCAGCCTACAGAATGGGCTTCTATGATCTTCATCAACCCTACATCCAACAGAGGGCTAATATTCAACATATATAAAGAACTCAAGAAATATAGTACATTTATTAAGTACAGAAGACGCATTGTGATTTTACAAAAAGTTCAGTAAGAATGTGAAATGTCATGCAAGATCAAACTACTCCACCATCATCTAAGGAGCTATTGGCATATGATGGCTCCTGGAAGGGGGAGGAGTCAGTTTTCTTCAGTGCCCTGTCACCTAGAAGTTTTTCCAAGCTCTAGTGGATGGCTTTACACTCGTGCACATATGGGTGGCCGTATTAGGATAAGATGCATTTTAATAAAGGGCACAGAGTTGAGAAGGGATGTGTTTACATGCTTGGGAAGGATAATGCTCCGAGAGTCAGAGGGGAAAGAGTCTGAATATGCTCACAATATGCAGTGTATTTTTATAGAATTCTTAAAGAATATTATATATTATATACTTAAATTACTAATCAAAACAGTAAAATAGACTTTTCTAAAATTATAACAAATTTGGTTTTCTGATGACAATTGCCTAATAAAGACAACTCATATGCACGCCATTACTTTTTGCAGAAAATTAAAACTGAACTGCATTAGATGCGTGAGGCTTCCAAAGGACATGAATATTCTTACTGTTGGAAAAGGAACTAGAATCTAGACTTAACTCATATCTCGCTTTTGCTTTATTATGTTCATATGACATGATGTACTTGAAAGGATTCAGAACAAAGTAGCTCATACCCAATTTACCACAGGATGTACCATGGCTATATGTTGGAGGGCCCGACTTTTCGTATTCCATGAGCCTGGGTTTTCATATTCATATTCTTATAGGTATCCAAAATATAGCTGATACTTATTGTTTATATTCCTGGTTTGAAAGAATGTAGCTGGAAAGAAAAATGTCGGAATATTCAACACTTATGAAAACTGAGGAAAGAGGTTTTAGGAAGCCTTAGCTGAGAGAATCTTGGAAGCGTCTGAAAAGTAGTGACCGGGTCAACATACACGTAAGACAGGCAGCCCAGCCGAGAGCTGTCTGTGGTCCAAATATGGGATCTTGGAAGTTTTCTGGAGATAAAACACTGAGTAAATGGATGGGGCGCCAGTGAAATGGCCAATGCACATAAATACTGGAAAGGAAAGGGTTTGTGGACTTTTTAAAGATTGAATTTCTATTCACATCTCTCTCTCTCTCTCTCTCTCTCTCTCTCTCTCTCTCTCTCTCTCTCTCTCTCTTTCTCTCTCTCTTGCCTTCAAGCCACCAGGGTTCTATGTATTCTTGCTGACATCAGTGCTCAATGCATAATTCTTATATCTTCTAAGCAAAGGCAGTAGTCTTATTGATGAATGCTGTTTTTCTAAAAGGTAAAATTAGAGAAGCAACTTACAGTATAGAACCACACCCTTGTTTCACTTTACAGTGAAATGATAATAAACCCATAGTGTAATATAGAAAAACCCAGAATGCACAACCCTTTGCCAGGGGATAGAAATAAATTAATGTGAGCAGGAGAATCACATACTTGTGGGTTCATGCAATTACTGTGACATATACAAATTAAAGGAGGAAAATTTTATTTTATTTGGTTTCAGATGTTATCATCTTAACTGTGAGAAGTGTTCTGGAACATGAATACAAGATGAAGGTAGAAGTTGCTTTGGGTGGACTAATGAAGATGTAGGCTGAGAGCCATTGATGTAAGCAAGGGACATATTATGATCGGAAAGAAATGAAACTGTAATATATTCAGACAGAGGAAATTTGAAATCTAATCCAGAGATGGGAAAAAGAAAAAGTGAAAATAAATATCCCCTCGCTTCCTTCCATTCTTCCTTCTTCCTTCTTTCTTCTATAACATAGGTTCAATTGATCACTGAGCAGCCATTATTAAAGCAGAATAGACCCAAAGGAACGCACAAAGTTGAGAAGCAGATACAGTGGCACCAAGTTCCAGGATCCTACAAGCGACATGATTGACTGTTGCCAAAAAGAAACACACAGACTGTGTTCAACATTCAGGCAAGAAATCTATGTCTTTATATCAGAGAATGTAGGCCAGTAACTTAGGGATTTAAATTGGTGTATAAGCCCCACAGGGCAGTAGGAAATCCAATGCACTCCAGAACCAAATTACAAGTTAGGGAAGTTCAATTTACATAAATACATGGATTAACTGATCTGAGACTGGGGTTCAATTGTCACCTTTGGGAAAATCAAATCTGTCATATTAATAACAAGAGTGTTACGATGATCCTGCTTTTCACATGCTAATCACAATGAGGGCTTTTCTATGTGTTATCAAGCAAAATAAAACATTTTTCCAATAGAAAAATTCTACAAACTTCATAATACCTCTAGAGCCTTATTAAAAGTGTTCACACATTTAAATAAAATTAAATGCTAGTCTAATCACCTCAGGCTGATCTCTCCATGTGAGTTGGCTTCCCCCCAGAGTCTCATCCAAAAGACCCGACATGGGAGATTTCACAGTTGTTTGTCTCTTGTGACATCACAGATATTGAATTCACGAATATCGTGGTGTAATGATCTAGAGACCGTGGCCTCGTGTTCAATGCTTATTAATCCCTTTGGCTGTGTAACTTTGTAGAGGATGCCAAGGTTCCAAAGCTAGCAAATACACAAATAAGCAAATAAATCCCCTAGGAGAGAGACTTGTTTCCAAAGACAAGACTGTCAACCCCTTTACCAAAATATTACATTCCAGTGCTCCAGGTAGTGTACAAGCAAGTGACAACATCATTAGGCTTACCATCCCGTGTGTCAGTGAAGACAGCAAAGGAGTCACAAACACTACTAAATTCTGTGCTTCTCGAAGATTTATGACTACCTCCTGGCAAAAGGGTTGTGCATTTTGGGATTCTTCTATATAGCACTATGGGTTTATACATATCCTTCTGTAAAGGGCTGTCATATCATCAGTAAAACCACCAAACTGTCTTTCCACGTATTTTAATATAACAGAGGCAGAGTACTTCCTATTAATGTCACAGTCTAGCTGGCTTCTAATTGGGAGGATCTAATTCTTTTCCATTTTGAATTCCCACCATATCTGATGGCCATTCCTTGGTTCTCCATTGGACTATTTAGATACACCCTCTCCCCCTCTACAAACTAGGGGAGTAATGTGTAAAAGAGCAAAGAAGATTAACTGAGCTAATTTCCACATCATGAAGCGACTGGTTTGAGTTCACCTTTAAAACATAAGATTTAACAGGGCATATAAGAATATTGGTAGAACATGTTTTATAAAATCAAGGGGAAGCACTAGAAAAAATTCATAAAGAGACAGGTGTTCCATCCATTTCTTACTGTAATTATATGCTCTTTATTTCATCCTAGAACCTGAGGCTAAAGATTGAATTGCATTTCCCCATGACCAAGAATATCTAGTTTCCAGAAAAGCATATGGATTGAACAAGAAATAACTAAGCACAGGACGAAGCAAAGGGGGTATACTAAGAAATTTGTATCTCTTCAGATTTCTTCTTTATCTCTGTTTTAGACTCAAGAACTAGTTTACAGCAAAAAGAAAAAGAAAACAATTAAGTGCTTCTAACCTAACCACCCTTCTCATGAGCACTCGTGCTAACGAAGTCATTCAACAGAAGGAAAATACTTAGAAACCAGCATGTTCACAGCAGTGTTAGCTACAATAGAAAAAACTGTAAAATAATCATTCAAAATACCCAATTACTGATATTTACTTGATAAGTTATATTAAGTTGCTACATGAGAATATTTATGTCACTATTTTGTTGCAAACACAAAGTGAAATGTTTATTTTGCATCTTGTACATGTATCAAACGTTAAAAAGAATGGCGACTCCTTCATTGCAATGTTGAAATAGCAGATGATTTCTTTACTCAAACATCTATGTGAAAAAAATTGCTACATCAGCTTCTCAGCAATTAAAACAGTAATAGCATCTGTATGTGGGAGGAAAAAATATAATTTATGTTTCATTCTAAAAAAAGTCAGTTCACAATTTGTTGGCATTTATTACCTAGAGTTTTCTATTTCAGCTGTATGCGTCTTTTCCACTCCATTGCATTCCCTTTAACTGAATCCACCTCAGAATCTTATTTTTCTCTTACCTCATACCAACATCATCAGAAATTGAATTTCTCTGAACCCCAAAGATCCTATTGCTGAACAGTGGAGAAAGCCCAGGCTGTGATGGTAGAGTGTTCCCTTGGGTAGTTGTGATTTGCAGCGTCTTTCCTACAACTCAGAAAGTGTGCAAGCTGTGGAGCCACGAGATCTATGTCCTGCTCTGAGATATTTTTGGGTAAGGAAATAAGGAATGGTCTCAAGAAAATGTACCAGATATCATGTAGAGATGACTAGACAAGTAAGTTCAGTCCAACTGTGTCAAGTGTCATAGCCTTGTTGTGGCTGAAATGGACTGCATGAGGTCACACTCTGAGCCTTCCTCCACTAACCATGGGTTGATTTTAAACACAGTGTTTAAAACAATGTTCAATTTTGTCAAGAGAGCACCCAGCTGACCCTTCCTCCTCAGCTGATGTCCCAAAAGCCCTTCAAGTTGAATGTTCCTCCGTTGTACTCGCTGTGCATCTATCTATCCTCCTGACTTCCTCTCACTCTCTGTTTTTATTTTTTGTTTATTTGTTTTGTTTTGTTTTCTATGTTTACTCCCTGTCAGCTGGTTACTTACTCTGCCTCTTTACCTATGGTTGACTTCATTTACTCCTGTTTAAATAAACAGAAAGCTTTTGGATTGAAGGTGTATGCCAGGGCTGAGTTCCACAACCACTAGAAACAAATGTTTTCCAGTAAACAACACAATCTTAGGGTTCACAGTGTGATCTACTATCCTGCAACAACTATGGCAATAGGACATTTCTTTAAATATTCTGTACCTCCATTATCTCTTGAAAAAGAGGAGAGGTGGAGGGAGAGACAGAAGGAGTTGGGCCCTATTAGATTTGATGGAAGAACTGAATGGTGTAACAATACTTGATATGTTGCATGTGCTTACATTTTGCACTAGCTCTTTCCTTAATATTTATCGTCATATAGAAAGAGATTATGCTGCCATTTCCAGTTGGTAGAAGGTAAACTTCAACACTCTATGAAATAAATGGTACCTTCATCTCAGATGAGATATTTCTTACCTACTTCACTTGTGTCCTCCTATCTGTCCTTTCTCCTCTTGGCCATTATCCCACATTTTCCTCAAATTTTTATGTCACTCCATTCTACTTGCCTGCATTTCCAATAGACATTCAAATATATTCACTTCTCTAAAATTTTAAGAAAATATAGACCTTCCCCAATTATTTTTAAAACTTGGGTTGCTAATTTTGTTTGTTTATTGTTTGTTAGTCTTTCCATTTCAATCACATTGTGCCTGAATGTTCTATAGATCTGCTCTGGGTACATATATTAATATACTATAAATATTTAGACTAGATCATTCTACAGGATCTTTTGCAATAGAATACCAATGAAATTAAAATCAATAGAAGCTCCTTTCCATGACCTAATTACGTACAAAACATATTTTATATTGTTCCCATTTGTGATTTCATTTTAATATATATATATATGTGTGTGTGTGTGTGTGTGTGTGTGTGTGTGTGTGTGTGTGTGTGCTTGTTTAAATTTCATTATTTCATTCTAATTTTTCTACCTACACATACTTCCCTAAAATTTTCTTCTCTGATTCATACTTCACAGACCATAAAAACTTAGGCACCCACAAGATTCTATCATTTTAATTATCAGTATTTTCCCTTCAAGAAATGCTCATTAGTCAACCTCATGATAGTCTCCATTTTATCTATAAAGCTTATAGAAAAGCTCCCAAGTGGTATCCTTGATCAGTTCTTTGCATATTGTAGTTGCATAGCTGAGAGTCTCATACATATTGTCACAGAAAACATTTTAGAAAATTAAACAGTCTGCTGGTGTTTAGTATTCCACATCCCAAACCTTAGACTAAGTTGTGGAAGCAGGAACATCACATGTATTCTTTGTCTCCCTATGTGAATACCTACCATGCAGAGTCAATTACACAGTTCAAGAATCTAGGCATCAGCTCTGTTTATAGTTTTTATCTGTATATTCTATATATTCTTCCTGTATAATTCAATCTAATATCAGAAACTTCATTACCCATTATTCCCACCCTCTCTGCCTACTACAGTTTTATCTCTAATCCTTCATCATTTCTTCCCTAAATATGTAAAATATTCAGTGAATATATATATTAGTGTATATATATACATACACAATATATACATCATATAATATAATACATTATATACATAATATAATGTACCATACATTATATATTCAATTTTTATACTATAAAGTATTATATATAAAACTATATATTTGTTATATGTTATACACTATGTATTATATGCATTAAAGAAATGTATGTTTTATGCATTATATAGTATATGCATATAGGCAGTATATATATATGTATGCATACATATATATATATATATAATATATGATAATAAACAACTACCTAATGGACTTTGTTTAGGGCCTTTGCCTTGTCTAAGGCCTTTGTTTAGGGCCTTGCCTTACCTTCTTGTAAACACTGACTAGTCAGACCAAGGCAGACCAGGTCTACTTAGGACTCTAGTACTAAACCTGCCATTTATTTCTCTTAAAAATTATAGAAGGCTATTGATTGCTTAAAGGATATTTTGTCATAGATGTCAGCATGCTATGACCTCTTTGACTCTTCACTTTGAATAACTTAGCTATGAACTTTATTTTTAATACTTTTATTTTATACTAAACCACATACTACATAATAAAAGCCCTACTTTGAAAATCTTCTAAGTGCTCACAAAAGCAAACACAAGCTATTTATACCATGACCCTTCCTCAGCAATGGCCTCAGGCAACTAAATTTAATTTATTGCATCATAGTCAACCTTAGAAAGTATATGCAGGTAAACATGGCACAATGAATGAGAACAGACAGTGAACTCAGAGCACAGAATCACAGGGACAGTTGCTCTAACTGTAGAAATTATGAGACTCTGAAGAAAAAATCTGCATGCTTGATATATTCCACATCAAAATTTTAAATCTAAGAAAATATAAAATGCTGTCTATGTTCCGTGAAGAACAAAATATGTCTTCTCAAATAAAAAACGTAGTATTAGAAATGTTGAAAAATATGTAATGAAAGAATTAAGGGTATATAAAACATGATTGAAGGAGTAATTTATGAAATTATATAAAATGTGCACAAAGAGATGGAAAATAAGATAAAGAGTGTAGGGCCTGCATGCAAATGAAAGCATCTCCTCCTACACATTCAACTTGATTGCAGAATGAGTACATCTCAAGCATCTAAAGAAGCTTTTGAGAAGGTGATGACTGAGAGTATTCTAGACCTCCGTGACTATCGGTAGCTTGAGGAAAATCACATCTACTTTGTACTTTAATACATTAAATGCCAGCATCATAGAAACAGCTTTAGGAATAGCCATATCATAATCAAAATTAGAAATGAACAGTTAATGACATGACTTTTGAGCTTCAGAATAAAAATCTAAGTGCAGTGTAATAAAATATACAAAGTCTGATAGGCAATGATGCAGGTGTGTGTGTGTGTGTGTGTGTGTGTGTGTGTGTGTGTGTGTGTGTGTGTATATATATATATACACACACATACATCTCTAATATTTAAAGGTTAAAGAATAAGAAGGACTTCTTTCCAATGGCTAATTTTCTTCTTCATTTTACCTGTGTCTATTCCCCGCCATCCTAGTGTCAGCTAGCTTGTACGGCTAACATCTGTGCTTATGCATACTCTCAGGGAAAGGGGATGGGGGGTGAGGAGAGGGAAACATAGTCAGGTATTGGGTGGGAAAAAGGTCTGAAATCCCTGAGGGCCAGCAGAAAGAAGGGAAACATGCAATCTCAGGAGGGAGGAGGTTGGAGGGACCCCCCAGAATGTACCAGAGACATGGGAGGTGAGAGACTCTCAGGACTCAAAGAGAGGGACCTTAGATGAAATGCCCTACATTGGGGAGAGGGAACTTGTAGAATCCACCTCCAGCAGAAAGACAGGGCATCAAGTGAGGGATGGGGTTGCCATCTCACAGTCAAATCTCTGACCCATAATTGTTCCGGTCTGAAAGATCTCCAAGGATAGAAATAGAGAAGAGCCTGAGGAAAAGAAGGCCCAGCGACAGGGATCCAGCTCAAGGGGAGGCCCCAAGATCTGACACGATTATGGAGGCTATGGAGCTCTCACAAAAAGGGACCATCATAACTGCCCTCCAAAAGACCCAACAAGAAGCTGAAAGAGTCAGATGCAAATATTTACATCCAACTAATGGACAGGAGCTCCTGATCCCTGTGGTTGAATTAAGGGAAAGCTGGAAGAGGCTGGGAAGGAGGGCAGCCCTAGGGAGGACCAGCAGTCTCAATTAACCTGGTCCCCGGAAATCGCTCAGATACTGAAACACCGAACAGGCAGCATACACCAGCTGATGTGGGGCTCCTGGTACATATGCAGCATAGGACTGCTGGGTCTGGGTTTAGTCAGAGAGGATGAACCTAATCCTCAAGAGACTGGAGGCCCCAGGGAGTTAGAAGTCTGGTGGGATGGGGGAGGGAGATGGGGATATCCTTGAGGAGACAGGGGGCGGGGAGGAGGTTGGATCGAGACAGGAATAAAATCTGGAGTTTAAAAGAAATAAATTAATTAAAAAAGAAAAAGAAAAGAAAAAAAGATCTTAGAAAAATAGAAGGTAAGGTGAGAAGATAGTTCATTGGTAAAGTGCTTACCCTAATATGCAGGAACACCCTCAGTTTGATCTCAGGTGCTACATAAACTGGGGTTTGTGGCACATTTCTATAATCCCCATGTAGAGGTAGAGGCAGGAGAAACAGATTCAAAGTCATTGTCAGCTATACTTAACATTTCTGGCCAGGCTGCATGAGACATGTCTCAAATGAACAGAAAAACTCAATGGCTGTATAGACAGGGTCTCTGGCATTCTTCCCTAAACATGCATAAGTACTACCCTTTCTCTTTGAGTACAAACCAAAATTCATCACACATTATGTGAAATTCTGAAGGTCTTACTATTGTCAATGAACTGGATTTCCATGAAAGTGGCTTCTCTCTTACTTGACATCTCTAGTGCTCTTCTCATAGAAGATATTCAAGGAAAGTAACAATTACTATTATCCAAATACAGACTCCAGATGTGTGGTAGCTACTGAGTAATGTCTAAGAAGAAAAGCAGCATGGAGAACTGAAAAGCTGAAGTAACAGAATTCTAATGGCAGGATTGCAAGATGGTTCAACCCCTCTGGAAATCAATCTGGTGGTTCCTCAGAAAATTGGAAATAGTTCTACCTGAAGACCCAGCTATAAAACTCTTGGGCATATACCCAAAAGATGCCCCACAATACCAAAAGGACATACGCTCCACCATGTTCATAGTAGCCTTATTTGTAATATCCAGAAGCTGGAAACAACCAAGATGCCCCTCAACAGAAGAATGGAAACAGAAAATGTGGTTCATTTACATAATGGAATACTATTCAGTTAAAATAAGGACATCACAAATTTTGCAGGCAAATGGATAGAACTAGAAAATATCATACTGAGTGAGATAACCCAGACCCAAAAAGACATACATGGTATATACTCACTTATATTAGTGGATATTACCCAAAAAGTTCAGAATACCTAGGACACAACCCATAGACCATAAGAAGTTTAACAAGCAGAAAAGCCCAAGTGAGGATTTTTCAATTCCACTTAGAAACAGGAAGGAAATAATCACAGGAGGAAGAGGGAGAGAGGGACCTGAGTTAGAGAGAGGAGAGTGAGGGGAAAAGGGGAACAGGATCAGGTTTGGAAAGGCAAGAGAAAAGCCCAAAAGGCCAAGAGACTGAATGGAGATAAACAGCATGGAACAGTGGTAGAAGATGAGGGGACCCTCTAGAAAGTACCAGAGACTCAGGAGGTGAAAAACTCTAAGTACTCAATGAGGGTGACCTTAGCCAAAAAGGCCAACACTGGGGAAAGGGAACTCAAATAGCCCACCTCCAGTAGACAAGACAGAGTCTCAAGTGGAGAGACATGGTTAATAACCCATAGTCAAAATTCTGACCCAGAAATGTTCCTGTCTAAAAGAATTGCAGGGACAAAAATGGAGATGAGACTGAAGGAAAAGCAGTCCAATGACTGACCCGACTTGGGATCCAGATTATGGGAGGTCTCCAAGGCTTGACACTATTGCTGATGCTATGATGTGCTTACAACTGGGAGCTTGGCATGGCTGTCCTCTGAAAGGTCCTACCAACAGCTGACTGGCAGAGAAGCAAATACTTACATCCAACCATTGAAATGAAGTTGAGGACCTCTATAGTTAAATTAGGGGAGGGATTGCAGAAGCTGAAGGGGAAAGCAACCCCAAAGAAGACCAGCAGTCTCAACTTACCTAGACCTCAGGGAGCTCCAAGAGACTGAGCAACCAATCAGGAGAATACACAGGCCAGTCCCAGGCCCCCAGCATAAATATAGCAGAGGTCTGCCTGGTCAAGCCTTAGTGGGAGAAGATGCCCTTAATCCTTGAAAGACTTGAGACCTCCTGGAGGGAAGGGAGAAGTCTGGTGTTCAGAAAGCACCCTCTTGGAGGCAAGGGAGAGAGGAATTGTTGGAGGGGATAGAGAGAGGGTGGGCAACAACAGAAATGTAAATAAATAAAATAATAAAAATTGAAAAATTCGTCGATTCTTGATCTTAGAGCATAAGCCATTGGTGCTCTGTTCAGGAACTTTTCCCCTGTACCCAGATGTTTGAGAATTTCCCCCACTTTCTCTTCTATTAGATTCAGTGTATCTGGTTTTATGTAGAGGTCTTTGATCCACTTGGACTGGAACTTTGTACAGGGAGATAGGAATGGATCAATTCTCATTCTTCTACATGTTGACCACCAGTTGAACCAGCACCATTTGTTGAAAATGCTGTCTTTTTTCCACTGGGTGGTTTTAGCTCCTTTGTCGAAAATCAAGTGACCATAAGTGTGTTGGTTCATTTCTGGGTCTTCAATTCTATTCCATTGATCTACCTGCAAATGGGACCTCATGAAATTGGAAAGCTTCTATAAGGCAAAGGACACTGTCAATAGGACAAAACAACAACCAACAGATTGGGAATAGATCTTAACCAATCCTACATCTGATAGAGGGCTAATATCCAATATATACAAAGAACTCAAGAAGTTAGACTCCAGAAAGCCAAATAACCCTATCAAAAAATGGGGAACAGAGAGCTAAACAGAGAATTCTCAACTGAGGAAATTCATAGGTCTGAGAAGCACCTAAAGAAATGCTCAACATCCTTAGTCATTAGGGAAATGCAAATCAAAACAAATCTGAGATTCCATCTCACACCAGTCAGAATGGCTAAGATCAAAAATTCTGGAGACAGCAGATGCTGTCAAGGATGTGGAAAAAGAGGAACACTCCTC
>CM052705.1:25690076-25720463 GCA_028551405.1 Uromys caudimaculatus
AAAAAAAAAAAAAAAATCTTCCAACTTGTTTAAGATTTCTTTTAAGGTTCAAAAGTCACCTAATCTACTCCCACAGGTCAAATCAACTATGCAGATCACCAATTCTTCAATCCTTAATTAACAACCAGTTTCCTTTTACAGGCAGTTACTGCCAACCCCAAAACTTTTCTAACTCAGCTATCCAAAGCAGACTTAAAAGATACCTTCCAGGACCATGATGTGCTCCCAAGTAAACCATTATAGGCTTAACTTGCTATTTACCCTATGCGACATCCCCCTGGTGGGATTCAGCTCCTCTGTGATTTTCCTGCAGGCTTATTCTCGCAGAAGTTTGCTGCCACAGATCCAGCAGAGACAATGCCATCTCCTGGGACCTGCCTGTGACTACAAAACTGCCTTCCTCCAGACAGAAGACTCCTGAGACACACGCTGAGATCCTGGGACACATGCTCAGCCCCACAGAGGACAGACATGAGACTTTCCAGCTATATATGAACTCTCTTGCCAAAGCCAAATGGCTACTGAACTTGGGGGAAGCTATATGATAGTAAGGAAACCATTATGTCTATATAGATTAATCAAATGTTGTTTTAAACTCATGTTATTAACCTCAAACTGTACCATCCATGGAACAATTAATTGATTCAATGATCCCTTGCCTTCCCAACCCCCCACCCTCCTTACCCTCTAGCTTAGTTGTGCTACCACTCCAACCTATACAGTGTTTTCTTTTGATATTACCACCCCATCCAAAATTTTCATTACAAATGACACCTCTCCCTTAAAAAAGAAAAAGGGGGAATTTGTGGGGCAGTAATCTGTGACAGGCAATCTGGCACCTGGTTGAGCACAGGCGTAAAATCTGGGCAACTCCATGGAATAATCCACAAGGGACCAAAAAACTTGATGCCAATGATCCTGGGAGGCTTTTGGCTCCAGTCAAGGCCACGTACCACCCTTCCTCATGTAGAGGCATGGCCACACAGCCCCAAGCCATCCCCTTGTTAATGAGATACCTAGAGGCTTAGCAATACCCCTTCCCAGTTACTATATCTGCCTTGCCTCTCCCAGAAAGGCAGGGGGTACAGTTCCATTCACACCACTCCACACGGTGAAAATAGAATTATGGACTGTCTCTTCATCTGGACCTGCTGTGGGAAGCAAGGGATCTGGCCCTCGATTAAGGAGCCAAGTCTAATCTTTCTCCGAGGGCTTCCCAGCACTCCCATATGATACCCATTCACCCAAGCCTAAGCAGCTAGCCCAGCTTCCCAAGCCCCCCGAAACTCTGTCTCAGTGGGAACCCCAGCTGCAGCAACTGAGGTGTCCAGGACTAGAGAACCCACGGAGACGGCTGCCGTGCATTTCCCGAGAATGGCCCCCTCCCTTACCCATTGGCAGGGCCCGAAAAGGCTTTCCATGCCTCCATCTTCCCGTCTGACTGTGTGGGAAGATGTGCGGCCACTTCTGAGTGTCTCCTGTCCCACCCAGAGCCACAGCGCCCTGGAACAGACACACGGGGCTTCATCCCACTGCGCCAGGCTTGTTCCCACATCACTGCTTGTCTGTCTTTGCTCACTCTCCTTTCTCTGACTATGTTTGGTGTCGTCCCTCAGTACCTCTCCTACTCACACCCAATACATGTATTAAGGCACAATTAATCCCAACAAGACAACTTTCGTCACTCACTGCCAGTGCTTATAAATCCTTCAATTAAATTAATCAATCATTGATTGAGCTGATAACAGCTAATCACTTCGCATGTACATTGCATCCTGAAAGATAAATGGCCCTTCAAGTTGGGAAACCACTTAGGGCCTGGCTTTCCAAAGGAAAGGGTTTGTTCCATAATACGAAATTAAAACAAAAAAACAAAAACCACAAACAAAAAAACCAAGAATTTTTGTCTGTGTGTGAGGGATAAAGATTCAAGACTCCTACAGTCCAGTTCTCATGAATACTGTGATAACACATGTATTTGTACAATTACTCAGAACCAGCAACTGATATTTACATAGTACTTGTATTGAGGAGACATATTTTCTCAGGGATGAACAAAAGTCTTTATTCCATTTTTAATGGGCATTCAAGTCTAAAGCACTAGGAATACAGGATGAGCAAAATTTTTTGTCTTTGCACTTTGTAATAAAATAATTACTTTGGGGAAAATTACTAATGCTCTCACCACCTAAATGTCATTAAAAAGGCCATCTAAATTGAATTCAAGACCCACTGAGTCCCTGTGTTTCTGAAAGGCTTTGCTAAGTACTGGTCTCAATAAAGACTAAGTTATAGTACACCCATGATTTATGTATGTGTTTTGAATCATTGTCAATGTTTTTATTACCTTTCCCAGAACTGAAAATATTGTTCTGAGCAGGTCCAACAGTCAATCAGTATGTGTTTCAGAGGGGGGCTGATGATATTTATGGAAGGAAAGCTATATACACATTAAAGAGATCTTTCTTACAAGAGAAGGTCTCAAGGAGACTAGAACTCTACCAGGCAAAGCATACATGTGTGCATATCTTAGTTGTAGTCTTTTTAAGGTGTTTGTAAGTACTGCTTGCATGATATTAGCAACCACTACCCTTGCCTGAGCTCACACACTGCTAGGCATGCTGTTTGAATGAATCTTCCTGTACCAAGCTACAAAAATGGTCCTAGCAGTTCCCCTGCCCACTCTCACCTTTTCTGAAACACTGTGTGAGAAACTCCTTCAGGGAGGACTGGAAAACATATAGAAAATGGAAAGGAAGTGCAGGCCTTCATTCCCCTGGCTTTCTCAGAATGCAGGATGTAGTACACAATGGAGAAAGCAAGTACCCAACCATCTATTCTACAGAAAAATCCAGGGCCCTTCCTTCCTTACCTGAGGTCTTGAGTGGCTTATGCATCCCCTTGTTGTGAGCCATTTAAGTTCCCCAGTACAGTGGTTATTGCTTTTTTGTAATAACTCTTTACCCTTCAGTAAGTTCTACAACTCTCATGGGATGAAAGCTGGTTTATTACATCTTGAAAGATCTTGCTTCTCAGTGATTCAATATTCTTCATTTAAAGCCTCAGATCTTCGGTTTCCTTCTTTTTTTTCCCCATCTGTAGCAGAAAAGAAACAAAGGAGCAAAGATCTGTGCACCTTTGAGCATCTACCTCAAGGCTGGGGGTGGGGGTCAGCGACTGGCTGACAGACATTAACTGATATCACCCTGACAACATCAAATCAGTTGTTTTTATTGCCTATTTGCAGATAAGAGATCTGAATTACGGTGAGATTAAATGAATTGTTCAGGCAATTCTAGACAAAACCACTAAAACTTTCAATCCAATTGAATCAAACCTTATGTTTACACTAATCCTGCCAGAAATCTTTCTTTTCAGTTAAATAGGCAAATTCAGTTTTCAAAGGAAGCTTAAAGAATTTGGCTATGCGATATTTGCTAAGGAATCAATGAGCATTTAATAGGAAAAAGGAGGAGTTATTGTCTATGGTGTGTATCTCTGTGTATGTCCATAGTGTGTGTGTGTGTGTGTGTGTGTGTGTATGTGTGTGTTGTGTGTGTGTGTGTGTGTGTATGATTCTCCTTGTATGTGTGCATGTGTGCAAGTGTCTGTGTTTACATGTGTGTGTCCATGTGTCTGTCTGTACATGTGTGTATCTGTATGTGTGTCCATGCATGTGAATATGTGTGTATCTGTGTATGTGTCTATATGTGTATGTGTATGACTGTGTGCATATGTGTCTGTGTGTGAATATGTGTATCTCTGCATGTGTTTTATGTGCATGTGTATGGGTCTGTGCATGTGTGCCTGTCTATGTGTGTGTGTGTGTGTAATGGTACATTTATACAAAGTTTGGATTCAGGATGCTATTCCTCTTTGCAGATTTTATACAACTCTCTGAAAAACATTAGCATCACATACAGTAATTGTTACTTCTCACAGTATGTGCATTAATTTTTTTAAGATTTTAAGATTTTATATTGCTTTTCTGTCCCTGAAAATGAAGAAAACAAAACTGTTATGTATGCCATTGGTTTCTTCAGTCATCTCCCAAACAATATAAAGTTACTTACTAGTCAAGCTAAATATAAAAACTCCTTTCCTAAGAAGTGGGTGGAGGAAGCTCTGCTATCTGAGAAAGCAGTGAACCATTTCCTTTTGATTCCTTCTGGATCCTTCTCTTCGATGAGATTAATGGATTCAACTAATGAGTCACCTGTCAGTAGCTATATAATTATTTAATAGTGAAATTTTTTAAAAAAATCTTCCAACTTCTGTTTCTAGTAATATTGTTAGACAAAGCAAACATTCAAAAGGAAGATGTAACTTAATTTTAAAAATAGGAAAACATCTCTCTTTTTAAATACGGGAGTATTCAAGGAGGATGAATTTAACAATGACTGTGATGTCAGGTTTGGTACTTTCTCCTGCAGTTAGATGAGTTACTGCAATGTCTCTCTTTGCATACTTGGCTATGCATCACATTAAACAGCATGCAATGAAGGAACACAGGGTGTGTGCAGGCATGTGTTTAGAAAATTTTGTTTTCTTTCTTTCTGTTTTTTTTTTTTAATTTAATTCTTTTGGCACTGGGGCTTATGGACTACAATAAATTAGATCCCCAAATACAAGAATCCGATATTATGCTAATTCTTTTTTATTTTCTCTTTTTCCTCTATTATTTTTAGAATATTTCAATGGTTTACTATATTTTAATATTTAATTAAAAATAGATTTTTGATATATAATATATTCTGATTATGGTTTTCCCTCTCTGATTTCTCCCCAACTCCCCACCTAGTGAAATCCACATCCTCTGATGCCCTCACTAATTAGATTTAAATGAAAGAGAAGGAGGATCGTGGCATCCCTGAGTGCCTCTGGAGCACAGGATAGCACCTTTGTGCTGACTCTAATGACATCATTTTGGGGTGATTATTCAGATGAGAATATAGGGTAAACCAGAAGAACTATGAATAAGATGTCAGGACAGTGTAATGGTGAATCCAGGGTGTTGCCCTGAAAGAATGTGATCTTGGTAAATAAAGTCTAAGCAAAGAATCTAGACAAACTGGTAACTAGGAACTCTGGCTTAGAAAAGACCGCAGCTTTCAAAGCATCAGGCATCTGAAAACATTGTCCCTACATGTGCCTGTTAGCATGCACATTAGAAAACAGGGAGAGCATAGTGTTGTTTTCTATAGCAATTTGAAGAACACTGTTGACCCAACATCCAGCAATTTCAATAAAGCACTCATGTGTTGGGCTAGAATGTTCTAAATGCCCAATATGTTTGGAAATGCTCTATAGTAACAATAATGATGATAACAACAACAACAACAACAACAACTTGTGTTTCCCAAGGGAAGAACACTTCTGTGTTCTGTGTGAGCCTGGGAGTCTGACATAAGGATGATGGAACTCATCCTTCCCAAAAGTCTATGTCCAACAAAAGTGACATAGCTGTTGAGAAAGAATGAACTCAGCTCAGGAGAGCAAATGGGCACAGACATGGAGAGAAAGCCCTCTATAGCGAGTTTCTCAGAAATGGAGGACATTTGGAAGATTATTCTTTAATGTTTAAAATTCCACTGGATAATGAAATAAAATATGTTCTACTCAAGCCTCATATCAGGCGTATTGTAATTCTTAATTCCAAAATATATTTGTCCTGTTAGAACTTAAAAAAAAAAAATCAGTGTGTTAATTGCCCATTTTACCAAAGGAAATGCTAGAAATGCCAACCGGTGCAGTAATAACATGCAAAAATCCTTAAACATTCCATCATCATTGAATATAGCAATTTTCTCTTTTTTTCCAGATCATAGTTTTGCTTAAAACACCAGCAATAAAGCTTTCCAATTCAGTAGAATCAGAAGATCAGTTTGCCTTCTCTATTCAAAGACAGAGTAAAACAAGGCAACCCCTTCACAGACTAGACACTGATGCAAACAGAAGGCATCCGGAAAAGTGTGTGACCCTTTACTAACATCAGCTTTCTGGATCTCTGGCAAGAAGAGTGAGCATCTGTGGTACTGTCTCAGATGATTCCCGTCCTCACCCTATGCGTTTCTTCAATTAGAAGTGGGGGTAAACCCTAATCTTAACAGTAACTTACTGGTGAATAAAGAGGAATGGCTGGACTTCTAAGAAGTCCAAACATGTAGATGGAATGGAGGCAAACATTGGAGAGACGTACTAAATAAAAATTTGCTAAACACTGGCTTTTGTCACTTGGCAAAAGCACTTAAAGTTCCTCTAAATATTCTAATGAATTTATTTCCCCAAAGCAATGTAACATTATATATTATGCAATATATACTATAAGCAATATAATTTAAGCAATATATAATGAGTAGAAATTAATTTAACAATTGCTCTTTCGCATACTAATATCACTTAATATTCTCTCATATCTTTTAATACCTTGATATATCATTAGGTAAAAGCAATATATCATAATATAACATATTGTAATATGTCATGCATTCATTCTTTTTTCCATTTTCTCTTTACTATGTCATATCAGGAGTACATTTCTTAACAGGCAGTAGTTACTGTGGTCATGAGTTTTATACAAGTTCAATATCTCTAATATTTAAATTTAGACAACTGAAAAATACGATTTTGATAGAATTTAGTTTATCTGCAGGCTTTGAGATATCAATTTACTTCATGTTATGTTTTTAATTGAATAAAGAACATGTTTCATTGCATGTATGAATTTACTGATTCTAAGTCTCTCTGCTGCTATATTGTTTACTGGCACCCTGGAACTTGTACATGAGACCTGTAACTTAACATAGACAATCTTCAAAACATTGTGTTCTACTACTACCCAGAAAAAAATGATTGGGAATTTACAAGACTATTTTCCTCCTCAGTTTTCTAGCCATGTTTACAATATATTTTATCTTCATGCTATATCTCCCATCAATTTTTAAATTATTAAATAACATTTAAAAAATATTTTAATTGTAAAATAATTCTTCCCTATCAGCCTATGCATTACATATTTTCATGGATTTATTTCTCTGTTTCTTTCACCATTTTTGTGGTTCCTTCTTACGTGGTTTCTTTTACTTCCTGACTTTTGGAGCTTCCTTCCTCTCTCCCTTCCACACTTGCCATTTGGCTTTCACAGTGACGATCCTCAGCTTCCACACATCAGAGAGCATGGCATGTTTGTCTTCCTATGCCCAGTAGCTTGGTGTAGCATGGTACCTTCTGTGCCACATGACTACAGAAGACAGGATTTTATTTGTCCTCCTTTATTTGCTGAGAACCATTTCTATCTCTAGGAGTCCTTCTATACCTGGTTTATTTTTCCCTTTGGTTGCTTTGAATGTCTCTCCCATTTTCCATTGGTTTTGAGCAAACTGACTTTTTTCTTTATGTTTCTTATATTGGGTTTCTCCCAACTTTGATGCTTGACTTTACAGTTTTAGACAAATCTGAAAACTTTTACCACTGTTTCTTCAAAGATTTTGTTGTATGTTCCCTCTCTTCTTCTTTGATGACTTCTATTGCTTATAGACTAGCAACAGAGCTTTTCTTTGATTTACAATGTTTTTTTCTATTTTATTTCTATTATTCTATTGCAATACTTTTAAATTCAACAGTTTTATTCTATTTATAGCTAAACCACCATTTCCCCCAATGCCTAGTCATTACTGTAGTATTCCTCTCGATTATTGTGAATGTAATCTTCTTTATTTCTCTTAGGTGTCACCGGACTAAATCTGAAACAGAATGTATTGAAACAAATAGTTTCACACATTTTCTCTGTCTTCTTGACATGTTGGAGGTAAATCCAGTTACTGTTATTCAATCTAGCCAGTTCTGAAAGACATTTTATTGAAATTCAGTTATATGTACATGTATACTGCTACTCTACATAGTCTCTGTCCCCAATGCATTAGATATAAAAACCTTCTTAACCTTCTTTTTCGCTCTTTTGTCATTCTCTGTCTTTCACAGCTAGAAGCTAAAGGGATTCACTATCATTCACAGCACATGACATAATGACGTCATTACAACTTTCACTTGACAGTCATGACTATTAACTACAAATGAGACTTTACTCAAGCCTAGTTTCTCACTCTGGTATTGTATAAGTTTGAAATTCTGCTTATTTTTCATGCTTTCAGAAACCACTTTAACTTCAGTCTAGGGGAGAGTCATTTAATTTATTGGATATCGTATAGGAAAAGATATTCTGTCTACTTGCCCTGAGTATTACTATATACAGGTGTTACTTCTTCAAGGTTGTGTTTCATCAGACATGGGAAGTAAATCAAGCACGCTGCTTGCCTGGAAAGCTTTCCTTGCCTTATAGAATAGATGCTTATTTTATTATTTATTTATTTAAAATTATAGTTTATCATATATTATTTTTATTTGAGATTTATATAATAAATTATTTAATAAATAAAAATATTTGCTGTATACCATGTTCTATATAATAAATATATCTACATATAAATATTTGTATGTGTATATAAATATTTATTTATGTATGTAAATATTTATAACTTTATACAAATATATCTATATGCATATACATATATACACATATATGCATATACAAATATGTATACATATATTTATGTTTATATTATTTTATTAATTTATTATTAGTTGTTAATCATTTATTATATTATTTAAATATACATATGCATATATACACATATACTTTCATATATGTATGTAAATATATATTTATAATATATAATATGCTATATGTAGTAGATATTTAGTATTTATTAAATACTCTATTAAATAAAATATTAGATAATTTAAATAATTTATCTAATAAATATTTATCTAATATTTTATTTACAGTATACACAGCTCAACATGAATATTTAATCACTTTTGTAATATTGGTCAAAGCGTTTTCCAAATTCCCAGTATGAATAAAACCATGAAGAGTTGAAGTGTTTGTCCTATCTCTACTTGGTCATGTTTGTAAAATAAAAATCACTTTCAAACAACTGAAAATTCTGGGTTTCAATTAAATTTAAAAAGTATTGCAACTTTCTGAATTTAGCCAGAAAAATTAATTATCCTGAATTGATTTTAATTCTGTAAATATAATTTTAATACTTTAATTAGTATTATTTTCTTGTCCAATGTATTACAGCAAATGTATGCCATGTATGGGGTTTGTTCATTAAGCAGAAACTCAAACTTTGATATAACTGAGTGAGTCAGAACTGGACATTTT
This sequence comes from Uromys caudimaculatus, assembly GCA_028551405.1. Taxonomy (NCBI): domain Eukaryota; kingdom Metazoa; phylum Chordata; class Mammalia; order Rodentia; family Muridae; genus Uromys; species Uromys caudimaculatus. The sequence continues at coordinate 25,699,306 of CM052705.1, forward strand.
AAAAATGAAGACAAAGGGCACCAATCGCTTTTGAAAAGTAGAGGAAAATATTTCCATAGAAAAAAATTTAAAAACATGTGTCTTTTTCCATTTACACAAAAAGTGATTATTTGCACAAAATTTGGAGAATGCTTCTCTGCCTTTACACTAAACCACAGGCAGCACAGAGGAGTTTTGCCATCTTCAAAGCTGTTTGGTGACAAACAAGACCCCAGAAGTGGATAATCCAATTCAGCTCATTCAGACAAAACAACTTATAGAAAAATAAAATGTTTCAATATGTAAATAGTTGTGTGAATTATTCTGAGCTGAAAAACACATAGTTGGTATATTTGAAATGGTATGGGAGCAGAATAAATCACAACCGGACATCTTTCTCTGCAAAACCCCCTAGCAGTGAGACTGGGTCCCATAGAACCTGAAGACTCTACATACTCACATATTCTGGTCCATCAGCCTGGGGAACTACCGTCATTGCTGCTCTAGCATGTAATTTATTAATAGCAATACTAAGCAATATTCTCTTAATTTCCATCACAGTAGCTTCTCAGGACAGTACTATACTGTGAATAAGGTAAGATAATAGCTACTGTCATTTGTATTCATCCATTTGGAAGCTGTTCGCAATATAGACCTAGTCATAGTCATAGCATTTTCCATGTGTGTGTTCATGTTTGAGGAAGGTTTATGCTTTGAGAAAACCTTGCTCTATTGTAAACGACAGTCTATCAGACCCCTGTCATCAGCACTGAAGTTTACATAAACTGAGTTTTAAGGGATTCTTCCCAAAATCCTACAATTACCCAAGGCATGCTTAATAATGCCCTGGAGTGACGCCACCCTGCAAGGCACATTCACCTAAACGGCCACATAAGCAGGCAAGATCCTACATATGCACAAGGATTCCTAAACCTGCATCTTCCTGAGAGACTTTTGTTTATTCAGTTTTTACTTTAAGCGTGGCATACTTTTCCCCTCCATTTGAAGACAAGCCCTCCCACCTTGAGATAATAACATGTCACTTCATACAGAAGTGACATTCTGAGTCCACTTTTGAGTGAGCTTGACCTGTGAGACTGTTACATGAGGGGAGTTTTACAAATGTCAAAGATGATTATTCCCCAGGATATCCAATAAAGGTAAACAGGGAGCATAAATCTTTTCTTTCTACAGGGAAGGCTTTACTGTGTTCCCTCCCACTTCTTGCAAACCCCATTTGCAGAGGGATCCCATGGGGAGTGTGTCTCGCACTAATTTTGGAGCTTGTCAAACTATCAAGGAATGAAATCGTTGTATTGCTCAAATGTAAATCTAGCATGTCTATGGAACGGGCGTTTCTGTACAGTGGGAGTGTGTTTCTGTTCAGCTTTAAAATAGATCCACAAGAAGGCATATTTCTTTCCAAACATTAAAAAACAACTAAGATGAGTTGCAAAATACCTTCTCTTCCCAAGTTTCCAGGACAAGGGGAGAAAAAAACCCCTATGTTTCTAGGCTCTTCACCAACCTTATTCATGAGAAAGTAGTCTGGGTACCTTTCCAATGTGAATTGCAATGGAAAAATGTTCCCGTGAAGCCTAAAGACAAGATTCATCTGCCTCTCCATCTTTGATTACTACTATCCCAACTCAGAAAAATGTGCACCAAGCTTATAAAGCCATTTCTACGCCCACTTCCCTAAGATATTCTGGTCATCTCTGGAGACTGAGTCCTGTAAGCATTCTACACACATGCGACTGGCTTTACAGGTTGAAAGAAGTTGCTTAAATGTCACATCAGACCCACTGAAAGGCTGAACTGACAAAATCTGAGAGCGGCAGACGGCTCAACAGGAGCACTGCTTTTTTACCCTAAGGTGTATCTCTCTAGGTATAACAATCTCCTAGAACAGCTGTGGGTCGTGACCCACTTGGAGGTTGAATGACCCTTTCACAGGGGTTACCTAAAACCATCTGCATCAGATATTTATATTATAACTCTTCACAGTATCAAAATGACAGTTATGAAGTAGGAACAAAAATAATTTTATGTCTGGGGGTTACCACAACATGCGAAATTATATTAATGTGTTGAGGCGTTAGGACGGTTGCAAACCACTGCCCTAGAAAATCACTGTGTTGAAACTTGTACACGGGGGACTCTGCCAAAAATCAATGAATTCGGTACCACATCCTTCACCTTAAAGCTTTTCATAAATGCTGAACAACATACCCCAAACCAATCTCTTGGCATCCCTATAACTTTGCCCACTTCCAAATGATAACGTCATCTAATTTGGGCACAGACCATGTGTGTCCTGGTAATCACCCGAGGGTAAGACATCCTTGGAAATGCCTAAAATTAAGTATTGAGTTTAATCTTTCAAAATTCAAATGAAATCAACTTTGGTTTTCTCAGTGTTTGTCTAGTAGTGACTAAATTAAGTAAAATACACATATTCATGACAGTCTGGCACTTAGTCCCAAAGTATGTCTCTATACAGCTCTTATTTCTGTCTGAACTTACAAGGAAATAAATCATCACATGCTGCTAACCCCAGGGCCACTAAATCACTAGACCATAATCTCCTCTTGGATTTACTATATCTATCCTTTGCTTGGACCACAGATTTTATCAAGAAGTGCTGACATTCTGTGTTCATCTCCCGTACTATCTGATGGCATACACAGATGAAATGGAAATAAGCCCTTGGTTGAGTTAAACAACATCCTTTTTAGTTAACCCAAGTCATGGATACAGTCTGGTTTGTTCTCCGAGATTAACTCTTGTGAGTTTAGCCAGAACCATGCTGATCCGTTGCCAAGTCAACCCATCCCAGTTCTCTCTCTACTGTGAATTACCAGGTCTCCATATAGCAGCAAACCTTGCCCTGTTCCTCACTCTTAGGATGATAACACAGTGGTTCTTAATCTTCCTAATGCTGAAACCCTTTAATACAGGCCTTCATGTTGTGGTGACCACCAATCATAGAATTATTTTTGTTGCTACTTCATAACTGGATTTCCTACTGTTGTAAATCATAACATAAATATTTGATATATAGGATGGTCTTAGGCAACCCCTGAGAGTCATTCAATGCCCAAAGGGGTCTCAGTCTACAGGTTGAGAAACTCAGGGCTCCCAGATGTATCATGCTATTAGGTAGGTAGCATTTGTTCTGTTGTTCCAAAATTAGAGTGGTCATGGATAGATTAGGCAATATACTAGAAAAATGCTTATTGCCATGTTATCACTCAATGTTTCTCAAAACAACCCATTTCTCTTGTGTAAGAGAATATATGTGGGACAAAAGAAGGTTTCCCCAGTGGTATGTACAACTTACAGTAAAAGATATTTGTTTGAGTTTTCTAAGATAAAAAATAACTATGTTTGGTCTGCATGTAATAGATTAGACATTTTTCAAAACTCAGAGGTGTAAGATGGCTTACGAATTCCAGGAAGTTATTGTGTGAATATTAGAAACTTAAGGGTGCTCTATACAATGTCTATCTTTGATAATCCATGATATCCTGCTAATATTTTTACCTTCCTCTTTTCCTGTTTTATTTCTACACTTCATGTAGGATGTCTGCCATCTTTCTTGCACAAACATTTACATGAATGCTATGCTCTTCCAGGAAACTTGACCCAGGTACAGCGGTCTTCCAAGTTCTATCTCCCCTTCTTTATTATGCAAACATTCACCTATGACACAAATGGTAAATTTCTCTTTTTTAATAAATACATTTAATAATAAATAAATGCATAAAAATGTAGTATCTTTTGTTTTTTGAGATGATACTTACATCACTTCTCTGTTACATTTCCTTCCACTAAACCATTCCACAGACTAGTCTTGCTCTCTTTCAAATTTATAGCTTCTATTTTTCATTTATTATATTTATATCTATATACATGCATTTATATGTATATTCATATTTATATTCTTATTTATTTATTTTTATTGGTTATATTTTTATCTACATTTCAAATGTTATCCCCCTTTCCAGTTTCCCCTCCGCAAGCCCTCCCTCCCCCTGCCTCGATGAGGGTGCTCCCCCACCTGCCCACCCACTCCTACCTCAGCAGCCTAGCTTTCACCTCTTCTGGGTTCTCAAGTCTCCACAGGACCAAGGGGCTCCCCTCCCATTGATGCCAGACAAGGCCATCCTCTGCTACATATCCAGCTGGAGCCATGGGTACAACCTGTGTACTCTTTGGTTGGTAGGGAGCTTTGGGGTGTCTGGTTGGTTGATACTGTTGTTCTTCCTATGGGGTTGCAAAACCCTTCAGCTCCTACAGTCCTTGCCCTAACTTCCCCATTGGGGTCACCATGCTCAGTCCAATGTTTGGCTGTGTACATCCACATCTGTATTGGTCCTGCTCTGGCAGAGCCTCTCAGGGGACAGCTATACTGGGCTCCTATCGGTAAGCACTCCTTGGCATCAGTAATAGTATAAGGGTTTGGTGTCAGCAGATGGAATGAATTCCTAGGTGGGGCAGTTTTCTGGATGGCCTTTCCTTCAGTTTCTGCTCTACTCTTTGTCTCTGCATTTCCTTTTGACAGGAGGAATTCTGGATTAATATTTTTGAGGTGGGTGGGAGGTCCCATCCCTCAACTGGGAACCATGCCTATCCACTAGATATGGTCTCTACAGGTTCTATCTCCCCTTTGTTGGGTATTTCACTTAATGTCCTCCCTGTTGGGTCCTGGGAACCTCTTGGGTCCCTGGCATCAGACACTTTCTAGTGGCTACCCCATTCCCCCTCCCCCACTGCTACACACCTACTTTCAAATTCCAGACCCTCTGTACTTCTCCCCCATCTCTCCCATATATGGACTGCTCTCCCTTTTACCCTCCCCTTCCTCTCTCCCTCCCAGATCCGTCTCTCCCTCAGCTTCCTCAAGATTATTCTCTTCCCCCTACTGAGCTGTATGTAGCATCCACTTTGGTGTGATCCTTTTTCTTCTTGGGTTTCATATGGTTGGTGAGTTGTATCATAAGTATTCCGAGCTTCTTTTTGGCTAATATCTGCTTATCAGTGAGTATATACCATCTTTGTTCTTTTGTGACTGGGTTACCTCACTCAGGATGATATTTTCAAGTTCCATACATTTCCTTCGAATTTCATGAAGTCATTGTTTTTAATAGCTGAGTAGTACTCCATTTTGTAAATGAACCACATTTTCTGTATCCATTCCTCTGTTGAGAGACATCTGGATTGTTTCCAGCTTCTGGCTATTATAAATAAGGATGCTATGAACATAGTGGAGCATGTGTCTTTATTACATGTTGGAGCATCTTTTGGGTATATGCCCAGGAGTGGTATAGTTGGGTCCTCAGGTAATATTATGTCCAATTTTCTGAGGGTCCACCAAACTGATTTCCAGAGTGGTTATACCAGCTTGCAATCCTACCAGCAATGGAGGAATGTTCCTCTTTCTCCACATCCTCTCCAACATCTGCTGTCACCTGCTACATATGTGCATGGGGCCTAGGTCCACACTGTGCTCACTCTTTGGTTGGTGATTCAGTCTCTGGGAGCCCCCAAGGGTCCAGATGAGTTGATTCTATTGTTTTTCCTGTGGAGTCCCTGTCATCTTCCAGTTCTTCACTCTTTCTCCAACTTCTTCTGTAAGACTCTTTGAACACCATCTCCTATTTGAGTGTGTCTTTGCCTCTCTTTCCATTGCAGTTTAGATGAAACCTCTCAAGGACAGTTATGCTAGGTTTCTGTCTGCAACTATAATGGAGTATCATTAATAGCACCAGGAATTGGTTCTTGGATGGGTCTCAATTTGGGACAGTCATTTGCCCACCCATTCCCTCAGACTCTGCTCTGTCTTTGTCACTGCACATCTTTAGGCGGGACACAATTTAGATCGAAGTCTTCGTGGGTGGTTTGCTATCCTTAGCCTTCCACTGGGAGTCTTGCCTGGCTACAGGAAATGGCCACTTCAGGATCCATATTCTCCACTGCTAGGAATCTCAGCTAGAGCTGCCCCCATAGACCCTCTGGGGCCTCTTCTCATCCAGGTCTCTGGCATGTCCTAGAGATTGCTTCCACCACCCAGACAATCCCCCTTCTCTTTCCACTGTTTTCCCCACATATGACACACCTGCCTCCATCCCCTCTCCCACCCAGTTCTCTCCTTCCATTCACCTCCAATAATCTATTTTATTTCCCCTTCTGGAAAAGATTCAAGCATCCTCCCTTATGCTTTCCTTGTTATTTGGATTCTTTGGATTTGTTGATTATAGCATGGTTATCCTGTACTTTATGGCCAATATTCATTTCTAAGGGAGTACCTACCATGTCTGTCCTTTGGGTCTGCATTACCTCACATTAGGTGATATTTTCTAGTTCCATCAATTTGCCTATGAAATTCATGATGTCCTTGTTTTTAATGGCTGAGTAGTATTCCATTGTGTAGATATAGCACATTTTCTGTATCTATTTTTCATTTGAGAGACATTTAGGTTATTACCAGTTCTGACTTTTGCAAATAAAGCTGCTATGAACACAGTTGAGCAAGTATCTTTGTGAGATGGTAGAGCATCTATTTTACTGATATACATTCAATTTCTATAAATGTATAGGCTTGAGGAAATGTGTTTCATTTCTGTATGGCATGAAATGCAGGTAGAGATTAGCTAAGCCCTTTGTTTAGTGTCTAATCAAATATAATCCTGTTGGCTGAAGGTACAGTCTCAGCAGAGACCTGGCTGGAAATCATCCACTTCTAAACTCTGTCAACTATTTGAACCATTTACCTCATTGAAACTATAAGAATGAAACTTTTCCTTTCTTCTCCTCATCCACAGATGATGTTCATTTTTTAGGATACTCAACATTCTTGACTTTTGACTCTGTCTATTGTCACTTTACAATGTATCTATTTGCTTCTTCAAGACCAGGGACAGAAAATCTCCTCAAAGACCACCAGGATAAAAGCCCATAAAACAAAACATAATCATGTTGGAACAGATGGAATTTTATTGCCCTTTTCAAGGCTTGTTAGCTAGAACCAAGCCCTAGGCCATGTTTGTACTAAAAAAAGAGTTCTACATGACAGAATGACTCATGGTGGGTTACTTACTTTTGTCATTCATAGGTCTCTAAGAGGTCTAGATCTCCTTTAAGATTAGGACCTTATCCATCATACTTCCAAAGTGAATTCAAATTTGGGCATGGGCATTACCTTAAAAATGTTGCTATCATCCTGGAAATTATAAACTGTCAGGCTAAATTTTATGTACCTGCAGAGTACTATAACTATGGAAGAAAAACTACAAACCAAACAACATATGCTACATGTAGCAGAATTATTGAAACAGATGGTCAAGGGATATAAAAGAAGCACAATAAATATTATTACATAGAGGAGGGGCTATACTAATAATATACAGGAATAAGAAGTCATTTTTAAAAGTTGAAATACTAAATATGCTGAGTACAATAGATGGAAATTTTAAGTTACCTAAATAGGAGTCCAAAGGAATAGTGAATTAATAAGCAAATGATTGCATTGAAAAATATTCTAAGAATACATAGAAAATGGATAGAAGCAGAATGTAGCAGACAAGTGAGAGATACAGAGGATAGCAGAAGTGTCAATTTATCTAAATTTAAGATGAAAAATAGTACATTGAAGAAAGTGTGTTTGCACAAGTATAGAGGGGAAATCTCCGTACTTAAAAACAGAGTGAGAAGGGCCCAGAAAGTATCCAGTAGGTTAGGTCAGAAAAGATGATCAAAAAATATCTGAAGCACATAACTTGCCAACATATTTACATAAAACAGAAGGCCATGTATGGCGAGGTTGCCTTCAGATTCTAGGGTTTGTTGTGCAACTAAATTACTGTTAAACATTGAAGGCAAGGTGCTGAGGGAGTTGCCTAGCAGACACCAGTCCATGGATCCAATTGACAGAACACAACCATAAAAGAAAGAATAAAAGTATTTTCAGGCATGTTTGTGGAAGAATAGGCATGTGAAATCCAATTGGAAAAACATTCTTGGGAGAAAATGTGCATAAGGAAAAGATATAGTTATATTTGAATTGAGGATGGTTTGATAGGATGTATAATTTATAGCTGCCTCTTGAGACAAGCAAAGAAGGAAACATGGAGTCTGTATGTACAGTATGCTTACCACTCAAAGGCATTAGACATGAACAGGAGGGAGCTAAGGAATAGCTTGTACAGTGCTTGTCATGTGTGATGGCTAATCTTGGTTATCAACTTGACTACAACAGGAACAACTAAAGCCCAAGCAGCTGGGCACACCTGTGAGGGATTTTCTTGGATCATTTGATATGGGAAGATCCACACTAAATCTGGGCTATCCTTTTCCATGTCAATCCACAGGGAAGGAGAAAGCTTTGTCTTTTCAGCTGCTTGTCCATACAAGCTCATTTGCCCTGTTGCTGAGACATTATGTCACAAGTATTAGAAGCCACTTCATAAGGATTCCATTGTAAACTGAAGGTTAGCTGAAATACCCAGCCTCCTGGACTGAACAACTGCTGGGTTCTTAGACTTTCCATTGGGAGAGAGTCATTATTGGCTTAGCTGGCCTACAGCCTATAAGCCACTTTAGGAGTCAGCTATCTTCTTCTACTATGTAACCCTTGAAGATCAAACTCAGGTTACCAGGCTTCACAGAAAGTTTCTCTACTTGCTGAGCTATCTCACTAATGTTCATTTTGTTTACATATATAATATATATAAAATATTGGGCACTTGAGTTCAAGTCCCAAAGCACCTATGTAAGATGTCAAGCACTGAAGAGTACACTTGCAATCCAATACTGGATAGAATGAGGCAGATCCTAGAGCTTATGGATTAGTCAACCTAACTAAATTGTCCTACACATATGTGTGCCCACAGAAACACACACACACACACACACACACACACACACACACACACACACAAAGTAAATGAATATAAAAACATCTAACTGAAAACATATGAAAAGAAGAAAAAATAAACAAATGTGCTATGAAAGGGAAAATATTAAACTGAAAGAACTGTTACTATACCTTTGATCATATAATAATATTAAATTCATAAATAAAATAATTTCAGCCAAAAATACACAAAATTTATCTACGTGTAATACTTAAAATCAGAACTGAAAAGGAAAGATGGAAACTTCTACTTTGTAAAAATTAACTGAAAAATATGTGATGATGTATTCTTAACATCTAGAAAATAAAATTTCAAATTTTAGAATCCATAAGACCTCAGGAGAGGCTCAGATGTTAAGACCTAGTGCTGCTCTTACAGAGTAACCAGGCTCAGTTTGAAGCACCCACATTAGCTGTCTCACAACTGCCTTTAGCTCAAATTCCAAGGCTTCCTTCACCCTATTCAGGCCTCATGGGTACCAGTATGTCTGTATTGCACACACAGACAGGCAGGCATATGCACATACGTATAAACCTTAAAAATTCACAAAGTGGGTCAGGCTTCCCTAGGCTCTACACAACCCACCCATGCTCTTGGTTAGAGCCCAGACCACATATGGATTTGGCTTCTGGTTTCCTTCTGCAGCCTGGTATCTCAGTCTGTGCCCAGAGCTCCATAGCCAAATAGCACCTGGAGAAAGCTAGCATCCCAGGAGTGTGGACAAGCCAGTGAGTGGAAGTAAGACAAGCACCACTGCTCAGTGGGATCTACCTGGAACCCTCAGGACACAGGGACCAAGGAACAGTCTGGGACAGGAGCCTTCCAATTTACACCTGTGGTATGTGCCACGCAGCGGCTCTATACCCAATAGCACAGGGAAAGAGCTACCCTCCTAGGAGTATGGACAAACCTGTGATTGGGGGTAAGACCAGCACCTCTGCTCAGTGGGACCTGCCCAGAACCCTCAGGACACAGGGACTGAGGAGTGGCCTTCCAGTTTCCTTCTGCGGCCAGGAACCTGATCCTGTGACACAGGGCTCCATACTCAGTGCCAGGAGAGAGCTGGTCTCCCAGGAGTGCCTACACACCTTCAAACACAGGAAGACTACCACTTCTGTTCAAATTCCTCAATCAAAAGGGACCCTCCCAGAGCCATCAGGACACAGGAACTAAGGAACAGCTAGGAACAGGATCTTTCTGGTTTCTGTCTGCACGCCTGAGCTGACCCTGTACCACAGCTCTCCAAACCCAAATTCTCTCAGAGAGAGCTAGTCTCCAATGAGTACTGACACAAAGGCATGCAGGAGGGACAAGCCACAGTCCGAGAGACCAATAACAGCTAACGCCAGAGATAACCAGATGGCAAAAGGCAAGGGCAAGAACATAAGGAACAGAAACCAAGATAACTTGGCAACATCAGAATCCAGTTCTCCAACCACAGTGAGCCCTGGATAAAGCAACACACCAGAAAAGCAAGACTCAGATTTAAAATCATTTCTCATGATGATGATAGAAGACTTTAAGAAGGAAATAAAATAACTCCCTTAAAGAAGTACAAGAGAACACAGGTTAACAGCTAGAAGCCCTTAAAGAGGAAATATAGGAAAACACAATCAAACAGGTGAATGAAATGAACAAAACCATCCAAGATCTAAAAATGGAAATAGAAAAAATAAAGAAATCACAAAAGGAGATAACCCTGGAGATAGAAACCCTAGGAAAGGGATCAGGAGTCATAGATGCAAGCATCACCAACAGAATATAAGAGATAGAAGAGAGAATCTAAGGTGCAGAAGATACCATAAGAAACATTGACACAACAGTCAAAGAAAATGCAAAATACAAAAAGCTCCTAACCCAAAATGTCCAGGAAATCCAGGACACAATGAGAAGACCAAACCTAAGGATAATATGTATAGAAGAGAGGGAAGATTCCCAACTTAAAGGGACAGTAAATATCCTCAACAAAATTATAGAAGAAAACTTCCCTAACCTAAAGAGATGAACATAAACATTCAAGAAGCCTACAGAACTCCAAATAGATTCGACCAGAAAAAAAATTTCTCCCGTCACATAATAGTCAAAACACCAAAAGCACAAAACAAGGAAAGAATATTAAAAGCAGTAAGGGAAAAAGGTCAAGTCACATACAAAGACAGACCTATCAGAATTACACCAGACTTCTCACCAGAGACTATAAAAACTAGAAGATCCTGGACAGATCTCATACAGACACTAAGCGAACACAAGTGCCAGCCTAGGCTGCGATATCCAGCAAAACTCTCAATTACCATAGATGGTGAAACCAAGAAATTCCATGACAAAACCAAATTTAAACAATATCTTTCCAAAAACCCAGCCCTGCAAAGGATAATAGATGGAAAACGCCAATACAAGGATGGAAACTACACCCTTGAAAAAGCAAGAAAGTAATCTTTCAACAAACTCAAAAGAAGATACCCACACAAACATAAAAATAACATCGAAAATAACAGGACGCAACAATCACAGTTCCTTAATATCTCTTAACATCAATGGTCTCAATTCCCCAATAAAAAGACATAGGCTAACAGACAGGATACACATAAACAGGACTCATCATTTTGCTGCATACAGGAAACACACCTCAATGTTAAAGACAAATACTACCTCAGAGTAAAGGGCTGGAAAACAACTTTCCAGGCAAATGGTCCCAAGAAACAGGCAGGAGTAGCCATTCTAATATCAGATAAAATCGACTTTCAACCAAAAGTCATCAAAAAAGATAAGGAAGGACACTTCATACTCATCAAAGGAAAAAAATCTACCAAGAAGAACTTGAAATTCTGAATATCTATGCAACAAATGCAAGGGCAATCACATTCATAAAAGAAACTTTGCTAAAGCTCAAAGCACACATTGCACCTCACACATAGTGGGAGACTTCAACACCCCAGTATCATCAATGGACAGATCTTGGAAACACAAACTAAACAGAGACACAGTGAAACTAACAGAAGTTATGGACCAAATGGATTTAACAGATATCTTTAGAACATTTCATCCTAAATCAAAAGAATATACCTTCTTCTCAGCACGTCATGGTACTTTCTCCAAAATTTACCATGTAATTCGTCACAAAACAAATGTCAACAGATATAAGAAGATTGAAATAATCCCATGCCTCCTATAAGATCACTACAGATTAAGGCTAGTCTTCAATGGCAACAAAAACAACAGAAAGCCCACATACACATGGAAGCTGAACAATGCTCTACTCAATGATAACTTGGTCAAAGAAGAAAGAAAGAAAGAAATTAAAGACATCCTAGAATTTATGGAAAATGAAAGTACAACATACCCAAACTTATGGGACACAATGAAAGAAGTGTTAACAGGAAAACTCATACCTCTGATTGCCTCCAAAAAATGCTCTAGAACAAAAAGAAGCTAGTGCACTCAAGAGGAGTAGAAGGCAAGAAATAATCAAACTCAGGGCTGAAATCACCAAGTAGAAACAAAAAGAACTATACAAAGAATCAACAAAACCAAGAGTTGGTTCTTTGAGAAAATCAACAAGATAGATAAACCTTTAGCTAGACTAACCAGAAGGCATAGAACAGTATCCAAAATAACAAAATCAGAAATGAAAAGGGAACTATAACAACAGAATCTGAGGAAATTCAAAAAATCATCAGATCCTACTACAAAAGTCTATACTCAACAAAATTGGAAAATCTGGATGAATTGGATGAATTGGGCAATTTTCTAGACAGATAACAAATACCAAAGTTAAGTCAGGATCAGATAAACCATCTAAACAGTCCCATAATGCCTAAAGAAATAGAAGCAGTCATTAAAAGTCTCCCAACCAAAAAAAGTCAGGACCAAATGGGATTAGTACAGAATTCTATGAGACCTTCAAAGAAGGTCTAATACCAATACTCTTTAAACTATTCCACAAAATAGAAACAGAAGGAACACTACCCAATTCATTCTATGAGGCCACAGTCACACTGATACCAAAACCTCACAAAGACCCAACAAAGAAAGAAAACTTCAGACGAATTTCCCTTATGAATATCGATGCAAAAATACTCAATAAAATTCTCCCAAACTGAATCCAAGAACACATCAAAACGATCATTCATCATGACCAAGTAGGCTTCATCCCAGGGATTCAGGGATGGTTTAATACCTGGAAATCTATCAATATAATCCACTACGTAAACAAACTCAAAGAAAAATACCACATGGTCATTTCATTAGATGCTGAAAAAGCATTTGACAAAATTCAACATCCCTTCATGATAAAAAGTCTTGGAAAGATCAGGAATTCAAGGCCCATACCTAAACATAGTAAAAGCAATATACAGCGAACCAGTAGCCAACATCAAACTAAACTGAGAGAAACTTGAAGCATTTCCACTAAAATCAGGGACTAGATAAGGCTGTCCACTCTCTTATCTATTCGATATAGTATTTGAAGTTCTAGCTAGAGCAATTAGACAACAAAAGGAGGTCAAAGGGATACAAATTAGAAAGGAAGACACCAAAATATCACTATTTGCAGATGATATGATAATATACTTAAGTGACCTGAATAAATCCACCAAAGAACTGATACAGCTGGTAACGAACTTCAGCAAAATGTCTGGATATTAAATTAACTCAAACAAATCAGTAGCCTTCCTATACTCGAAGGATAAACAGGCTGAGAAAGAAATTAGGGAAATGACACCCTTCACAATTGTCACAAACAATATAAAGTATCTTGGTGTGACTCTAACCAAACAAATGAAAGATCTGTATGACAAGAACTTCATGTCTCTGAAGAAATAAATCGAAGAAGACGTCAGAAGTTGGAAATATCTCCCATGTTCATGAACTGGCAGGATTAACAGAGTAAAAATGGCCATCCTGCAGAGAGCAAACTAGAGATTCAATGCAACCCCCATCAAAATTCCAACTGAATTCTTCATAGACTCATAAAGAGCAATTCTCAAATTCATTGAGAATAACAAAAACCCCAGGATAGCAAAAACTATTCTCTACAATAAAAGAAAATCTGGGGGAATCAGCATCTCTGACCTTAAGCTGTACTACAGAGCAGTAGTGATAAAAGCTGCATGGTATTGGTACAGTGAGAGGCAGGTAGATCAATGGAATAGAATTGAAGACCCAGAAATGAACTCACACACCTACAGTCACTTGATCTTTGACAAAGGAGCTAAAACCATCCAGTGGAAAAAAGACAGCATTTTCAACAAATGGTGCTGGCTCAACTGGAGGTTAACATGTAGAAGAATGCAAATTGATCCATTCCTATCTACAAAGCTCAAGTTGATGAAGGACCTCCACAATAAACCAGATACATTGAATCTAATAGAAAAGAAAGTGGGGAAACATCTCAAACATATGGGCACAGGAGAAAACTTCCTGAACAGAACACAAATGGCTTATGTTCTAAGATCAACAATCGAGAAATGGGACCTCATAAAATTGCAAAGCTTCTGTAAGGCAAAGGACACTGTCAATAGGACAAAACAACAACCAAGAGATTGGGAAAAGATCTTTACCAATCCTACATCTGATAGAGGGCTAATATCCAAAATATACAAAGTACTCAAGAAGTTAGACTCCAGAGAACCAAATAACCCTATCAAAAAATGGGGAACAGAGCTAAACAGAAAATTCTTAACTGCAGAAACTTGAAGGGCTGAGAAGCACCTAAAGAAAAGTTCAACATCCTTAGTCATCAGGGAAATGCAAATCAAAACAACCCTGAGATTCTACCTCACACCAGTCAGAATGGCTAAGATCAAAAATTCTGGAGACAGCAGATGCTGTCGAGGATGTGGAAAAAGAGGAACACTCCTCCATTGCTGGTGGGATTGCAAGCTGGTACAACCACTCTGGAAATCAGTTTAGCAGACCCTCAGAAAATTGGACATAATACTATCTGAGGACCCAGCTATACCACTCCTGGACATACCCAGAAGATGCTCCAATATGTAATAAGGACACATGCTCCACTATATTCATAGCTGCCATATTTATAATAGCCAGAAGGTGGAAACAACTCAGATGTCCCTCAGCAGAGGAATGAATACAGAAAATGTGGTACATTTACACAATGAAATACTACTCAGCTGTTAAAAACAACAACTTCAAGAAATTCACAGGCAAATGGATGGAACTTGAAAATATCATCCTGAGTGAGGTAACTCAGTCACAAAGAACAAACACAGTACTCGTTGATAAGCAGATATTAGCCCAAAAGTTCGGAACACCCATGATTCAATTCACAGCAATTGTGTGACTGAGTGTGGGGTCCCAAGTGGAGGAGTTGGAGAAGGGACTGAAGGAGCTGAAGAAGTTTGCAGCCCCATGGAGAGGGAACAGTGTCAACTGGTCAGGCCTCCTGGTGCTCCCAGAGACTGGACCACCAACCAAGAATGCATATGGAATGACCCATGGTGCTGGCCACATATGTGGCAGAGGAGGGCCTTGTTTGCCATCAGTGGGAGGAGAGGCCCTTGAGTCTGAGAGTGTTAGATGCCCCAGTATAGGGGAATTCAGGGAGGGAAGATGGGAGTGGGTTGGTGGATGGGGGAGCACCCTCATAGAGAAAGGAGGAGGGGGGATGGAAAAGGGGGTTTCCAAACGGGAGACCTGGAAAGGGGAAAACATTTGAAATGTAAATAAAGTATCAAAAATAATAATAATAATAATAATAATAATAATAAAGTAAATATGTGATTAAAAAATTCACAGTGATCAAAAAATCAGTATACTAATAAAAAGTGCAATAGAACATTAAAATAGAAGTATCACAAGTGATCATAAATCATACATAATATACTCACAAAATATATAATGCCAAATTAACCTAATACAGACACCAATTATCAGTTGTTGCAGGAGTAGTGTCATGCTCCCTTCAAGAATATATAGACCACAAATATATAATAAATAGAAATTGGAAATAACAGGCAATAATGTAGATGAATCTAATTAATCTGTGGGGTAAATTGAGACATTTATAGCCAAGAAACCACAGAACATATATTCTTATTGATCACACATAAAACATTTATAAAATTGAGTAAAGGAGGCTACAATAAATTATTAAAAATAATTAAGCGAAGGGAAGGAAGCAAAGAACACATAACCTAGACAAAGAAGATGAAAGATTAAAATTATATGTGCTCTAAATGCAAATAATACTAACAAATAAGAAAAAAGTAATTACAAAAAGTTTTAAAAGTTTTTGTGGATTTGGAAATAAAATATCATGTTAGGAAGCTGGCCTCTATTTACAAAAAGCAACATATGAATAGATAATGCTTAATCAAAATTTGCAGGAAGCAAATTTAATTGTGGTTGTCAAGAAGGTGATTTTAAAATAAGGGAAGATTAAAATTTAGGTAACAGAAACAAGAGCATCATAAGAAAGACAAAAGGAAGGATTTAAGAACAGGCCAGATTTATATAGCACAATGCCCTCAGAAAAACATCAAAGCTAAAACAAGAGCATATTATACCATGATTTGATTCTGTAAGACATTATTAATGGGTAATTGTGATATGCTAATTCAAGAAAAAAGTGGAGAATTTAAATTTTAAAAATGTGTTCAAAAGGACAAAGCCACTAAAGACAAAATAGCTTGAAAATAATTGCAATAAATTAATGAGGTGGCTAAAAATTTAAAATCTAGTTGGCATAAATGTCTAGAATAAATGGTAAAATGGAGGGGAAACAGAAACTAAAAGATATTAGAAAAATAAAATTATATGTGAAGCATGCTGTTGGAATAAACCCTGACCAAATGCTCCAGCCCTTGCCCAAGGCTCTGTATTGAAAGTCTAGCCTCTTTCCCCTGGCTGCCTTTGCCTAACTCTGCCTCCCACTACCTCCTACATCCTGATAGGCAGGAATACAGAGTTTCTAAGATAAAATGGCCTGTTTAAACAAACAAGCCAAAGAGGGGGGACATTACAGGCTTACATATCGCTCTCTGAAGCCACAAATTGCCTGCCCACTCTCCAAAGCCCCGTACAAACTCCAAGCATCCCAGTCCCTCTTCAGCAGACATCCCTTTCCCTCCCTCTTCATCAGATGACATCCCTTTCTTGTTGTGTCTGCCCCTTGAGTTTGAAGTCAACAGTGCTATCTGCTGAGCTCAGTCTGGTCCCTTTTGGACCTGTATGTCCATAAGCTGCCTCAGGACCCTGACACTGCCTATAAGCACAGAATCTTAGAAGATGGAGAAAGAAGAGTTCCAGGTCAGCATGGACCACATAGTGCGAGAGACCTTGTCAAAACCGAAAAACGAAAGTAAAAAATTCTGTCCTTCCTCAAAGCTTCAGACTTTTACAAGTAAACTTCCAAACATCTATGAGAATGTTAGCTCATATTTTGTGTAATTTAAAAAACAATAGCAAGAAAAAGTAATAAAACTAAGCTACAAATACACTGAAATTCTATGACAGTTCTGAGTTGAAATTTTTAGAATCTCATCAAACTCGTGTTATAGATTTATACAGATTAAAGGTTATAAACAACTATTATTATTTTGTCAAATGAAAAATCACAAAAGTAGGTGCTGGAGAAATGGCTCATTGAGTAAAGCGCTTGACACTCTGGGATGAAAACTGGAGTGCAGGTGTTCACGGCACAAGTAAGGAGTTTGGTGCAATAGCAGTGTGTGTAACCTTAACATTAAGGGTTGGAGGGAGATGGATGCCTGGAGCTTACTTGCTAGTCCATGTAGCCAAGTGATGAGCTTCATTTTCTGTGAGATTCTCTATGTCAAAAAAAATTGACTTAGACACATACACACATTCAGTGATGTACACACACACACACACACACACACACACACACACACACACACACACACAAACCAAGACATAAAAGTAAACTAGCCATAATATCAACACCTCCTATAAGACTATACCCAATACAAAGAGTGTGATATCATACAGAAATAATTAAATGATGTGCTATAATATAAAGCTCATGAATAGCATGCTTAATTAAACACACACACACACACACACACACACACACACACACACACACACGCACACACATAATTTAGAAGTGTAGTTGTGGTAAAACACAATCAGGAGAAAAATCACCTAAAGAAATTTTATACCATATAGGAATATTAAGGTCAAAAAGTGGGATAAAATAAATCTAATACAGTGGAATGCATATTGAAAACTAATTGTGATACTCAAGTGTGGGAGAACAGATTAACTATATATCGAAAGTATCCACAATGTGGATGTGTGAATGAATGTAGCTGTGAAAAGCTTGAGAAGGTTCTTTCATTGAAGGACACAGCCACCATGTTAAAGACAGAAATTCCACCCCAGGAAGAAAGGCATTGTGCTTCTGGCCTTTAAGGCAATATCTAGAATGAAAATGTTTAGAACACCAGTAGAAATAAGTACAAAGAACATTACAAAGAATAGGAATAAATGAACTAAAAGTTTTAAAAGAATATTTCAATCTTGCTATTAAGTCAAGAGAATATAAATTAAAATAAAAAATAATTATCACCTGCTGGAAAGATGTACAAACTACTGTCCATATGCCTGAAAATGCAGTACCCTAATGTAATCCAATCTCTTTGGTCACCAGCACCAAAATCAAGATAGGGTTCATCCCAGCACCAACAAGACACACAGCAGCAGAATGTAGTGACTATCCTGAAATCCAAATTATCTGAGTTGACATGCAGGGTGCTTTCAATTTAATGCAGACAAAAAAAAAGACATAAGGCCCAAACCTAGATAGGAAATTCTAGGCCTACTTTTTTTTAATGTCCAAAATGCTCAACTGTGGAGGTCCCACAGTAGGGGTCCCACAGCCCATGATGCCCAAGGATTAAGGGATTTTATTCACATCTGTTTTATTTCCTAAGAGAGTAAACCTGGTGGGATGCATTCTCCCTTCCTGAGCTGCAAATAGCTGGCTCAGGATAACCCACACTCATCATGCAGTGGGATATACCCATTCCACATAAGTAAACTCTTACCACAAATTAACTTCTGATTAAACACTTTAGCAATTAGACTATGTTACCAATTATCAATTAGTTAAGTGCTAACATATCACACTTAGCCAAGCCTGCTTTTTAAAAGAACCTCAGCTAATTCTCCCACCTACTGCTTTTGACACACAGGAATAATAAGCAAGCTGCCTCCCAATGTGTTCAGCCTCACCTGCCCTGGTGGAATTGCCCATTCTCTTTCTTACATATTCATTTATGGATTTTTTTTTTTTGCACTATAAAGAACAGGGGGTCTAATTGTTTTCTGAATTTCAGATAAAGGGCAATGCATGCAAATATGACCCATACTTCATATATGGCATACAATATCTATAAACCCAACTGGTAATTCTAAGTTAGCCTTTCCTTGAACATCATACATGCTCATATTTAGGAATATTTTTAATTTTTACCAATATTTTAGAACTGATTCTTTTTTTTTTTTTTACAGTAATTTTCACTCAAATCTGGTGCCAAGACAAAGAAGAAATCTAACAAAACTAAGAACCAGGTGCTATCACAAATCTACAAAGAGAATACTTCAAATTCCAGGTGACTTATTTTGGTTGTTTAACAGAAACAGATTCTCACACTGTAGCCCAGGTTGGTCTAGAACTCATTATGCATCCTAACCTGGCCTCTGACTCAAGGAAATCCTCCTGCCTCAGCTTCTTTAGTTCTGAGACCAGGTGCTTTCTGTAGCTGTTATAAAACACTTTTGACTAAAAGTAATTCAGGGAAGATGGTGTTGGTTAAGCTCAACATTCTAGGCCACAATTCATCATCAAAGGAAGCCAAGGGAACTCCAGACAGAAGCCTGAATGAGAAACTGCAGAAGAACTACTAACTCACTTCCAGGCTCATATCCAGCTACTTTCCTTATACAATCCAGGGTTAGTTGCCTGTGGATGGTATCCCCCACAGTAGCTTGAGCCCTCCTACATCAACCACCCACAGGGACTCCCATATGTGCATGCACCCATAAATGGTCATAGACATGCCTCTGGGCCAATATGATGGAGAAAACTGTCCAACTGAGGGTCCATTTTCCAAGGTATATCAACTTAACAAAGACTAGTGTACTGGCTAGTTTTGTGTGTCAACTTGACACAAGCTGAAGTTATCACAGAGAAAGGAGTTTCAGTTGAGAAAATGCCTTCATGAGATCCATCAGTAAGGCATTTTCTCAATTAGTGATCAAGGGGGGAGGGTCCCTTGTAAGTGGTACCATCTGTGGGCTGGTAGTCTTGGGTTCTATAAGTAAGCAGGCTGAGCAAGTTAGGAGAAAGAAGTAAGCAGCATTCCTCCATGGCCTCTGCATCAGCTCCTGATCCCTGACCTGCTTGAGTTCCAGTCCTGACTTCCTTTTGTGATGAAGAGCAGCATGGAAGTGTAAGTCAAGTAAACCCTTTTCTCCCCAATGCGTCTTGGTCATGAGGTTTGTGCAGGAATAGAAACCCTGACTAAGACAAATTGGTACCAGAAGTGGGGTATTCCTGTGACAACCTGACCATGCTTTGGGGAAGACTGTGGAAGGACTTTGGAACTTTGGGCTAGAAGATCCATTCGGTGATAAGAGCTTTGTGGGATATTGTGTAGGAGCTTGGAAGATAATGTTGAGAACAGTGCAGAAGATGGAGGCCTGGTTTGTGACATTTCAGAGGGAAGATTAAAGAGTCTTATCAGGGCCATTGCTATTTTGATTGTAAAGATTCTGTGGTTTTGGTTAGCTGGGGCTGAAGAAATCAGCTGTGATTAACAAGATACCAAAACTACTAAAGCAAAACCATTGCATTACTGGGACTAATTGATGCTGGTTGGTTAGAGCTGGGAAATTAGCAGTGATTGAAAGGAGACCAGCATCACTGAGATGAAATCTTCTGAGAACTGTTTTCTGAGAGCACAGAGGCTGCGTTCCAGAGATAGCCAGGGTTGTACCTTGTGCTGTGGCTGAACTTGGTAATTTGTAAGAGTCACCCAGGTGGTACTGGTTTTGAAGGCATGAAGAAGTCATGAAGAGCAGTTGAGGCCTGGGCACTGTGAGAGGCAGTGGAAGGCCATTGGTGAAGATGCAGCCTCAGTTGCAATTCTAGGACTGAAGGGGTCATGCAAAGGAGTTGAGGCTCGGGCACTGTGAGAAGCCTCGGAAGGCCACTGGTGAAGGTGCAGCCTCAGTTGCATTGACAGCCCAGGACTGAAGGGGTCATGCAAAGGA
>CM052705.1:25720963-25747126 GCA_028551405.1 Uromys caudimaculatus
AAGTGTAAGCTCAATAACCCCTTTCCTCCCCAACTTGTTTCTTGGTCATGATGTTTGTGCAGGAATAGAAACCCTGACTAAGACAACTAGCCATCATGTCAAATGTGAGCCGCTCAAGAATAATGTAATTTAAAATCACGTCTGACACTATATAGTTTACAAGTAGAGCTGGCCTGTGGACCTAGGGATGTCTGGTTCCAAAGCCACTCCCTTTCCCTTTGGCCTCACTGAAATGGAGGTGGAGATAATTTTGTTGCAATATGAAGCCATTACTTATGAGGAACATGGTCCCCATCGGCACTACAAAATGACTCTATACCCTGAGCAATGGCACAGCCTGGACTTCAGCAAGCTCTGTCAGAGCTCAGTCAGCTGACCTGGAGAACCCAAACCTGAAAAGCCACTTAGACAAAAGAATGCAGGAAGAACAAAACATACAATGGTGGCTTGGAGACCTGTTAGTTCACTTGTCCCGATTCCTAGAGACCCAGAATAAGTCATCGGAAACCTCCCTGCTGTACACACCAATAAACAAAGCCCAAATTTGAAGTCAGAGAGCCTTTAACTAAACCCAGTGTATTTTCTACCTACCCTCTTCCAATGAGAAGACACAAGGCTCCTGATCTTAGGAGAAATCACTCTGATTATATGAGCTAATTATTCATGATGTTTCTCTTTTGTTTTTCTGTTTTGCTTCCTAAATTATGGTCATCTTTAAGAGAATCCAATAGGCTTTTCAAGCAGAAGATTAAACTACTAGGATGTAAAAGAAAGTCCTAATTGGAGTTCAAATCAAATAATGAGGCACAGTTTAAATTTATTCTATTTTTTAAAAAGACTCATACACTTAGTCTCCAGTTTTCAAACTCCACATGCTCAAAATGGAAGAGTGACCCAGTTACCATGTGTCTCACAACTTGACAATATTTTTTTCTTTATTTTGCTTTTTAGTTTTCTTTCAGGCAGAAGGAACTGCTCTTCGCTGTGAGCCCATGTAGCCCTGCTTAGAACACTTTTGTGAGTCCCTGTAGTATCATGATTTTCCTTCAGAGAGCATGCAATTTTAGGTTCTTGCATAACAGCACAGATTTCTATAGCATTATTTAAGGTTATAACTTTATTTCCCTCTGACAATTAAGTGCACACTGGTGTTATGGAATATTTTCTTCCACTCATCATGGTTGGATGAAATCGGAAGGGCAAACTGCACAGCGCTAGGAGTTCTCGGAGCTAGAAGTCTAAGTGTTTTGTTACCCACTTGTTGAGAAGCATTTCATACATAGGCAAATCCATCACATCACTACTGTTTGTTTTTAGTTACAAACAAGCTGTAACCTAAAGCCTACAACGCGGCAGCCAAAAACCATCAATGTGCCATTTATACACTTTCTTTGTCTAGGAAATATTTTAAGAGTTTACAGTGCATTAACTCGGATGTGGAAACTAACCTTTCTGCAGAGCGGGCACTTCTGAAGAGATTCATTTCCCCTCTAGAATTCGTCATTTCCCATCAACAGTCACATCTCTTGTCTGCTGCACTCAGATCTGAGCAGGAACATCAGCCTTCTAGAGAGACTCTCTCTGCTTCCTCGTGGTGTAAACGAGACATGGCACCTTTCTATTCTTGGCAACTGCAGGCAAACAAAAATTTTGAACTGTGAACCAAGCAACCAGATGTAGAAGTTCATGACTCATCCTGTTCCTTGGAAGCAGAGTGAAAGCATTTCTATAGCAAATGGCAAAACAATTGAGTACATGGCGATTCGCCTTTGACGCTTTTTGAACAGAATATTATAATTTACATAAGAATCTTTAAGAATAATAATGCTCCCTTTTATCTTGGGTTGTGTGTGACTGCTTGTGTGTGTGTGTGTGTGTGTTGTGTGTACTCACATGTACACACATGAGAAAGAGAGAGAATATGTGTGTACGCATGCCTATGTGCAAAGTGCAAGCTCTCATATGTGTTTGTGTATGTGTATGTGTGTATGTGCATGCACGGGCGTGTGAACACTCATGGTGTTCATGTGGGTATGAACATGTCATGGCACATATACAGAGGTAAGAAGACACCTCTAGTATTGGTTCTCACCATCTACCTTATTGAAAACAGCTTCGGTTGTCTTTCTGTCAGACTAGCTCATGAGCTTCCAGGAAAACACCTCCCATCTTCCAGTAGAACGCTGGGATTTTAGACACTCATGTGGCTAAATCTGGCTTTCTACATGGGTTCTGAGGATTTGAACTTGGTCTTACATGCAAGCACTTTGCCCACTGATACCCAATGAACCATTTCCCCAGCACAATGATGTTCTTTGAATCTTCATCCACTGTCTTTAATCCACTTGATGATGATTAGCCTTGCTCACTGCTGCTTCTCCTAACAATACTTATTTGTTCAATAATCTGAGCCCAAAACAGGGTGGAGAGAGAATCTAAAACCCAGTCTGGCTCAACCATTTCCCTGTAGTTTGATGCAGTTACTCTCCACTGAAAATCACTTCCTATAATAGGCAGAGTGCATGTTTTCTTCCTCCTTTGCTTATATTGAAGAAACTGGGCCAGTAGATGAATATGTGTGATCTTTGCGTAATGTGAAAACCTTAAAATAAAATCTACTACCAGTCTTATGGTGTTGGAGAGGGCTCTATTCTTTTCAGCACACAAACAGATTCTGTTTCAAGCACCCCATATGCTAAAGCTTTAACATCTGATGTGGTTGTATGTAACGACCAGGTCACTGAAGAAGTAATCAAGTAGAAATGGAGTCATCTGGTAAGATCAATGTCTTTATAAGAACATACAGAAGAGAGCCCAAACTCTTTCCGTGCATAGGTAGCAAGGGAAGATGACATGGGGACATATGAAGCAGCTTCAGCAAGCCAGAATGCACTTACCAGAACCTGATTATTCTTACGCCTTGATCTCAGACTTTCTGATTCCAGGAAAAGGGAAATAAGTTCTGTTGTTTAGTATATCTACTCAGACATTTGCTCATGAGGGCCGGAAATGATTAATATGAATTCCTGGAAAGTTTCTTAGAAATATTTCTCTGAAACTGTTTCTATAAAACTGTCTTGGGTATATACAAAATAGTCCAAAAAAGTGGCATAAAATAAAATAAAGTAAAATAAAATATTTCTCTACTAAATGTTCTGTCCACTTTGGAATGTCACACCTCTCAGGATATTTCCAAGGGCAAAATGAGATGACTGCTATTTTGCCTTGGATTTCTTATGCACTTTTAACATTTGTTCAAAACAGCAACTTTTTGTTGCCTTTTAAAATAAAGGTGGTTGCTTTTGGTTTTGTTGTTGTTGTTTTGAGGTTAGATTTTTGGTTGTTGTTGTTTGTTTGTTTATGTTTTTTCTTATTCTAAGAACCCAGTCTCAGTGCTGAGTGGTCATCAGTATAACTATGTATTTCAAAGATGAGTGAACACAGACAAGATGAGAACTCTAGAGTTGTTTCCTGATGTTCTGTGAGCGCTATGCCCAGAATTTCAAAGAACTCTCCAGCCAAACTGATCTGTCATGACTGTATTGATGGTCCCAACATACTCAAGAAAATATCTAGAGAAATTTGCCAGCTGTATTAATAATGATTTATGACATGTGTGTGATTCAGTTTTATGAAAACTAGGTTTCCATTGAATTTCCATTTTTTAGGCACCCCATAATAGCTGAAACTCTAGATATTCAAAGATCCAAAAGGGGTTTAGGTCAGCCACTTGTACTTCCAGAACTCAACAGCAGATTTCCTTTTTGTCTTGAATGGCTCACACTAACTAACTAGCTTTACTTGGCCTCCATCTTCCTCCCTTCCCAAGTGAGTGCATCCATCTTAACCCCTGAGTTGTTCCCTCAACTAGTATTCTCAAATAGCTTATACCAAAGAATAATAAAGAGATCCCAAAATAAATAAAATCTGAAGAGATAATGAAGCTAACTAACCTATTTTGGACAGAAAACATCTAGTCTTATTTGTTCAGTAAGATATCAGAGATCTTTATTCAAGGTAGAACATTTTCATTCTAAGTCTGGAGCTACTCCTGATGAGGGCTATAATGAACTAAGGGAATTCTTGTTACTTGTCTGGAACAAACACTGTAGTCTTTGCATCCTTCCCTGAGTCTAGCTAATAAAACTAGCCAATGAAACCCTATCTTCCATTCCTGGGGTGACTTTGCTGCTTCCAAATGGATGGAGCTGAGAGGGCAGCCTATGTATGAGCTGGCCTGATTTCAAGCAGGATTTATGGATCCTTAGTTGGATTGTCCTACTGTCTATATCATCGTGAAATTATCTGCTGACAATTTAGCAAACAAGACAGCAGGTTGAAGCCAGCTGTTCTCAAGACCAACAGAGAGACTTGCAATAATATACGACTGCTAAGACTACAGGAGTTGAGCTGGAGTGGTGTGCTTGCCTAACTCAGCATCGATTTTCTGGTACCCACATAGAGCGCAACTGGAGAAAGGCATGTTTGCACAGTTTCTGCGCTCATTATTAATGCACAGCATATATTATTCAAAATAATCAATTATCCCTAAGAAAACAAGACTATTTGCATTTCCCAAGAGAGAATTTGCCCATCTGAGGAAACTGGTGTCAAACAACAAGCAGGAAACCGTGGACTGGGGCAGAAACTGTATCGTTTCTTCTGCAGGAAAAGATGCAGAAGACATAGGTGCATGCTCACCCCTCCACATGCTGGCGCTGCCCAGTCTAATTATAACCAGCCCTTATCCATGCACAGCACGCTCTTTGTGTTTGGGGCTGACCAACATTATAAACACAAATATTTTTGAAATTATAAGAACAACATTAAAAATGAAAAATGCTTTTCTGTAAAGTTATAAAGGGAATCTGTTATTGTTTAATAAAATTTCTTGGCAAAGCCTTATGAAAAAGGCTTTGGAAATAATTCTTTCTTTAAAATCCTCACCTACATACAAGGAGTTTCTCAGGATGTCCTAGGCATCGGTTTTCAAATTTTCAAAAGCAATCAAAATGTACTGTGTATGTGATAACTGCTGATTCTCAACCCCAGAATTTCATATTAATGGGCCAGTACTCAATAATTTATATACTTTTTTAAAAATGCCCACATAGCTCCAAAGAAGAGATTGCAGGGACGGCCTGAAACAAATACTATTCTAAAGTTGTAGTGTTTGATAAGGTAGTCTTCAGTCCCATATAACAACCGAGTACTGGCATGTTGGGTGGTACAAATTATAATCTGACATGACAGTAACATATGCATTGAGATAATAAAATATTTTGCAAGAAATAAATACAGAATACTAGGTTGATTATTCTATATGATTATATCTTAAAAAAGTATTTTCAGATATTTTGAACTAAGGATCATAATCACCAGAAAATATCTTACCCATTTTCCTGTTTAACGTATCTATTTGAAAGTTTAAAGTTGCAAACATGTTGCACATTATATCTCTGTCAGACAGATATTGATATGAAGATTATGCACAGACTTCTGACAATATACTATGTTAATAGAATAAATGTGAAGAACAAGATACATTTAACCTGTGTTTCCAAATTTTATTGCCCCAAGGTATCTTTTAAAGATTTGATTTTATTTCTAAGTATGTGTATGCCTGCATATTTGAGTGTAACTCTGTGTTCATGTCTTCGGGTACCTGTGGAGGCCAGAGTGTAGGTATCAAATTCCCTGGGGCTACAAGATTGGGTGGCTGTAAGTCTCCAGCTCTTGGTGCTGTGAACCAAAGTGTGACTCTGTAAAAGTAACAGATGCTCTCAATAGCTGAATCATCCCTTTAGCCCCAGATTATCCAAGTTTTCTAAGATCCTAGGGAAGCATACAGAATTGTGGTGACAGATAAGAGCTTTGAAGAAGCTCAAATGAGCTCCTGTAGGGAAAGATGGTGGGCCAACCAGACAGAAATTTTGAAAAACTTAAGTCAAACAAACTAAAATTCTCAGAATCCTGTCTCCTTAAGAAAGCCCTAACATGTTTTCCTACCATGGTTCACTGAGTTTTGTAAGTGCGACCTGTCTATGAAACAGTTCTAATTATTTGTTGCTTTTTACTTTTTTATGTGGTGTAAATTTCGTGTGTGTGTGTGTGTGTGTGTGTGTGTGTGTGTGTGTGTATGTGTGTATGGGGTGGATCTGGCTTGGGGATGACTGCCTGTTCTCTAAGATCTGGAACTAAGTCTGCCTTTTGCATCACTCTGGACACTTGGAATTGTATTTCTACATATTATCTCTATATATAACAAGCGAGTGACTGTAATGTTAAACATTAGATATTCCTTTAAGGAGAAAAAACACACCCAGATATTGTGGAAACACTGTGACATTGCTCAAACTATATCCAACCAACATTACACAGTCTGTAGCTATAACAGCTTAGGAGGGGTTGCATGTAACTTAAAATTTTCACCAAAAATTGATATATTAAAGAGAGAGCACAATCTGGCAATTAGAAATTATCCAACGATATCCTACTGATCGCTTTATATAAGCATGGAACTACACATTAACTTCTTGCACATCTATGTTTCCATAGAAACCACTTGTGGAGAAATTCATCTGGAGGCAAGAGGTTCCTTGCCTGTCAAGAGGTTCCTTGCCCATGGGCCAGGAAAACAGGAAGAGAAAAACTATTTCTTTGAGGAGACATGTAGACAACACCTCACTGGTTATCAATATTCCTTCTTTTATCTTAGTCTCTGGAGAAAAGAAAGCATTCAATTGTCTCAGCTCTGTTTATGCCTATATGGAATTAGCAGAACCATGTGCTTCAGGGTAAAGTCTCGGAATGGTTAATCATCCTCTCCAGGCTTCTCATTTTCTGATCTTTTTTCCTGGGATCCCTTGGCAGTGTTCTTCTAAAGACACATTATTTTGTTGGTGTTATCCCTAAGTGCAAGCCCAAGACAGCTCTTGAGAAATGCCCAAGTCCATTTCTACTACTTTAAAAGAATCACAGACTGAGTAATTTACACATGACACAAGTTCAGCAGTCATCTTTCTGGAGGTTTACAGGATTAAGTCAACAACAGTTTATATCTAAGAAAGAGCTGCCATCCACGTAGAAGTAGTGAGTAATGTTTCTTCACATGACAGAGACAATGAGTAGAGATTTAAGAAGCACCTAGCTTGTTGTCCCTGGCCTATTTATAATGGATGAATCCTCATCCTGTGAGAACAGCAACTTCATGACCTGGTCACCTTCACAAATCTTGCCCTCTCCAGACAGCTGCTCTGGGATTAACTTTCAACATAAAATTTGAAAATAACCTTGTCAAAATATAGCGACCAGTATTCAATAGTCAGTCACCAGTTATAGCCAGAGGAATAAAAAGATAAACAGCAGGGGCATGGAAGAGGGCATCTCTGTATTCAAGGTATTTCCCACCACATCCCTTGCAGTGCAGTACCTTTTAAGGTGCTTGCATGAAAGACTCCCATGGCATGTATTATTAGTGTTATCTTGGTACAAGAGATTCTGTTTCCTTTGCTACCTCACCGGATAAAGTGATTCTGCAGGCAAATATTTACTGTAAAAGCGAGTTGTTTGCCTTAGTCCCAAATCACAAACAAAGATCATCCTGCCTTCTAAACTGATTTAAGCTTCTCCATGACAGGAATTCTACACTAGCTGAACTTCCCCTCCCCACACCCCATCGAGTCTACCCTGACGAGGACCAAGTCTGAATTAATGATATTATTATCTTCCCTGAGAGCCAGTTAGGGCTCCACTCCTGGGCTGTGTATAGGCATTTTGAACAGACAGCTGCACTCCATGGGGAAGCATGTACTAAAAGGCAATGCTGGCATTTCTTCACTTTACGATTCTGCCACTGTTATTCCCCAAGCAAAGGTATAGTGGTTTTTTTTTTTTTTTTCCAGATAAAGAATCAGAATGCAAGATTTTTACATCATTTAGCAAACATGTATTTCATTTGGGGGAGGGGTGAACAAAAATATCGTATCTTTGTGCTGGAGAACTCAGTTCATGCTAAACCACTTTGCATTCATTCATTCATTCATTCATTCATTTGGTGTACTTAATTTTATCCAAATAAAATTTGTTCAAGTCAGATTCTGACAGATAAGTAGTATTGGCTGCCTCAAATCCCAACATCCCAGTCCCATTCAAAAATTGTTGTTATATTCCATTGATGTGGTTTCTCCTTTCTTAGATGTATGGTTGGTAGCTGTGAGGAGCCAATTCACTTAACATAAAATATTAACATTCATTAGGTTTCAGGTTTCTGGTTCTTTTTTCCCAGTGTGTAATTAAAGCACCGTGGAAACAAATGTAGTTCCTTAAATGAGGTGTGACTGTGCCAGCCCCAAGTAAAACCCTGGGCATGGAAGTGGAGGGGAAAAGAAAGCCATGCAGACATGGAAATACTCTCTCATTACTTTACTGTAAGAATCTTAATTAGTCCCAAAGGTTTTCTCCTCACTCATTTTAAACCAAAATCGGGAAGATCAGACAATGAAATGTGTGTCAATCAATCTCCACTAGAGTCAGCCAGCTGTA
This sequence comes from Uromys caudimaculatus, assembly GCA_028551405.1. NCBI lineage: Eukaryota > Metazoa > Chordata > Mammalia > Rodentia > Muridae > Uromys > Uromys caudimaculatus. The sequence continues at coordinate 25,729,508 of CM052705.1, forward strand.
GCCATTCTGCTCCTAGGACTTGACCCTCTATCCTTGCAACTGTGAGTTGGCTAGAATCTGCTCCTTTCCAAATTACAGGTGTGTAGGTAGAATTGTGCCAGTAAGTGAGCTTTTCTAATTGAGTTCATCCTTGTAAATTAATAAAAATTCCTGCCAATCAAACATGTGCATGTTTGCAGGAATATTATCAGTAGGTAATAGAGATAATTAATACTTCATGACATCAAGGTCTGAAATTAAAATCAAATCTGAGACTTAACTGCGATTATTAAATCTGAGGAAAATTATCTTTCAGATGACAAGAGTCACAACCTTCAGCACCTGAATTAATAGGAAGGAGCAAGCTTCCAGAAAACACAGGGCATGCCTTTTCTTTTTCTTATGTTGCAATAATTACCAATTTATGACATCAAGGACCTGTAACTGGCTCAATATAATATTGCAGCTGGATAAAGGATTGTTGTTGTAAAATCTACAATTTTAGGAAATGTACCCAATAGCAAAATAACTAGACGAGAGTAGAAGTTGGTTAAGGTTCTTACTCCCATCCCCATGTTCCCAGAAATAAGACTCTGACTAAAAACATATTTACAAATACCTTGGCTATACAGCTAGGCTAGAATCATAATTTAAGATGACACACTTACTTTCACCTACATTCTGCCACGTAGCTGGTTATCTGTGCTCAGGTACCATGTGTCCGTCTCTTCACATCTTCCAGGGCTAATCTTCTGCACCTGGATGTATCCCAGAATTCTTTCTGCCTCCCGGATGTCCCGCCTTCTATTCTGCCCCTTCCTATAAGCCGTCATTTTTTTAATTGTCAGGTGATACATCCATACAATACACAAGACATTGTCTTTACAAATGAGTATAAAACTAGAAGCTGGACCATGGCTTTCTGAGGCTTGTGAGACCTGGATTTTAGCCAACAATCTTGCAGCTGTGTCCCAATTTTACTCTGGCCAAGCAAACTGTCATGTCTGTCCAGGTCCCAGCATAAAGGTAGTATTTTCTCTGTTTGCAAGAGTAATGTCCAATACAAGTGATGGTTTTGTTTGTTTGTTTGTTTCTGTCCTAGCCATCATTTTAAAAGATGCACTCTCATAACAACTCTTGTTTTTTAATTTTTATTTTTTGATACTTTATGTACATTTCAAATATTTCCCCCTTTCCAGATCTCCACTTTGGAAACCCCCTATCCCCTCCCCGTCCCCTGCCTCTATGAGGGTATTCCCCCACCCACCCACCCACTCTTATCTTCCCACCTTGGCATTCCTCTATATTGGGGCCTCTAACACCCTCAGACCCAAGAGCCTCTCCTCCTCCTGATAGCCAACAAGGCCCTTCTCTACCACATATGTGGTCCGAACCATGGGTCCCTCCATGTGTATTCTTTGGTTGGCGGTCCAGTCTCCAGGAGCACTGGAGAGTCAGGCCAGTTAACACTGTTGCTCCCTCCATGGGGCTGCAAACTCCTTCATCTGAAGAGATGGCTCAGCAGTTAAGAGCACTGACTGCTCTTCCAGAGGTCCTGAGTTCAATTCCCAGCAACCATATGGTGGCTCACAACCATCTGTAATGGGTTCTGATGCCCTCTTCTAGTGTGTCTGAAGACAGCTACACAGATAAAGTCCCTGTTCTCAGAAGACCTCACAATCTGCCAGGAGAATTAAATGGATAAAATTGTGCTGAGGCAGGGACAAGCTTAGAGCCAGTGGAAGCAACGTATGATACGGTAGGAGAGGCGGCCATGGATGGGTGAGGGACTTCTCACGCACATTTTGTTTGGTTGGTTTTTTTTCCAATGATAAATAAACACTCAAGAAAATAAGGTAACTGCTCATAGCTTTGTGGTTTTTTCCACCTCCACTGAATTGAAGTGGTTGATTTTCATGCAACAATTACCTTTGTGTGACTACCATAGCTACATGATAAAGCAGAATACTACTTCTCAAACCAGTCACATTAGGAAGTAGGGTACTTTATTAAAATATAGGTATATAAGTTTGCCTGAGGAAAGCTAGCTACAAAGTGGTGAGCAACAATCTGAAGCACATAGTTTAGTTGGTATATGAATTTCATCCATTTCATGTGTTCATTGGTTTGATTTTCTGCTTTGAGGATTGATAGTATTGGTCCCTTTTTCAGAGGAACAGGCTCACAACAGAAGAGGTTGAGTCACAGACAGATCTAAAAGAGGAAATTCAGCACTCTGCAGAAAGTACAGTCAAGGAGGCTCAGCTGTTTTATAGGTATGAGGGGAAGGCTGCTTAGAGCAGCTGGGTCTCAGACTCGGGGCTGTAGGGTAGATTTGGAAAATGGTCTAGAGTTCTGATCCTGCTTGATTGAGGCTTCTATCATTGGGACTTACCAAGGGATTGATACTAAGGTATAGCTCTGGGCTCCATCAGTACACAGGGATCACACAGGTGGATGAGGAAATTTTAATAATAATAATAATGATAATAATAATAATAATAAAATAATAATAACCTGTCTATTTTAGACAAAGATCATAAAGTCACAGCTGACTTTTCTGTTCTTTCTGGGACATCACATTCAATAAGGGTTGGCTCTTCTATACATGTTAGGCACCCATGCTAGTGAATAATTTTACACACTTAGGTAAAAATCAGCCCTTTTGGTGTATCAATAACCACTGGCCAAGCAAGCACCATACCTCTGGGACTGCCAGTCTCTCTTCCAAGATTTTATAGATCTCCCAAAAGGAAGTTAGGACATTCCATGTAAGGGGAAGAATGTCTGTTCTAGAAAATTGCTTTGCACACTTAAATATTTTAAATATGCAAGTATATAACAGCTGTCCCTGTTGTTTTGGTGCATTTCTGCTGCTGCTGTAACAAATCACACTGGGATGGGTAATTGAAGAATGCTAGAAATGCATTTCTCATAGTTCTAGAAGCTGGAAAGGTGACGGATGGATAAGCTCCCTGGGAGTCTGGTGAAGGCTAGCTTTCATTTTTCAGGATGCCTTTTTGCTATGACTTCACATGGAGAAAGAGATGTGTGCTGTGCTTCACAAAGGGAGCAGGAGCTGAGTGGAAAGGCATCACAGGTCGACCGGGTTTAGTCAGTCTCTTTTATGAGGGCAGGAATCCTATTCATGGTGACAATGACCTCATGACTCGGCTACTTCTTAAGTGCTCCTTCTGTTAATACCTGTGTATTGATGATTAAATTTTAACATGAACTTTGGAAAGATATAAATATTCAAGCTGTCACTCATACTTAAGGGGACACTATACTCTGGTATCTAGGGGACAATTTTGCCCCTGTCCTAGGTCCCACTTTGCTGCACATACAAATGCAGCATCTCTTCTCAGCTCTGGTCTCACAGTCTGGAAATCTTTTTAAAAGGACAACGCACTATCACTGCCAGCTCTGCTGTGCCCTTCCCTGACACGCTCCTCTCTCTCGTCCTCTCTCACCTGATTAGACTCCTCTATATGATGCTCTGCAGCTGTGACACAAAATGTCCAAATCATGTAAAGGCAAAATTCTGTGACATGTAATTTCCTTTTTCCTTTATTCATCGGAGCTTGCTATTCATTATCTCATTTCTTCTGATCCTGTCAGATGCCAGAAGTCTCATTTGAGACAGATAATAATTAGCACCCTGGAACTGCTAATCACTGGGGGGTAGTATACTCATTTGACTAAGCATAAAGGTTAGTCAGATCTGATCTAAAACCCTATCTCAGCTACTTAATGAGTTAATGACCTTGATCAAATAATCTCATCTCTCCAAATCTCATTGTCTTTAGCTGTACAATGGGATCATTATGTATGTCTACATAAAGTCGATGTGTGGGCTAAATGTGACCACATGCATTAAATATTTAGATGTGCTTCACTGAAGAAGAAAGCCTTCATATTTAGACATCATTACTACTTATCATCAACTAAACTCTTAGAGTAACTCTACTAAATCCCAGGGTGGAGCCTCAAAACTTAGGCTCAAAATTATAGTATCATAGTGTGTCAATCCCCTTGGGCTGCTCTAACCCAACACTACAAACTGAGAAGTTTCTAAGCAGCAGACAGATTTTTCTGTAAGTGGGAAGGTTGAAAATCAAAGTCCTGGCTGCTTCCAAGAGAGAGAGGCCCCTCTTGATAACTCATATGACATCTTCAGCTGTATTCTCATCCTGTAGGAAGGGAAAAGCCTGCTCTTTTAAGCCTCTTATTTAAAGGCAAGAATAATACCCAGAAAAGGTCTATTTTCATAGCTCAAACTTTCCTAATATCATCACCTTGGACCCTTGGGCAACTAAGGGCGACACACAGGACAAGTGAATAACTTGGCAGATAAAGACATTTGCCACCAAGACTAACATCCTTAGTTTGATCCCAGGTCTCCTGTGGTAAATGTGGTAAAAGAGGAAAATGAATTCTGCCTTCTGGCCTACACACACACTCCTCTGCATACACATGCATGCGTGCGTGTGTATGCTCACTCTCTCTCTCTCTCTCTCTCTCTCTCTCTCTCTCTCTCTCTCTCTCTCATTCTCTCTCTGTCCCTCTGACTCTGTCTTCCCCTTTTTTCCTTCCCTCCTTCCATTTCTCCCTCCCTCCCTTCGTCTCTCAGTGTAATAAAGAATATCTTAGCATATACCTCTATTGGAGAGACATAAACATTCAGGCCATGAGGAAATGTCAAGCATAGTTTGAGAATAGTGAAGAAGAAAGATTTGGGGTGGAGGTACCCATTCTGCAGTCAGCCACCTCTAGTGAATGAGGAGGTAACTAAGTTTGTGCGTAAGCACTATGAAAGCAAGGAGATAAAAATCTGGCTCCATTGGGGTGCTGCAAAATAGGGAATCTGGAAAGTACTCATCAGGAGGCAAACATAGGCTGCAGTTGAAAGGTAGCTGAGTTTCCAGGCCATATGTAGTCTCTTGAGAATTTGATGTATATTAACATAGCTAGAGAACTCATTTTTTTGAGCCAGCCTCCAGTGACAAGAGACAGGGGATCCCCTCTTAGCTCAGGAGGCCCTGGGGGGGTCTGTGAGTTGCCTGGGTATGCTCAAAGAGAAAGATCTGTTGAAGCCTCCCTCCCCTTCCAACAATCTTTATTCCTTGCCTAGTTCTCTAAAAGAAGGCATATGTTTCTTCAATTTGTTGTTACTAGCAAGGTGCAGCTTAGAGGGTAGTGTGGATGCGCTGTGTTTGCCATGAAATTAAATAAGAGCAATGATACATAGCCAATGTGCACCCATAAATTTCAAGCAGGAAAATTCGAATGTGGCATGAGGATGGAAGTCACTGATATATTAGAAGGGAAATGCACTGAATCTTGGGCAAAACGAGAGAAATATAATTTCCCTGCATTATCTTGTCCCTTTCTTAATTGCCTATCAGGATGCATTCATCAACTCACTTCCTTGGGCCCGTCTTTTTACTTGTATGCATTTTATACAAAAGCAGCTTGTGTTTTAAGTATAAAACACAGAGCTTGTGCTATCACATCAGACACAGACAATGGATAAAAATCTTCACTTGTCACTTTCCAGATATAACACATTTTGCATTTCAAAGCTGGGAAGCAGGCTGCAAATACTGAGCAGGGGATGACAAAGCTGGGGGCAGAAGCATCCTCTGGGCTGAGGATGCTGCACAGAGGCTCATATGAAACCAAGGCTTCATGAGGTTTCTCAGCAGGTGCTTGAAGAGAAAACAAAGCTAGCTTTTCAGACCATGCCCATTCGAACTGCTGGCTTGGACCTCAGATTCCAGATGTGGAATCAGTTATAGAGAGGAGAGACAAGACAATGGGGTTTCTTCGTCTTAAAGTTATATAAGGAAGACAGATGGAAGGAACATGGACTAACCTGTAAACTAGACACATCAAGAAGGACATGTGAAGGCCTCACGTGGGAGACACATGCAAACCATATGTCCACCAGATGGTAAAAATGTCACTTCTAGGAGGTAAAGCGTGGCTGGTGATGATGACAGTGTACCAACAGGTGTAGGCATGCCAGCTAAGCTTAGATCTCTGATGGTAGGAAGAGCTCTTCCAGCTGCCTGCCAACCTGCCAGCCTGCTGCTCCATGCAAGCTTTGTCATATAAGAGCATGACATTTGGGGTCTTCTGACTAAATAATCCCACTTAGCCTCAGATCCTTTCCCTCTCCCTCTCCCCTCCCTCTGCCTCTGCCTCTGCCTCTGCCTCTGCCTCTGCCTCTGCCTCTGCCTCTGCCTCTGCCTCTGCCTCTGCCTCTGCCTCTGCCTCTGCCTCTGCCTCTGCCTCTGCCTCTGCCTCTGCCTATCCCTCTCCCTCTCCCTCTCCCTCTCCCTCTCCCTCTCCCTCTCCTCTCTTTCTCTCTCTCTCTCTCACTTAGCTCTAGATTCTTCCTTTTTCACTCTTTTTGTCCTTGATTTTTTTCTTAATTTATTTTCTTTTGAGACAGAATCTCATTATACAGCCTAGCCTGGCTTCAATGTCCTCATCCTACTTCCTCAGCTTCTGGAAGGTAGGAACTGTAGACATCTTCACTGGATATATTAATATAAATCTCCCAGTACTATTTCAATGACTAATGTAGAAATTGCTGACAATTCACTCAACACGTTTCATATACCTGTGCGTTTTGTGTCACCATCCAATGTTATAGATTGGTCACAAAAGCAGCTAAGAATTTGCAGAACTGCAGAGATTTTATTTACTTTATTGTTTAAGTTTGGAGATAGAAGAATCAGCATGAGTTTACTAAAATCCATAAAATCACCAAATGCTGGCCTTCTTTGATTTCATTCTCTGTAATTTTATATTTTTCATATAAAAGTACTTTACATATTATGATTAGATTTTATAACTATTATATTTTTGTGCTATTGTAACTTGGCTTTTAAACATTTTTTTTTTGCATTCCAGGCTATCGATATTAGTACATCAAAACATAATTGTTAATATCACTTGTACTCATGTAGCATTAATTTAAGTTCACTGGGAATAATTTTGTCTACACAGGGTGTCCCCTATATATCCTTGGCTGGCCAGCAGCTAGGTCTGTAAAGCAGGCTGGCTTTTGCTTGAATTTCACTTCAATTTATGCCCTCATTCCGAAGAGAAGACATGTACAATCGTAACCATCTCTAGACTTTGGAATTTTCCAGAATGGCAGTTATGCATTCTTTGAGAAAACTGTTATTTCTTTTATTATATATATATATTTTTTATTCATTTTTCTTTCTTTATCATACTAGCAAGGACTACCTTCCTAGCAGAATAATATTGATCATGATTAATTACAAATGATATACTTGTCCTGAATTTGATGTTAGAAATAAAAGGATTTATTCTTTCATATTATGAATGACACAGGTTTTTGTTCATCTCCTTTTCATTGGGACAAAGGATTCCCCTATTTATAATATTCTTAACACAATTTTACGATGAAGGAATACTGAAATTTTTGAGAGGATTTTTGGCATATATTACAATGATTACATTATTTTTCTCTCGTATTTTGATGACTCAGATTATTTTTTAATAAAATTGACAGAAGCATAACACTAATGAAGTGATTTTTCTTCTGGGAATAGACATTTTGATGTAGACAACTTCTGAGAAATTAGGGGATGGCTCCTTTACTCAGGGGTAAATTGAATCCATAGGTTAGCTCCACAGGGTTAGAAGTAAGGAAACCAGTTCTGGCCATGAAAAATGCTTATGGGTTTTTCCAAGAATTCCAGGTGAAATTTCAAGTACCTTTACTTTTTAAAAACAAATCAATAGTTATTCTTTCATTAAGTAAATTGACCAGTGAAATACAATTATCTTCAAAGCTAAACGGGAGCACTGATCGGGAGCACAATAGTGACTATCCAACTCTGCCATACCTGAAGGCTAGGAAAGTCTACTGAGAGAGCTTGCTGGGGCGCAAACACAGCATAAGAATTGTCAGTGTCCCATGGCAGATAAAGCGGTTCGGGAAATGATTGACACAATGAATTCATACCCAGGCATGACCATCAAAGCCCTTCAACATATCCTGAAAATGTGAAGAGTGTGCGTGGGTGGGTATACTAGGAAAGTATTGACTGAGTCTATTTTTTTTTTTTTTAAAGAAATGTACTCTCTGCCTCTTAAAATAGTATCTGTCACTGCCTGAATAATTTCCACATATGAGTTATACATTGCTTCCACTTTTGCATTTTCATGTATCTTTGGCTTTGAAGCGCCCTTCAAGGGGTTATGGCTATTAGTTTCTCCGCCCACTGTTCACTTGATCTCACACTGCTCCGGCAATAGCTAGCCTATAATGGGATTTTTTTTTTTTTTAAAAAAAAAAAAAAGCAACACTAAAATTGTTTTAGAAAACACAAATAAGCATAACTTTTTTTCCCCTCATTTCATTTTCTCCCTTGCAGTCTGGTGGAAAGAGGAGCTCTCTTAGCCCAGCTCTCTAGCAGATACTCTGTTTCCTGTGTTCCGTGTGAAGGAAGCCATGTATTAAATTAGGATGAGCCCTTGCATTTCATCACAGAAAGTGAGTGTTGGCTTGAAATGGAGGATCAGCTCATGTGGGAATGAGATGGTGCCTGGATCATAAACTGCTACTCCCGGGCAAAGGACCGAATTATTAAAACTATTGTTTATGGCCCTTATCATTTACAAACAGGTGAACATGGAAAAAGGACTTTCAACTTCCCTAAATTAATTTTCAGTTGAGGGTTCTCTTGTGTTAATAAGATAAGAAATTTGTTTAGAATTACAGTACAAGGAGAGTACAGCTCTTTAAAGGACCTGCAAGCTTAAGGTTCCCTAGCAAATGTGGATTCGGCATTCCTTGGAGACTATTCCTTTTTACCACACATTTGAAAAACTGAACAGACCTTAAAACAAATAATTCTCTCACTCATCCTCCTGTCTCAAGGCAGCTTCTTAGGCAATGGCTGTACAGATGAATCTGAGATATTTTTTAAAAGAAATAATGACAATATCGCTATACTGATCAATGCAATACTTGTACCATTGTGTCGCTGTATTGCACATCAAGGGGCCCCTCCCTAGTATGAATTTATTAAAAAGGCTCCTCAGCCTTTTAGTTTGAGAGGCATCTGCTCTTATAGCCTCAACTGACAGATCCCATCTTTTACCCTTTATATCAACTGTCTCCCCAACGCACCATATTATCCTACTAATATCCTTCCTCTAATCCCATGGTCAGTACACACTCAAAACCTCATCAGTCTCTATAATTATTAGGGTGAAGCTCTTAATAGTAAAATTTATATTTGGGGGATGCCTTTTGTGTCATGGCATCGTACCAATCATTTGAAACACATGAGCTCACTTCTACCATACAAAACTGTTGCCTGCTAGGGATACCAATTCTACAATCTGAGAAGACAGGTGACTTAGGCAAATACATGTCATTTGCAAAGAAAGGACTCCAAATTAAGATTTCTTTTTGATTGCCACATTTGTGTATTTTACCAGTTGGTAGTCTGATCCAATATATTAGCTTCTTTAATAGCTATTTGTAGAATGTGTGCCAAGGACTATACAATATGACTTTCTAGATGTTCATACATAAAGTTGTATAATACTCAACTCTTCTTCAATCTCATTTACAGTACAGGAACTTATATATACTAATAGATTACCAATACACTGGAGTATGTTCCCTATCAAATGAACCTGACTCTCACCCTTTAGTATTTACAGTGGCGTTTCTTTATCTACTCTTTCATTTATTAAACAAGTTAGGTATCACAAATTATTCTAAGGTGATCTCAGAGCCTCCCAAATATCACCTACTACCCAAATCTACACAATGTCCTCCCATACTGAGGATTCTGCTACTTAGAAGTCACTAGGTTGAGCCATATGTCTTAAGCTCCTTCTAGGTTGTAAATCTATAATGAATACATTTGGGTATTTCACCTTCAAACAGAGCTGTACACTTTGTGTAAGTTTGGTATAGTAAATCTCCTTTGAGATATCAGATGATTATAGAACTCAATGATCATATACTTAATAAGGAATAGACCACTGTGGAGTTAATCTTTATAGTCACTTTGACTGGATTTAGAATCAGCATGGAAATTCATTTCCTGGGAGGATGTATGAGGATCTTTCCAGAAAGGTTTACTCTGGGATGAAAGACTCACTTTGAATATGCACACCACCATCCCATAATTTGAGGTCCTGAGCTGAATAAAAAGGAAAAAATACAATCTGAACATTGGAATCTCTCTCCTCTCTCTCTCTCTCTCTCTCTCTCTCTCTCTCTCTCTCTCTCTCTCTCTCTCTTTCTCGCTCTCCCCCTCCTTCCCTCCCTCCCTTCTCCTCTCCTTCCTGGGAAATGATGTGTGCTGAACATTCCTGCTGCAATATAATTTGTATCCTCTTCACCTCTTACCCAAAATACACTCCTTAACTTGCTTCTTCTCTGCTATTTTGCAAATGAAAAGAGTAAGTAAACTGCAAAGAAAAATAATAATACGTAAAGCAAAAGCTTTAAAGCATTGACAAAATGATATTAGATATCAAAACCAAGGGAATGACCCTAATAAGAATAGCCTGAATCAGCAGGAGACCTGAGAAGAAGAAAGGCAACTGCATGTACATTAGGAAAATGTCTTTCAGCTGGTCACTCAGCTTGGGCAGAGAAAATGAAAAGCCACTTAGTCCTTTTCACTGCAAGGAAAGTGTACTAGCTATGCTTCACCCTGGTCACCTACTCTGAGCTGACAGATGTCCGGAATGTGGCCCAGAGATCACAACTAATTTTTCAGTTATTAAAGCACAGTCGCCCCCATCTCATTATGGGGACAGGTCAGTGGGTGCTATGCTCACGATCCTTTTGTGCAGAATGTAGGATTGGCATTAAAACCTTTTCTTCAATCATTTTACTCTCATTATGCAGAACAAGGGCTTAGGTAAGTAGGGATTAAAGCAAGAATTATTCTAAAGCAAGAAGCTTTATCCTCAAGACATGAAAATAGAGAGAAACCAGTTACAAATGTAGGATTAGATTATAAACTTGTTCACTGAACAGTTACATGGCAATTTGCTGTGGTAATTATTACCATTAATTTGAGAGCCAATAATTATTACAGAACTTCTACCGTTTCATCTCTCATTTATTCTCAAATCCTTGGATGTATTTATTAATTTATTTTTCAGATACCTGGTTTTCTTGGCTGGTCTATAAACCTCTATCCTAATGACTTTTTTTAAAATCATAGACATTTTGGATATAAACCAAAAACTTCTCAGATTACCTTCTTACACTAGAAAGGCAATGCACAAAGACTGAAGAAGTAATTCATCTTGGTCACCCTTCTCTGTGCAGAACTGTCCAGCCCAGAGGTTAATAGACATGAGGGCAGTGGCTGCCATCTTGGATCACATTCCATTTCAATTTTCTAGTCACGAACACAATGCTGTTTCTAGCCTAGGGGACTGAACAGGATCACTTAAGTCTCCCCTTGATGCTTTTCCCTCTGGCCTTTCAGTCTTTGGAGAGCAGGACTCAGTGCTAGCGTAATTGAACCGCTGTGCTTGGCTTCTCTGCTGAAAGAGAGATATATATAGTCCCTCTGGTGACTTGTTGCAATGGAATTTGAACTCAGCTGGATTTAACTCTATAACTTAAAAATTCTGGTTGAGGTGGTGGTCCCAGTGAAGACGGACATTTTAAATGCAGCCTTGTAACCCACTATTCTTTTTCTGGTCACCGTAATGACTTAGAGGGAATCTTGGATTACTGTAGGGAATCTTGTTGGACCATCTAAATGAATCTGTGCTGGAGATAGTATGTTCCGTAGACTGGGACCAGATAAATGGCAGAGAAAAATGAAGAAAACCAGTGTGACATACTCTAGATTCGCATCCTGGATATAAGAGACAAAAAAATCTACCTGCTCTGAGATATTCTTCCTTTTACCACGAACAAACCACTGCAATGTCTGAAGCAAAGTAAACCTTTCCACCATTAATTTATTTCTGTTGGGCATTTGCCACAGTAATGGGAAAAAATGTAACTGTATCAGTTACTGTTCTCATTGCTATTCCCTAACACCTACAAGACACAGCTTAAGAGAAGGGTTTACCTTTGTCTTAAAGTTTAAAACTAGATCTGCTCCATGATGCTCAGAGAGGCGAGGCAGTGGGAGCTTGAGGCAGACAGTCTAGTGGTGACCCAAGGAGTAGATAGGAAGTAGGACTGGGCTGTCAAACATCAAGGCCCACCTTTGGCCATTCACTTCCTTGAGCAAAACTTCACTGTCCTAAAGATTCTGTAATGTTCCAAAGCAATGCCACAAGTTAATAATCAAGTACTTAAACACATGAGCCTGTGGGAGTCACTTCCCATTCAAAGGTTCATAGTACTTAAACTGTAGAAGAACTAGAATGACAGACTATAGAATTTGCAGAATTTGGACTATACACCTATTAAGAAAAATCTAGTATGTGTGTGGAGGGGGGTATACTGGGGTAATGTCCCAGTGGTTAACGGAATTTACTGCTCTTCCAGAGTACCATGTTTGATTTTGGTTCCCAGCACTCAGCTGGTTCACAACCCTCTGTAACTCCAGAGGATCAGATACCTTTGGCCTTGGCAAACACCTGCTCCCATGTACTCATACTCACATGGAGATGCATGCAATATATATATTAAAAATCAATAGAAATAAATTCCCCCAAAATATAGTGAAATTATTTGGCTATAAACATGAGTGTGTTAAGGCTCAGAGAGTTAAGTGACTAGTCCATTGTCCATCTAGTTTATGAAGGATAAAAGCAATAATGAAAAGCTCGTAGGTTTTCCCTATCTGGATTGTTTTTCTCTTTGGTATACAGCTGTGTCTCACGGCATTTGGGAAAGGTCTGAACCTATTAATCAGTTTTGCTACATAACAGAAAGATGAACTGGACAGGGATTCACAAAGCATCATTAAGATAGAACGCTATACTGATAAATCGCAGCCAAATAAACACCCACGGGTCTCCACATGTAGTTGGTTTTGGATTCTGGGATTCCCCAGGCAGAACTAATGATGGAACCAGCTAAATATAGACGAGCTTTAAGACACTGGGGAAAATCTCTCAGCAGACAAGAAGAGAGAGGAGCCATTCATGTGTCAGGAAGAACAAGAGGCAAGGAACAGGTGTATTGATCTAGATGGGAATTGTTCTTAGCTTAGACCTGGTAAGAAACATTAGGCTTTTAATTCATTATTATCTGTCTCAAGCTAGAACTGAAGGACTAACCCAGGGAAAACTGCAAGCCAAAACCTAAACCTGATGTATTTTCCCCATAGCAAGTTCATAGCAATGGAGCCCAACCACTCATTAAATCTCTTAATGCCTGCCACACCTCAGGCTTGATGAGAGATGTCCAGACAAGATGGATCGTAGTCCCTTCCAAGACAGCAGAAAACTTGAACTGCATAGTATTCTGATAGGAGAACCATGCAGCGGGGCTCATGATTTCAGAGGGAGTCAGTGAAGAAGGATAATGGTGAAATCTCATTCCTGATCACTGTGAACTTTCCAGAAGAGCACATGGGATGACTCCAGACCTTTGTAGAGGAAGAGCCTGGCTTTAGCAAAGAGTGACTACAACTAGGGAGAGTGAGTAGTTTTTACAGGAGCTCAAGTCATCTTGGTTCGCATCCCAGGAATTAGATATGGGGCAATGTGTCTACAGCTATTATAAAACAAAGAGGGCATGATGGGACCTAAGGTCCCCCTCCACGGATTGTAATGTGTTAGAATTTGTGTAACTGACAGCGACAAGTGGACATCAGATGCACTGGCTGCATTGCCTGTAGGTTCAGTCCCCATTTTAAAATGGGCATGTTTCATACAAAGGATGCCAGGTAAATTTATAAACACTTGCTTCTTTTAGCTGTTACTCTGCTGTCAACTTAGGCTCTGTGTTGCCCAGACTAAGCCACATCCTAGAGGTAGAGTCATCTATCCTCCTTATGGTAACCCCCTGAGAGTTAAGGCCCCTTATGGGTGGGTAGGAAAAGATGATAAATGAAGAGTAATTCTTCCTTTTAAACCTGGGCAAATGATTCTTGCTTCAGGCTTTAGTTCCTTCCTCTGAGATCACCTGAGGATATGGCAGATGGAATAAGATCCCTTCCAGGAAAGCTGTGAAGAAATATTGATTCAAAGGCAGCATGTATCTTTACGACTATGGAATGAAGGAAGGAGCTCAACATCAGAGCTGTTGAGGAGAGGGGAGAAAGAGAAGAGATGCATTAAACGTGCGATGTGTCCTAAAGCTGTTCATATCTTTAGGGTTAGTCAAGCGGGGGGAAAACAAAATGAAGGAGACACTGAATGCTTCCTCTTAACGCCTTGGGCTCCAAGGAGACTGAGTTATTAGCTTCATTATCCTGGTGTGCTTCGGTGAAGATGAGTCTCCAGAATAGAAAAAACAAAACAAAACAAACAAACAAACAAACAAACAAAAATAAACCAACTGGTCTTGAAAGCACATTGTCTTTCATTCCCTGGAAGTTCTGTACTTCCAAATGCAACTTGTGGAATAACGCCTGAGGTCTGGAAGCTCTGGACACACAATTTCTGATCTGGCTTTCTAGGCAGAGCAGCTGCTTGGCTGGGTCCAAAATGGCTAAAAAAAATCTCCACACTATACGCATCCTGGAGTCACAGTGCAGGCTCAAAGATACAGATGTGGCGTTGGTTCCTACATTCTGGCACCTTTCAGAGACATGAAATAGTCTCAACTTAGTACAAACCTAGAGGGAGAACACACTCCTATGCAAATGCCGTTGGTTTGGTCCTTGGAAAGCTCAATGTATCATACCATGCTGATGATCTGAATAGTGCTCTTAGCAAGCCATGTGAGGCAACTCTTTGCTAATTAATTCAGCCCCACTGATGTATGTCTCAATATATATACATACATCATAAGACCAACTCAGAATATTTCCTCTTGCTCAGATGATTATGGGCCCAATAATCTGTCCACCACGCATGCCTTGCCCAAAACCCTTTCATGTGCCTCTGCTCCCTTCCACCCAGCTTCCTCACTGTTACTCCTACTAGAATCTACCTGCTCACAGTGTCATTATTCTGACCATATAAAATGATTTACTACCTTGTCCTTCCCAGAATCATTTCCTCTTTTGAACTGAAAATCTGATTGTTGGAGTTCAGCCGCAATTGTGGAAGTATAGCATTGATACCATGAACTTCAGCTAATACGATAAGTCAAAGCTTCCTGCTACTCCTGTTTCAGGCAGTAAATGAAAATCACACACAACAGGAAATTACATATCAATAACATGAGATGCATTTTTATTGACTAGGTTTTTACCTACTAAGGATTTCTTTCTTTTTATTTTTATTTTTCTCTACTGCACAAAAGCTTTGCTTTTGAAAAATAAAATATTTAACTACTGAGGTCAAAGATGTTCATAAAAAAGTGATACAAAAATATCAAGACTGAATAGTCAACTACAGAGTGGGTTAAGAATTGTGTGTCAGGGCTGGAGAGATGGCTCAGCAGTTAAGAGCACTGACGGCTCTTCCAGAGGTCCTGAGTTCAATTCCCAGGAACCACATGGTGGCTCACAACCATCTGTAATGGGATCCAATGCCCTCTTCTGGTGTCTGAAGACAGCTACAGTGTACTCACATTAAATAAATAAATAAATAAATAAATAAATAAATAAATAAATAAATAAATAAATCTTAAAAAAAAAAAAAAAAAGAATTGTGTGTCAACTAATGTCCATCATTCCTAACAAATGTACCTCTTTGGTGGGGGATATGGATTTTAAAACTCAAGTTTTTCTGTTTCAAAATACAATACTAAGGCTTTAGAAGAAGGTTGTTTTGTTTACACACACAGAAAAAAAATATATATACATAGACATACATACATACATACACAGATATACACACATACATACATACACATAGATATACAGACACACACACATGCATACACATATGTACATACAGATATACACATACAGAGAAAGAGAAGAGAGAGAGAGAGAGAGAAAGAGAGAGAGTTCAGTAGAACACTGTGCCTTCTACAAATCCACTAGGCTTCTTGTTCTTCTCCAGTGTATTTGTTTGTCTCTCTTGCCCAGAACAGACTTCAGGAAGCAACTACTAATTTCACAAGCAAATAATGACTCAGGTTTTTATGTTGGCTTTTTTTTTTTTTTAACAGAAAAAGACTATCTTTGAAGGGAATTTTAGAGCCATTTTCTTCTATCATAATCTTAGTCTCACACGTGTGAACATGTTTTGGTTGGGAAAATTCTCAGACTGAGCTTGGCAGTTTGGAGCAAGTCTGGGAGGCAGAGGGTGTATGGACCAAAGCAGAATACAAGTTTTCAGATGCTCAGAGAGGGAAAGGAGAAGCCATATGAGCACTAGATTTTGGTTCTAAATGTTCCCATTCTCTAATTTATGGATGTAAGCTTGTGAGAAAATGTTCGTGCCATCTAGGCACACAATCAAAATTGGATTCATTAAGTGATAAGGAATATGAAGTGGCTCTTGGGCTCAACAAATTTAAAAAAAAAAACAAAACTAGATAATCACATAGTTAGGAATAAGAGAAGTTAAGGGAGAAAATAATAGGTTCTTGACAACGCAATACTTCTATTACCCAGGGGTTAATTCCTTAGCTATATTCAGCTATCTCCCCTGCTTCTAATATACACCTAAGGAAGAGTACAAAGTTTAGCTGAGCCTTGACCATGTGTACCTGATTTAGCGCATGGTCAGATGTGTTTGGGCATCTATGCCAGGTCATAGACATTGTCTCATGGAGAATTCCACTCCAGATGTGTTTTAATCTATCCAGACTGCCAAAGGAAAAGAGCTGGCTTAAATAATAAGTGTTCCTTGTCTCAGGATTCTGAAAGCAATAAGTCTCCATGAGAAGGAAAGTAAATATGCTTTCAAGGAACTATGACTTTCTGGATTATAAATGACCACTTCCTCTTAAACTTCCCTTATGTGGTCTTTCACTGGTGCCTATGGGTGTGAAAGGAGTGAGCACTCTTGTTACCTTATGAGGATAATGAACTCCTCATCAGTATAAGGCTTCATTCAACTCTAACCATTCTCTAAAAGGCCCCATCTCTATATACAGTACCATTGGATACTATTATTAGTATACATTTTAAAAGCGCAATTGTTCCTCAGTGAGCGACGACTTCAAATAATGATGGTATCAAAATCCCATAGAGATAAAACACACACACAAGGAAGTAGGCACACAATGGCTAAAAATAAAGGAGATAGGGAGAATATAAAGTGATGTAACTAGTAACCTTTGCCTGGGAACTTCTTTTCAGTTTCAAAAAAAAATCTTGAAAGTCATCCACATATCAAAGTTGCCTTAAATTTACATTTTGAAAATATTGAACTACTCCTAAATTAACTTTATAAATAATTGCTTTAATTTATGGATACCCAGTAGGTCAGGTAAACTATCTAGTCAAACACTTACTTAGAAGGTGGGGAAAATATTTAGAAGAGGTGCTTGGTGGTGTTCTATGTACTAAGTTGTTCTATATATGAAAATGAAATGCGTTGACTCTATACTGATTTCTCCATCACATCATC